>JARDYH010000007.1:85792262-86992262 GCA_029215795.1 Anniella stebbinsi
TAACTAATAGTTTATTTAACCCATGACAGCCTATATGTTGCCCTACCTAGGGGTTGTCTGGCAGATGATTGAGCAAACCACACCTTCCCCCCACTCAATCCCTGGGTTGTTTGTTTTCCTCTTCCTTCATGTGGTCCCTCCCTGTATTCAAAATGCTTTTGTGGCACTGTGGTACTGGCATGTGGAGAGATGGTTACCACTCCTGCCCATCACATCTGTAGCCTGATGAAACCACCCATGAACAACTCATGGTTTGAGTTGGCATGTAATGATAACCCATAGTTTAAACAACCCAAATTTCACAACCCAGCAACAAACCATGGGTTCTCTTTCGGGGTTGTTTGCACATTATAGTGACCCTGAATTCAATAACCCATGAATTAAATAAGCCATGGGTTAACGTTATGTGCAAGCCATGTCATTAAGCGGTATCAGGTCATTACGTGCCATGTGTTAATGATACAAAGAAGTGCATCAACCATGAAACTGAAGGGGATTTGAAAAAAGGACTTCAGAACTTTTTTTAAAAAAGTAACGAATTCCTTAACTAGTGTGAAGAACAAAGGGACAGAAAATTTCAAACTGCAGCATGTCAATTTGAGATACATACTTTAATACAGGCAAAGGAGGGGGGGAATTCTGATCTACTCAAAATGAGTGAAAGATTTCCACATACAGTTTTGGCAACAAACTTCACTCACTACATATGAAAGATATAACAAGCAGCAATGAGAAAGCAGTACCTGCCAAGTTCTTAACTAGATGGGAAAATGGGGGTGGGGAGGTTCCAGAAAAAATGCCAGAAGGATACCATTAATATTTGGCAATCCCAATACTCAGTACATTATGTATTAGTCGCTAATAAATTCTTCAGTAAAGAGATACTGAAGAAGTAAAAAAAAACCACCCTCATATTAGAGTAGACTTGCAAACAAGTCCAGGGATATTACAGTCTATGAACATTTGTTTTAACAGCACTTCTTACGTATATCAATCATTTGTGGCCTAAGAAAGAAGGCATAGATGCTGAACAAGTATTTGTAAAGCTTCTCTGCCTGGCCTTCTTGAAACAATTCTTAGTCACCATTAGTGAGTGGTTGCTTGCAAGCTTATTCCAGAGCACAGCTGCATGTCATATGCTGGACTAGAACAGCAGCATCAATTAGCCCACTTTAAGCAACTATCCAAAAATTAACTATCATTTGTTCAGAAAAGACATGTGGTACAGTCTTCCAGGACTGTACCATTTCAAAATGTATGATGGAGGTGCAAGTTTGAAAGCCTCTGCACATTGAAAACTAACTTGTCAGAGAGAAGGCTAAGTTAGAACTATTGCTCTGACATACTGGGGCATTCAACCACACACTCTGAATTTCTACATTCTGAAATTGGAACAATCCCAAAAAAACTGTATTGCATGACTTTTCTGAACATGAAGATCAGCACCCAAAAGGTGCTGAATGGTGCATTTAGGGTTGTTGGTGGAAGAGAGTTATTTAGCTAAGGATACACCATGGAGGCCTGGCTGCAGTCTGACCTCCAGAATGCTCCAAGATACCATGAGCAGAGCTACACCAAAAAGTGGACTCCCAGCCTTATTAGCATTAAGACAGTGAGGAAAGCAACCAACAGGCTTCTAGGCTAATTTCAAAATTTGACACAGCAAGAAGTGAGCTCTTTTTCAATGGCTGCTTTAAGCCACCAATTATTTCCAAATACAGGGACCATACAACTCCCCTTTTAAAACAGTTCCACTGGCTTCTAGTCTGTTTCCGGGCACAATTCAAAGTGCTGGTTATGACCTACAAAGCCCTATACGGCTCGGTTATCTGAAAGACCGTATTCTCCCTTATGAGCCTGCCCGCCCCCTTCTCTCCATTCCACCACCATCACAGGCACGCCTGGTGTGAACACGGGAGAGGGCCTTCTCGGTGGCTGCCGCGGGGCTCTGGAACGCCCTTCCCAGGGAAGCTAGACTGGCTCCCTCCTTGATGTGCTTTCAGAGGCAGGATAAACTTTTCTGTGCAGAAACTACTTTGGAGAGTAGTTGAGACATCCGCGGATGGGCTGCTTATAATTTGGATTTTTTTTAATTATGTGTATTTAAAATGTTTTTAAATGTTTAAAATATTTTTAAATTGTACTGTGCTTAATTATATTTTAAATTTTTGTATATCTCTATTTGTTTTAACTGTACATGTTTTAATTTGTAAGCCGCCTTGAGTCCTAGTATTGGGGAAAAGGCGGGATATAATAATAATAATAATAATAATAATAATAATAATATAAATCCTGGTTATTTTTATGATTTAAGTCATGTTTAGTTTTTATATTTTATATATTTCTTTAAAATACATAAGCTCTCAACATTTATCCTCTAAAAAAGAAACAAAAGGTTGGTAAAACTGACTTCACCATCATTCTATAGACTATCCTTCTGAAAGATTCCATAATTGAGGCTAAGTCTGTATTTTTACTTTAACTTCTCCAACTGGATTTCCAAATTTTAACACTACATATTGTTAAGCTGCAGGATCTTTCAAAACAGTATGGGATCACAGCACCACAGTGTGCCTTGATGTTTGGAAGTGTTCAAGAAGAGATGGTATCTATCACAAGGGAGCTCAGTCCCAGAACAACAGGAATAGACAACTTTAATACAACCAGCTGTAACTTTCAACGTAAAAATGGTTCTCTATTAACATCCTAATCATCGATGTTTTAAGTTCTAATCATTGATGTTTTAAGTGCCTTGCCAGTGAATCAAAAAACAGCAAACCCTGCATATGGCTCACGTGGAAAAGTACAAAGAACTTCCTAACCTAAAAGAGCTCCATGTCACAAAGGAATTGTTGTTTAACATCTAATTCACAATTCTGAAGAACCTTGAAGTGCTGAATGTAGATCTGAATAAGTACTTTTTACCTCACTTCCCTTTCGATGATCATCCAATCTTTGCATACAAACTGCAGAGAGAAATGTATAAATATGCTTTTTCTGAATACCGCTGGGATACTCTTGTAAATCTGGTCCATTCTCTCACAAGTGATCTGGTTCATTCTCTCATAACTGAGCCACTACACTAACACCTCTGTTCACTCTGCTATTGCTAAAGTGGTCCCTTAGGACTGAGCTGTCCAAATAATTAGATAATTGCTCTTATAGGCATGTATCTAGTTGTGACTAGGAAGTAAAAGAGTCCCTTCTTTTATCACACCGTTGAGCAAAGTAGCCCCCCTAGCATTTAATGTATAACTATGAATTTACTAATGAAGATTGCTGCCACTTTAAGGCAGGTCAAGAATATGCCCGATCCAACCTGAAAGTTGGATTGATTACATGCAGCTTTCCTCTCATGTCATGATCTACTGAGCTAATATAGGTGATAGAAGGAGAAAAGGGGAAGTACATTAAAAAAAATACATCAAAGAGGCTATCAGAGATGCTAATCCCATCCTTTCTAGAACAGCAATTTACAATCTGCCAAGGAGGCATGCTTGCAGAAACAAAGTTTGTACCATCGTGGCGTGGTTAATAAGCATGGGCTGTTGTTGGGTTACCTGAGGGTTACTCCCCCCTCCCCCGCAAAACAAGCCATGTCGGCCAGGTTTGGACAACACAGGAAGACACACCAGTAAGGGTAAGTAGGGAAATCCAAAATGTGTGGCCCGAGAAATAAGCCACTGTGGATTATTTCCCTCACTATGATCATGCTAACCAAGAAATGAAGCTTCAAAATGGAGACAAAAATACAATCCAGATAAAATAAGTCCTAGAAGCAGTATGATGCTTCAGCTTTAGAGATATTCATGGACCTGGCATTGAAGATGACAACAAGAATCAAAGCTCTGGCATTCCTCTAGAGCCCCTCCTTGTAAGAAACCAGTTGAGATGCAACTCATAGGATTATCATGTTCAACATGGGTCTTTTAACAAGGTAAGTGGAAATTCAGGTGAAAACTCCCATGAAACTTTAAGCAGATATACCAGAGTATTTTGGAATGCCTGAAATGAATTCTCTTGACAACTTTGCTACTCCAAAATACATTTTTAAAATTCAAATAGGGGAAAAATGGATATTTTAGAGTAGAAATATATTTCAATGCTTGAGGTAAAAGAACACATGGAAAAGCAAGATGGAGGTTGCACAATGGCGCAAGCAATCAAGCTATAAACATCTATCAACAGGAGTTTTAAAACACATTATTTTGATAAGAGATAGCCAATAGGCACCTGCGAGGTCAGAGATGGCCTACGTGATGCTGCCAAGGCAAGCAATACCATATGAAGTGCAAACAGTTATGCATGCAGCTTCACTTTTAAGCCGGTCGGTAAGACACACCTCACTCTTCCCAACACTGAATAGAGATATGCCTTGGAGTCCTCTGTGTCATTTTCCTCTTCAGAACTGGGAAGATTGAGGGGTGTTCTGCCTCCGAAATTGCACTTGACTCTCCAATGTTCTGTTCTGAGCTTATTTTATTTATTTAAAACATTTCTTAGCTTAGGCTGTGCTGGTTCCTGACCTTTGAGTAGCTTGGACAGAGAAGATCCATGTCCCTGGGCTGAAGTAGATGGCCACCCCTGATTCAGACTGTAAAGGGGTGCCATATATACAGATATGAGAACTCCAAGAACAAACTGCCCACATATGAACTGCAGTCTGCACACTGCACTAAAGAGATCCATACAGGAATTTGAGTGCATTAGTGTTCTCCATAAAAGCTTCCTCGTAAGACATTAATATCTATCTTATAAGTATTTGCTTTTACCTACTATCCACTGCATATACAGATCACAAGTGAACTTTAAATAGAATCAGTACATTATCATGGCCTATGATTTTCAACTATCTGCTTTTCATTTCTTTCCGAACATCTAAAATTCTCCTCCAAAAATATTACAGCTGTACAGCTGAACTCAATATCCCTCTCATTTTTGCTAAGGAAGAAATCCTGAGTCCATCCATCACCACCAGTAAAATTCCATCTTGACCAAAAGACTCAGAGGCTGAGTTCGGATAACACTTTAGGCGACGGAGGGGGGAAGTACTCCCCACACGACATACTGCCCCTCCCACAGTTGTGCAGCTGAAAGTCGCGGCCTCATGATAAGCAATGGGTCTCCAATAAGCAATGGAGCAGCCCGCTGCTTCTCCCTGTTGTTAAATAATATACTGTCCGTTGTGTGTCCCACCCCACCCCCACACGACACAACAATCAACACAATGGACAGTTGCCTCTTCCCCCCTCCGTTGCCTAAAGTGTCGTCCGAAGTCATCCAGAATGTTGTGCCTGTGCCTAAAAAGTCACTTAATGATCTGCCATTTAAGGAAGCAAGAAAGCTTGATTCTTAAAATAACACAGACTTGGATTTGCATGGTCAATATCAAGTTATTCTGTTGTTCCAGAACACAAGCAATTGAAAAGCACAATTTGTCTTTGACACCTAGAATGTAATTTTGAAACACTAATATTTAATTATGAAACTCTAATGAAATGTTCTTTAGAAGATTTAATAAAATATATAAATAAATCTGGAAAAACCTTGTAATTCAACAGTGTCCAATTATGTTGCAATGGTTGCATTAAGTACGAAGAGATAAATAGGATCTTTGGCACTTCTGTATAGGAGGACCTGGGGCTTGGAATGGTATAGGATCAGGTCTACAATCCTGCCTCTCCAGCATGGCTTTAGTACTTGCTTCTCATCTTAGAAAACAAGACATAAATCCTCACATGTACAATCTCTCATGCCTTGTAGGTACAGCAGCATGTATTAGAGAGGCACTACCTTATGCCCTGACTATGCCACCTGGCCACCAAGGTTAGCCATCACAGCTATAATTATTATGAACACAATCATGCTTTTAAATCATTTTGGAAAAATTATCTACCTTAATATGTTTAATATGGATTTTATTGCTTGGGTCCTTTTACGGTGTAGTTGTGATGCTGCTGGTTTTGATTATGATGCTACGTTTTATTGGATTTTCATGATTTTAGCATTATTGAATTGCATTCTTGGTTTAAAAGTTTTAAATGCTGTACATTCTCTTGGGAGTCTTGGGCATAGAGGCAACTAATACATAAATTATCATAGTATACAAGATCAGGAGCAGGCCACACATTGTATTAAGTCTTCCTTGCTGAAAGGATAGCCTACCTAGTGTGCTGCTTTCCTGCTTTGATACTGCAAGTCTCACCCACTCATGACTCTTGATGCAAAAAACAAACAAACAAACAATCAAATGAAGGTATCTTCATAATGAATAACACTTGAAAGGCGTGGAAAACGTCATTTCTTTAAGAATCACTTGTGTCAGAATTCTTTCCCTTTTCATTTGCAATTATTTGCATTTTTGCATGCTTTGATAAAAAGTCAACCTGTAAACAAGAGCAAGTAGTCAATTCCTTTCCTGAAAGGGAAAGGTTGGGAAAAAATATTTTAGACAAAACCCTGCGCAACTACTCCCATGAGGCCGTGGAAATTTTGGATTTGTTTTTCTTGAACAGCAGCCCCACCCCCACCCCCACCAGACCACACAGCAGACTGCTTTGGGAATTGAAAGAAGCATTAAAAACAGCCAGTGAAACTCACGAGTGAAGGGGAGGGGTTCCAGCTGCTTAAAACCAAAAATGCTACTGGACATATCCACTTGCCTGCAGCAGAGGGAGAGGTGAGGTAATATGGCCACTTCATCATCATGGCTGGGACCAATTGCCATTTTGGCTCCTCCTCTCCCAAAATCATCTTCTACAATAACCATTCTACCTGGTCATTTTATCTCTTGTTTAGAAATGATCATTTTATACAAAGTCAAGAGCAGGCCACACATTGTTTGAAGTTTTCATTGCTGAAACCTATACCTATGTATATATAAATAAAAGTGATGCTGGCAAGTCTCACCCACTCATGCCTCTTGATGCAAAAAGCAATCAAATGAATTTATCTTCACAATGAAGAACTCTTGAAAGGCAAAGAAATCAATGCCATTTCTTTAAATATCACCTGTGCCAGAACTGGTTTTGGCACTTTAAGTATCATTCATGTATTACAAGCTTTCAAGTGAACCCTAAAGACTAATTTATTTACTCTGGTCTATAATTGAGTCAGCCCTTATTGGGTGCCATCGTGCATATGGTGTTACCTGATTTTAATTGTTAACTTTGATTTCATTTCTATTTTCTTATTATTTTATCATTGCTTTATTTTGTGGTTTTAAAATTTGTATGTTGCCTTGGTAGTTTTTTCCCTAAAAGGTGGCTTATAAAACTTTAAATACGTACATAGGGCAGTAAGTATGGGGCCACTGTGCTTCGCCTCCGCTGATTCTGTAGCACACATGGGAACAACAGCTTGCACAATCAGGTTTTTATACTTCTAAAGATAAACCCAGAAATGCTCATTTCCAGACTGGGACAGGTCAGCAGAGCTCCCTTTTGGGGAGCTCCGCTGACCTGCCTGGTTCCAGAAATGAACATTTCCCCTCAGTTAGGGTTATTTTTAGAAGCACAAAAGCCCTGTTGTGTGAGCGGTCACTCCCATGAGTGCATGGGCACTATAGGATACTAGCCACATTTATATAGTGCCATATATGTATACCTGGCACTTTACAAAGAGTTTTGAGAATGGAATTCAAGGAAATAAGGCAGGGGATTGCACTTAGGCATTTCCAGGCATAAGAGATATTATGCAATAATTGGTACCTTACTTATTACCCCCTTCCCTCTCCATTCTTCTCCATTCTGTACCATATTTATTAAAACAGAGACATTTGGGGAGGGCCTATAGGGTGTTTTTTTTAATCGCAGAGTGCACAGAAAATGTTTAGCTCTTTATAAATTAATAACAATAGTAACAAATGCATTGGATGAACCTAACCAGCCCTGTGAATAAACCTACAAAAGATTTTACTAGCCTGGTAAGAGACTTAGTAGCCCGTGCTTCCATACTGGCCAAGAAGGCAAACCACCCCTCTATGTCTAGCCTGGAAATGCGAGCTACTAGTCTCTTAGCAAGCTAGTAAAAAAATCTGCCTTCTACTACACCAGACCTCTCCTCTCTGCCAGCCTGCTCACTTGCCTTCATGGAATTGTATGCACTCACCAGCATGCAACTCCCGGTCACCTATGGCAGCCTGGCAAGCTGCAGAATACAAGGCTGACCCAAGCAGGTCTTTGGATCTTAGCCTTCAAATATATAGACACCAGCCTAACAGATTTCTAAACTTTTTCAAATTCTTGGATGTTAACATGACACTTTTTTTAGTTCTGACAAAATAGGCTTTTAGAAATAGTAATAATAATAAACAACAAACAACATTATTTTCATTAATAGCATTTCAACAAAACTTTTTAAGCGTTCAGAGAACTCCACATACAATATCTCAGTAAGCTTTATAATAGCTTTTCAAAGTATGTCAGCATCATCATACCATGTACTACTGTGGCGGAGGAGGGTGCTGAGGCTAAGAGAAGAATAGCTTGCCTAAGGCTACTTAGAGAGTTTATAGCTGACGTGAGATTTGAGCTAGGAATTAGGGAGCCAGTGTGGTGTACTGGGTAGAAAACGGAACTTTGGCCAGCAAGGTAAAGTCCAAACCATCGCTTAACTATGAAGTTCAATGGGTGATTCTGGGATAGTCAATCCCTCTTGATCGACTTTACAGGGTGGTTATACAGCAGCGGTGGGCAACCTGGGGCCCTCCAGATACAACTTCCATCATCCCTCACCGTTAGCTGCGCTGGCAAGGGCTGATAGGAATTGTAGGCCAAAGATCTGGAGGGCCACAAGTTGCCCACCCTTGTTGTTCAGGGATACTCCTATCTTCACATTTACTTGAGCTCAATGGAGGAAGGGTGGAATACAAATATAAAAACAACAACAACAATTCCTAGCTCACACTAGATTTTAGTAAAACAAAACTCTAATACCATCACAGGAAAGTTCTCGCTTTCCTATCATTGCTGACACTTCAGCAGCAGGAGAACATCAGCAACACCTTTTGTCATAGAGATGTAAAATTTCTGGAAATTTTGAGGCCATGGGGGAAAAACGGGTTTTGGAAAAATTGAAAATTTTGAAAAAATGGAAAAATAAGCAATACTCAGTCCTCTAGTGCTCTTCACTGGTTTAAAGTCACTTTGTTGCTTTAAGACAGTCTTCCTCAACTGCTTGCCATCCAGATATTTGGGACATCAGCTCTCGTCAGACTCAGGCAGCATGGCCAAAGGTCAGAAATTCTGGGCGCTGTAGTAAAAAGCATCCGCAGGGCACCACGTTGGGGAGGACTGCTTTAAGAACAGCCTTTCTGTTGCTAAGGTTATTTTATGCATAACTTAGTTTGCTCATAAAATTATCATTATATTTTTAAAAATTACAAGTAAACCCAGTAAGTAAATTTGTAATTATTGTCTTACTAGATTAGAACTGCATTAAATGACTGCTATAGCATCAGAAACCAGGGCCTCTATAGAACAAAACCCAACTATCAAGAATGCACAGTTGGTGACTCTATTCATATGTTGGGAAACTGAGCATAAATGTCTATCAGTAAAATGTACTTTAGATTAATAATTTTAATAAGGAATACAAAAACTAACTAAGCTAGGAATCTTACAGAGATGATTAAAAAAACATTTTCCCCATGGCTTCATTATTTCCAGACATTTTACATCTCTAGTCTTTCGTTTGGGGGTAGTAAAGGCTAGGAAACAATATATAAATACTTGTCTTAAATTCTAAAAGAAAATATTTCATAATCCAAAGCTGTTCAATTTTTCCAATTTATTGTTGTTGGGTTTTGTTTTGTTTTAAGAAAAAACAAAAGCAGTACTCAGAAAAAAGAAACTGGGGGGGGGGGGAGAGGAAGCAAACAGTTTTTTCCAGAGTTTTTCCAGGCCTTTACATCTCTACTATTCAATAAGAAGTTCAACAGAGTCACAGAGATTGATTTTTTGATGCCAGATTTACTATCAACCTTTCACCCCCAAAAACGAGCAAGAAGATGGCGAAATATGAGCCTTTGCTTATAAAACAATCAAACAATACCAAAAATATTAGTACTCCTAAAAACTGAAAAACTAACAACCATTTGACATTCACATAATGGACTGTGGACATTAATACAGGTAATTCATTCTTTGGAATTATTACAGAATCATATAATTACCAGATTATATACTTTAAATTCTTTTTGCAATCTGAAAAATAGGTGAATTTATATGAGTTAAGAAATATGTGTGTTTTTTAAAAATACATCTCTTAATTTCTAGTTGGTATTTACTATTACGCAACAAATTCTCACATTTCCTTAGCTGTTTATACTCAATGCAGTTTTAGCAGAGATATGTTAATGCCTCCACCTCAGCTGGAAGCCAAATGCAATCTACTCTAGAAATAAGATCACAGAGAAAGCTGATAGCTTATACAACATGTTACTGTTTACCACAAACATCAATGGGAACAGGCAGGCTGACAATGCCATATAGACCTGCAACATTTTCCTCAAGTGACCCACTAATCAACAGCATTTTGTATTTTCTGACACACTTAACAAATTCCACTTCTGGCCTAGGAGTCTTTTCCTTCCACCCTTCAGGCAACTGTGCTATGCTCATCCACCCCCAACATCTCTGCAGGAATATTCAAAATTAAGTCAACAAATGTAAGTTTGCTTCTGACGTGAAAGAATAAAATGCAAAGTAACAAGCATATCTTCTGCTATGTTAGAATTAAGACAGTATAGGGATCCACTATGGCAGGAACAGCGGGGTGGACTGCTCTCGCAGATCAATCTTGCGGGCTGGATAATATCTTCTTGCCTTCCATCCCTTCCATTTTTCCTTTCTCCATGACAGGAGAGGCATGAAGCTCTGTGTCTGCACAAAGAAAGGGACTCAGCTGGCTCTTCAAGGAGCCACTTCTCCAAGCATCAGCCAAGTCACGTGCCTCCTCCGCACTTTGCATGCTGCCCCAATCAAGGCGTCATGGCAAGGGATTTGGCCAGCACTTGGAGGAGTCACTCCACCAAGCGGCAGCCAAGTTGGGTAACACCTTGGGGCACAAGTGACGCGCAAAGGGGGCGGACTCAGCTGGCGCTTGGAGAAGCTGCGCCTCCCACTATTGGCAAAGTTGGGCACCTCCTTGGAACGAAGCACAAAGGGATTCAGCTGCCAGTTCGAGAAACACTTCCAAGCACTGTCTGAATCCCTTTCACTATGCAGAGAGAGGAATGGGGTCCCATGCCTCTCTCAGAACAGAGAAATGTAAAAGTGGGCAAGGATGAGGTCAGAGGAGGGGGAGCTGGGAAAGAGCAAGTGGAGGTTCCTCTACAGGCAAGATAGGGAACATTTGGAAGTGGAACAAGCTGACAGTCCAACGCTACTGCACTATGGAAACAGCTAAAATCACAAATTAATCTGCTTAATAAATTAACCAAATGTCTGCCATGTATGCTGACCAAATTACACATGTTCAGTGGGCATGTTTACTTTAAATTTTGCAATTCTTCACTCCATATTTGCAAGAAGGGCATAACAGCTAAGAAACACTAAAGCTGCTGTGCCTGGCAAAGCAGCAGAGGAAGACCTCTGCTGAAGCATGAGTCATAATACTACTACTACTACTAATAAATTGATTTATTTCTTACCCGCCTCTCCCTCTGGATCAAGGCGGGGAATAACATCAAACATGAATGATATAACATACATAAAACTGATTAAAAGCATATAAAATGAATATATTATTAAAATACCAATAAAGCTCTTAAAATTTGACTGGGTTGGCCTGCCGGAAGAGATCAGTCTTTATAGCTTCCTTAAATTCTGGAAGACTGTGAAGATGGTGGATCTCTCTCGGCAGGCCATTCCACAGTCTGGGAGTGGCAGAAGAGAAGGTCCTCTAGGTAACGGTTGTCAGTCTAGTTTCGGATAGTACAGCACTCTGTCTGTGGCATATGTAAGTTAAGTCTCTGCTTTGCACCAGTCTTCACCGGCACCTCTAGGGAACAAAAGCAGGCCTTCCATACAAACACAGAACTGGTGAACCATAGACAAAGCCCTCACCATCCACTATTGGAAAACACTTTAATTTTCAGTTTGTATTTTTAAAACATACAGCCTTTTACAGAGTGAGGAGCTTCATATGACAGGCCAGCCTTCCTCAACCTTATGATTTCCGGCTGGGTCCAGCTACAGCCAGTCGTGTTAGCTGGGAATGTTGGTAGTTGCATCCCAACATATCTAGAAGGTACCAGGTGGGGGAAGACTGGGCTTAGGTCTGGCCATATGTAGATTAGTGTTAATAAAGTTGTTGGAAGGGCTATTCCCCTGTGGCATGTTCCCTGCTGCTACTGGCTTCAGCCACCTCAGCACTGTATATTATACACTGTATATTATACATGGCATGAACAGCAGTGTAAAGAAGCACTGTGCTCTGCCCAGGACTGCAGACAGCCATGGACAGGACTCATATAGTCCACAAGCCAGTTGAGGACCAAAGCAGTCAGATGCTAATCCTGTGAGCTCTCATGATATATGGTCTCGGCTGGACTAAGAGGTAGAATGCCGACTTTGCCCCTAATAATCAGTTCACTGAAGGAGGATACAAACCCTACCAGTGGTTTAACATCATAAGAAAAGCCATGCTAGATCAGACCAAGGGTCCATCTAATTTAGCATTCTGTTCACACAGTGGCCAACCAGCTGCCCAAGGGAAACCCACAAGCAGGACATGAATGCAACAGCGTTCTCCTGTCTACGTTCCCCAGCAACTGGGGTACATAGGCATACTGCCTCTGATAATGGAGGTAGCATGTATGCATCAGGACTAATAATCATCCGTTGCCTTATCCTCCATGAATTTCTCATCCAAACTGGTAGCCATCGCTACATCTTACGGAAGTAAGTTCCATAGTTCGCCTATGTACTGTGTGAAGAAGGACTTCCCTTTATCTGTCCTGAATCTCCAACAAATCAGCTTCATGGGGTGACCCCGGGTTCTAATATTATGAGAGGGAGAAAAATGTCTCCCTAACCACTTTCTCCATACCATGCATAATTTTGTACATCTCTATCATGTCTCCCCTTACTAGTTTTTCTCTAAGCTAAATAATCCCAGCTGATGTAACCTTTCCTCATAGGGAAGTTGCTCCAGTTCCTTGATCATTTTAGTTGCCAGCTCCGCAATGCCTTTTTAGGTGTGGGGACCAGAACTGTACACAGTATTCTAAATGTGGTTTGCAAAAGGGACATATGATCTTGGCAGTTTTATTTTCAATTCCTTTCCTAATTATGCCTAACATAGAATTTGTCTTTTCACAGCAGCTACACACTAGTTTGACATTTTCATATCTCTTTCTTGGTTGGTCAATACTAGCTCAGACCCCATCAGTTTATAGTTGAAGTTGGGATTTTTTATCCCAACATGCATCACTTTACACTTCTTTACACTGAATCATATTTGCATGTTGATGCCCACCCACCCCCCTATTTGGAGAGATCCTTTTGAAGCTCCTCACAATCCCTTTTTGTTTCAACTACCTTAAGTAATTGGGTGTCATCTGCAAACCTGCCCACTTCACTGCTGATTCCTAATTCCAGATCATTTATGAATAAGTTGAAAATCACTGGTCCCATATAGCTCCCTGTTTGTTGATGGCTGGGGGATAACTAAGCCAGCCCTCTATTGTTTGCAAGGATCTTGCCAGCCTAGGGTCCCTCTCTAGTGACCTTTCACGTAATCCACAAACTACAAAGCCTTTGTTTTGTTTTAAGTAACATGGAAAGTTGAAGAGAGTCCTCAAACTATAGTTTTCTGGAGTCCCAGACAGTGTTTTGGAATCACTGAAATAACCTGCCAAGCGTTTTCCTAGACATACTTAAGAGCATTGTTATATATAGCATGCAAAAGAGATATGTGAAAAACGCATGAATAAATGAACCCGGGAAAATATTTTGCTGTTCTTAGGCAATTAGCTATGGAATATTTTGTAACAGAACTGTGACTTCAAGTGGGCAAAGTCTCCGCAGAAAAAAACAGATTTTCATGGATTAGTCTCATCCTAATTTACTTTTTAAGATGCTTGTTAGGTCTGTGACTTCTCTGAAGGCAGAAGCCAACATTTGTGTAGCACTGGGTATCAATTTGTACTTGCCCTTGTTCCTTCTTTTCAAGTCTCCATGAAAGCACAATTCCATAGGTTTGACCAATGACAAGTGCAGTTTTGTCTGCTAAAACTCTACATCTGTAAGACATCACACTATTTCTGCAACTTGTGCATGCTTTGTACACCTGAGGGAAACACACTCCTGACTGCAAGAGTTGAATAAAGCAAAATGCTGTGCCTAGCCAATTATCATTCCTCTAACCTTAAAAAATGTATGTACAACTAGCAGAAGTGAAATTGCCATGGTAAATATCAAGGCTTTAACATCTTTCTCCCCAGAGAACATGAACAGACTCTTAGTCAGTGCCTTTCACTGACACTTCTTTAAGAACAAGTCACCTTACCATACACTTCTACCACCAAAAGCGTACAGAGCTGTACAAAACAGAAGTGCAGTAACTTTGAAGACCAACTGTGTGTCCACAAACTGGGAAGAAGGTATGAAATGAAGAACCCCATGAAGACATACAGTATTGAGAGGAAGTGGAGGGGGAACCCCATGGACATTTTAGGCAAACTTTTGCTCCATGAAAAAAAAAATAACACAGTGATGGGAGGTGTTGCAAGAGACAGTAGTGAGTGAAGATCCTAACAAGACAAAATGTGAAATAGGGATAGTGGCCTGAGAGGAGACATCATAAGGAACAGACAGTCATTTGAAAGAATGTAAGGAAATGCTAGGAAGCAGGAAGGAAGAACAGTGGTGGAAAACATGTTTTGAGCACATAATTGTTGAGGTGTTAAGTATATACTGTAGGAGGAGACACTGACTGATGCTGGTAAGGCACATGGGAAGGACTTAATGTGAAGAAACCACATCGGCGGGAGTGAGAATCTCAGAGCTCATTTGTCATGGGGCAAAGCATATGGTGGAGGTGGCACTCTAGGACCACTGCCAGTACCTGGAGGGTCTAAGTGAGGAAGAGAAGAAGAGGATGTCAAGTGGGAGGATAAAAGGGAAATGGGAATGGGGGGACACATAATGGGAGATTAAAGACAAATGCAATCATTGTGGGGATTCAAGAGGAAGCTCTCTGGCAGGGACAGTGAACAGGACTTCTAACTGTCAGGCTGTCGGGGAGCACAACAACAGAAGCGGAGAGGGGCTTCAGAATACTAGTCTGGTACAGCATGAGTGGCAAAACCAAGAGGTAGCAGGACTGTATTTCGTGAAAAGTGTGAGCTCAGAGAGAAACATCTCAGTAGGAAATTCTTAAGGGCAAAAATCAAGGGTGATGGTGTACAACTGATGGTGTAAGGCATTTCTAGAGGAAGGTCTATCTGTGGAGAAGAACAATGAGTGGGGTCCTCCAGGGGTATGGCTGTTAACGTTACCTGGACCAAGGAAGGTCTCACAGCACAATGTGTGGAGGCGGAGGGGCAGGACTGTCATTGTAAGAGAGGCCCAATGGATGAGCGAGGAGAAAAGGAGCTGGGAAGAGTCTGTCAGTGGGGCACTAGCCTATCTGAAAGTACCTTAAATGCAAGGGCTGTCAGCATGTGTGCGTGGATATGGGGGAGATTCTAGAGCAGTGTTTTTCAACCTGGGTTGCTAGACATTGGACTATAGTTCCATCATACCAAACCAGCATGGCCAATGGCCAGTGGGGAGAGGATTTGTTATCTAGCAATATCTGGGAACTCCAAATTCTGGAGAGCCTATTCTAGAGGAAGGGTGGATTCTAAGGGCAAGATATGTGTGCACACATGTGCAAGACAGAGAGAAAATATGTGGGTGGGACGGCAATTGGGGTGGAGGTGTGGATTCATTGGTTTACCACACTACAAATCTAAAGAAAAGCTGGGATGGCGGTCTAAGGACAGCTGTCAACAGTGGGGAGTGCGGGGTGGGGTGTGTTAAAACTGGGGCAGAAGTGAGACTTCCAAGGAAGGCATGGGGAGGAAGAACAACACACTTGTGCTGTCAATAGTATTGAAGCTTCTGTTAAGGAAAAATGGTCAGCATGTGTATATTATTTGTGGGGGGGGGGGGGGGGACAGAATTGCTGAATAAAGACTTCTAGTGTGTCCACAGTGGGGGCAAGGATAGGTTTGCCAAAGAGTGTGTGTTTGTGCATGCACATACACACACATGGAAAATATACAACACCTGGGGCAGAGCTGTGACTTCAGAAAAAGGAAACCTGCCAGTAGACAACCCCATGAGTGAAACAATGTCCTAAAGGCAAGAGTTGGCAGCATATACGAGGGCAAAGAGAGAGGGAGAATCCCAGAGGAAGGATTTCCAACGTGGGGTGAGGGAGCGGGCAGGCTCCTAAGCGTGGGTCTTCAACCTGTGTGTCAGGACCCATGGCTGGGTCGCATCCTCACTGGAGCTGGGTCTCAAGAGCTGCACAAACCCCATAGAAAGAGATAATGTTTAAAAAAGGAAAAAGAAAGAAAATGAAGGAAAGGCCTCCCCAAATGCATGTTCGGGCTATAAGTGCGTCTTCTCCATGTCTGGAAGAGGGAGGGGGACAGCTCTGAAGGCAGGCTGTCTATGCCTTTGTATTGGGAGGGGGCAGATATGGGGAGGAGGCGTGGCTACAGGGGAAGACAGGGGAAACCCCCCCACAATGTAAATACGCGTTTATATGGGGGGCCCACACATGGGGCTGCCAATGAAGCATTAATGGGGAAAGTGGGTGGGGGGAGAGAGACTGAGAAAAAGAAAGACCTGTGAGGAAACGGGGGGATGTATTTTGTGAGGAAACGGGCTGATGGGGTGGGCGAGGGAGAGTATTTGCGACGGGGGGA
Organism: Anniella stebbinsi; assembly: GCA_029215795.1. NCBI lineage: Eukaryota > Metazoa > Chordata > Lepidosauria > Squamata > Anniellidae > Anniella > Anniella stebbinsi. The sequence goes on from JARDYH010000007.1 coordinate 85,809,190, forward strand.
GGGCACTGTGTACTTGGGGTGGGGTGGGGGTCTTCTACTGAAGACAATGGCCCAGAGCTCCCAAGGAAGCGGGGCCGTGAGGGGAGTCTGAGGAAGGACAATGGGCGGGAAGCGGCGTGAGGGGAGAAGTCGGCGAGGGAGGGGCGCGCGCGCGCACGCGTGTGTGTGTGTGTGAAAGGGCCGGGGGAGAGAAGAAAGGAGGAGGAGGAGGAGGAGGAAGGTTCCCTCCACCCCCGGCCATGCTCGTCGGTGTGTGTCTGCCTGAGGAGAAAGAGAAAGCCTCGGCGGCGGAGGCTGAGGCGGGACTGCGCCCCCCGGCTCGGCCCGGCGGGAGGGGAGGCTCCACGGCTGCCCCTGACAGGCCGGGCGGGGCGGGGCAGGTTTGGCCCGTACCTGCCGTAGATCCCCTCAGTGATGCGGTTCCGCTTGAGCGGCCGCCGGAGTTTGCTGCAGTCGGCGCTCCGGCGCTTCATCCTCCCGTCCGGCCCGACGCGATCCAACCCGGCCTGGCCCGCTTGCTGCTGCTGCTGCTGAACCCCGCCGTCTCCTCCTCCGCCGCCGCCGCCGCCGCCGCTCCTGCCCCACCCGGGTCACAGCGACAACATCCGCGCCCGTCCGACGAGCGGCCCGCGCGGAGGGCCAAAGCGAACCTCGTCCTCGCTTCCGAGGTGCCTCTTCCCCCTCCCCCTTTTCTTCCTTTCTCCCGCTCTGCCTCTTTTTTTCTTCCCTCCCCCCCAGCCTAGGAAACAAAGAAATAAAAAATAATTTCAGATGTGTCCCTCCCCGCCGCCGCGTCCCCGCGCGCAGCCTCCACGCACCGCACCGCCTCCTTTCAGGCACGAGCCAATCGGTCGGAGGCAAAACATGAGGCCGACGGACAGGAGAATCAATCAAAGCGGGGGCAAGGGGAAGAGAGACAGGCGAAGGCGCCAATGAGGAGGTCGAGGTCGGCGATCCCGCCCCTTCTAAGGATGGCAAGCCCCACCCAGCCGCTCGAACGGCGTCCAGCACAGCCCTTGACACTAAGGAGTTGGCGGATTGATGGGGAAGGTGCCCAATAATTGGACGGAGAGAACCGAGATGGGCGGAGAAACTTAACTATCAACCAACGGAAGGAAAGAAGGGAGCTATTTTTTTAATCCCACCCTTCGCTTTGACAGTAGGGTACGGCCCCTCATATTTTGATTGACGGGAATGTTGACCAATAAAACCCGAATAAAAGGCTCGCGTAATGGTGAATCCCGCTGCATTCTAACACAGCTCGTTTACAGGCCGGCCCTCCGATATGACTGATAGGGAAGTTATCCAATAGAAATCAGGTTTGATGAAATGGCACTAAGAAGAACCAATAGAGAATGGGAGAAGTGAGACTGGGTGTAACGGTCACGTAAAGTGACCTGGGAAACCGAGTCTTGGCCAATCAGGGAGGGATTTACCCCCCTGATAGCCATTTGTTAAGGTAGCAGGTGCCGCTTTTTTTTTCAAGGGAAGGTTTGAATGTATTTCTAGTTCCCAGACAGGCTTTGCTATGGGAGAGGCATTTGCAGCCTGGACTAAAATTTTGCCCGTTTGCAAAAGGTGGATTTCGGGATTTTTCTTATGGTCAACACAGGTACCTTTGTGTGTTGTTTTTGTGATCCCAAGAAGAGATCTGGGGATCTCAAAAGCTTGCACATTTTTGGGTGATATTTTGGTTGATCTAATAAATCAATCAAATCAACATCGATTTTGGAATTTCTGTTATAGTCAACGGGACTAGCTTTGCTGTTTTTTTGTTAATCCAGAGCATGTTTACTTGGAGACAAGTGCAATTGATTTTAATGGAATTTACCTTTGTGCAAACGTGCTTAGAAAATCCCTCAATCTGACAGCTTGATCCAATCTGACAGCTTGTTCCCATGCAATGAATGTTTACCTAGAAGTAAGGCTGCAATCTTAAACAAGTTTACCTAGGAATATGGCTTACATCAGAGGAAACAATGCATAGGGCTGGGCTGCATCTGTGATTAGAAGAAAAATACTGCAAATGAAAAAGTGTGCTGGGATTTTGCTTTATTTATAACGAAATGTACTACCATGCAAATGGAGATGCCCAGAAAGAGCTAACAACAATTGTGAAACAATTGAACTACCAGGGCAGGGAGTTTTATATGTTGGGTACTATTATGGAAAAGGCCCTCCTCCTTGCTGAAACTCAGCAGATCTGGGCCTGGCCATGCCTGGACAGGAGGCTCCGTTGGGTTCCATCGTTAAAGAAAAGTGAGATATAAATGCAATAAATAAATGAATTAACCAATCCTTGGATAAAACAGACACAAACTAGTTACCATCAATAAAAGTAACTATTTCGAAAAGCCTTGTGCCACTTTTCTCACAGAGACCCAAAGCTGATTTACTAATAATGCAAAGTAAAATGTTTTTGCTGTAAATGATTCTGTAACCCTAAACCAGCCTTCCCCAACCTTGCACCCTCCAGATGTGTTGTACTACTCCCCTCATTGACCATGCTCCAGATGTGTTGTATAAGTTCCCATTATCCCCCAGCCAGAATGGCCAATGATGGGAATTGTAGTACAACACATCTGGAATCTTCTGCTGATACACCCTGAATTTTCATTATTAATCCTCTTCATGGTGATAAGGATTTTTGATCTGGGCATTGATTGGACTTTGCCTGTTCCTGGTGATTCTTCAATTTGAGAGTTAGGGAACATTTCCTTAACTATGGTTGTCTTTCTTCACTGCTGCTGCCAACAGCTTCATTTGATGCTGTTTGGGGGCTGTCAAAGAGGCTTCTACTGAGGAGTGAGGCAGGATCCAAGCAGTTGCCATGAAGTTTCCATGAAGATGGAATAGGCTGTGAACCAGCCCAGTTCTCTGCAGATTTCCTCAGAAGGAAGCCCCACCATATTGGTGCTTACTCCCAGGTAAATCCGCAGCAATGCAAAGTGATCATATGCTACTTGGTAAATCCCATTTTAATTCAGCAAAATGTACTCCTGGATAAATGTGCACATGCTTGCAGTTTTAGCTAGTAATCCTGCACAGAATTATTTGGGAGCATGCTCCATTAACAGCACAATGCATATCTACTCAAAAGTAGGCCCCTTTGACTCCAATAGGACATACTCCCAGATAAGTGATCGTAGGATTGCAGCTTGAGCTAGTGTTATTGAAACGGTATTATCACCTGCGATTGCTGCTGCTGTGAATGGATCACTCTTCTTATGTTGTATACGTTTAGGCTTCGGATAGAGGTGTGACAGGCCTACTTTCATTCTTTGCTTTTCAGGGCCTTTTGATACCACATCATCTTGTGTTCTATCTCTATAGCCCATGTCGATATCTGGCAGTTGAAAACACCATTTCATGAATCTGATAAGTTGGGCTCTGTGCCACATGCCTATTCCAAAATCAGATACGTTGTCTTTTCCCCCCTTTAATTTTAATACAACACATCGATCACTAAAAAGTTTACCATTTGCGTTGTTTTTCACACACACACCCTTCTCTCCCTTCAATGGTGTTGTTACAATTTCTCTATTAAAAACTTTGGATTAAAATTTTAGTCTTCCAGTGCCGCAAAACACCTTTCTTGGTTTTGCTACAACTTCTGCTAACATGGCTTATCTTTCTGGAAGTTATTTCTTCTTTTAGTTGTTATGTATTGTCAGCTAAATAGGCTTAAAAGATAGTGACTGGGTTCACATGTCACACTTAGCCGGTGTGGGTTGCATTGGAGAGCGGGTTCACTGTGGGTTAGCATGTTCCCCCCCAATGACCCACCCCCATAACCTAATCTGTGCAATGGGGGTACCATGCTCTGGGATGGGTTCCTGTATCGTTGGTCAGATGCGTCTTGGGTAAAAAATGTGGTGCTTATTGACACGGCCGCGTAGAGCATCTGGAACTTCCAGTCATGCTCTAGCCAATGCAGGTTTTCTATTGTCACTGTCGCATAGTGATGGATGGAGTGAGCAGCTCTATGTGATTCTGCCGGCGGCTGGGATTAGTGGTAGGGGACAGGAGGATGGTATTTACCCATGGAGCAGGGATGGGTAAATAAACCACAGTGCGCTGCATGGTTGCCAGTCATGTGAGGGGCACGCGCGTCACCCCATCCCCTGTGATCATCTGAATAGGGCCAGTGACAAACATTACAGGATTCAGAATTGTCACCATCTTTAAGCCCATTGAAAGAAATTCTTTTGTATCTGGTCAAGAGGGCTGGGCTCCTGCAGCTTTAACTGTTGTGATGAGCAGGGGATTTCACCAGGTGCTGCATGGATACAAATGACACCTGCTGAAATTCCCTTTTCTATACAACTGTTAAAGATACAAGAGCCCTGTCCTCCTTTCCATATGGTCATCCTAACTAAATTTGATTTTAATGGGAACAGCAGCAGGGAGTTTTCCAGGGGATGCTTCCAGCTGTTAACCAGTAAAATGTTCCAAAACCTCCTTTTCTGACCCATAATAGGAGCTGCTAGTTAATTTCATTTTGCCAGCAGGTGGCTTGCTATCATTTCAAGCATGCCGTATACAAACACAGATGTGGGCTTTTAACCTATCAACCAGAACCACGTCACAGTTGACCTGTCAAGGGAGCAAATGTTTTCTTTCCACAGGGTTTGAGGTTCTTCATAACATTAATTTGGATTTTCTCAAGTTCTTTGTAGGTGCTTGTTGACATTTTTATTTTTTATTTTCTTTATTTGGCTGATGAGCTGATCAATCAGTTGAGCAACTAGACTGCTCTGGCAATTTCCAAACTGTGTTCCATGAGATAACCAACCAACCCTGTGCTGTGAGAAACTAATTGATTGAGAGCTGTGTGAGCCTGAAGCAAGGTCTGTAAGGGGAGATGTGATAGAGGTAAGCATGGTGGGGGGAATGTGGATAGGGAGACATTTTTCTCCCATTCTCATAATACTAAAACCCACGGCCATCCCAAAAAGCTGATTTGAGGGAGATTGAGGACAGATAAAAAGAAGGACTTCTTCACACAGTTCCTAGTCAAACTACAGAATTCCCTACGACAAGACCTAGAGATGGCCACCAATTTAAAAGGGAGTTAGACAAATTCCTGGAGGAGAAGGCTATCAGTGGCTACTAATCCTGATGACTATGTGCTACTGGAGGTAGCACATAGTCATACTGGTAGTCATACTGATCAGAGGCCATATGCCTATGTACACCAGTTACTGAGGAACATGGGCAGGAGGATGCTATTGCAGTCATGTCATGCTTGTGGCTTCCCATTGGGGCATCTAACTGGCTACTCTGTGAACAGAGTGCTGGACTAGATGGACCCTTGGTCTGATCCAGCAGGGCTCTTCTTAGGTTCTTATGTACCCAACATCCTCAGAAAGCTTTTGGGCACCAAGAGTCCTGGCAAGCTCTCCTGCCCCCCCCCCTATACGATTTGGCCCACCCACCTGTTCCCTTGGCCACCCATTTGAGACAGTAGCCACTGCCAAGCCACTCACCATTTAATAATCCAGACAATGTCCCATTGGACTGTGGCCTGTTAGAGTGGCCAGGTGTCCTCCTTTACAAAGGGCAGTCCTCTATTTTGAAGGGCTGTGAAAGGACCTCCGTCTATTTGAAGGTGTCCTCCATTTGAAGGACTTCTCCATACAGTTCCATAAAGAACAAAGCAACTGTTGTCCATCAACTGGACTTTAAACAGAGAGAATGCGAAGAAGGGTGAGCCGGAGAGGCCTTGGAGTTGTTCAATAGCAGCACCTGGACAGCAGATTGAGCTGGCATGCCCATCGCCTGTCCCTAGTCGTCCATGCTATGGGGAGATGATGTTAACATTTGCATATGCAAATGTTATTAAAATTTGTATCTCCTTTTGTCCTTTTGGGGGGGGTTGATGCATTTCCACCTTGGATAGCTCCTTTAGAGATCTGGCTGGTTCTAACTAAAACCGAGAATAGATTTGCTGCCCCACCAAAATCGGAGCCACCAGCCTCTACTGGACGGATGATGTCTCAATCTTCCAGAATCAAACCTATATACACCTGTTGCTGGGGAACACTGGCGGGAGGGTGCAGTTGCATTTGTGTCCTGCTTGTGGATTCCTGGTCAGCCACTGGTTGGCCACTGTGAGAACAGAGTGCTGGACTAGATAGACCCTTGGTCTGATCCAGCAGGGCGCTTCTGATGTTCCTACAGTTCACTCAGCAGCCGATGCTCACCAGAGCGCCACTGGCGCATGCAAATCATCTACTCTTGGGACATTTCCAACACTTGTACCTTTGCTAACCGCCGCAGCCCTATCCCACGACAGCAGATCGCCAGCTTACTTGACAGCAGTCCAACATCGGTCACGGCTGTTTGGGTTGCTCTCCTGGGCTGCCTTAGATAAGGGCCGTGTGTCTTGCTCATGCCGTCTACCATCTCTTATCACATTCAGACTTTCTCTACCACTCTCTTTTTTCTTTTTTCTTTTTAATTCGAGGCTTATGGAGCATTTGAACAGAAGGGGAAAATATATTGGCTCTCCCTCGACTCTTTTTTAAAAATACTGCTGTGAACATACGATGGGTTCTCAATATCCCCCAAGCCTCCGTTTTCGTCTGCCGGGGCTCATGCTCATTCTGGAAACAGCTTTCATTGTTTTATTTTACTTCTTTGTTTCATATGACCATCAAAGTCATCAAAGAGACTTTGCTATCTACCCAGGTAAGTTTGCTTATTATTCGGGCCTCAGCTTTTGTGGTGTTTTGGTATGCTAAGATGCAATCCTATGCATACTTAGACAGAAAAAAAGTTCTGCAACTCCCAACATCCCCCAGCCAGCAATGTTTCTCTGTCTAAACATGCATGATACTGCACCTTTAACCAAGTAAATTCTTATTTGGCAGGGGAGGTTCGCCTTTGATGAGGCTCATCCATTGCGCTGGTGCCTGCAGATTCCGCCAAATATGACAAACTCGACTGAATTGTTTGTGGTGGAGGAGACAGTGTTTGCTTTTTGGGGAATAGAACTGTAGCTCAGTGGCAGAGTTCGTGCTTTGCATGCAAAAAAAAAAAAGGTGTCAGGTTCAATCCCTGGCAGGTAGTCTTTGAACATCACTGTAGAAAACGATCGGCCTTAAACTGCTTGGACTTTTCTGAGTGTTTTAGATGAGTAAGGCTTCTCTCTCTCTCTTTCTCTCTCTCTCTTTGGGGAGACAGGAATGTTCTCTTCACAGGCTTTTTATGTGCAAGTATGTGCTAGTATCTCTGGAGGTAAAGCAGGTTCCCTAAGGAGGTAGGGGAAGTTATTCGTTTCAGAGTTACCCATTGTCAAAAAGAGGACAAAGGAAGGCAGAGGTCTGCAAAAAACAAACATATTAAAAAAATTTCAACTGCCAATTTATAGTACACAGATTTAGAAAGAATGATTATAATTTAAATAGAAATACATCTCCGCATGGTAAGAAAGACTCTGTGCCCTGTTGCTTATGCCGCTCTCCAGGTGCTAAGTATGACCTCCTTGAGTACCATTTTTCTTGGTAGAAAGGTGGGGTACAAATCCAATCAATCACTCAATCAAGAGTTTTGATGGCCAACTTCATGGCCCCTGGTCCCCTCTCTCTTCTTAGATATTACTTTCTTTAAACTAGAGTTGGACTGGACAGCCCTTCATATAGAAGACACAGATAGGGGATTGTCCTATGTAAAATAGGACATAGTGTTACATGTTTGCTCCCCAACACTGTCCAGGGCCAGCCCCAGACATTTTGTTACCTGAGGTGAAGAACAAGATGGTGCCTGCTTCCATTCCATGTCCAAAAGCCAACTTGACTGGCAGATCAGTCTGTCCAACATCGACGATGGGATGGCACCCTCCACAGCACCTGCAGTGGACAGGCTAACTTAGGGGGTGAAGAGCTGGAAACTAATCTCTCCTCCAATATATTGCTGGCATCTTCCAGCATCTGCCGCCTGAGGCAACTGCTTCATTCTGCCTAATGATAGGGCTGGCCCCGAACCTGTGTTTATATGGACTTCTACACTTTTGCAAAGTCATGTAGGAGCTCCTTCTCTGTGGTTCTTTCCCATGTGACTGTGGGGTGTGCAAGGGATTGCTAGGTCAGGGTCCTGGGTCCAAATCTATTTCCCAGGGCCCCAGATCTGTTTCCGCTGATGCCAATGGAAGCTCTCTAGCTTATCTTAATTCCCAAGGAGGGGGGATTTTCAAAGGGGGGATTGCAGCTGGGCTGGAAAGGATTAACCCCCCGGCCACATGCTGGAATGCTCCAGGACTTCCCTCCCCATCAGCAGTGGAGGCCGGTGGCTCCCATGGCAGTGGGGCGGTGAATTTGTTTCGGGTTTCAGTCAGAACCAGTGAGAACTCTAAAGAAGCTATCCAAGGTGCTCCTTTTAGAGTTCTGACTGGTTGTGACTGAAACCTGGATGGGATTCAGCACCCCAGCGACATAGGAGCTGCTGGTCTTCACTGCCCCCCGGCATGGCTATTAAACTTGGGGTGGGAGAACCTTCCATCAGTGCCAATGGAAGCTTTCCCTCTAAGCTTGATTGTATGTGGGAGAATTTTATCCTCCAAGAGGAAAAGAGAAAGAAAAGGATGTGGGGAGAGATTGGACGTGAATTGTAGTTGAAGAGTGACTACTGATTCAGGATGCGAATTAAGTGAAGAATCTCTTTTATTTGAGGTGATTTGGATGCGTCCTGATTTGGCTGGCTTTGGCTCCTGTGACATTTAAATAAATCCTAGTGAATATGTCTAAATTTGGATATAGAGATATAAATTAGCATATGCAAATTTGGTGCAGTTTTGGGTCCTATGGGCCTGGCACCCAAAACTTTTAATTGCCTAGCAATTAATTGCCTAGCAATCAACCATATGGGCAAGTCTGACCATAGGATTTGCACCCCTCCCCCCCATTCTCACTGCTGGAGGCAATGGCTTCAAATGATGGGTGGGAGAATGGTCTTTGGGAAGAGATGGAAGGGAATGAAGTCTGGAAAAGGATGGGTGCCAGTGCTAGAGCGTTGAATTGGGAGTTGGGCAATCCAGGTTCTGCTCCTCACTTGGCCATGAGGCTCACTGGGTGACTTTGGGCCAGTCACAGACTCTCAGCCTAACCTATTTCACAGGGTTGTGAGGATAAAATGGAAAGGAGGAGGATCATGCAAGCTGCCTTGGGTTTCTTGCAAGAGGGAAAAAGTTGTCTTATAAAAGCAATAAGAATTAACTCTCCATAGCCCTTGCCTGTTGAACTTGATGGGTCTCTAAAAATCCTTCCCTCCCGAGGCACATTTGCCCATAGAATGAGTATTGAAAGATCTGGCCTTTCCACCCTTCCAGCTAAGACGCTGCTGTTGATAAGGCCCGCTTATCAAGGGACAGGCAGAGTCTCTGCTCTTTGCCAATTTAAAAGTTAGCTTTGCACGGGTGCGAAGCCTTCAAGCCCAGAAAGTGCATTTATTGCAACATGAACAAACGGGGGCAGGGGAGGACACAAATCAGGTCTGAAAAGACATTGGAGGTCAACACAGAAAGTGCCCAAATGCAATGATTTGGTAAACGCATCATCTGGATCTTCTGTAAACATTGAGTCAACAAAGGAGAGCAATTCCAGATAAATGGTCTAATGTCAAAGCAACCTGAGTGTGTTCAAGTTCACCATTCCTGGAACTCAGAGCCAAACTACACGTTACACTAATTGTGTAGTGTGTAGCTCAGACTTATCTTTTCATTTACTCTAGTGTAAGTGTGTGTGGCCCCCATTTGGATTGGGACCACCATGTTCTTGGAGAGGAGGATTAAACCTTACTACCCCACCCATCCTAAAAGCTCCCTGTCCTGTGTGTGGTTTAACAAAAGTCTCCATTGGTGTTTATCAAGGCTATTTTCCCTTTTGTTAATTTTGAGAAGCAAATGGTGATGGGGTTGGGGAGGTTAATCCTCTTCTCTCAGAGTGTGGTTGTCCTGATCCAAACAGGGATTGTGCATGCTTACACTAAATAAAAACATAACCCTGAGCTGAGTTCACACAACATGCTAACTCACACTCAGTGGTTGAGCGTGGGTTATTGTTGAACCATTGGTTTTTGTTGAACTGTGGGTTAGTGTGTTGCCTGAACTTGGGACATTTTCAGCAGGGTGGCTTGTTAGCCATGCAGTGTGGCTTATTCACCACCCAACAAACCATGGATTCTCAAGGTGGCTTGTTCGAGAAAAATAATCCATACAGCACAGTTAACAAGTCACCGTGCAGGAAACACGCTGCATTCAGACAACACGATAACCCATAATGCAACAAGAACCAATGGTTCAACAACAATCCACAACCACAGAGTTCAATGTATAGTTTGGCTCTCAAGTACTGAGGGTACCTCTCTTTTCTCTTGTCCTCCATGGTTGCTGAGCTAATAGCTCCATGTGGGCATGAGAACTTCAAGTTAAACCTAACTATGTTTGTTTGTTTGTTTGTTTGTTTATTTATTTATTTATTTATTACATTTTTTTTACTGTCCAATAGCTGAGGCTCTCTGGGCAGTTCATTTTTTAAAAAACTACTTGGAAGCAGCCCCTTTTATAATGTCAAGTATTGTTATTCACTCCAAACCTTTGAGCAGTGAACATTTTCAAGGGTAGAACTAGAACTACGAGGTTTACCTCACAATCCCATCCACCGCCAGTTCTGGCCATGCCATTGGCCTCCGGGTCCAGGACCACTGCTGCCTGTGGCCCTCAGGGGTAAAAAGGTTGTGCCAGCTCTTCCTCCTCCTTGCTACCGCTTGCTTGCTTGACAGCCAGGAAACAAGTAGGCTGTGGCATCTCCTCCACCACCACCACCACATCACCATTGTCTGGGGCAGAGCGAGAGGCGGGTGAACATGCAGGTTGCAATGGTGAAGAGGAAGAGCTGGTCCGGGAGGCTCTTGTCAGGTGCCTGCTGGGATGTGAGCCCTCAACAGGCCCAACCACGCCTACCCTAGGCGCCAACCCTGGGTTGTCCAGCCACTTCTCAAAGGACGTGTCACCGTGCCAATGTTCTGATACCAAAACCTGGTTGCTCCTGGGTGCTGCCCTGCCGGCCTGACGTGCCTCCTCCATGCTAACAGTTTCTGTCCCACAGCATTTCAAGATGTGAACGTCATGGTGATTTTTGGCTTTGGCTATGTCATGGCCTTTCTGAGGAGGTATGGCTTCAGCAGCACTGGATTCGGACTTCTCCTTGCTGCCCTAGGAGTGCAGTGGGCTGTGATCGTGGATGGATTCCTCTTCAACTTCTTGGATGGCGAAATCAAGATCAATCTACAAAGGTAGTTAACTCGCTTTGCAGCATCTCCTTCCCTGCTTGGATTTCCACCAGTGGGTTCAAACAGCGATCACTATGCCTGTGTTTTGATGGATTTAGCTCCGCAGTGATGCATGCAGTTAAGTCATTCTGATGGTGTTAAGGACCTCTTTCCTTTAGATCAGTAGTGGGCTACTTGTGGCCCTCTAGATGGTTTGGTCTACAACTCCCATAATCCCTAACAATTGGCCATGCTGGCTAGGTCTGATGGCAGTTTGAAGCCCAAACATCTGGAGAGCCAAGACTTGCCCATCCCCATTTTAGAGAATGATGATTATGATGTTTACATTTATTTATTTATTTATTTCTATACCACCAGTAGCTGAAGCTCTCTGGGTGGTTCACAAAAATTAAAACCACAGAGTACAGCATAAACCACAATAAAATTCACCAGAGCTGTCTATATCAGCCTTGTCCAACCTGGTGCCCTCCAGATGCTCTGGACCACAACTCCCATCTGCTCCAGGCAGCATGGCCAATGGTCAAGAATGATGGGAGTTGTAGTCCGAAACACAGGAGGTCACCAGAATGCCAGATAGGGGAAGACTGGTCTATATGCTAGCATGGCAGGACTGCTTGGTCCAGCTGCCTTTTGAATGCCTCTATTATGGGAGAGCCCATGACTTCCCTTGGTCATTGGTTCCATTGTTGTGCTGCTCTAACAGTCAGGAAGTTTTTCCTGATGTCTAGCCGGAATCTGGCTTCCTGTAACTTGAGCCCATTATTCCTGCACTCTGGGATGATCGAGAAGAGATCCTGGCCCTCCTCTGTGTGACAACCTTTCAAGTCCTTGGAGAGTGCTCTCATGTCTCCCCTCAGTCTCCAGGCTAAACATGCCCAGTTCTTTCCATCCCTCCTCATAGGGCTTCGTTTCCAGACCCCTGATCATCCCCGTTCTTCTTCCTTCCCCAAAGCATCATGACGGCTCTTATGAGCATAACCACAGTGCTGATTTCCGCTGGAGCTGTACTTGGCAAAGTCAACCTGATGCAATTGGTCTGCATGGCTATGGTGGAGCTGACAGCTTTCACCGTGACCAGATGGCTTGCTGTGGATCAGCTGCAGGTACTATCAAGCTCTTTGCTACAGAACACAAGTCAAGGGAGGTGGGGAAGGGATGCAGCGGCATCAGCACCATCCTATTTCCAAAGGTCTTTTCCTCTAGGGAGCGGTGCCTTTGTGTGATTCAGTGGTCAACCATCGCTGCCACTGTACTGCGCGCAGGGCCATGCAGGGGGGGGGCAGTGGGGCCAGCTGACCTGGGGCCCACAATTTTGAGGGGGCACTCTGACGAGGAGGTCCCCCCCAGCTTACGCTACTGCTTCCGTAGCGTAAGCAGCCCATCGAGAAGCGAGAAACCCGCCTTGTGGAAACAGCGCAGAAGCCATCCGTTGTGAAATTCTGAATGTGAAGAAGTGATGTCTTGCATCTTGAATCAAAGCGCTTCCCATTACCTTTTTTAATACATCGTTCTAGTTCATATATGTATTTAGCACTGAATCAGTGCCGCTGATTAAAAAAATACTAAATGAGCAGTTTGAAATGGGGGGGGCACACACTTCCCATCTGGCCTGCGCATATTACCAGCTCTGCACGGCCCTGATCGCTCGCCACGCTCCCCCTACAGGCTGCAAGTTTTGGGGGCATCTTTTATAGAGTTGCTTCTCATGTGTTAAGAGACCCAAGCTGAGCTGTGGTGCTTTCCTAATAAATCATTTGTAGTAGTAGTTTATTGTTGTAACCACAGGTCATAACACAGTAAATCAAACACACATAGAAATAATAAAACATATAAACATCATGCATAGAAACAACAGCAGTTAATTGCTAAATACAAATAAAAATCCTAAATATCTCACTGTGGTCAATAGCTATAATGAAAGCAATCCTGGTACTAAAACTAACCCTAGGCTACAATTTAGCAAGATGTCTAACAGGATTAGTAGTTAGAGTTCTCTTTCTAATGTTAAGAGTCAACGGAGTAAAGATGGCCACTTGTTGTTAGCTGACATAGGGACGTGCATCTTCCAGACGATAATGAAGACATTCCACTTCAGAATCTCAGACTTACAGTCCAAATCCAGCACTCCAGAGTTTCCCAAAAGGCCCTCCCCCTTCCCCCAACCACAAATCATTTGAGGGCAGTGGAGGCTGGTGGCTCCGATATCAGTGGGGCAGTGAATCAGTTCTGAGTTTCAGGCAGAACCAGTGTTGTGCTTCAGTTTGATGGACTGAACAAAAAGGAGGAACAGCTGAGCCTGGGAATGTTTGGGGAGTGGCCCTTCACAGGAACAGGCAGAAGCCAGCTGAAGGCCAATGCAACTGACAACAAGTCCCAATCACCACCATCCCCATAAAAGACATGCCAGAACTCAGAAGCAACGCTGGAAGCTACTATTGGTCTTGGTGCTTTGTCTTCGTCGCTTGCATACCAGCTCCTTGATCTTGCCTGGACATAGCCTGACCTTGGACTGTACCCTGACTACTCTTTGACGCTTTCCTGAACTCAGTATTGTTTGACCCGGCTTCTGACGGATACTTCGGCTTTTGACCACGGACTGTTTATTGACGTTTCCCTCCCGCTTATCGAGTTTAACACCAGTGATTTACGACAACCAGTCAGAACTCTAAAGGAGCTCTCCAAGGTGTGGAAACCTGGAGTGGAATCACCACCTTACTGATATCAAGGCCACCAGCCTCCACTGCCCAAGGTATGTCCTACAACTCCCACCATGGCTGTCTGGGGCATGCTGGGAGTTGTAGGACTTTTTTTCTGTCTGAACATGCATTGGATGGCGCCCTTAGTCACCCTCCAAGTTCACCCACACGTTGGCCCAGAGTACAGACCACTGTGGCAACAGATGAAATGAGCCATTTTTTTTTTATCATCCACAGATTAAGAGCCACATCAGCCTGATGCATGTCCATTTATTTGGGACCTACTTTGGCTTGATGGTGTCCTGGATGTTCAATGGCGCTTCATTAAGCCCAAGAGTGGAGAAGGACAGCTCAAAGCCAGTCTCCGATCTGTTTGCAATGCTGGGTAAGTTGCCTGCTTTCCTTTTTTGAAGACAGGGATGAAAGCTCAGATGCAGCTGAGCTGGAACTGAAACAAATACCTTCCCAGAAATTCTCCTCAGCAGATTTTCATATTATGTTTTGATTTTTATTATTTTCTCTCTTTTCTTGCTTGTGGCGGTTTTTCTAGATGGACATGACTGGCTTTGCCAAGTCATGCTGTTGTTTACTGATTTAGTGGCTGAATTTGGACAGCACGATAGTCAATGGTGGGGTAATAATCAACTTTACAGTTGTTCATCTAGGGGGTACTCCCCACACAACATGGTAATAAATAATCAACCGTGGTGTGGATTAGGATCAGCGCTGAGTTGGCTATGGCAGCATTCGGACGACATGATAGTCAATACAACTGACGATTATTCCCCCCACCCCAGTTGATTATTGTGTCGTCCGAATTCAGCCAGTATGTCTGCTTTCTGGATGTTGGTGTAGGTGTATTTTGGTATGCCCAGTTTCTGAAGATTTCCTGTAAAAAAAAATTGATGTGATGCTGGTGACTGATGTGATTAATGGAATAATTGTAAGCTTTTCCTTTTGCTATGGTTCTTTAACTTCCGTGGCCAGTGGTGTATATTTTTCTCTCTTTTTCCTCTTCCTTTTCTACAGCATTTTTGTCATTAGGTATTGCTATGTCAATGAGGTAGGTGTGTGTTTTTCTTTTTTGTCTAGAACTGCTATGACTAGTTGATTGCAAGGTATTGCCTTGTTTGTATGAATTGTTCTGTCCCAGTATATTTTATGATCTGTATTTTCTAAGATTGTTTTGGGTGAACATGTATAGTATGACGTAGGCTGTTTGATGAGGTTGAATTTGATGGCCAGTTGTTGGTGAATTATTTTTGCAGCTGTATTGTGTCTGTCCATATAGTCCATTCCCGCCAGAATTTTATGTCGTCCTGTTACGTGGTCCATTGTTTCTTGGAATTGATGACATTTCCTACATGAATCTGTTGTTACACTGCTATCTTTTATGATGTATTTTTGGTAGTTCTTGGTAGCTATGACTTGATCCCGTATGGCTATTAGGTATCCTTCTGTTTCAGGAAATAGCTCGCCCTTCCTAAGCCATTTGTACAATTGTTCTTTGTTTATTTATGGGTTCTGTTTATATTGTAGTGCTTCCCATGGAGTACTTTTTGTGTCCATTTTTCTTTTTTCTCTGTGATGGTGAGTGGTCATGTTTGGTCTTCACTTTGTAATGCTAGGTTGAGTGGGGTGTATTATTATTATTATTATTATTATTATTATTATTATTATTATTATCCACTTCTCAAGACTATAGTCTTCCCAAGGAGACTTACAATATAAAACAGTAAAATTCAATATCAACGATTGATTGTTTAAAAATTGTGTTTAGGTAGATGTTGTCTCTGTGCGTGTGGTCCCTGTTTGTGTGGTTTTATATAAAAAGGTTTTGTATTTTGTAAATTTTTAAAATGGTTTTTCGTTTTTGTGAATCAGCCAGAGAGTTTCAGTGATGGGGCGCTAATGAAATCTAATAAATGAAATTAAGTTTAGACAATTTTAAAATAAGCCTCTTAAACAATAAAACAGTGCTGTACAGTGCAGTACAGTACAATATAATTCAGTTCAAATATGGAGCAGCAACAAATTCAATAAAGCCTTTTAAATTAAAAGCCAGAAAAAACGGGAATGTTTTAAAAAAACCTTCTGGGTGCCCATTATCTACAGGGTCAAGTTTAAGGTTCTAGTACTAGTGTACAAACCCCTAAATAACTTGGGACCAGGATACCTGAGAGAGTGCCTTCTCCCTTACCAATCTGCCTGGTCACTGAGGTCATTGGACTTCACGCTCCTGGTGGTTCCACATGGACTTATGGCTCAACTGAAGTCCACCAGGAGAAGAGCCTTTAGTGTGGTGGCCTCCTTCTTATGAAATTCCCCATCTTTGGAAGTCAGGCGGGCGCCAACGTTATATTTCTTCTGACGCCTCCTGAAAACACTTTTGTTCCAGGAAGCATTCCTTAAATGACCTGCCACAGTCTTCATTAGTATTCTGTTTTTATTAATTTTAATATGATGTTTTAATCTGGTTACCTTTATGCTATTGTACTTTTTATATTCACCATTCCAGAATCTATATAGCTATGGAGCGGTTTTTTATTATTTTTATTTATTTATTACATTTATATTCTGCCTTTTTTCCTCCGAGGAACTCACAGCGGTATACATAATCCTCCTCCTCTCCATTTTATCCTCACAACAACAACCCTGTGAGGTAGGTTGGGCTGAGAGTCTGTGACTGGCCCAAAGTCACCCAGTGAGCTTCCATGGCCGAGTGGGGACTAGAACCCAGATCTCCTGACTTCTAGTCCAACACTCTAGCCACTATACCACTACACCAAACTGGTATACAAATGTTGTAAGTCAGTAATAGTTGTACTAAATGAGCTAAAATAAAAGCAATCACAGAGGGAGCTACCATACCCTTCTCGGGAGGGGATTCCATAGGTTAGGGGACGCCACAGAGATGGCCCTCTCCCTGGTACCTGCCATGCTAGTGAACTTGGTGAGAAGCCAGTGAGTACAAGCTCTGCAGATGATCCTGGGCATGTTCATACAAGTGTAGACGGTCCTTCAAGTAACGAGGGGACTGTCTATACGTTGTCTTTGCCCTGGGGTGGCTCCGAATCCACACTGCGTCAGTTATATGATGCAGCCATTGATTTGGAGGCACCCTGGGCCAAAGAGCCGAAGATGCAGAGCAGAAAAGTTGGGGACTTACCTTAACTTTTCCTGCCTGAGTGAGGTCAGTGTGGCTCTTCCCCATCTATCCTCCCTTGGGCAGTGCTCCAGGGGGGCATTCCCGGGTGGAAGGCAACCTGCCATTGGACGTTGGAAGCTGGGGGAGAGGGAGGGGTGGGCCCGGGCCCGGGCCCGGTGGGCTTAATGGCCGCTGGACAGCCTGCACTGCCTCCCTCTGTCTGCATAACTTGCCACCACCCCACAGCAGTGAAACCATGGGGTTTGGCAGCGGAGTGGTGTCACCTCAGCGCCATGAAGACAGACCCCTGGACTCAAATGTTTAGAACAAAGCATTTGACATACCAGGATATATTATTTGGTTGATGTTCAACTTCCATATTTCATGGCAATATGAATCTGACAATATTTGACTATTTTCATATTGTGGTGTGTATTGTTAATGAAAGCAACTTGACTTCAGGCTTCTTTAGATGAATAATTATTTGAATCCTTTCCAAACTGAATTAAACCTGGTTTTTGGAACCGAGACGTCTTTGGTTGCCTTATTGGATGACCTTTGCTGGGAAATGGACAGGGAGGAATGCATCCCTCTTGGTCTGGCTGGAGCCCTGGGCAGTTTCCAATACCATTGACCATGGCATCCTTCTGAGATGCCTGTCTGGGGTGGGAATGGAGGTATCGCTTTGTGGTGCCTCTCATCCTATTTGACTGGCAAATCTCAGAAAGTTATTGCTGGGGACTCCTACTCAGCACCCCTTGGACATTGTCCAGTGGGGTCCTTCGAGGTTCTATCTTGCTCCTCATGCTATTTAACATCTCAATTAAACCTTGGTAGAGGTTCTCCATCAATAAGGATCATGCATATATCCTGATCCACTTTGCCCTACTTTGTTACAAGGCTCCCTTGCTGGTATGGCTTCTCTTCCTACAACTTCCTTGTTTGGCCAGAGATGGGTGGTGTGCACAGATAGGATCCCCATTTGTCATCCTTCAAGTCACTGTCTGTGCGAGTGCTGGGCCCAACTATTCATCCCAGATGTTTTTGTTACTCTGAAGACTGGATTCATCTTTGATTTGGGTGAATCTAAGAACTTTTGGGTGGCATTGGAATCACCTTACAGACAAGGTGGTTGATTGGGCAGCCATCTTTCCGCCCAATAATGCCCCTAGGAACGGCACTATGTTGTGATAAGGTCCCTGTTGGCTAAGCTGACTATATGAAAAGGAGGAAAGGGCTCATGTAACTTTAACAGTTGTAGAGAAAAGGGAATTTCAGCCAGTGTCATTTGTATGCAATTAGTTCCTGGTGAAATTCCCTCTTCATCACAACAGTTAAAGTTGCAGGCACTAGAGTGAACATATACAAAAGAAGGCAGGGCCCCTGCAACTTTAACTGTTGTGATGAAGAGGGAATTTCACCAGGAACTAATTGCATACAAATGACACTGGCTGAAATTCCCTTTTCTCTACAACTGTTAAAGTTACATGAGCCCTGTCCTCCTTTTCATATGGTCAGCCTACTGTTGGCTATCTGTCCCAAATTATAAAGATAATGCCTCTGCGCTACTGTTGGGCAATCAAGCTGCTACTATGGTGACAGAGCATTTTGGAGGGGACTCCTTTTTTCCCAAGCTCCACTGCCTCGCCTTTAAGGTAAAGCCATTGTCACCTACTCAGTGAATTGAGCTGTCAATTGCAGTCTGGGCCTAACCATACTTACACCACGCCAGGGAGCCATGCCCTGATTGGCTATGCTAGAAAGGGGTATAGCCTCCGAAGCATTTCATTCTGCTTAGACAGATAAACAGGCCTTCTTCCTAGAATGCTGTTCAGTACAGGGAACTGCCTATCCCACAGGGCCAGAGTTGTGCATGCAATCCGTGGTCTACTGGAGTTGCCCAGAACAATGTCAATGGGACATTTCCCTCTCTGAAAAACATTTGGAACTGGATCTCTGAGGGCCATTTTACTGAAGCTCAGGGGCTTCACTTCTGTCAAGTTTTTTTTTTAAAGCTATGCCAAGGGTGGCCACTTAGGAAATGCCAATAAAGAGAACCCCAATTTGTATAAAATGTGCATGTGCTAATTCATATGTTTAGATGGACATTTAGAAATAATTATTATACTGACTTAAGCCCTGACTTAACCCTCCTGCCACTTCTTCAATGCTCCCAAAGCAATTTTTCAATCATCATCATCTTATTATTATTATTATTGATGATGATAATGATAATAATATAATAGCCAGTCATGATGCCATCGCCTGCTCTTGTTTGTAGTTTGGCCATTAGTCTTATTCATCAAGTGGCCATTAAAAGCCCATTACCATTTTTGTGCCATTTCGTGACTTGTCAAGTGCTTGCAAATCGGATGCCATTCTATTTTTGGTTAAACGCTCCCCAGAGGCCCCCATGCAAGTCAGTCAAGACTTTCCAAAACTAATGTCAATGCAGCCTGAATGTAGACACATCTATATCTTAGGGTAGTGAAACAGATAGAGAGAACTGCTAGCGTTTCCAGAGGCAGTTTCGGAGGCAGACCGACTCTTTCCTTTTAACTTGCGGGTCGTCGAGCAGGTGACATGGCGGTCCGTTCTTTGACGCGGTTATTCCTCCCAGAATCCTGCCTCCCTCCCATGCTGGCAATGGATTACAAGCCAGCTGCAGCTGTTGCTTTCCTATCAAACATAATACTGCAGGGAGAGATCTAGTTACATGTCTCCTTGACTCAGCGCTTGCTATGCCACCCACTGCGTGATTGGCTGAATCTTGAGTACAGATTTAATAAATAAATAAATAAATAACTGTAGGCAGCTTCCAAAGCAGACAGGATAAAGAAGCGGTAGGTAGCAGTTAGCTTGCTCCACCCTTCGTCTGTACATAGGGAAAGACCGAAAGCAATATAAGAAGTCTTACTTCAGGGAGAGGATGCAGTTCTTGCTGGAGGCAATCAACAGGAATTCTGCAGTTTGAACTCGGAGCTTTGTGGGGGACTCGGAACCAAATTAGACATGATGGTGGCAGATCTGTGTGCGTTAAAACAAAGAACTGTTCCAATTGCATAGAAAAGGGAGGCAGTGGAGGCTGGTGGCTCCAATGTGCCAGCTTGGTGGTGGTGGTGGTGGTGAATCCGCTCCAAGTTTTACTTAAAACCAGCCAGAATTCTAAAGGAGCTACCTAAGGTGCAAAGATCTTGGATAACTCCGTTAGAGTTCTGACTGAGACCCGGAGTGGATTCACCACCCTACTGACATTGGAACCAGCAGCCTCCTCTGAAGGGAGGAGGGGAGAGCCCAATTTTTAAAGTAAACGGATTTGCAGATTGAAGGGCAGTAAACCCTCCATCTACCAGTGGCTTTCCTTTTTGTAACTCCTCCTCCTCCTCCTCCAAATATTTTCTCTTAGCTGGGCTCACTTCTGGTATTGGGGTTCCAGCTGAGGGAATGCCAGGCGAGAGGGGAGTGGGGAAGCAAGCCACAAGTTTATGGGAGGAAGGTTTGGCGTTCCTCAAATGCATGCCCCCTTTTTCCCTTTGAGGGAAAACACCCAGCCCCTTCTTTCTATATCACTGGGGACGTCTGAAGGCGACAGTCCTCCACCTGAAGAGCTGACACAGGGCTGACCCCCCCCCCACCTCCTCCTCTAGTTGCCACCTCTGCATGGAGTTATCAGCCCCAAGATAAAGAGACTGCTGCTGAAACATGCACAATAGTATTGACCTTGCGCTTCGTGGACATGGGTGAGTCACCTCAACCAGAGAGAGGACTGCCCCCAAAAGGATCTGAAAGGTTAAGGAGGACACTAACAATTGCTGTTTGTTTTTTCTTTTTGGGGGTCTGCCAGGTACTCTTTTCCTCTGGATGTTCTGGCCCAGCTTCAATTCTGTGCTGATAAAGGATGGAGCAGAGAAATTGGCCGCTGTCTACAACACCTATTTTGCGATTGCTGCCAGCTGTGTGGCTGCCTTCTCACTCTCGGCGGCTACCAGCAGAAATGGAAAGCTGAGTATGGTGAGACATAGACCCTGTTGAGACAACGTGCTAAGCCATGCTGCTTAAGCATTTGGAGCTAAATGTTATGGCTTAGCGTGTCATGTGAACCACGACTTTGCACGTCGTGTTACCCATTTCTAACCATGGTGACTACATAACCACGGTTTAAATACGCTCGCTAACCATTTGCTGCAAAAGAGTTCTTGGCCTAACCATGGCTTAGTGTGTTGTTTGAACAGGCCCAGAGACTGATTTGGTTGAGGAAACTCTTCCGCTAAACAGAGTGCAATCAAAGAGAGAGGCTGTTGGTAAGCCGGGCGATTGGGGGGAGGGAGGGAGAGAGCAGGGAGAGTGGGAGGGAGGGCTCTGCATGGACCCAGAGCTGATCCGGATTCAGGATCTGGATCCGGTCACAGCCCTATCAGAAACAAGATGGATCAGGGCCAGAGATGTAGCTTAAGACAACCAAAGCGAAGAGGCAGAAAAGAGGTGAATGTCCTAGGCAGAAGGCAGAATAGTAGGGGTGTGCACGGACCCCCCGGATCGGATCGGGACCCGGATCGGGACCTCCAATTTTGTCCCGGACCGGTTCGGACAAAATCGGAGGCCCCCCGGACTGGATCGAGTCCGATCCCGACCCAAAAATCGTAAATTTTTGGATCGGCCGCCATTTTTTTCCCCATAGACTTGCATTGCAATGCAAGTCTATGAGGAAAAAATGGCGGCGGGTGGCAGAGGGGGGGCCTAACTCCCTCCCCCCCCCGGGGCCGTCCGCTGTGGACGGCCCCGGCAGGTAAGCCCCCTCCCCCGCGCTCCCTACCCCCCCTGGGGCCGCCCGCTTCCATCCGCTGGCGCCCGCGGGCGCCAGCGGATAGAAGCGGACGGCTCCGGGGGGGGGGGGGTAAGCCCCCTTCCCCGCCACTGCTTACCTTCTCGGCCCGTCCGCTCCCGTCCGGCGCCGGCGGCTACTACCAGCGGGCTCCGCGGCCTACTCTCGAGTAGCGCGCCGGGTGATGACATCACCCGGCGCGCCACCCTGGAGTAGGCCGCGGAGCCTGCTGGTAGTAGTAGGCGCCGGTGCCGGGACGGGAGCCGCCGGGACGGGAAGGTAAGGGCCCCCCTCCCCCCTCCGCGCGCCCCCTCCTCCCCTCCACGCACCCCCTGCTTACCTTCCCGGCCCGGCGGCTCCCGTCCGGCGCCAGCGCCTACTACTACCAGCAGGCTCCGCGGCCTGCTCTAGAGTAGCGCGCCGGGTGATGACATCACCCGGCGCGCCACCCTAGAGCAGGCCGCGGAGCCTGCTGGTAGTAGTAGGCGCCGGCGCCGGGACGGGAGCCACCGGGACGGGAAGGTAAGGGCCCCCCTCCCCCCTCCGCGCGCCCCTCCTCCCCTCCACGCACCCCCTGCTTACCTTCCCGGCCCGGCGGCTCCCGTCCGGTGCCGGCGCCTACTACTACCAGCAGGCTCCGCGGCCTGCTCTAGAGTAGCGCGCCGGGTGATGACATCACCCGGCGTGCCACCCTAGAGCAGGCCGCGGAGCCTGCTGGTAGTAGTAGGCGCCGGCGCCGGGACGGGAGCCACCGGGACGGGAAGGTAAGGGCCCCCCTCCCCCCTCCGCGCGCCCCCTCCTCCCCTCCACGCACCCCCTGCTTACCTTCCCGGCCCGGCGGCTCCCGTCCGGCGCCAGCGCCTACTACTACCAGCAGGCTCCGTGGCCTGCTCTAGAGTAGCGCGCCGGGTGATGACATCACCCGGCGCGCCACCCTAGAGCAGGCCGCGGAGCCTGCTGGTAGTAGTAGGCGCCGGGACGGGAGCCGCCGGGACGGGAAGGTAAGGGCCCCCCTCCCCCCTCCGCGCGCCCCCTCCTCCCCTCCACGCACCCCCTGCTTACCTTCTCGGCCCGTCCGCTCCCGTCCGGGGCCGGCGGCTACCACCAGCAGGCTCCGCGGCCTGCTCTAGAGTAGCGCGCCGGGTGATGATATCACCCGGCGCGCCACCCTAGAGCAGGCCGCGGAGCCCGCTGGTAGTAGCTGCTAGTGCCGGACGGGAGCGGACGGGCTGAGAAGGTAAGCGCCCCCCTCCTCCCCCCCCCCGCTGTCCACTTTCATCGGCGGGCGCCCGCTGGCGCCCGCCAATGGAAGCGGCGGTGGGCGTCAGTGGGCGCCTGCCGATCCGCCGATCCGCCGAACCGGTTCGGAGCCTTTTCGGACCGGTTCGGATTGGATCAGCCGATCCAGCTGCGGGATCGGAAATCGGATAATTTATCCGATTTCCCACTGGACCGGACTCGGATCGTGGATCGGGTCCGATCCAGTGCACATCCCTACAGAATAGCTACAGTGGGGTGGATAACTTCGGATGGTCCATTTTTTGCAGCCCAGAGGACCCCCAAATGCAGACCACACTTCCCCCCCACAGGTCGCACCAACCCCCCATTCAGTGCTGAAAAAAAATAAAATTTTAAGAACATGGTATCCACAGTGACTACAGAGGGCTAAGTTAACTTGTTTTCAGCATTAGCTGTGGTACGTTTTGAAGTGCCAGGTTCTCATCATGACAGCCCCCATAGCCACACATCCCCAAGGAGAGTCAAAAAATTCAGGCAACGGTGTTAATGCAGATCTAGCAGCTTCCATCTCCAGCAGGAACAAGTCTTTTGTAAAGCTCATGGGTTTTGATAGCCCATTTAAGTCAAGCCAGCCCAAAATACATTGTGTTACAAGGAGGAACAATATATTGTTGCTGGGAAAATCCACCCCCCTCCAGCTACTGCAAGGACTGCAGTTAAGAAGAAACAGAGAAGTCTGAGGGGGGTGGCAGATGATGTCAGCATCCCTGCTACTAAAAATGAGACGGTGCTGTGTCCCTGTGAGCCCTTGCCTCCACTATTCAGGAGACACTGAACTTGAAGCGCTGAACTCTGTGTGCCAAGGTTGCAGCAGAAACAGAGTGCTGGTTGGGGCTTGAAGTAAGGCCACCAGAGCCTATTGGCTGGTAGGGTGGCCATATACCCTCTTTTACAGAGGACAGTCCTCTATTTGAAGGCTGTCTTGTCCAATTCTGTATGAAAGATAAAGAACCGTAAGAACTGTTGCCCATTCACACTTAGTACCTTGATAGCGGAATGAACAGGCAGGCACCCAGCTCTCCTAGTCACAGCCATCCATTTCTATTTCAATTATAATAATTATTTCTAACTTCGCATCTGGACATGTAGACGAGCATATGCAAATTTTATGCAAATCGGTGACCTGCCTCATCCTCTTTCTGGGTGATGCATTTCCTGTTATTTGACAATTCGTAGGAGGCCACTCTACTACTGGGAGCCTTGGTTCAAGACACACGTGCATGCATGTACACACACAAACGTACATACACAACACACGCACGCATGCACACGCCCACAAGCCACCCGTGCCTTACACCTGTAAAATGTCTCCACTTGGCGTGTCTCATTCCTTGACTTCTTCTGTTGTTCCTCTTGCAGGCCCACATCCAGAAGGCGACGCTGGCAGGCGGGGTGGCTCTGAGCTTCTCAGCTTCCACCATCCGGCAACCTTGGATTGCGATGGTTTTGGGACTGGCGGCTGGGGCCGTCTCTGTCCTTGGGTTTGCCTTTTTACAGGTAAACGGACCCCATTTTAAACCATTCCGTTTCTGAGTGTGGACAAGGAGAAGACCTGCACCTGTCATCTTGGAGTAGGGTGGCCACACATCCTACTTTACATTGGGCAGTCCTCTATTTGAAGGGCTGTCTATCTGAAGACATTCTCTAATCGAAGGTCTGCCTTGCTCAAGTCCACTTTAAATGTAAGGTGAACCATTAGAAAGGAAAGTAGAGCAGAGGCCTTGACGTTGCCCATTCACAGCATCTGGAGGGCAGGCTGAGCAGTGGGCTCACCGGTAACAACTGTCCTGCTCTACTTAGGTCAGACTCTATGCTAGGCCCATACAGGGGTGAATCCAATAGGCAAGTCAAGTAAGCAAGTCAGTGGTCAAGCACAAAGGTTTTGGTCCAGAATGGGATTAGGCCAAGGCAGGAATGGTCAAGGTACAGGCAATGGTCAAAGTACAGGCCTACCAGGTAAGTAGCTGGTTTCCAGAAGAGAGGTCTGAGGCGTAGCCAAGGTCAAAATACGGGGACAGTGGTCAAGTAGAAACGCAGTCCACAAAGCAGAGTTAGGCAGGCGTCCAGAGGTCAGTAGCATGGAGGTTCAGGGATACAGGACACTGGAGATGAAGATAAGATGTTGTTCCAGCAATGACTAGGCTGAAACTGAAGGGGTAAATAGTCAGAGATTCCTAAGCTCCACCCAGGGTTCAGCTGCAGTTCGTGACAGGTCCTTTGGCAAAAGTTGTATTTGTGAGGAGGGCCTTGCTTCCACGGAGTCCTTTCCTCTTGAGGAATCCGCCTTTGTAATTGAGCACTTCTTCTCAAAGGAGCAATACTGGCCTGCCTCTTGAAGTGATGACTCTCTTGGGGCTAGGCGGTCACCCAGCCTCTGCCTCAGAGGAGGAACTCCCCTCCACTTGCGGGGATGGAACCATGATAATCTCTGCTGAGGGTCTAGGCACTCCCAAATTTCTGACACGGCTGACTCCTTGACATTTCCTGTCTCTGGGAGCTCTTGCTCCTCCTTGGATTTCTCCAGTGGGGCTTGACCACGCTCTTCCCCACCATGATGGGATGTATTGCATTTCTATTTAAATGCCAGTAATTATTTCCACATTTTCATCTATACCTATAAATTAGCCTATGCAAATATTATGCAACTCTGTGTCCTCTTCTTTGGTGATGCCTAGATGGCCACCATATCTTGGAGAGAGGTTGGGGTTAATTATAACCAGGATTCTAGGCTCTCTTGATTACAGGAGATCTTGGGACTGGGTTTGACATGGGCCCATCTTTCCCAGCTTTGCCACTCAAAGTTCCTGAAGAGAAGATGCCAGTGCATGCGTGGCTTTTCTGCCATTGCAGCCTTCCCCAACCTGGTGCCCTCCAGATGTGTGGCACTACAACTCCCAGAAGCCACCAGCAAGTACTTCTGGGAGTTGTAGTGCAACATACCTGGAGGGCACTAGATTAGGAAAGGCTGTACCACTGGGCTTTATATACCGTTGGGCTGTACCACATGGGATATATGGTACAACCTTCCTAAGCAGTTTGGGGAAGGCTGTACCGCATTCTGCACTTCCGCATCATTGTGGTGCGCACACAGAGTTCTGTTTGTAGCCAGCCACGTTCCATGAAACAGACTGCTTCTGATTTGTCATTTCAAACCTTAATTGCATGCCTCTTTGTGTTTTTCACATGTCCCACCAAACTCAGGAACTCTTGGATTCGGCGCTCAAGATTCACGACACCTGCGGAGTTCATTCCACCTTTGGATTGCCCAGCATCCTTGGAGGGATCGCCCACGTTATTCTGACCATGGCAGACAACCAGGAAAACCTATCTGTGTAGGTTGAGCCTGTCTCTTGCATAATAAGCCTTGGTTGATTTCACAGCATCACGGAGTTGGGAGGGACCTCAGAAGTGATGTAAGCCAGGCCCCGGCCCACTGCATCGGGGAATCAACTACTTCAGCGGCCTTGATCGGTGGCCATTCAGACCTTGCTTAAACACCTCTAAATTTGATATGCACACATTTGATTACCATATATATATATATATATATATATATATATATATATATAGTAGGGTTGGAAGGGGCCTATAAGGCCATCAAGTCCAACCCTCTGCTCAATCCAGGAATCCACCTTAAAGCATATCTGACAGATGGTTGTTGTCCAGCTGCCTCTTGAATGCCTCTAACATGGGAGAGCCCACGACCTCCCTAGGTCATTGGTTCCATAGTCATACTGCTCTAACAGTCAGGAAGTTTTTCCTGATGTCCAGCCGAAATCTGGTGTCCTGTAACTTGAGCCCATTATTCCGCATCCTGCACTCTGGGATGATCAAGAAGAGATCCTTGCCCTCCTCTGTGTGATCACCTTTCAAGTATTTGAAGAGTGCTATCATGTCTCCCCTGTTCATGAGAAGTGAAATTCTGCAGCACTGGCATAGATCATGGTTTTCAAACTGAATTCTTGGCCCACAGTTGCTCGTGCCTGCCCTGGGCCCTTCAAGCAGGTTCATGGGTGCTCCATTTCTCTATCCAAGCACATCTGCATGCCGGTCCATATGCATGCTGCATACAGGAATACAGGCAGCTGACTCAAACTGAGTCAGGCCTTTGGTACATTGAGCCCAGAGTATTGTTGAATCTGAGTCGCAGCAATGGCTCTCCAGAGTTTCAGGAAGGGTTCTTCCCTAGCTAGCCCTGCCTGGAGAAGCCTGAGATTGAACCTGGAACTTTCTGCATGCACAGCAGGTAGGTGCTCTGTCATTGAGCTCTGATCTTTCCTCTAAAAAATAAATGAAGGTTCTAGTCCTCATGGTTATGGGGAAAAGGGCGGTTTTAAATAGGAACATAGGAAGCTGCCTTATAGTAAATCAGACCATTGGTCCATCTAGTTTGGTATTGATTACACTGGGCCTGTTCTGACAACACACCAAGCCATGTTAGGCCACTAACTCATTTGCAGCAAATAGTGAGTGTGTTTAAATCATGGTTATGTAGCCACCATGGTTAGGAATGGTTCACACGACACACTAGGCCATAATGTTTAGCTCAAAATGCTTAACCACTGTAGCTTAGCGTGTCGTCTGAACAGGGTCACTGAGTGGTAGCTGTTCTCCAGGGTTTCAAGCAGGAGTCCTACCAGCCCAACCTGGATATGGCGGGGATTGACCTTGGGACCTTCTGCATGCAAAACAGGCACTCTGTCACTGAGCTATGGCTGGCATTTTAAGTTTCCCACAATGCCCAGGAGAACCCAATGTAGCACCCTCTTAGTTGGAGTTGCCATAATTCCCCACATCACCCAGAAGCGACACTACATTGGTCTCTCCAAGGCATTGTGGGAAAAGTTGGTGGCTCAAGGGCTTGGGTTTCATCAGGTAAGCTGCTAGCTGGGTAGAGAGTCCATTAATATAGAAGGCAGCTGGTAGGGATGTCAGAGAAATCTGAAACAGACTGAAATGAGTCCAGCGTTCAGGCAGATTCCATGGACATGCATCTTTTTTTTTTTTTAAAAAAAAGCTGAAATTTATATAAATTCATAGATGAAACTGCAAATTCATAGAAGAAAACATTTTACAATAATGAATATGCAACTTTTAAGGCTTAACACCCAGCCCATGCTCCCCCCAGTAAATATATATATTCTGTAAACTGGTGCAAATTCCATACTTCCATAACTCGCTGCAAACTTATTTACGTAATTTTTTGGAGGAGGGAGAATCCGAATTTATGAATTTGTGCATGATGGATGTCAAAACTCAATCCAGGACACTCATGCGGAATGGATTAAATACAATCTGGACATCCCTAGCCTAGGGTGGGCCCTTTGTCGAGGGACTACCTGGAGACGGCTCTGTTCTTGGAGGACCTTAACGTTCCTTGGAAACGTATCAGAAATTCTTCAGTTTGAAGTTCGGTAACGGCAGGCTCACGTCCCTAAAAGTCAGCACGCCCACCATGACTGATCTCTCTCCCTCCAACGCACATCTGCAGGGGAGTAGTGGGCATTTTCAAGGATATATTCAGTTCAAACAGATCAGTGGAAACTATGTCAATCCTGTCAATATCCCACTTGTGTGGCCCAGTATCCCCCCGCAAAGTGCTGGGCTTCATGGCAAGTGTTCAGGGGATCTTTGGAAGACCAACTGGTGTGGAAAGGGCTCCTTAAAGGCTGCAAGTTTGAAAGCCACTGGCACAGATGTTAAGGCTTAGAAACCCATACGGTATATCACTTCCGGCTCCTGCTCCCTCAACTGTTATCAGCAACAGTCATAGGAACATAGGAAGCTGATTTCTATGGATTCACACCCTCAGTCCATCCAGCCCAGCATCATCAGCGCTAACTGGCAGCAAGGGTTCTCCACGGTTTCAGGCAGTTTTTCCAGCCCTATCTGGAGAAGCCAGGGATTGAACCTGGGCCCACTGAGCCATGGCCCTTTCAGAAGGTTGTAACAGGGAGATGAGAGGGACAGTAGGGCCATTCTAACATCCCTGCTTGAAAGACTACTGTTGTTTACTTCTTCCCTCCCCATCTCTATTTCCTTGTGTGTGGTGTCTTTTTAGATTGTAAGCCTGCTCCAGAAGCCTCTTTGGCTGTGGAGTGGGATAAATACTTTCAATAAATGGGAAATGTATTACAGGATTTATGCGCAGGGTAAGTGGAGAACTCTACTTGACTTTTAAATGCCACTTGTCTTTAGTACATTTTCACTTCAGGGCTTTGCTGGTTTGTGAATGACTTTTTTTCTCCCTGGTTGATAATTTTCAGATTGGGTTATTCAGCTTTGATTGAAGTTGGTGCGCTCAGCCTGAGCATGGCCGTAGGTCTTTTAGGTGGCATTCTCACAGGTCTGTATCACAATTAACTCGTTATGGTTTTCTGTGCTGTATGAATCCTGTTATTAGGGCTCTATGCCCTCTACCAAAAAAGGGGAAACACACAACTCTAAGTTCTGTTATATTGAAATCTGAATTCAGTGTTAGAAATAGATAATGCTAAGTGGATTAATTTGGATTGGAAGAGTTAAGTTTCTAATAAATTTTGAATTATTTCTAATTATTTGTGGAATAGAAAAAGGGAAAGGCCTAAAACCTCTTCCCTCCTTCTCTGAATATTCTGCAGGTGCACTGTTGGCCTCCTTATTGCTACCATGAGAGGGCTAGAAGGTTGGATCTTTTAAAAGAGTGGTACTCTCAATGTATCAAATTTGGCCAGAGAAGCTCACCTCGTGCCATCTTTACTTTTTCACACCATGTGAAGACTTTTCTTGTTTTGCTCTCCCGTGCCTTTTAAATAATATGTGCTTTTAATCTGGATCTCTTCCTTTAAAATGCCATGTTTTAACTTGTGTTTTTAGTTTTAATATTTTGTTGTTTTATACTGTATTTTATTTGTTTGTGAGCCACCCAGAAAGCTTCTATTATGGAGTGGCTACATAAATACAAGAAGAAAGAAAACAATGAAATACAGTACGGAAACTTGCTTCCATTTTTTCAGTGAGGTTTTTAAAAAAATATTTAACTTTTTAGGTTTCTTCCTAAGATGTAAATTATGGAAAGCACCACCTGTAACAAAATACTTTGATGATCAAGCTTATTGGGAGGTAAGATTCAATTTTTCATTAGCTTTTGGTTACTCTGTAGCTTAGAAACCATAAGGTCAGCATTTAAGTCAAGAGCCCTTTACCCTTGTTGCTTCTCAACAGCCATTCAGGCAAATTCACAACGGTCGGATATGCAAGGCAAAGGGGGGTTCATAGTTTAATTTCAGTCATCCTCATCCTTCTGCCGGTAGCAACGAAATGTAACTTCAAGAGAAAATCAGTTAATACAGCCAGATCAGAGGACAAATCAGATATGTTCTCCCCGTAGACATCGGGTTTGACAGTCATTCAGTCTCCTTAGGGAAATGAAGTCTTGTGAAGCCAGAGATCTCTACCAGAATTCTCATGGCACCCTCACAAGATTACAGTACCCAGACCAGATTACAATACCCAGAATTCTTTGGAGGAAGACATGGATTTAGTTTTGTGGAGTAGATATGCCCTAAGATAGCCACAAATAGCCCAGTAACACTGGTTTAATGGAGATGCATTGAACCAGTACAGCAGATGTAGGCAACCTGTATCCCCCAGATGTTTTGGACTACAACTCACACAATCCCTTACCTTTGGTCATATTAGCTGGGGCTGATAGGAGTATGAGTCCAAAATCTCTGGAGACACTAGATTGCCTACCAATGCACTACAGGCACATTTCTACCCTCTGTCTAAACCACACTGCTGCCTTAAAGGCTGATAAGTGGAATAGGAAGGTGTCATTTTAAAAAAAAGAACAAGAAAGCAAACAAATATAATTCAAAGTGTGCATTTCATACTTGCTTACTGTCTTGTTCTAAGCAGATTAGTCCCCATTGAGATGTCCCAAAGGTGTCATCATGCTTGGAATTTGGAGATACCTCCCTGTTATTCCTGGCACTTATTCATCTGAAACTTGGGGAGACTTGATCCCCTCAGAAGGGGCAACTATCCCTGCATGTTTCATCCATTTCTGCTAATACAAAAGTTACCCGTTTTATTTTTTAATAAATAAATAAAGTAAGGTGTATAGCACAAAACCCTCTGACTCAATTTGTCTGAAATTTGGACTGTGCCTGCAAACGGTATCTACTTCTGCCATCACAGTTATAGCTGTATGTTGATTTCCAATGAAAGTCAATGGGATGCATTAAGGTTTGGATTTCTGTATTGGGATTTGGATCCAAGTAGAACAGGGTAGCCTCTGAAATGGGCTTCAAACTAAATCCTGTGGTCAGTGGCCACCCTTAGTTATTACCTCTTTAGGAGCACTCTAAAATCAACAGGGATTTGGATTAAAGTCTTTTAGATGCTGATGTACCAAACACCTAGATCACAAGTCATTTACTTGTAAGCCACTTTTAAATCAACAAAGCTGTCCTCTAACTAAATGCATTTAGGAATATAGTATTTTTAAAAATTAGATTTTCATAAAAGAGCAAACAATTTTTTTTAAAAAAAGTCTGTTTTTCTGTTTGTCCTTTCATGCAACAATATTTTATTTCCAGTTTCCCCACTTAGCAGTTGGATATTGAATACAGCTGTCAAGACTGAAGCAAGCCAGATAACAGAGTGCTTGGGCTTCTGCAAGAACATGCAAAAGTGAGACTTCGTATCCGTTTTATTAAAAGTGCCAGAGGTTGTGTGCCAGAGGTTGTGTGTTAATACTTTTGTATGAAATATTTGTTTGCAAGGCTAAATGAATTATATTACTGCTTCTTTAAGGAAGTTGTTATCCACATTTTCTTCCCTAATGAATGTTCTGATCCTGTTCACATGTAACAAGCAACCGTGGGTTACCTGTGGTTGGTTGGGGGTGAGTCTGCTGCCTCTTGCCCATTCACAAAACAACCAAGGAATGCCTGGGTTCCTGAGTTGTGCTCCTTGATGTGCAAACTCAGAAATCTGGGTTGTAGAGGGAGAAAAACTCAGACACAAATCACGGCTCCTGGGTTGTTTTGTTTATAGAAAGTAAACTGGCAGCATGCTTATACTTGTGCAGCCCTGACAACCCATGGGTTAAAGAAACCATGGGTATTTTATTATGTACAAACCAGCTCTCTGCTTAGAGTTTATTCTTTAAGATGCGTAGTATTTCAATGGTGGGTGGGGAAGAGAGGAAGAATGAGGTGTTAAATTTGAATTTTAACTGGGTCTCCTTCTCCCACACACATGCTTGTGCAGTGATTTCCACACTGACTTCCCTGCTGAAGTACACCCTCAGAGAACTGCACTTCACACTTCAAGCGCGTAGCCTAAGACATATTCACACTCTCCTGAAGCTCTGCACTGTAAGGGAAGGCTGGTAGTGTGAGCAAGCTGTTCTTGAAGGAAGCTTATCTGCCATTTATTGATCTTCTCCGATGAACCCCAAAGATGCTTGCAAAGAACCCCAACTCCCATGCTTGCCAGCATGGCCCCTGAGTGGGGATGCTTGGAGTTATAGTCCAACACATTTGGAAGACTGGAGAAAGCTTATTGAATCTGGAGAGCAAGCAGGACTCCGATACATCCCTCTATTACATTTTAATGCACAGAATTAACATTTTCATTTAAAAACCTTCCACATACAATGTCAGTCACATATTTCCATAATCAAAAATAGTAGTTCTATTGTGAAGACACACCACATAAAAAACAGCTGTAAAAGAAACATTTATAGTATTTAATATTCATTTATAACAAAACCATTCAGTAAGAGGACTTCATCGGGTTCTCTTTTCATTCTCAGTTTTACATTTTAGTCACATGCTACAATATTTAATGTCAAAAGCCGAGTGTAGAAAACAGTCTCAAATATAATGGAAAAAAATGGAAATGTATTTCATGATTTTTAAAGTGTAGAGCTTTCATCTTCAATGATATCAGAGCACAAGTGTTACAAAATGGGAGTGGGCGATTAAAAATAGTGGGGCAGATGCTCTAGGACAATCATTGCCACAAATCTTCAGTGCGACCAAACTTAAAGACCAGACCTCTGTTAACAAAAAAGAGATACATGATTAACTGCACCAAATATTAGAGCTGGTCACATCAAAGGGAGCAGAGGGGAATCTTGAAGACATTTCACTGAAATGCAGGGCAAAAATAAAGTCTTTGGGTGGTTTCAGATGTTGCTCCTGGCAGTGATGGGAGTGCCTAGTGGGAAAGCGCCACCCCAAAAGAGATCCTTCATATTGGCTTTGTGGGGGTGGCTGAGGAGGGCTAGAGCTACCATCACTGATCTAGTATGATGGATAGCAAAGCGGCTGCCGCACCAAAACAGCAGTGGGAGCTTTATCCCTCTCCACCCTCACCCAACCCAATTTGGAATACCAGTAGAGGAATTGGCCATTTAAACAGGTAGATTTGGGATAACTGGTAGTGCCCAAATTAAAGATAATTCATAGCACCTATCATGGCAAATCACACATATCACATTACACCCTAATATTTACGCTCTACATGTGGTGGTGAAAGGAGCTTCCACCACCATCAAACGATGCAGAGCCATCAGCCAACTAAAGCTAAGCACTTCTAAGTCTCACTAAGTTCAATGGGAGAGTTAAGCATACCCTTCCGTCCCTCCCACTGAAAGCAACTTGAGCAAAGGGCTTAACTTCGCAGTTAAGGTGCATATAGGCCCTACACGCCTATATGCACCAATTGCTGGGGAACATGGGCGGGAAGGTGCTGTTGCACTTGTGCCCTACTTTGTTGGTCTCCGGCTGACAACTGTTTGGCCACTGTGTGAACGGAGTGCTGGCCTAGATGAACTTTCCTCTGATCGGGCATGGCATTCTTATGTTCTTATTCATGTACAAGTACACCCACCCATGTCATGCACACCTCTCTTGTATCGAATGGTTTATGTGAGCACTTGCATATGGATGTACTCCTGTACATGTAAGCATCAACTCACACAGAATAGTCTGCATGCTGTGCAGGACCATAGGAAGCTGCCTTCCCGTTAGAGAACTGGTCCTCCTAGCTCAGTACTGTCTACAGTGAGCTGGGAGGAATAGTGAGAGAGAAGTACCCCCCACGGCTCTACCCACAGCTGGCTTTCATCATGCCCACTGCAGGATGAAAGGGAAAAAAAGGTTCCCCAGCCTGGACTGCACTGACCAGCAGTGACTCTCTAGGGTTTGATAAGGGAGTCTTGTGCCCCTTCCCCAAAGACTTACTACTACGCTCCTCTCCTATAGAGCCTACACCATGAGGTACATGGTGAACTGATTCTACATCTGGAAGTGTGTTTAGTACATCAAAACCACATTTTCGTCAACAAGTGCTAGGCTCTTTCTTCCACAGAACCTTGGTCTTTGATGATTTAGGGTAGCAGCATCTTATTTTTGTTGGGATAGTAGCACACAGTTCTAAGGTAAAGAGGACTTCATTTAGACAGAAGCCTTGCTGCTCAACCAGGGCATAACCAGAGATTAGCAAAGGAAACAGGGCTTTTATCAAGCAAACCTCCCTTTTGCTTTTAGAGTGGTGAGCTTCTCTGTAACCTGCAACCTAATCCCTTTAGATGTCAGAGGCTGAACCTGGGACATGTGCAATGCATGCGCTCTAGCCAAGCTTTGGTCCATCTCTATAGGTCCCATGGTCCATTCTCTTGGAGCCCTGGCTTTCAGAAGATGAGGGAGGTGGCAACAGAGGAGAAGGCTTTTGCCACAGTAGTATCCCATTTATAAATGCACCCCCCTCCCCCTGCTGGCCTGGCACCAATTTTATGTAGCTTTAGGCATCAAGTTACAACAACTCTTTTCTCTGGAGCTTTTCATTAAAATACAAGGATGTCATTTTACTGTGGCTTTGAACATTTTTATTTTATTTTTTGATCCTATTTCTGCTTTATCTTGCTTTGTGCTATTTTTGCCATTTTATTTTTGTATGATGATTTATTTTGTTGGGTTTTTATTCTGTATTTTGCAATTAATTTGGGGTGAGCTGCCTTGTGAGTTTAGCAGGAAAATAGAAATCCGATATAAACATACTAAATAAATACACAAAAGAGTCCAACTTTTGTTTAAGGCCTTTACATTTTCACAGCTTAAGGTGGCACTTCCACGCACCATTCCTGAACCTTATGCTGGGATTCTGTAGCTGTTCATTTTCACCACTGCTACCTACCGCTGATTATACGAAAGGTACCCAAAACCTCTTGAAGTATCCTGGCTACAGATGCACTTCAAACGTTCATGCACATTAAATTTAAACACAGGCAAACAAAGAAATGATGAGACGAAAGTGTGCTTACCCAAAAAAGATAAAAGCATTTTGGAAGAAGACTGCTATTCCTGGATATACTGCTGGTTTGTCTGGTTTATCTGTGAACGGAGAGGAGGGGGAGTGTTTTATCTGATATCCAAAAGTTTATTCTTAGCCCGTTCTCCCAACAACACCCAACTTATTTATCTTGTAAATTTCGAAGGCCTCGCCAGATGGTGTCTGATGATGCCATTTCTATTAGAATCTGGCAAACAGGTTTTGTTTGTTTATTTACTTGCAACATTTTTAAATTGCTTTTCTAACATAATGGATCCCAAAATGGTTCACAGTTAACAACACAATTAAAATATTGACCAATTTAAAAGTACAATCAATAATTAGACACCACAAGAAAGTAAATACAGTGCCATTGGGCGGTATAGAAATGCAGTAAATAAATACAAATGATAGTATACACATTACTGTCCCACAAAAAAAGAAAAGACAACTGCCGGCTCATGTGTATCCTTCTCAAGTTTTCAGCTACCATGTCCAGACACTAAGGCTGCAATTCTAAATATACTTACTAAGGAGTAAGCCCCACTGAACACAGCGGGACGTCTGAGCAAAGATGCATAGGATTGCACTGAATTTGGGGTAGTTGACAGTACAATCTTATATATGGAAGTGTGTCCCACTGTGTTCAAAGGGGTTTTACTCTCTAGTGAAGTGTGTAGGATTGCAGCCTAAGTAACTTATATTCTTACATTTGTAGCCCACCTTTCTTCAGTACAAGAGAAAACATACAGAGCGTTCCCAAGGGCCTGCCATCCAAGCACTGACCAGGACCAGACCTGCCTAGATTCCACAAGCTCGCTGCATCACGTGGCCTTCAAGGCATAGCTCTCTACAGAATAAGGAAGACGGTGCTATGGCCAGCATGGTTCGGCTTCTGGAAAAAGAATGCCTCAGGCCCATTCTCTGGGTAGAAGGATAACACACAGGGTATTTCTCATTATTATTTACACTGTGCCATGAATGCACATATCACTTTAGAAGGGCTTCGTGAGCAAAAGAGAGGACCCCTGCCCCTCAGGTGCTTACAGTCTAAAATTCATGGGTCACGTGCTAAGGTGTTCGTTTCAAAAGGCCACCCTGAACAGTTATCCTACCGTTAATAACGTAGCCTCCGAAGAGGACCCACATGGACGCAATCAGAGATCCAAACGCCAACATAAAACCGATGAACAGCCAGATGCGAGCACCTTAAAAGAATACACATACACATACATATTACGGGCAGCTCCATTATCCCAAAATAATTTGCCAGAATAGGGCACAAATAAACTTACCCCCCACCAGGGCTTTGTAAAGCCCAAGCACATGAGGTAGACTCTACACATTTTCCATGGCAGAGAAAACAATGCAGATGTTTCGGCTTGATACATCATGTCTTTAAATTCACTCATCTTGTGAAGTAAGCTTTTTCTCTTTCTGTCTCTTAATTGCCTCTTTTAAGAGCCTGGTGTAGTAGAGAATGTACGGGGCAGGAATATCTGGGTTCAGACCCCTGCTTGATCATAAAGACATACATTTGTTGGGAAACTGTTTATATATACATCCTTCAGTATCAACCTCATGGTAAACCAGATCTTCCCATTTCTGCAGCAGCTCACCACAGAGCACAATGGGAGCCTGCCCCAAACGATGTCTCTAGGTCAACTCCTACCTCCCTTCACAAACCTTTTTCTTTTTAGTTTTTTTTTTTAGAAATTGCTTATCACCCTCTACAAATGAGATCCAAGTAACTGAATGCTCATGCTGTGTTTAAACAAAATCAGACAGCCCCCTTGAAGCATGAGAGGAAGCAAACAAAGTACTAAGTCAATTAGTAGCTCTGTCAAATGGACTACCAAGGCAGGAAGAAGCTGGAATCAAGCTGAGTGGGGAAATAAAGTGGTGGATATGCAGCCATATTCTC
This sequence comes from Anniella stebbinsi, assembly GCA_029215795.1. Classification (NCBI taxonomy): domain Eukaryota; kingdom Metazoa; phylum Chordata; class Lepidosauria; order Squamata; family Anniellidae; genus Anniella; species Anniella stebbinsi. The sequence continues at coordinate 85,846,695 of JARDYH010000007.1, forward strand.
TCAGTAGAGTCAAGAAAATCATTCTCTTTTATCCTTACTTGCCTATCTGTAGAAGAAATGAGAGGTTTGGCTTATTTTGTTTACCTCTTCTATAATAAAAATGAGCTTGAATGGATGTGTTCAAGATAAAAAGGGTTTCTATTTTAAAAAAATAAATCTTTGCATTGATTTTCATAGGGTAACAATAATAAGAGTGAAAAAATAAACTACCTTGTAACCAAAATAGGAGTAATAATAATAATAATAATAATAATAATAATAATAAAACAAACAACAAGGGCACAAGTACAGCAATAAAAGTAATCGAATTCCAGGGAAAATAAAAAAATATAATTGGATTATCTGGAGCAGCTGCAAAATTATACAACAGTCTGATTAAAGCAAAGTATTTACAAAAGTTGTGAAAATCAAACTGCTTCTGTGCTGAGCCATAAGTTGAGTGGAGCAACAGCTATAACATTTACTCATGAAGATTATGGAAGGTAGGTGAAGTGCCAGATGACTGCAGGAGGGCTAATGTTGTCCCTATCTTCAAAACGGAGGAACCTGGGAACTACAGACCAGCCTGGGAAATTTTTGGAGCAGATTATAAAGAAGTCAATCTGTAAGCACCTTGAAACCAATGCAGTGATTACTAGAAGCTAGCATGGATTTATCAAGAACAAATCCTGTCAGACTAATCTTATCTCATATTTTGATCGGGTAACCTCCCTTGTGGACTGTGGGAATGCTGTGGACATAATATATCTTGACTTCAGCAAAGCTTTTGACAAAGTGTCCCATGACACTCTGATTAACAAACTAGCTAAAATTGGGTAGATGGAACAACTATTAAGTGGCTCCACAGTTGGCTACAGAATCGGACTCAAAGAGTGCTTATCAATGATACCTTCTCAAACTGGGGGGAGGTAACAAGCGGGGTACCGCAGGGCTCAGTCCTGGGCCCAGTGGTCTTCAACATTTTATTAATGATTTGGACGAGGTGCAGGGAATGCTTATGAAATTTGCAGATGACACAAAATTGGGTGGGATAGCTAACACCCTGGAAGACAGAAACAAACTTCAAAGTGGTTTTGATAGACTGGAGTGCAGGGCTGAAAACAGAATGAAATTTAATAGGGATAACTGACAAGTTCTACACCAAGGAAAAATAAACCAAATGCACAGTTACAAGATGGGGGATACTTGGCTCAGCAATACTACAAGTGAGAAGGATCTTGGAATTGTTGTAGATCAAAGCTGAATATGAGCCAACAGTGTGATGTGGCTGCAAAACAAGCAAATGCTATTTTGGGCTGCATTAATAGAAGTATAGTTTCCAAATCGCGAGAGGTACTGGTTTCCCTCTATTCAGCACCAGTTAGGCCTCATCTTGAGTACTGCATCCAGTTCTGGGCACCACACTTCAAGAAGGATGCAGACAAGCTGGAGCGTGTTCAGAGGAGGGCAATGAGGATGATCAGGGGTCTGGAAATAAAGCGTTATGAAGAGAGACTGAAAGAACTGGACATGTTTAGCCTTGAGAAGAGAAGACTGAGGGGAGACATGATAGCACTCTTCAAATGAAAGATTGTCACACAGAGGAGGGCCAGGATCTCTTCTCGATCATCCCAGAGTGCAGGACACGGAACAATGGGCTCAAGTTACAGGAAGCCAGTTTCCGGCTGGACATTATGAAAAACTTCCAGACTGTTAGAGCAGTATGATAATGGAACCAATGATCTTGAGAGGTCAAGGGCTCTCCCACAGTAGAGGCCTTCAAGAGGCAGCTGGACAGCCATCTGTCAGGTTTGCTTTAAGGTGGATTCCTGCATTGAGCAGGGACTCGATGGCCTTACAGGCCCCTTCCAACTCTACTATTCTATGATTACCTGTTTGCCCAAGGCAGCCTTCACTGTAACTATCCCCACGCACTTGTCCATTGGATACTGCATTGATCCTACATGAATAAAACAGGACAGAATTAAGCACATTCAGGTACTCAGAAGTACTTCACATGCATTAACTTGTTTTAATCCTAACAACAACACTGTAAAGGATGCTAATATCATTATACCCACATTGCAGGTTGAGGAGGCTAAGAGGGAGTGGCTTGCCTAAGGCCTGCTGGAGAATTCATAGCAGAGGTGAGACTTGAACCAGGGATTTTCTCCTTTATAGCTCAGGGTTATATCTAATGGCAGCTTTGCCTTAGCAGACAGCACTTCCATTTGTGCAAGTTGGGGCACCCTTTTTTTTTGCCAATTCCCCCACTGCCACCGCACCCACCATGCCATATATCATTCTATTCTAGAGCCTCCCCCCGCCCCATCCTCAGGAGCAGCTCACCAAGTGGAGATGGGAGGCTTAAGTGGGTGAAGGATCGACAAATATTGGGTGCTCTGATATGCATGCAGAGGCACTTTCTGCTAAGGTAAAGCCACTATGTTATACCAGTCCTCTATGAGGTGTTTACAGCTGAAACCATTGATTCTCTCTCCATGCTGTGCTTCCTTGCACTTGTGGTTCACTGTTTTGAAAAACAGTGGACCCAGCTCAGAACTGAGATGAAAGAAAATACTAAGTGGCACTGTTGTCCCTGGATTGGGAGTCACAATCCCAAATGAACACCAATTTCCTACACAGTTATGCATACACTTCAATGTGCACAGTCGCACAAATACATACAAGCTAAAGCTTCACACCTCAAAAATCTGATGTAGCTATGCACATCCTCCAAGCGTTCTGGGAGTTCCAGACTCAATAGTGCACCATGCCAACATGAACGCAACCAGACCATCAAGCATGTTGATGGCGTGATGAAATACATATGAGTCCACCAGGTACAGGCCTGCTGCAATAAGCAGGCTGCAATGCAAAAGATGCACACAAGTGCTATACTGAGATAAAACAACAACAACAAATTGTTGCATGTTTGAAAGTCCTGATGGTTTAGAGACTGGGACCCCCTCTAGATGGATTCCGTTTGATGCCTGTTCCTCCGATTATGCGCATCTTCTCGGAAGCACTTTGCTTGTATGCAGGAGGTAACTGAGCACTCAACAGGTGACCTTACCGGTTGTTTCAAATGCGCTTTACAAGTAGTTAATACGGAGAATCGCTTGTTCACATAATCAAAATGCGCTTTAACGGCCGGAGCAAAATAAAACTCACTATTTAACGCGCATTCAATAACGCGCATAATCGGAGAGAAAACGCGCCTCTACGCCCAATTTGCGCTCCGTTCTTGTAGAGGTAAATTTTTTAATGCGCCTTGAAAGAGCTTTAAATGCCTCTTGTAGAGGCAGCCAAGGTCTCCAATTTGGGGCATGCTTTTTTATTTCATGACTAAAAATACGCACGCACATGTTTACTATCATTTTTGTCCTGCTCTTTTGCCAAAAAGGCTCCCAGAGTGGCTTACAAAGGAAAGAGATAAAGACAGGAATAAGTACGTTATATATAATTTCCCTAGCAAGGCATGAACTCAAATACATCAAGTTCCATTCCAAAATAAACCCTATTGTTTTAATTCATTACGATGAAATGAAGGACAAGTCTGAACTCACTTGGACCAAATAAAACCCAGGGCTACAACCCTATGCCCACTTACCTGGTGTAAACCCCACTGAATTGAATGGGGCATTTTAGCATGCTTAGGATCAGGCTATAAAAGAATAATTCTATGCTAACCACCAAAGGCCCCAACAAAAGTGCTTTACTTTATTAGCTTACATAATGTGTACTACACATATCAGATTCTACATTTTAAATACAAATTTTACAAGAATGTTTGTATACCTACATCAGGAATGCAACTGTAGCTATAACTCCACAAGCATGGTAGGAATGGTTGAACTGTTTCGAATCTGGGTATTTAACAGCTGCATCTATGATAATCCACCAGCCTGTAAAAAACTATTTGAAACAATAGTTTCCAATGTGAACATCAACACAATTGTGCAGTAAATGTTAAATCACCACTCTATGAGACATTAAAAATGGCAATATTCAAGAGCTTCTAGGAGAACATTTCAATGGCCACGGACAGTCTTTTGCTGACAATGAGTAGCAATAGCATACTTCAACATAAAGGGCCCATTTGCATGTAAGGGTGGCAAATAGTGGGCTAATTAACCCACAATTTGCTGAGTCGTGTGTGCACCACAATCTTGCTAAATTTGCAACCTCTGACTGGAGGTTGCTCCATGACATGCAAACCCTCCACTTGTGGAATTCTGTCCCAATTGATGTCCAGCATGTCCCATCACTACAGGCCTTGAAGCAGGTTTATTTACCTTACTGTTCTATTCTTATTTTTTCTTTTCTTTGGCATTTTGTGTTTTAAAAGACTGCTTATAAATCTTTTAACATATACACATACATCTGCCAACTGATAAAACTTCCTGCATCTGACAATGTATGCCCTAGTCCGCAAATGTTTATGCCACAATAAATATTTTACACTAGACTATGTATGGCTTTTTTTTTTTTTGCTGCAACAGGGCTATAGCTCTGGAATTTGTCATTCTATATGCATATAACTATTGACATAAATTAAAATAACTAGGTTTTTAATATGCACATATTTACAGGATAAAGGTCTAATGAAAATATTACAGACACTAGTGGGACGTTTAGAGAAAAATACAAAGATAAATGAGAGGGTGAAGTATACACACCAGCACTCCAGCACCAATAGATGCTATTGTATTCCGCTTTTCTCCCCAGTCAACACACTCCGAGCACCTCATGTTCTCAAGGAACCCAGACATATTTCAGTGTTTTGAAAAACCTGGAAAAGAAAATTAATTTCATTTCTGTTTCTCTGGTTTCATTTTCCTTGAAGTGTATTGATTTTAATGTATTAATTGCATTTGTTGCTTTAAGAATGTTAGACAAAAAGCAGGATACAAATCCCCTAAATAAAAATCAGATCCACAGGAGTGTGGTGTATACACAAACACACACAAAGATACAGACAGTAAAAAGACTATATCTACTTCCTATTGCCAGGAATCTGGACATTCTAAGAATGCAGATCAACATTAAGACCACAAGAAGAACCATCCTGGATCAGAGCAAGGGTCCATCTAGTCCAGCATTCTGTTCACACAGAGGCCAAATAGCTGCTTATGAGAAACCCACACGTAGGACAGGAGTGCAACAGCACCCTCCTGTCCAAGTTCCCCTGGTGTACATAGGCATACTGCCTCTGATACTGGAGGTAGCACAAAACCATCAGGACCAGTAGCCATTGATAGCCTTCTCCTCCAAGAATTTGTCCAACCCGCTTTAACGATATTCAAAGTGGTAGCTATCACTACATCTTATGGAAGTGAATTCCACAGTTTTACTATGCACTGTGTGTAGTATTTCTTTTTATTTGTCCTGAATCTCCCACCAATCAGCTTCATGGGATGATCCGGGGTTCTAGCATGATAGGAGAGGGGGGAACGTCTTCCAATCCCCATTCTCCACATCTCTCCACTATCACATCTCTCCTTACTTGCCTTTTTCCCAAGCTTCACAAACCCAGCTGTTGTCATCTTTCTTCATGTAGGAGTTGCTTCACCCCCTTGATCATTTTAGTTGCCCTTTTCTGCCCTTTTCCCAACTCTATAATGTCCTCTTTTAGGTACACTGTAAGTATTCTAAGCGTGGTTACACCATAGACTTGAATAAGAGGTTTATGATCTGTGCAGTTTTATTTTCAAATCCTTTCCTAATAATGCATAACATGAAATTTGCCTTTTTCACAGCAGTTGAACATTAGGTCGACATTTTCATCAAGCTGTCCACAACTCCAAGATCTCTTTCTTGATTAGTCACTCAAACCCCATCAACTTATACTGGGATTTTTTGCCCCAATGTGTATCACTTTATGCTTGCTTACATTGAACTGCATTCGCCATTTGGATGCCTGCACTCCCAGTTTGGAGAGTTCCTTTTGGAGCTCATCATAATCCCTTTGTGCTTCAACCATCTTAAATGATTTAGTGTTATCAGCAAACCTGACCACTTCCCTGCTCACTACTAATTCCAGAACATTTATGAATAAGTTGTAAAGCAAGGGGCCCGATCGTAAACCCTGTGAATCCGCACTGTTTACATTAGGGATGTGCACTGACCCCCCGGATCGGATCGGATAGCGGATCGGAATCGGACCTGGGGGGTCGGATCGGATCGGATCGGAGGATGGTCGGATCGGATCGGACCGGATGTCCGATCCGGATCGGACGCCATTTTGAATGCTTTTTCCCATAGCCAAGTATTGTTTTACAAAAACGCCTATAACTTTTTCATTTTTAAAGATAGAAGGATGAAACTTGGGCACATTATACACTGGTTAGGGATAGTTATCTGTGAGAAATTTCAGAAAGATTGGTGCATGCGTTTTGTGGCAATTAATTGTTTAATAAATACCCAGAAATGCCTATAACTTTGTCATTTTTAAAGTTACAAACATGAAACTTTGCCACATTGTAGGTGGTACCTTGGGACCTATCTGTGAGAAATTTCAGAAACTTAGGTGCTTGCCTTGTGTGGCAATTAATTTTAGAAAAATGGGTAGTAGTGGGGTAAATACATTTACGCCTCCCATTTTTTTATTTTTGAAGATACAAACAGGAAACTTGGGCACATTACAGGTACCACTTGCCTTGATATGTGTGTGAAATTTCAGAAACATTGGAGCTTGCCTTGTGTGGCAATTAATTTTTGAAACAATGAGGAAAGAAACACCTATAACTTTGTCATTTTTAAAGTTACACACATGAAACTTTGCCACATTGTAGGTGGTACCTTGGGACCTATGTGTGTGAAATTTCAGAAACATAGGTGCTTGCCTTGTGTGGCAATTAATTTTTTAATAAATACCCAGGAATGCCTATAACTTTGTCATTTGTAAAGTTACACACATGAAACTTTGCCACATTGTAGGCGGTACCTTGGGACCCATGTGTGTAAAATTTCAGAAACGTAGGTGCTTGTATTGTGTGGCAATTAATTTTTGAAACAATGAGGGATTCATTGGACAGCACTTGCCCATAGGGATTCATTGGACAGTACTTGCCCATAGGGATTCATTGGACAGTACTTTCCTATAGGAAATCATTGGAAAGCACTTGCCCATAGAAAATCATTGGAAAGCACTTGCCCATTGAGAAATACAGTTATGCCTCCCACTTTTTTATTTTTGAAGATACAAACAGGAAACTTGGGCACATTGTAGACTGGTTAGGGATAGTTATCTGTCAGAAATTTCAGAAAGATTGGTGCATGCGTTTTGTGGCAATTAATTTTTTAATAAATACCCAGGAATGCCTATAACTTTGTCATTTTTAAAGTTACATACATGAAACTTTGCCACATTGTAGGTGGTACCTTGGGATCTATGTGTGTAAAATTTCAAAAACGTAGGTGCTTGCCTTGTATGGCAATTAATTTTAGAAAAATGGGTAGTAGTGGGGTAAATACATTTACGCCTCCCATTTTTTTATTTTTAAAGATACAAACAGGAAACATGGGCACATTACAGGGAACACTTCACTTGATATGTGTGTAAAATTTCAGAATGATAGGTCCAGGCATGTGGTGGCAAGGTGTCTGCACACACCACTTTGAAGACTGTAGAAAATTTCTCCTGTAACGATCCCAGCGAGAGAGAGTGATCCTAGGCTCAGCCGTTCTGCTTGAGTGAAAGTATCAAAGCAGACACGAGCCAAGTGCTACTTTGTTTCTCCTTTTGTAATGGATACTAGCTCAGTTGCAGCCAAGCGTGCAAGGATCAAAGAGATGAGAGAAAGTGTTTCCTTCTTCTTCCCGGGAGGCGGGAGGGTGCAATTGACAGCCCCAGCCTCTGTGTAAAAAAGGTTAATAACTTTTAATCTAAAAAATTCGTAGCCACCACATGCCTGGACCTATCATTCTGAAATTTTACACACATATCAAGTGAAGTGTTCCCTGTAATGTGCCCATGTTTCCTGTTTGTATCTTTAAAAATAAAAAAATGGGAGGCGTAAATGTATTTACCCCACTACTACCCATTTTTCTAAAATTAATTGCCATACAAGGCAAGCACCTACGTTTTTGAAATTTTACACACATAGGTCCCAAGGTACCACCTACAATGTGGCAAAGTTTCATGTATGTAACTTTAAAAATGACAAAGTTATAGGCATTCCTGGGTATTTATTAAAAAATTAATTGCCACAAAACGCATGCACCAATCTTTCTGAAATTTCTGACAGATAACTATCCCTAACCAGTCTACAATGTGCCCAAGTTTCCTGTTTGTATCTTCAAAAATAAAAAAGTGGGAGGCATAACTGTATTTCTCAATGGGCAAGTGCTTTCCAATGATTTTCTATGGGCAAGTGCTTTCCAATGATTTCCTATAGGAAAGTACTGTCCAATGAATCCCTATGGGCAAGTACTGTCCAATGAATCCCTATGGGCAAGTGCTGTCCAATGAATCCCTCATTGTTTCAAAAATTAATTGCCACACAATACAAGCACCTACGTTTCTGAAATTTTACACACATGGGTCCCAAGGTACCGCCTACAATGTGGCAAAGTTTCATGTGTGTAACTTTACAAATGACAAAGTTATAGGCATTCCTGGGTATTTATTAAAAAATTAATTGCCACACAAGGCAAGCACCTATGTTTCTGAAATTTCACACACATAGGTCCCAAGGTACCACCTACAATGTGGCAAAGTTTCATGTGTGTAACTTTAAAAATGACAAAGTTATAGGTGTTTCTTTCCTCATTGTTTCAAAAATTAATTGCCACACAAGGCAAGCTCCAATGTTTCTGAAATTTCACACACATATCAAGGCAAGTGGTACCTGTAATGTGCCCAAGTTTCCTGTTTGTATCTTCAAAAATAAAAAAATGGGAGGCGTAAATGTATTTACCCCACTACTACCCATTTTTCTAAAATTAATTGCCACACAAGGCAAGCACCTAAGTTTCTGAAATTTCTCACAGATAGGTCCCAAGGTACCACCTACAATGTGGCAAAGTTTCATGTTTGTAACTTTAAAAATGACAAAGTTATAGGCATTTCTGGGTATTTATTAAACAATTAATTGCCACAAAACGCATGCACCAATCTTTCTGAAATTTCTCACAGATAACTATCCCTAACCAGTGTATAATGTGCCCAAGTTTCATCCTTCTATCTTTAAAAATGAAAAAGTTATAGGCGTTTTTGTAAAACAATACTTGGCTATGGGAAAAAGCATTCAAAATGGCGTCCGATCCGGATCGGACCTCGTCGGATCGGATCGGATCGGAGGTTGATCGGATCGGATCGGATCGGATTTTCCCGATTTTGGGGCGGATCGGATTCGGATCGTGGATCGGATCCGATCCGATGCACACCCCTAGTTTACATCCCTCCATTGGGAGATTGTTCCATTTATTCCTACTCTCTGCTCTCTATTCTTTAACCAGTTACTGATCCATAGGAGGACCTTACCTCTTATTTCATGACTGCTAAGTTTGTTCAGGAGTCTTTGGTGAGGGACTTCGTTGAAAACCTTTTGGAAGTCCAAGTAAATAATGTCCATTGGATCACCCCTGTCCAGGTGACACTCTCAAAAGAACTCTAAAAGGTTAGAGAGACAGGACTTATGTTTGCGGAAGCCATGTTGATTCTTTTTCAGCAGGGCTTGTCCTTCTATATGCTTACTAATTTTATCTTTAATATTTTCATCCAATTTACCTGGAACAGATGTTAAACTATCCAGCCTATAATTTCCAGGACTCCATCCCCCTTTTTAAAAAATTGGGGTTACATTGACTGTTCTCCAGTCTCTCTGGTACAGAGGTTGATCTTAGGGACGTTACATATTTTTCTTAGATCAGCAATTTTATATTTGAGTTCTTTAAGAATTCTAAGATGGATACCATCTGGGCCTGGTCATTTATTATCTTTGAATTTGTCAATAAGGTTGGGAATGTCATCTTTTGTCATCATTATCTGTCAGTTACTCAGACTACCTTCCTGACAACATCAGTACAGGAACAGGTATCTGTCCTAGATCTTAAGCAGTGAAGACAGGTGAAAGGAATTCATTCAGCTTCTCCTGAACCTTCTTAAGTACTCCTTTAACTCCACTGTCATCCAATGGATCACCTGCCTGTCTAGCTGGTTTCCTGCTTCTGAGATTTTTAAAGAGTTCTTTATTGTTGTCCTTGATATTGTTAGTGATATTCTCCTCAAAATCCTTTTTTGGTGCATCTTTTATTGTCTGCTTGCATCTCCTTTGTGCAAGCTTTTGTTCCCTTTTGTTTTTCTCATTTGGGCAAGGCTTCCATTTTCTGAAGGAAGACTCCTGTTCTCTAATAGCTTCATTGACCCTGCTTGTTAACCATGCTGATGACCTCTAGGACCTGGAGGTACCTTTCCAAACCTGTGGTATACATTCTAGCTGAACTTTATTACTGTGGTTTTGAGTAATCTTCAAGCATTTTGGAGGGATTTAACTGTCTTGACTCCTCCTTTCAACTCCCTTTTTTACCATTTCCCTCATTTTGGAGAAGTTTTCTCTTTTAAAATGTAAATGTATTAGACTTCCTTGGCAATTTTTTAACTTAAATATATATTAAATCTAAGCACTGTGGTCACTGTTTCCAACTGGTTCAACATTTACATTACATTGGAGTCCTGGGTGACCCCAATTAGGATTAAATCCAGGGTCACCTCTCCTCTGGTTGGCTCCACAGTCGTTTAGGGCATCGAGAAATTTAAGCTCTTTGTTTTGATGGGAACATGCATTATCCACTCAATGTGGGGGTAATTGAAATCAACCATTATTACAACACTTCCTTGTGTAGAGGCTTCCCTGATTTCATTTTTTACCTCAAGATCACCCCTGAGTGTTCTGGTCTGGGGGATGATAGCATGTTCCTAGTACTAAATTAATGTTGAAGTTCTGTATTGTCACCCACAGACAATGGCTAGCATGACTGGCTAGGGAATGCTGGGAATTGTAGGACTTTTTTCTGTCTAAACTTCTAAAGGATTGTACCGTTTACTGTAGAATAAATCCCATTGAACTCAATGGGCCTACTTCTGAGTAAAATGGATGGATGACAAATTTATAATTTGTATGTTGATGTTTTTATAATATTTTAATCCGCCTTGTCAGGGTTTCGTGCACCCAGAAGGGCTGGCTAAAAACTTTTAAGTACAACACTGTTATCTTTTCGGCACCAGGTCAAAACTTTTCTCCCAGGCATTTTAACAGCTCAAGTTGAGGTTTTGATTGACATTGTGGCCAGGCTTAACAGTTAAAATGTTTTAAAGTGTTTTAATGTCAGCTGTTTTATGTTTATGGTTTTAAATTGTGTATATTGACTTTTTAGTGTTAAATGTTTTAATTTTTGTAAACCGCCCAGAGAGCTTCGGCTATGGGCCGGTATGTAAGTGTAATAAATAATAATAATAATAATAATAATAATAATAATAAATAACCTAACCCAACCCAAGGCTCCACTCAGGCTGCCACCTGCGACACACCCGCCTCTGCCAAGAACTCCCTGCACAGCGTCTGGGCTGCGGCCTTCTTTGGCCAACCAAGACCCTCCCCCGGAGGATTATGGGATTGGGGGAGGCTAAAGGGACCCTCCCCACGTACCTGCTTCAAGGGCTCCCTTGAGGGAAGGAACTCGGATCCTGTCCTCGCTCAGCTGGCCGACTCCCTCCGCGGAGCCAACACCAGCCCCGCCTCTTCCCTACCAAGTAAACAAAAGGAGGGATCCGGCTTAGGGACCCGGATGCTGAAAAGGCCGAAGCGGCCGTCACCCAGAGCGCCTGTACTGCGCAGGTGCGTCAACGATTACTTGATAGGCTTGCGGAGAGAGAGAGAGAGAGAGAGAGAGAGAGACGAGAGGCTGAACTTGCTCATGCGCACTGGCCGCCCTATAACAACCGCCTCCACGCAGAGATGTAATTCACAGGGTTTGTGCGCGAGTCCGAACGGGAGGGAGGATTTTCTTCAGGTCCGGAGCGGAAGACCATAGAGTCTAGAGGGAAGAGGGGGGGAGGAGAAGAATTGCGCATGCGCTATATATACTGGGGGGGACAAGTGCTCCTGAGTGGCGTATACGCTGCGCGCATGCGTGTCTTGTTTGTACTCAAGCAGCGGCTTCTATTAGAACCAGGCTTCTCCAACCGGGTGCCCCCCACATGTGTTGGACTAGCTGGCTGGGGGTGTTGGGAGTTGTAGTGGAACACATCTGGCGAGTTGGGGGGGGGGGAGGCGGGGATCCGTGGTAAAATCCAACGTCGCTCCTACTTAAGAGTCGACCCATTGACATGAATGGGATTTAAGCTAGTCATGAGTAATTTAAACCTCTTTCGTGTCAATAGGTCTACTCTAAATCTGCCGTTGACAGCAGTCCTGCAAGGCAGTGGAGGCTGGGGGGGAGGGGGGCTCCGATTTCGGATGGGGCTGGGAATCCATCCTGAGTTTCAGTCAGAACCAGCCAGAGCTCTAAAGCAGCTCTCCAAGGTGCTTGGCCCTATTTGGAGGATAAGGGTTCAGCACCTTAGATGACTCCTCTAGAGTTCTGACTGAAAACCAAGTTGTTTTTAAATGATATTGTATTTATAACATGCTTGTATGCTTTTTATGGTTTAAAATTTTGTATATTGGTTTTTTAATGTTCAAATGTTTTTAATTTTTGTAAATCGCCCAGAGAGCTTCAGCTGTGGGGTGGTATATAAATGGAATAAATAATAATAAAATAATAATAATTAATAATAATAATAATAATTTATGGCTCCACCGAAATCGGGGCCACCGGCCTTCACTGCTGCTAGGTAGACCGGTGGTTGCCGCTTCTTACTCTCCCAACTGCAGGTAGGGAGGGGAGGGGCTTCCTTGTTTCTATGGCTACTGCTCCTGGCTGTCCACCGTTGGCCGCGCGTGCGCAGTGGAGTCATCGTTACGTGACACGCACATTTTGTTCCTCTCCCTCCCTCCGCCGGTGCTTCAGTTGGTCTCCGGGTGCCGTGAGGAGCGGGTCGGCTCAGCGGCGGCTGTTGGCCGCGAGGCATTTTAACGCCCTTGGTTGCCCGAGGCTCGCTTTTTCGTAGGCGGCGGTCGAGAGGATCGCGAGCGGGTTGTCTTGCGTTTCCTCATGTGGAGACTCCTGAGCGCCCTTACGGCTGGGCGGTTCCTGCCTTCCCGTCATGGCGGTCGCCAACGAAACCGGGCTGCCTTCTTTTCTAAACCATAATAAGTCAAATCTGACCACTTTCTGCCTTTAACACAGCCACCCTTAAAGAGATGGGGGCTGGGCAGCAGAAGGCGCTGGCTATAAAAATGCTAAACCTCTTGAGGTCTGGCAAGAGGACAGAGGAGGCGACAGACTTCATGGACGACCTTGACTTTTGAGTTCCCTAAAGGGAGAGGTCTCGCCCAAGGTCAAGGAGCCGCTGTAGCAGGAAACCCTCCTCAAGATCACCTAGCAGCTCATCTTACAGTTCACAAGCTGGTTCAAGCACTTCATCTTCCAGAGGCCCTAGGAGTAGTTCTAGGAGCGGATCGGGATCACGTGCTAAAAGGAATTGTTCTCCGAGGTACAGAAGATATTCAGGATCTTATTCCGGGAGTCTATCAAGATCACGCAGTTACAGGTACCAAGAAAGGTGCCATCCTAGATACTACAGGAGATACCTTCGCTTTCCTCCCAAGGTTCAGATCACGGAGCCGGTCTCCTGGAAGATCATAGGCCTCACTCCAGAAGCAGATCGAGAAGCCAAAGATCTTATGGATTTGGAAGGATCACATATTCTGAGGTTTACAGAAGCTGGAGAAGCCGTTCCGATCAAGATCCCGCAGTAGAAGGTATTGGGCGAGGAGATATTGGACAAAATAATTAGGTTCTCAAAAGTCCCGTTATAGAAAGCATCCCCAAGCTGACATTCAAAGGTTCTAAGCATATTTCCCTTATCAGGATGTGGAAATAGCAATACCTGGAAGCTCCTTGCTGTACTTTCTTTAACTGGTAAAAAGACTGCGTCTTGGAAAAGAGATGTAGCTGTATATTTGAGTCCTTGTGGTTGAATGGATAAGAGTGAGTTATCCAGTTCCAATCCTAAATTGGCTGTAGAATCACTTGGTGGGTTTTGGGAAGTCACCGCCTTCGTTTCTTATGTGTAAAAAGGAGAGTGTTAAGGATATATGTACCTCAGTGTTGTTAAGCATGAGAAGTAGTGAGTTAGTGGCTGCTAGGCAGATAGAGAGGGATAGGGACAATTGGTGTCCTATTTTAAACTAATAAACTTGCTGTCTTTTTAATAGAAAAGAGAGATCTACTGGAAATAGCAAAGGCTAATGCAGCAAAAACCTTTGGAACTGATATTACCTTGCCTACCAGCTTAAGAATCAATACAAAATTAAAAGAAAATGGACAGCATAGAGTCAGAGGTAAATATGAAACCTGTCTTCAGATGCTGAAGGTACATTCTTCCAAAATGTAATGAAAAATAAAGCTATTTCATTATTGGAAAATAAATACTGTCAAAACTCAATTCTCAAATTTGGAAACCAAATGACAGTGATCATATTTTAGCCTGTGAAAGTAGAATGACCAAATAACCTTAAAAATATTAGGGTTCTGTGAAAATGTTCTCAGAATTCCTAGTGATAAACCGTAAATTAAATTACTTTAATAAAACTAGCCTGTCAGTTTGGGCTGCCTTTCATATGTCTTCACCCAGATAAGGTTAATTGAAATGGTTGTTAAATTTTAAACAGTGTTTAATACCTGTCAGATTGTCATGCAACAAATTGTTCCCAGAAAGCCATTATCCAGACACACAGTGCATTTTACATGCTGTATTTCTGTCTTATAGAAATGAGGAATATGGTCTCCAGCACTGTTGAACAAAATCTGGTGGTAATTAAGCGATTGTGGGGTGTAGCTGTACTGACTTAGGGGAGGGAAATATGAGCTAAACTAGTAAAAGCTTTGTCATGTTAACACATTATCAGATAGTTGGAAAACTTTTAACTCAAATGAAATCTTGTAGTACCTGTTCCTGTGTAGCAGGAGCCTGTGTTCACTTACTAATTTAAGTAAGGATTTTACACAACTGTAAAGTGATATAGGTGACCCTCATGATAGGTGCAATATAGTCCAGATGTTGCAAGTCAGAAGAAGCAGCTTCCATAATTTGCAGATAAGTTATTGATCTTCTTCAAATCTCTGCAGACTTGCTATGCAGGCGTCAATGGAGGTCATTATTTTAATGAGACTACACTTCATCCATTTCCCGATTACCTAATGATAATCTAAAATTTGGGGATGGATATGAAGGCTATACACAGTATGTTTATTGAAGATACCAAGCATGAAATCTATTAATACATGTGCGCTAACTTGTCCGCACTTGAAGCTTGATTCTGACCTTGTTAATTGAATAGCTTTATTGGGATTTATTTCCAGTTAAGCAGGTTTAGGACTGCATCTATAGTGTGTGCATTTTAGCTTCGAGACAAGAAACCCTATAAATGCTCAGCCATCTAGGTGGTTTAAAATACAAACCTGCCCCCTCTAGCAATCCAGAAAGCAAACTGAAGATGGCAAAAATGGAATTCAGGCTGCTTCTGCAATGGAGGGCATAGCATTCAGTCCTAATGTGAGTTCATACCTCTGAGATAGAGAAACTGAATATTTTTCTTGAGCTTACTTCGCAATCCTGTACAAGTATATTCAGAAACCAGGTCCATGAAGGACGGTAAGACTGGCTTACAAATAAACTTGTGTGGGATTGCAACCTTTCATGTCAAAACTTAAAAAGATTTTTTTTCAGAACTGGTATAATTACTCAAACTGAACCATATATTGGCTAATATAGCCCACAATTTATTGTGAACTTTGTGGAGATTTGATTTCTGATATCTGAAAACCTTGTATTTTCACCTATTGATATTTTAATATGGCTTACTTAAAACACACTCAAACGGTTTAGAGGATTGAAGCTTTCATTTGTTTAGAAGCTTTGGAGGAAGAGTAATCTGGATACTGTTTAACTGAAATTCAACATTTTTTAGTTCTCTACTTATAAAAATAAAGCTCGAATATGGAAGCAGGCACATGAGTTGATCCTTAAGGAGCTGTGTATATCTTTTGACTGTTCTAAACTAAATCCCTTCTCACGGTTAATCTTAATTTTCTTTTTCAGAATTCAGTGGCAAGACCAGTGGCCTTGAAACTAGTAAGTTTTCCTTTTAATGTGACAGCAGTATCTTAAAGAAGACAAGAGGGACCCCCATCTGGGCAATGGATTCCTGTTAAGAATGAGGAAAATGCCCTGTTCCATAACTTGCCACCTAAAAATATGTCTTTTAGAGCACACTAGTTCTGTTTATTGAGCAGCTGAAGCAGTATGAGAGCTGAAATCCACTCCAAGTTCAAGGTTTAAATGCAGAATAGTTAAGTTGGGTTAACTTGATGTTGAGTTTGTTTTCCAGATATAAAATTGAGTACAGAAGCCCAGAAATTACAGGTGGGAATTCCACATTTCTGTAAATACCTTTAATGTAACTATACTGGATTAAAGGACAGGTGGGTATGTCTTTTCTAATTGTGAGTCATGTAGCAGTTTTCAGCGTTCTACTGTGTGTGTAACTTGAATTACTACAAACAAACTTATGTTTTGTACATTTTCAGTACTGTGGAGTCAACACTTTAAACTGTGATTTATGGCTCCTGCTGGTAATTCAGTCGGCTTGTTTAGTTGCCTGCTATTAACACAGCCATATTCTGTAAAAGGTAAGACATTGGGGAAAAAATGCTGCATGTTCTCTTAAAGTGGTGAAATCCTAACTCTTGCCTATTGTCTTGCTATGGGATCTGTATAGTTGTGCTCTCTGCACTTTTAGTTGAACTTGATACTGTTCTAAGCACAACTGCCTTTAGATGAGGTTTTGGTTGTAGATTTTGAAATTTTAAGTTTTTCCTTGCGCTTTGCCTGAAAGGCTTAGATTTTAATGGAAACGCCAAGAGTAAAATATAAGCAGACTACATTCCAAACAGAAAAGGCTGCTCAGAGCAAGCTTTATGTAATTAGATCTCATATGACAACAGGTATTAGGGAGTCCGTTAATGGTTGGTTTGTATGTATGACATTCAAGGAGGATGCTGGACTACACTAACTGGTTCAGAAGCTAGAGTTAAGGAACACTTTGTATAAGCAGCACCTTCCCTTCAAGCTCCACACAACTGGAACATATGTGTAAAGCAAAGGTTTTTTTTTTTAAAAAAATAAACCTATTCTAAATATTGTGTGGAATTTTATTGAATCTTTATACCTCACAAAAAGAGAATGGGATATGCAGAGTGAAAGAAGCTTGAGCAACTTCTGTCTTGCCTGTCCCTGGCACCTGAAACATAAGAACCACAGATAAGATACCAGATAGACCGACGGAATCTAAACCAAGCTGTTTTGGTAGGACTCTTGCCCTTAAAGATAGCCTAGAACTTACTTTAAATAAAAATGTTAGCTTGGTGTGGTAAACAGTCTCTTCAGTAGAACACTGGAACAAAATGCCCACTGCAATAGCATAATGCAAGACATATGATTGTTGTGAGACACTAGCACCATCTCCTGGCAACAACAAAGCTTAGGTGATAGACTTGCTCTTTCACCTAATTGCTGGTATCCTTTAGACTGACTGCCATGCTGAATCCAGAAGCAGCCAACTTGAGTGAGCTGCAGGGCTCAAAAGGCAAAAATATTCAGTAAGCAAATGCCTCACTTCCTTTGTCTAATGAATTGGTTCTACAAAAGCAAGGAGGAACATAGAAAACTGCCTTATATTGAATCTGATCATTGGTCCATCCAGCTCAGTATTGTTAGATTGGTGGTGGCTTTCCAGGGCTTCAGGCAGGATCCTTTCCCAGCTCTACCTGGGGAAGCCAGGGACTGAAACAAGAACCTTCTGCATGCAAAGCATGTGCTCCACTGCTGAGCTATGGCTGTTCCCACCTTAAGTGCTCTGAACAGCAGAATCCCTGAACTTTATAGGTTTACACGTAAGGATAAATAATTATGAAACCACTATAATTAACATTTTATATCGGAGCTTTAGTAAAAATGCAACCTTTCACCACACAATAAATGGAGATCTCAGATACATTAAAAAGAAAAAGCCTGAAGCTACTCAACAAATTGCCTTTATCAGGAATTGTGATTTAAGATACTTGACCTCATGAAAAGAAAATAACTCCAAAGGGGGATGGGTCACCTGTGGGTTCTCAGGCAAAAAAATCAAACAAATTGTTTGAATTGCTGCTACCCAAGCAATTATGTACAGGCCAAACTGTTCTACTAAATTAAAAATGTGACCTTGTTAAAGGAGAAAGATTATTGGACAAGTCTCATCTTTGTACAAGACTGTTGTAATGTTTGAGGTCCTTCTGCAATACAGGCTTTTTACACAGGGATTTCTTGACAAGCCAGATAATTCCAGTGCTGAACTGGCCTCCTGCACCTTTCAGCTTAGACAGCTGTCCCTCTTTCCAGGTTCTGTTTAATTTCGGCAGTGTATTTCCCATAGAATCTCTCAGCCTTCTTATTGAACTTGGCATTCCTCTCATTAATGTAATCGATATCTGCATCATCGTTGTAAGAACGTCTCCGGCTGTATTTTTCACGTTTTTGGATTCTGGAAGAGAAATTGATTCACTAAGACTTGACACGTGAAAGTACTTCCATGTAACTTGTATTAAATTCAGGCTCTGATGGGATTAATAGATGTTAAGCCCTTGTTTTGGGTGCATATGAAGACAATATTCTTTGGGTTGGCTAGCAGGCCCAGCCCAGCCCAATGTTCGTCTTGCAGAGCAAAGGGGGGGGGGGAAGGAGGGGGGAGGCAGGGAGAGGAGGTAAAACACTCCAATTAGATCCGGCAGTATCATGTTCTCTCTCCCACTGCTCCCTCCCCTCCCTACCAGCAAATCTATTTCTGTCATTGGGGCCTGATGAAGATATCTGTGCTGGGACACATTTGATTTCATACACACACCACTTTTAATCTAAAATTAGTTTACAATAAAGAATTAAAGTGATTTTGTTTTTTTACAAGGAAAGAAAACAGGTGTCAAAAGATCAGTCCATAAGAAAAAGAGACCAATTTTGGGCCGCCACAGATCCAGTGGTAAAAATGGTTTCACTGCCTTTGAAAAATAGCTGGAAGGCAAGACAGGATTGACTTGAGGATGGGCAACAGTAGTCTTTGGGCCATGACTGAAAACGCTCTGCTGCTAGTAAACATGAACCTAATGTCTGAAAAGAATGGAACCTGGAGCAGGTGTATATAGAAGGAGAAGCGAAAAGAAAGGTGTTCAAACACTAATTTTTAAGAGCAATTAAGAACTTTTGTTACTTACTGTTTTTCAAGATCTGAAACCATTTTATCAACCCCTTCTTTACATGGCACATGGGTTCCATGGAGAAGGCTGTTTGAAGTTGGGTAAAACTGTTCACCGCTGAATGAGGGTAGGGAGAATGGCGGAACTTTAATATTGTCAGTGATACATCAATTAATTCATTCTAGACTTCATGTTCAACACCTCTCTATTCAAGAAATATAGGACAAGAGCTTCATTGGAAACTAGTAGCCACATATAGTGATCCAATCGAGAATGCAAAGAATTAAGGGAGGGTGCTACAAACACTATAGCGGCATTGATTGCATTCAATTAGTACAGTTTTATCTGCATAGCTCTACAGTTCTCTTTAAAAGGCAGAGCAGCAGGTAAACCAGATGCTCATACCATAAATATAATTCTGATTATTCTGATTTGCACTGCTGAGTACAGAAGCTACCCATCTGGAAAGAACTGTTACTCGCTCCAATGCATTGAAATTTTAAAAGTGGTAAGAGATTCACATGACTTGAAAACGGCCCTTCAAAACCCACTATCTCCATTATTTCGTAAGTTGTGAGCAGGTTTGAATAATTTATGTTGTATAAAGGTGGCATACAAACCAAAGTTTAATCTCAAATTTTATCGCCTTGCTCCAGATTACACACCGTTTCACTTTTGTATAATATCACCCCCACACTACCATTCTTGACAAAATAAAATTCAACTAGTGACCTGGTGAGTTCCCACTTTCGCCTTCCTATAGACACATCGTGAACACTTCAGTTCACTACAAAACAGCCATGCAGGTTTCACAGAGTATTGAGAACTTTAGCTCCCCAGAAAGAGCTGTGGCAGATGGTTTATTGTGGTTTTGAGCTCTCATGGGCAAGAGATCCAGTGATCTAGCTAATTATCCCTTGCCTACGAAGCTCCGCCATGAAGGGCCCACAACACGTTGTCCTTACTGCTAAAGCAACATGACTTTGGCTCTCCAAAAACCTTTTATCACGTATATGTGAAGTGGCTTGTCAGTTTTCCACCTTTTGAAAAAAACTGCTTTTATCGCAAATTATTCCTCTGGTTCTGCCTTAGACACAGCTGACAAACATCTTCTGTTGACAGAGACTCTTCTGTACGGTAATACACTGGAGTGGTGGTGCTGTTGAACTTCAGGCCTGGATGCCAAATCTGGCCCTCTGGAGTTCGCCAGTGATCACCCCACCCCACCTTTCCCAATGTCACCAGGTGGTTCCCACTTCCCCTTTTAAGCACCTATCATTTGGTGGTTTACCCAGCTTTTATGCAATTTCGTTCCCATTCTGAAAGGTCGAAATGACAGCTCTCCTAAGGCTTGGTTACTGGAAGCAAGAGCTTTAAGATAAAATATGCTAATATTTTTGTTATTTTGACACCACCCCTTTTGCCTTCACCCCACCCACCCCGGAAGGCAGCTCCCGAGAGCCTCGCAGAAATGGGACTTCGGCCCTTGGGCTCAAAGAGGTTCAACACCCCTGTAATACACTATCTACAGTTGAAGTGAACCAATAAAATAAACAGCCAGCCTTACTGAGATTGTACTTAGTGACTGAAGTGAAGTTCACGCAGCAGCCTGTTTGCCAACCTCCTGGTAACTGTAACAGCAGCTGGCAGAACTGATAGCTACAGGCATCCTACCAGAAAGCCCGCTTCCAGCCCTCTCTCAACACTGTTGTATGCTCATCTGGGCTCCCATTCGGTTACTGCTGGCAGCATCTTCTTTCTAATAGCAGGGAAGTCCAGCATTGCTGGAGGACCAGCAAATGGCAGCAGCGATGCCAACAGGGTTGGATGAAGCTATCAGTTTTGACAGCTGGTCTTTCAAGCACTTGGGAGGCTTATGACTACATGGAAGCTGGTTCACAGGCTACTATGCAAACAAGATGCACTACAGGAACAGACATATATCAAAGTCTGGCTTACCTTTCTTCTCTCAGCTTTTCATACTTCTCCAGGTCAGGTCTGATCTGCTTGGTCAGCCTCTGGTATTGTCGTAACTGAGCAGCTGCGTAATCTACGGAGCAAAGAAATCTGCTATTGAACAGGAAACATTAGATTACCGAATTTCTTCGATTCTAAGATGCACTCCCCCCCCCCCCATAAACGTCTCTAGAAATGGGGCACATCTTAGAATTGATGCGGTCTTAGAATCGCAGTTTTTGAATTTTCCCGCGCTTCGCGCAAGGCAAACATTTTATTTTATTATTATTTTTTCTTAGAATCAAAGCTTTTTTTCTGTTGGTGGTATTGAAATTAAGGTGCGTCTTACAATCGACAGTGTCTTAGAATTGAAGAAATACGGTATTTATTAAATAGCCTGTTAGTAAAAGCTTTCCTATTTTTCATGTTTAAATGGATTCTTCCAAGTCTACGATTCTATGAATGGCAGGAACAGATGGGAGCAAGCTTCTTACCTGAAAAGCCAATATCAGGATTTTTCTTCTTCCTCTTCCTCTCAAATCGTTCTGCATCCTCTGCACTGATTTCTAGCAGCTTCACTCTCTCATAATCTTCTCCTTTTGCCAGGCACTCCTAGTATAGAGTAAGCAGATTTTAACTGTTTAAAACACAGATCCTCAATTTTTGTCACAGTAAACTTTCCAAGTCTAAGCACGTCCTACCGGTAATTAAGGCTAAAATCCTATGCACAGTTACTTGCAAGCTGGTGTAGATTTTTCTCTTCTAATGTATGTGGATGATAGCTCAGGCTTCTTTTGACATCTCCTCAAAAGATCCCAGCAAATGAGCTATGAAGTTTGTAGCTCAAATCTCGCCTAGCCATAGACTCGCTAGCTAGCTTTCAGTAAGCATATGGCATTAGGTAATTATGGTCTTGATGAGAATGAAACCACAGATACATACCGATGTTTTAAATCTAATACAATTTTTAAAAGTGCATTTTATGTGGGTTTACCTTTGTTAATTTCAAATTTGTGAAAACCTTGGAATGTGTCAGAAATAAAGGATGCATTCTTCTCATACAACTGTCCTGTCTTTTTTGGGGGGCCTTAAGAAAGAACCCCATCTGCAACTTGGGGATAGATCTTTACAGAGTTGCTACAAGAATTGCTAGGACAATATACGCCACATTCGATGAACACTCTAAAGCACATAATAAAACAGTACATATTTTGATGCACTGAAAAGAGGTAGACTTACTTTCAAGTAAAGATGCAGAGGATCGTGCCATAAGAAATAAAATGTTCTATCTGGCAGAGCTCACTGCAGCTCTTGACCAGTGGGAATATATGAAGATTAGGGGTGACATGGGCCCACAGCATGCTTTAGGTCTTTTTTGGGACAGAGGTGGAGGATGCATTACTCTGATAGGCCTGATGGGAAATTACAGATTTATTATCATTTGCCTCCTCATTTACCTTTTTCTTTTCTTCCACCTTCAATTCCCATTCCAAACGAGACTTTTTTGCTTCCCAGTTTGCTGGCAACTTCAACCTTTTATCCTCCTCCACAACTTCCTGGTGATTCAACTTTCGGGCTTCATTCTTTTAAAAGAGAACAAACCAGAAATACATCATCATCATTATTATTTCTTCTAATATTTATATACCGCTCAATTATCTAACACAGATTCCAGAGCGGTGAACATAGATATAAACAGTAAAATAAAGAAGATTAAAAGCAAATTAAAATTGTTCAATTTGAAAACAAAGAAACCAGAAAAAACAGTGGCTAGTCAGTTGAGGAAGGCTTCAGGAGGTGCCGGAAGCAGCCTAGTGTTGGCACCTGCCTGACTTCCAGGTAAAGAGAGTTCCACAGAGAAGGGGCCACTACACTAAAGGCTCTTCTCCTGGTGGATTCCAATCGGGCTACAGGTCCATGTGGAACCACCAGGAGCATGCCCTCCAATGACCTCAGTGATTGGGCAGATTGGTAAGGGAAAAGGCACTCTATCAGGTATCCAGGTCCCAAGTTGTTTAGGGCTTTGTACACTAGTACCAAAACCTTAAACCTGGTCTGGTAGCCAATAGCTATCCAGTGCAATTCCCTCAGCAAAGGAGTTATATACTGAAAAGAAGCAGCTCCTGACAGCAGCCGAGCTGTTGCATTCTGCACTAGCTCCAGCTTCTGGAGCAGTCTTAAGGGCAGCCCCATATAGATCACATTGCAGTAATCCAGTCTTGAGATTACTAATACCTGTACCACTGTTGCCAAGCTATCCCTGTCCAGAAGAGACCGTAGTTTCTTTACTAGCTGAAGCTAGTAAAAGGCACTCCCTTAATCACCAATTAGCAAATCTGGATAGCAGTAATGAGTTGGAGAAGAGCTGAACTAAACTTAACGTTAGAGGGAGAAAGAACTGATCATCTATTAACTACTGAAACACCAAGCAGATGCAGAAGAGTTTGTGTAAATATGGTCATGATGCCCATTTCCCATTTGCATATTGTGTCTTTACAAGACCTTCATCCTGTTACATGATGAGGGTTTAGGGAAACATTCATATGTAGACAAGGTGGACAGTAGAATTTCCAGGAAGCAGAGGGATCTCCAAAACCTTTGGAAATAAGAATTACATTATGTCAGACCATTAGAGCTTTTATATAATCCGAATTTGCATAATTGTAGCGCTGCAGCTTCATTTTGTTTGTTGAAATTGCAAGAGCTCCAACATCAGATGTTATTTTCTCTTTCATACCCTCAATCCTATGCAATTCCAACCACATCTGGAACTTAGCTCTGTTGACCATCCTTTCCACACCATTATTCAGTATCTTTTCTAACAGACGGCACTGATAGTTGGTGCTGCTGGCAGAGAGGAGGCACATTTCAAAGCCTGGGAAGTGATGCTTTACCTTTCTCCTCCTGGGCAGAGTTTCAGTCACACCATCACACCTGGGTCTGAGCTCTACTCCCCACCTAGTCAATCCAGCCTGTCTAGTGGTATCCCTAACAAACAGGCATTGAGCAGGTGACTGCCTACAAAAAGCACTATACTTTAGGCAGCTTTCTGAACAATTCCTTATATATGGCGGAGTATGGTTATTATTATTATTATTGTAAAGCACTTATATCCTGCTCTTCAGTCCATGCACTCCCAGAGCGGCTCATAAGAATCAACCATCAGACAATCTCTGTCCTCAGACTCACAATCTAAAAAGGCACAAGGAATGGAATTGGGAGAATCCTCCTTTTAAATAGAATGTATGTCTACAATGCTTTTTTTAAAAAAGTGGCTCCTTTTATCCTTTTTTAATAAAGATTTTATTAGTTTCCCAAAACAAAATCAACCAAACCAACAAGGAGAAGAAAAAGAAAAAAAGGAAGTAAACAGATAAAAAGAAATACATTCAGTTTAAATCTAATTATCGACAGAGGGTAGTACATTTAACCTCTATTCAAAATTTTCCGTGTTACTTTACAGACCAAGATATAACATTTTTATTAAGCTTTTTTATCCTTCAAATAATTTGATTTCCTTAAGACTATGAGTGCTTAGGAAACAGGACTATTAACATTTAGGAAAATTGCTGTAAGGTGCTCTGAATCCATGGGTAAGAATGGGATATAAATCAAATCAATAAAGTTAACTTCCCTACAGACATCTCTGGAAGTTTATCAAATACCCAACTAGCATTATACTAATAAGGCAATCTTTGTTTTTGAAGACAAGGCCAGAATACATGGTTTTCTGTCTCCCACTATGACAGCAAGAGACCCGCACTGTGCAATTCCATTAGAAATGAACCCACAAGTTGGGTTACTGCCATGTGTGCACCCCAGTCAATAACCAGGCACCAGAACTGTAAGTAATAATCCCATAACATAAGCTCTTACCCTTTTTAAATGAAGCTCTCGGAATTTTCTAAGCCGCTCCTCTCTCTTCTGTGCAGCCACCTCTTCTGCTGTCACGGGCTCTTCTGAGGTGTCAGAGGTGGCCTGGAATGTCACCCACATATATTAGAAGAGAAACATTTGTTTTTGAAATATACAGTGTAGTTTCACTCTCAGCACTGGAATCAGTTATATCCAGAGAACTGGCATTAAATACACATAGGTTGACAAGGACTGAGGCTTCCAAGGTATGTTTTAGTGAGAAAGCTTAAGCCTTCCTCAGCTGTAACAATAATAGGCAGAAAGGCAGTTCAAGGATCACAGTTACACTTAACCTCCACAACCCCAAGATGGTAGGACGTGTGTAAAAAACCCGGGAAGTATCTAACCCTGTGGAGTTTTATGGGTCCCAAGGAAGGAACAGAAGAAAAAACCAAACACTCCTTAAAAAGGCCCTCAGTGCCAACAATGCATAACAACTTGCAAGGGGGAAGATGGGACCTCTTGAGAAGATTTCCCCACCCCACACACTCATGAAGCCTGATGCTTTATGAGGTTCTGAACCTCTGCAGTCCAGAAGCAAGCAGTGTATACAAACATTCAGATAACCAGGGAGACGATAAAACTAGTGCTTTTGACAAACTAAAGGATGATATTCATCCCTGACAAGCCCAGAGCCATTTTCCCCTTCTCTACCTTCCGCACTAACTGATTACTTAGCTACTACACCGGTTGGAAAGGTGAAAAGGGACAGGTTCTCTCCCACTCTCCCCACGCACCCACCCCAATTCCTACAGACAGACCTCCACCATCAACTCCCGCCCGGATCTGTCCGCCACTAATCTACCCTACCTCAGATCAGTTGCTCCCCCTTCTGACACACCCTAAAACAGCCTTCCCCAACCGGGGCTCTCCAGAAGTGCTGGGCTACAGCTCCCATCACGCCATCCGGCATGGGACTTGTAGTCCAACTCATCTGGGACAACCCCCGGGTTGGGGAAGGCTGTCCTAAGACGTGCAGCCGCCTGCCTTCCTTTTAGACCCTGGCCGGCCTTCCCCCTGTTTCCTGCCCCCGATTGCCATTGCTCACCGTCCCAGGCGAAGAAGCGCCACTATCCGCCACCGCCGCCATCTTCTTGCTGTTTTGATAAACCCTAAACACTTACTTCCTGCCTTTCCTTCCATTTCCGTCTCCTCCCTGTGACGTAAGCACCGGGGGTATAGGGAGGGGAGAGGGCAAGTCTAGGGAGAAACAAGACTACGATGTGAGGGCGCAAACCATAGAGAGGAATACAGCCGACTGGTAAAGGGGGAGGAATCCCTAGAGAAAACGCATGCGCAGTCGATGCCGGAGTCGTGGGTTCCTGTCGTTGATAACAGTTGCGTTGCAGCGCCGCTGCGAGACCGCGCAGGGAATTGCAAAGCAAAGAAACCAACAACAGATCCAAACGCAAAATAAAGGATTCAGAGAATGGTAGTGAAAACAACAAAGGCTCCTGTGGCATCATAAAGGCTAACTTTTTTTTTTATTCTGGGATCCGCTTTTGTGGATCCTGCGCAGTTCATCAGATGCGGCTACCCATGTGGTGGTGGAAGAGGGCAGGAGGCAAAGGGGGAAAAAAGGATGTTGACGCTCCAATCCTTCATTCTTGCCAGGGAAGAAGTCCCCTTGAACTGAATGGGGCTTACTTTAGAGTAGACACGTATAGGGTTGCAGTAGGAGAGTGTGGATTACATTAGGAAAAGGAGGGATATATCCAGGGTTGTCATATAGGGACAGGAGACCCACTTCCTGTACTTCAAATTGTGTGTGTGTCCATTAATTAATTGTTCTATTTTTAAAATCCTGATTTTCCTCTAAGGAGCTCAGGGCAACATTTTATCCTCCCAACAACAAGTGGGTTAGCCTTAGAGATAGTAACTGCTTTAAAACGGGTTATAACAGCTTTAAACTGGTTAAAAACGGTTATTAACCGGTTTAATACTGTTATAAACTGTTTTAAAGCTGTATTGTAGATAGGCTATATCTACTTAATGTGAAAATGCACAGACAATGTGTTTGGCACAGACAATGAGCATCTTGCAAAATATTAGTTGCTTACAGTCTAAGGCCATGCAAACAATACGAAAGTAAAAAATGTCTAACAGAGGAGCATAAAACATGAGTAATCAGGCTTTCCAGTTATAATTTAACATAAAAACCATAACTAAACTTTGGCCTTCATGACAATGTCTGGTAATTACATTAAATGAACTTGCGCAGATAGATTAGAACAGGAAACCCCAACCTTTTTGGACTCGTGGGCACATTTCAGAATTTGAAAAACTGCTGTTGGCACCACCACAAAATGGCTGCCATGGAGGATGTAACTGGTCATATAATGGCTGCTGTAGGGGCCTGGTTAGTCAAGAAGTGTATTGAGCTCTTTGTGTGTGTGTGTGGTGTTTCCCTATGGTTTTTTTTAAAAAAGGTTTGTATATTTCACTGACCATACTGATACCTCCTGGTTTCTCAGAGCCCTGTTTTAGTTCCAATTTTGCCAGCACAGGAGCATCGAGTTTGTTATTAGAAGGAGCTGCCCTTGGGTGAAACAGTGGGTGCTTCCAGACAGAAGTATCCTCCCTTTGCTAATAATATGGTGACCATATGGAAAAGAGGACAGGGCTCTTGTATCTTTAAGAGTTACATAGAAAAAGGAATGTTAGCAAGTGTCATTTGTATGCATGCAGCACCTGGTGAAATTCCCCTTCATCACAACAGTTTAAACTGCTGGAGTATAGCTAGAGTGGCCAGATACAAAAGAGAGCAGAGCTCCTGCAGCTTTAACTGTTGTGATGAAGAGGGAATTTCACCAGGTGCTGCATACACACAAATGACACCTGCTGAAATTTCCTTTTCTGTGCAACTGTTAAAGATACAGGAGCCCTGTCCTTCTTTTCATATGGTCACTCTAGCTAACAATCAAAAGGCCTTGGGAAGCTGTTCCGTCTCTACCTCGATAACAATTTTTCCTTGGCAAAAGACAAAAGAAGCAATGGGAAAACACTGAGTGTTATAAATGGACATTGGCAAAGGGGATTGCACATTAAAAACCCCAGCAAAACAGAAAACTCTGTGAAAATATCAGCCCATTCATTCAGTTCACTGTTTCTGAGTATGGGGATTTATTTTGAGGGTGGGGGTGGTTCCCCTTTGGGTTTTTTTTTTTTTAAAGGGGTTGTGTCTGTGGGTGCCTCTACAAGAGCGATTTAAAGCTCTTTCAAAGCGCATTACCGATTTTACCTTCACATGAACGGAGCGCAACTCGGGGGTCAAGGCGCTTTTTCTGTCTGATTATGCGCATTATCGAATGCGCGTTAAATGGCGAGTTTTAATATTCCACAGGAGTTAAAGCGCCTTATGGCCATGTAAACAAGTGATTCTCTGCATATAAACAACTTTAAAGCGCGTTTCATACAACTGGTAATGTGCTTCACCACCTCCCGTGTATAAGGATTAGGCGTAAAAGTGATTGTGAGAAGATGCGCATAATCGGACAACCGAGCGTCAAACCGAAATCTTGTAGAGGGGACCTGAGTTTTTCACCTGACCACACTGATACCTCCCAGTTTCTCCATTTTACTTTAGTTCCAGTTTTGCCAGCACAAGAACATCAGGTTTGCTGTTAGAGGGTGTGCTTATGCTACCTTTCATATTTTCAGGGGAAAATCTTATGTATCCCACTGGGTAAAAGGTATTACCTGTGCAAATTCATCCTGTCGTTGCTTCAAGCTGTGCTAGCGTGTGAACATGTGATGGCAGTAGAGTTCTAAATATTCATCCACAGAGGTGTTGGAATAGATTGTTAACATTGGATAGGGCATCCACCTTCTTTAAGAGACCCAAGGACACAGCAAACACCTCCAAGTATGTGGAAGATTTTTCCCTCTAGAAATATATATATTTTTAGTGGTCACAGGCCATTTGCAGTGCTTTTTCCCTGAAACCAACTCTGATTTTCAGCAAATGCACTTCAGGACAGAATGCTTCTGAGGATGTGCAGATGGCCCCTTTGAGGGCAGTCCTTCTAAGAATACATATCTAATCCTATCATAAACATTTGATGTATTCCCCAAAACATTAATTTCTAAAGACATTTTAAATCAAGAGGATACATTTTGTGTAAGTGGAGAAGTAATATCTAACCATGCAATCCTATCCATGTCTACTCAGAAGTAAGTCCTATTGAATTCAATGTGAATGACTCCCAGGTCACTGTGTACAGGATTGCAGCCTAAGTCAAGCAAACAACGCAATCATCTGTTGAACTACCAGCAAGGGCGAAAAAATTGGGTACAGGCTAGTCTCTCTCTTTTCCATGATGTCCTTCTTTCTCTTGAAAGAACAACAGCTTGACAGATAATAATGTGAGCAATAACACCTCACAATATTACACAGTGCACTTAGTTCAGCAATTTGAGTTCAATTATTCAGCAAGTAAACCAGTCAGCAATACAATTAATCCTGCAGTATTTCCATTAGCTA
This sequence comes from Anniella stebbinsi, assembly GCA_029215795.1. Classification (NCBI taxonomy): domain Eukaryota; kingdom Metazoa; phylum Chordata; class Lepidosauria; order Squamata; family Anniellidae; genus Anniella; species Anniella stebbinsi. The sequence goes on from JARDYH010000007.1 coordinate 85,876,432, forward strand.
ACTCCATCCCTGTAAATCGGTCTGTCAATCAATCAATCAATCAATCAGTAAGGATGAGCAAATCAAGTAAGCGACTGATAAACCAGCAAAACGAATTAATCTACAAGTCCATTCACAAGTTAATCAACCAATCAATTTACGGATTGAAAATGAAGACAAATCAGCCAAGGCCAGTGGCGAATTCCAGCAGGTTCTTGGCATGGTGGTGTCGACGGGCCTGTGCTGCTGCTGAAGCCCCCTGCCCTCTTGCATGCCTGCTTGCCCAAGCCCGCCACCAGCCTGCAAAAGACCCCCCTGCCTATTGCTGCCAAAGCTCATGCCTGAACATCTAATACCTGCCTGCCATAGCCAAAGCCCCCCATGCCTAGGGTGACCAGATAAAATCCAGGTCAGGGCTCATGTAACTTCAACAGTTGTAGAGAAAAGGGAATTTCAGCCAGTGTCATTTGTATGCAATTAGTTCCTGGTGAAATTCCCTCTTCATCCCAACAGTTAAAGGTGTAGGGGCCCTGCCTTCTTTTGTATGTGGTCACTCTAGTATAGTGCCTGCACCTGTAACTGTTGTGATGAAGAGGGAATATCACCAGGAACTAACTGCATACAAATGACTCTGGCTGAAATTCCCTTTTCTCTACAACTGTTAAAGTTACTTGAGCCCTGACCTGGATTTTATCTGGTCACCATACCCATGCCCGTCTGCCTTCTTGCATCCCCACAGAAGACCCCCACCCTCCCAAAGCCCCCCACAGAATTTCCCTCCCTCAGTTTATTTTTGGTTTACAGGGTGTGTTTGTGTCCAGTGGTTCCTCCTCCGCCTCCATTTTTTTTTTAAAAAAACTTACATTTTGAGTAGTAGTGCTCTGAACCAATCAGATGCTGCCTATGCGGGGTGTATGTGTGTGTGTGTGGACTCGGCCAATGAGGACACAGGGTGGTCTTTTTAAAATTGCAGTGTCTGCACCGTGCTCAGCTGTGGCGCTCCCTTTTGCTAGCAGAGTGGGGCCATCTGAGGGGATGAGAAGGAGGATGGTGGGCATTGGCAGGGATTAGCATGGGCTTTTCTGACCCGCTGGGCCCCTCAGCGGTAGGGTGACCATAGGGAAACGAGGACAGGGCTCCTGTTTCTTTAACAGTGGTATTGAAAAGGGGATTTCAGCAGGCGTCCTTTGTAGGCATGCAGCACCTGCTGAAATGCCCTCTGCATCACAAGTCAAAGCTGCAGGAGCCCTGCCCCCTTGACCTCTTTTTTTGCACGCAAACTCTAGCGGGCCATAGGAGCTTCTTTAAACGAGTGATTTATAGCACATTCGTTACTGGCTTCTCACAGATGTTTGCGGGCCCTTTGACAATGCCGTCAGCCTCCTCTGCGTCTCCTGCTCCTTTTCTCAGTTTTAACGTCACAAAATAACCCGCAGAAAACCCGACTCTTCTGAGGTTGTGCTATAAAATGCCCACTAGAATCATAGAACAGTAGTGTTGGAAGGGGCCTATAAGGCCATCGAGTCCAACCCCCTGCTCAATGCAGGAATGCACCTTAAAGCATCCCTGACAGATGGTTGTCTAGCTGCCTCTTGAAGGCCTCTAGTGTGGGAGAGCCCACGACCTCCTTAGGTCATTGGTTCCATTGTCGTACTGCTCTAACAGGAAGTTTTTCCTGCTGTCCAGCCGGAATCTGGCTTCCTGTAACTTGAGCCCATTATTCCGCGCCCTGCCTTCTGGGTTGATCGAGAAGAGATCTGGCCCTCCTCTGTATGACAACCTTTCAAGTATTTGAAGAATGCTATCATGCCTCCCCTCAATCTTCTCTTCTCCAAGCTAAACATGCCTAGTTCTTTCAATCTCTTCTCATAGGGCGCTGTCCCATTGAAATGTAGAGGCCACATGATCGCTGCTCTCTTCTCTGTGTAACTGTGCTCGTTTCAAACGTGGAAGAGATCCTGGAAGAGAGCAATGGTAAGCAAACGCTATTCCTCCCCACCACCTGAAAGTCCTATATAAATGCCTTTAAAAGAGCTTGTGCAGGAACTGGGTAAACAGTAGAAGGCCCTTCTCCACCCCCCATCCCAATCTTTGACTTTTCATTTGGGAACTACTGAACAAAGCAGGCTTTTGAATTGCTTTCATTGGTTCCCTTAATCCTTTGAGGAAGCAACTTTGAGAACTTTGAGGAAGCAAACAGTGTGGGCAAATATAAAGATGGTTTTTTTTGTTGTTGTTGGGTCAATATCTCTTTAAATCATGTCCTGACTTTTTTTTCCGATATAATTTTTGGTTGGGTGTCCTGTTGGCTTGCAATTATAATCGTTCAAAGCACACAGACACATAATCGTTTGGCCGGGCAGCAGAAAGTACCTGACTAATGTGCTTAACAGAAATTAACCTGGTTACAGTGGTACTCTGTTGAAAATGAGAGAGTGCGGAGGATTAAAATCAATGCCTTCACAGCCAAATGACTGCAGGGCTGGCTTTGAATTTCAGTTAAATGCCCTTAAAACCATGATCCTAATTGCGTTATATTAGAGCCCCTGATCAGATAGTTCAGATGATGGTAATCTGTCGTATTGGATGTAGATGACAAGGAAAACAAGAGATGACATCTGAGTGATTCCAAGGTAGGGTTCCCTTTATGTAGAAAATGGCTCAAGACCTCTAGCTCCTGTCCAGACCAGCTTTTCTCAACCTGGTGCCCTCTAGCTGTGCTAGACTACACTCCCATTATCCCCAGTCAACATAAATACACAAGGCAACAGACAAGGATAAATCTTGTCCAGCCTTCTGTTCAAACAGTGATCAACTGGATGCCCATGGGAAACTACTAGCAGGACATGAATGCATCAGCACCCTCCTGCCCATTTATAGTACATCTCACTACAAGCTTCTCTACACACAGGAAAAATCCCGCAGCCTTACAGGGCTTTCGTCCTCACCATCTTCTGACAATATCAATGTGCTTCTTTGTATGTGACCATATGATTTGAATTGAAAACTTCCCTTCTCGGAGAGCCTCAGTTGTGTTTGATGAGACAGCACCATCTAGTGGCAGAGAGATCCTGCAATATCCCAGACAATACCACATTATCTGTTTTTTTCAAAAAGCAAGATTCCCCTCAGATAGCGCGGGAGATGTCCCGGATGTTGTAATGGACCTGCAAACTTCCATGAGTGGCCAATCATGAGCATACAATAAATTGCCCATTTAGAGAAGCTCTACATCTTTGTCTGTGGTCCAGCTGTTGCAGGGAGTGCTGTCTGAGCCTGAGCCTGATGAGTGTTTGTCTGCCCCACCCATCTCCACAAGTATTTCAGCCTTCAGGTTGCTGAAGGCGCGAGCCTGTGGGCGCGAGCAAAAGGGCTCTCGGCCTGAGGCTCTCAGCCATAGGAACGAAGCCGTCGGACCAAAACTGCCGCCATGGATGAAGAGCACAAGAGAGGAGTGCCACCTGCACCCCACCCTTCCAGCTGACCACAATGTGTAGGGGAGCAGCAATTTGTGTTGGAGATATGGCGTTGGCAGGGCGATGTGCCATTACAGGGGAAGGAGAGATAGATATCTAACACCCATCTTACCTTCCAGTTGCTCTGTCAACCCAGGGAACTTAGAGAATGAACCAGGCCACCCACAGAACCTCTCCTTGCTCCTATGTAATGCCAGGTTAGTTAAAAATAAAACAAATATCATCCATGACCTTCTTTCAGATGAGGAGGCTGACCTGGTATGCTTCACAGAGACCTGGCTGGGAGATGACAGCGGCCCGACATGGGCGCAGGCCCTCCCAGCTGGGTACTGTGTTAGTGAGCAGGTGAGGGAAAGTGGGCGGGGGGCGGGGCGGAGTAGCTGTGGTCTATAAAGATAATCTTAACCTGACCAGTCTTCCTGTTCGTGAATTGAATCACATCGAGTGTGTGTACCTGAGTCTAAAGACCAGGGATAGACTAGGGATTCTCTTAGTGTACCAGCCACCCCGCTGCCTATCAGACTCCCTGGCCGAACTCACGGAACTGGTCTCAGAGCTGGTGTTGGATTCGCCCAGGCTTTTGGTCCTGGGCGACTTCAACATCCCATTCAAGGCTGGTTTGTCAGGTGTAGCTCAGGAGTTCATGGCATCCATGACAACCATGGGCCTATCCCAATTGGTTTCTGGACCCACACATTCAGCAGGTCACACCCTCGATGCTGTCTTCAGTTCCAAACAGACGGATCTGTGGGTGGAGGTAACAAATACCTCCGTGTTGTCATGGACAGACCATTTTCTGGTCAGGGTTAGTATCATGGCTACCACCCGCCCCTGCAGGGGTGGCGGACCTATTAAGATGGTCCGCCCTCGAAGGCTGATGGATCCTTCTGGACTCCAGAAAGCCTTAGAGGGTTCTATGGCTGCTATCATCGACAATCCTGTAGAAGCCCTAGTCAATAGATGGAATCAAGACCTAACTAGGGCTATCGACACGATCGCCCCCAAACGTCCTCTCCGACCCGCTTCTAACAGGGCGCCCTGGTATACAGAAGACCTCAGGGAGTTGAAGCGGAAAGGATGACAACTGGAGCGACGATGGTGGAAAACTCGACTTATATCCGACAAGTCACGACATAGAGAACATCTTCGTTCCTATTGGGTGGCAATACGTGCAGCGAAGAAAGCTTTTTTCTAGGGATGTGCACTGGATCGGACCCGATCCACGATCCGAGTCCGGTCCAGTGGGAAATCGGATAAATTATCCGATTTCCGATCCCGCAGCTGGATCGGCCGATCCAATCCGAACCGGTCCGAAAAAGCTCCGAACCGGTTCGGCGGATCGGCGGATCGGCGGGCGCCCACTGGCGCCCACCGCCGCTTCCATTGGCGGGCGCCAGCGGGCGCCCGCCGATGAAAGTGGACAGCGGGGGGGGGGGAGGAGGGGGGCACTTACCTTCTCGGCCCGGTGGCTCCCGTCCGGCGCCGGCGCCTACTACTACTAGCAGGCTCCGCGGCCTGCTCTAGGGTGGCGCGCCGGGTGATGTCATCACCCGGCGCGCTACTCTAGAGCAGGCCGCGGAGCCTGCTGGTAGTAGTAGGCGCCGGCGCCGGACGGGAGCCACCGGGCCGGGAAGGTAAGGAGGGGGTGCGTGGAGGGGAGGAGGGGGCGCGCGGAGGGGGGAGGGGGGAGGGGGGCCCTTACCTTTCCGGCCCGGCGGCTCCCGTCCGGCGCCGGCGCCTACTATTCCCAGCAGGCTCCGCGGCCTGCTCTAGGGTGGCGCGCCGGGTGATGTCATCACCCGGCGCGCTACTCTAGAGCAGGCCGCGGAGCCTGCTGGTAGTAGTAGGCGCCGGCGCCGGACGGGAGCCGCCGGGCCGGAAAGGTAAGGAGGGGGTGCGTGGAGGGGAGGAGGGGGCGCGCGGAGGGGGGAGGGGGGCCCTTACCTTTCCGGCCCGGCGGCTCCCGTCCGGCGCCGGCGCCTACTATTCCCAGCAGGCTCCGCGGCCTGCTCTAGGATGGCGCGCCGGGTGATGTCATCACCCGGCGCGCTACTCTAGAGCAGGCCGCGGAGCCTGCTGGAAGTAGTAGGCGCCGGCGCCGGACGGGAGCCGCCGGGCCGGAAAGGTAAGGAGGGGGTGTGTGGAGGGGAGGAGGGGGCGCGCGGAGGGGGGAGGGGGGCCCTTACCTTTCCGGCCCGGCGGCTCCCGTCCGGCGCCGGCGCCTACTATTCCCAGCAGGCTCCGCGGCCTGCTCTAGGATGGCGCGCCGGGTGATGTCATCACCCGGCGCGCTACTCTAGAGCAGGCCGCGGAGCCTGCTGGAAGTAGTAGGCGCCGGCGCCGGACGGGAGCCGCCGGGCCGGAAAGGTAAGGAGGGGGTGCGTGGAGGGGAGGAGGGGGCGCGCGGAGGGGGGAGGGGGGCCCTTACCTTTCCGGCCCGGCGGCTCCCGTCCGGCGCCGGCGCCTACTATTCCCAGCAGGCTCCGCGGCCTGCTCTAGGATGGCGCGCCGGGTGATGTCATCACCCGGCGCGCTACTCTAGAGCAGGCCGCGGAGCCTGCTGGAAGTAGTAGGCGCCGGCGCCGGACGGGAGCCGCCGGGCCGGAAAGGTAAGGAGGGGGTGCGTGGAGGGGAGGAGGGGGCGCGCGGAGGGGGGAGGGGGGAGGAGGGGGCGCGCGGAGGGGGGAGGGGGGAGGGGGGCCCTTACCTGCCCGGCCCGGCGGCTCCCGTCCGGCGCCGGCGCCTACTACTACCAGCAGGCTCCGCGGCCTGCTCCAGGGTGGCGCGCCGGGTGATGTCATCACCCGGCGCGCTACTCGAGAGTAGGCCGCGGAGCCCGCTGGTAGTAGCCGCCGGCGCCGGACGTGCCGAGAAGGTAAGTGGCGGGGAAGGGGGCTTACCCCCCCCCCGGAGCCGTCCGCTTCTATCCGCTGGCGCCCGCGGGCGCCAGCGGATGGAAGCAGGCGGCCCCAGGGGGGGTAGGGAGCGCGGGGGAGGGGGTTTACCTGCCGGGGCCGTCCACAGCGGACGGCCCCGGGGGGGGGGAGGGAGTTAGGCCCCCCCTTACCCACCCGCCGCCATTTTTTCCTCATAGACTTGCATTGCAATGCAAGTCTATGGGGAAAAAAATGGCGGCCGATCCAAAAATTTCCGATTTTTGGATCGGGATCGGACTCGATCCGGTCCGGGGGGCCTCCGATTTTGTCCGAACCGGTCCGGGACAAAATTGGAGGTCCCGATCCGGGTCCCGATCCGATCCGGGGGGTCCGTGCACACCCCTACTTTTTTCTCTGCGTGCATTGCGTCTGTGAATTCGCGTCCAGCAGAACTGTTCAGGGTGGTGAGGGGTCTAACCCGGGCACCTTCCCCCCTGAATTCGATCTTAGAGCCTTCGGCAGTTCGCTGCAATGCCTTTAACGATCATTTCACAGATAAAATCTCTCGGATAAGAGCCGACTTAGATGCCATCGTTATAGCAGAGGCTGACGATGGAGTGTCCAGCGAATCCGCGAGTAGAATTTCACTGGATCAGTTTCAATTTGTGAGTACCGAGGACATGGACAAGCTGCTTGGACGAGTGAGGAGGACGACTTGCCCTCTCGATCCCTGTCCTTCATGGCTGGTCACCCAGGGAGGAGATGCAGTTAGATCGCAAGTACAATATATTATTAATGCATCTCTCAGGGAGGGGAGTTTTCCATCATGTTTAAAAGAAGCGGTGGTACATCTGCTTCTAAAGAAGCCCTCCCTGGACCCCCTGGACTTTAATAACTACAGACCGGTATCAAACCTTCCATTCTTGGGCAAGGTGATTGAGAGGGCGGTTGCCTTTCAACTCCAAGTAGTTTTGGATGACACTGATTTTCTAGACCCATTTCAAACTGGCTTCAGAGCGGGATACGGAGTTGAGACTGCTATGGTCGTCTTAGTGGATGATCTACGCCTGAGTATTGACAGGGGGAGTGTGTCCCTGTTGGTACTCCTGGACCTCTCAGTGGCATTCGATACCATCGACCATGGTATCTTTCTGGAACGCCTGAGGGGATTGGGAATCGGGGGCACTGTGCTTCAGTGGTTCCGGTCCTACCTCTCGGGCAGGTTCCAGATGGTGATGTTTGGGGATAGCTGTTCTGCAAAGAAGGAGCTGCTGTGTGGCGTACCACAAGGTGCCATCCTTTCCCCAATGCTGTTTAACATTTATATGAAACCATTGGGAGAGATCATCTGGAGGCATGGGGTGGGGTGCTATCAGTATGCTGATGACACCCAAATATATTTGTCTATGCCTTCGATAACAGCATCAGTTAAGGATAGTGTGTCTCCTCTGAATGAATGCTTGGAGGCGGTAATGGGCTGGATGAGGAAAAACAAACTGAAGCTGAATCCAGACAAGACGGAGGTGCTTGCTGTCAAAGGCCGCAACCTGGGTTTGGAGGTGTGTCAACCAGTTCTGGATGGGGTTACACTCCCCCTGAAAGACTGTGTTCGCAGCTTGGGGGTACTCCTGGATCTGTCACTCCAAGTGACAGCCCAGATAGATGCGACGGCCAGGAGTGCCTACTATCAGCTTTGGCTGATACGCCAGCTGTGCCCCTTCCTAGAGTTGGAAGACCTAACGACGGTAGTGCATGCGCTGGTAACTTCGAGGCTCGACTACTGCAATGTGCTGTACATAGGGCTACCTCTGTGCCTAGTCCGGAAACTTCCAACTTGTTCAAAATATGGCAGCCAGGTTGGTCACCTGTACACCTAGGGGTGACCATATTACGCCAGCTTTAAAATCGCTCCACTGGCTGCCAATTAGTTTCCGGGCGAAGTATAAAGTGTTGGTTATTACCTTTAAAGCCCTACATGGTTTGGGTCCAGGTTACCTGCGGGATCGCCTTCTCCCATACAATCCACCCCGCACGCTCAGGTCCTCTGGGAAGAACTTACTACAGTCGGCCAAGACTAGGCTGACAACCGTTACCCAGAGGACCTTCTCTTCTGCCGCTCCCAGACTGTGGAATGACCTGCCAGAGGAGACTCGTCAACTTAACAGTCTTTTAGAATTTAAGAAAGCCATAAAGACTGTTCTCTTCCGGTGGGCATATCCAGTGGAATTTTAGAATGTTTTTAAGATGTTTTAGGATGTTTTAATGCAGTTTTAATAATGTGTGTCATGTTTTAATCAGTTTTATGTATTTTATCATATTGTTGTTCCCCGCCTCGATCCAAACGGAGAGGCGGGTAAGAAATAAATAATAATATTATTATTATTATTATTATTATTATTATTATTATTAGAAATGGGCGACTCCAAAGCCCCTGCTGCTCTCCCTTCTTATAGTTCTTTAGTTTTAACCCAGGCTTTGACCAGACTGGCTTTCAAACAGAGGCCAGTAATGCCATACATTCAAATCTCACCAGGGAATGATCTGACCATGACAACGGGGTTGCTTGGATCCCCCCTGAATATTCAGACCATTCATCTCACAGCTGGAAGAAAAGATTAAATCAAAGGTATGGCCTGCTTCATGGATTGAGCTGATGACAAGTTGAGATAGCCCCATGGTTGTCATAGAGGTAGGGTGACCATATTTTGGAAACCAGAAAGGAGGACAACATGGTCGGCTCCCAAGGGGGCATGCCCACCAACATGTCTGGCCCCAGGGGGTGTGTCCAGCACCAAGGGGGTGTGCCCACCTGAACATAGCCTTGGTCACATATCTGATTTTACAGAACACAATTAAGACAAATCTGTTCTATATAACAACTTAAAGTTAAAATCACTGAAATAAAGAACAACATATCTGTTGTTGCCTTATTTTGTATATGGTCACTCTAGTATAGTGCCTGCAACTTTAACTGTTGTGATCAAGAGGAAATTTCACCAGGAACTAATTGCATACAAATGAGACCGGCTGAAATTCCCTTTTCTCTGCAAGTGTTAAAGCTGTCCTCCTTTTCATATGGTCACTCTAGTCTGTGTGGCATGCCAGCCTCTCAGGGCTAAGCTACGGCAGTCTCTGAGTTGTAACTCTGTCTGAAATGGATGCCAGCCAAAGCTTCCAACCAGCCCAAACCTGCACCAACACTTGATTCTGAAATGCTCATGAAAGGCTTTTTGTGGCATGCCAGCCTCTCAGGGTTCAGCTACAGCTATCGATCAGCCTATCCACATTGCCCTTAAAACGACTTATATTCTGTTTAAAAATGTGTTTTTTGAAGTCGCTTCATTACATGGTAGGACACACCGAGCAGTACTTACGTTTCATAGTGACTGCTTCTTCCGTTCTCAAAGTGTTCGCTGGTGTATTACATGGTTAATTCCTTGACTCTTCTTCTTTCGGTTTTGTTTTGCAGGCTGCTTGACCCGCCCACTTCTGTCTCCATAACTCAAGCAGCCTGCAAAACAAAAACGAAAGAAGAAGAGTCAAGGAATTAACCCTGTAATACACCAGTGAACACTTTGAGGACAGAGGAAGCAGTCACTATGAAACGTAAATACTGCTCTCAGTGTGTTCTAGCACATAATGAAACGACTTCAAAAACCACATTTTTAAACAGAATATAAGTCGTTTTAAGGGCATGTGGATAGGCCCTCTGAGTTGTGTCTTCAGTCTAAAATCTGTCTCTAAGAGATATGCCAGCCAGCCCAAGCCACAAATCTATACATTTTTCTCCGACACACACTTCAAACATTCTGCATTGCATGCCAGCAGTACAGACAGAGCCTAGCTCACAAGTGAACAAAGTGAAATGGAAGGGAAGGGATAGGAAGGCAAAGCAATGACATGCCAGGTTCCAACATCCACAGCAACAGGGCATCTGCAAAGATGAGAGCCTCTCTCTCTCAACTGACACCTCACTGTTGGTCATGAGAGTTTTTCTCTAAGGATGACCTTTCATCGCCCATGATGTGGAACTCTGAGAAAAAGCCCTCTGGCCTGTTTCGTTTTGCCCCGTGGGCTGCTTTGACTGACCTCTCCTTTCCACATTTTGATCTGTGGATGCCTTGCCTCTGCTGAGCTCCAGGTGCCCGACTGCACACCAAATCTGCAACAGGAAAGGTGCCCTGGTTGCCCAGCACTTCTTAGCTAAAATCTTGAAATTCCCTTGATGCCAAGGGCTGAAAATTCTCAAGGTGCAATACCCTAAAGAGGAGGTTTGACAACCTGAGTTTGAAGGATAGGGCTCCAGTGGTTTTTAAAAATAATAATTTTAAAATCTCAAACTTTACAAAATTCCTAAAAATCAATGGATAAACAGATCTGCTTCAAACTTGTCAAGGATAAAGCCCTACCTGAGATCTATCATGGTGCCAGGATTCATTTATTTATATTTCAAAATGACAGTTTTTAATATATATATATATATATATATATATGTATATATATATAAAAACCCCTCAAACTTAAAAAAAATCTCTAAAAATCAGCAGATGAACAGATTTGCATCAAGCTTGGCAAGGCTAAAGCTCTATCCGAGAACTATCATGGTCCCAAATTTCATCTCTTTACTTTAAAAATGACCATTTAAAAAAATATAGTTTAAAACCTCAAACGTAAAAAAAAATCCTAAAAATCAACGGATGAACGGATCTGCTTCAAATTTGGCATAGCTAAATTGCTTCCTTAATGCTATCATGGTGCCAAGTTCCATCTCTTTATCTCTAAAAATGGTGGAGCTGTAAGCATTTTTGTTAATTCTCATTAAAGTAGAGCTGCCCTTTGGCTGGGGAGGATGGGAAAAAATTGGATTTTTCATCAAATTTCATAATTCCCCCCCTTCCCAGATTCGTTACCAAAAATCCTGACAAATCTGGGTTTTTCCTGTCATATGGTCACCCTACCTGTGGATGCAGAAAGTGTTAAGGTAAAATATATAAGAAAGATAGAAAGACTAGCAATAGAGTATTTTAACAAGGATATTTAAGCTAAATGTGTTGGCTTCCACCTTCAGCAGTAGCTGTGCTGTTTAAATGTGGAATGCCTGGAGATGAAAGTTCTTTAGGAGGAAAAACAGAAGTATGATTAGTATAATACTTAAGGATTGACCTCCCGGTTAAGGCCATTCTATAGTTCCAGAATTTTTCCCCTTTGTCACACATGTCAGTGTCCTTTGTCTGTTCTGTTATCACACCCACACCTACACCTACACCCACCCACACACCTGTTTACTGAAGTGACCATTTAATGTGTCTTACCATTGGAACTTAGGGTCTGTGTGAGGAGATAGGCCAAAAGATTTGAAGCTTATGCAACTGGAATTTCTCAAGTGGATCATTTTTCACCTCCAGGTAAGGAAGGCCTAATCTACACCAAGCAGGAGATTGCACTATGAAAGCAGTATGAAAGCGGTAATGAAGTGCACTGACAACTGTTGGGACCTATAAGACACATACCACATACCATATACTGCTTTCATAGTACTATATCCTGCTTGGGGTAGATTAGGCCGAAGATTCTTTCTCAGGGAGGAACTATTCATCTAATCAGGTTTATTGTTCAATTGGAAGGGGAAAACACCTAATGCATCAGAAGACAGTTGCAGATTTTAAATCTGACCACTGGCCAGCCTGAGAAGTGGAGGATCTCCAATGCAAAATGGAAACTGAAATCTCACTGTTGATTAAATTCAAGACAACAAAGTGAGAACTAGGTAGGTGTTTCAGTGTCTGTTGCTTTCTTTAGTTATTATGTCTGTGACTTTTCAGGTAGTTCAATCAGTACATCACAGTCCAGAAGCAGCGTAGGCAAGTAACATTTTGGAACTTCTTCAAACAGAATGGATCCAGTCCCATTTCTGAATACAATCTACAAAATCAGGAAAGAGACAGGAGTTTGTTGAGATGAGTCAATCATTTTAATCATCTGGTAATCATCAGGTAATCTTACTCTCAATTTTCCAAATATCCATCTGACCGTCAGCAAATTTATTTGGCCATGGATAAAAACGAGGAGACATGGAACATCTATAATGGCGGATTCTGTTGGCTGAGTGAGGCATTTCAAGAATCTGGGCAATAAATAAAAAGTTGGTAAGTCTTGTTTGGAGACCCTGAAACTATTGTACCATTTCCAGATGAAGCCAAAGCCAGGTAATTTCTTAATTTTATTTCTTGAATTTTTACACCCACATTCAATAAAAATAACCAAGTGGAGCATTTCAATTCCTGGACTTCCTCTGAAGTTCTTTTCCCCTCCATTTCAGGCCTGACTGGTTGAATTCACATCACACTGCCCAGACTGGATGACTTTCCATGGAGGATGGTGCTAGAGCCAGCAGGACACCGGCAAAACATCAGGGCAGGAAAGCGGACAGAGTGAGTGCCAGCGATGGTTCGCCTGCTTATGGCCCTTGCTGACATGCCCAGGGAAGCACTGGCTGCCACTTCTGGGGTCGGGAAGGAATTTTCCTCCAGGGCAGATTGGCTGGAGATCCTGGAGGTGTTTTGCCTTCCTCTGGGCATCCAGCAGGGGTCACTTCATAGGCCACTTGAGGAGTTTGAAAAAACGTGCAGGACTATAATATAATAAGGACTATACATGTAGAAACAGACTTTGCCTCTTGGCCTACTGACATCCTCCATTCCCCTGTCAGGCTCTCTCTTCCTACTGGCTCATTGGCCTCTTCCTTCCCCCATGGGGCTTTCTTTCCCTCATGGCCCACTGACTCCCTCCATGCCCCTGTAGGTCTCTCTTTTCTGACTGGCCCATTGGCTTCCCACTTCCCCCTGTCAGGCTCTCTCTTCCTCTTGGCCCACTGACCTCCTCCCCCTGTGGGGCTCTCGCTCTTCCTCTTGGCCCAGTGGCCTCCTCCATCCACCTGGTTCCACAGCCCTTGATGACGTGCCCAGGGTAGGACTGGCCGCCACTCCTGGGGTCGGGAAGGAATTTTCCTCCAGGGCAGACTGGCCGGAGACCCTGGAGGTTTTTCACCTTCCTCTGGGCATCCAGCAAGGGTCAGTTCTTAGGGCAATCATTAAAGGTAGAAATTATATGTATATTGACTAGAACGCTAGACCAAAAACAAAACAATAACTAATCTGGCAAAAATAACTCAAAATAAAGAAACTTACGAAATAGAATAAACATTGTCTACATTTGCATGAACTTTGTCTCAGTCTATTTATTATTCCTTGTGAAGTGGAGCTGGCCCTTACAACCTCTTCACCTGCCAGCTTTTTCTTGCAGTTCCCCTGATCCTAGCATGTGTATTTTGGTATTTATACTGTCACGACACATTCTAAAACACCACCATTACCCCGTGTGTGTGTACACTCAGCAAATACGTGTGTGCATCGTCCCATGATTTTGGGGGCCAGAGCAAGAGGCAGGCAAATAAGCAGGTTGCAGTGGTGAAGAGATGGAGCAGCTCCAGGGGGCTCTTGTCAATGGGACCCTGGTAGGGTGTGGGCCCTTGACATCTGCCCAACTATGCCTACCTTTGAGGCCAGCTCTGACCAGCAGCATCTCCAATCTGTTCCTTTGGTCCAATACCAGGGGCAATCCCTTGAGGCCTGCCGCGAGGGTTTTTTGCAGCCCATCTTTTTCTGTTTTCATTTGTTCTTTTCCTTTCTTTCCAACTATTTCGTCATCTCCCACACTCTCCCCATCCCGTTCACTGCTGATAAATAGTTATGCTATTCTAAAGGTATTTGTAAGCCTTCGCTGAGCGATGACTTTAAGTGCCTCAAGAGTGGAGATTTTGCCTTGCAGTACCACTGGTCATCTTCTGGTTGGTAAAAACCTCTTTTCCTTTTTAAGAGCCGGATCCTTGCAGAGTTTCCTGCAGAAGAGGAGCCGAGGTCATTAGCTGTGAATTCAAAATGAAGCAGATTTACAATCTCTCTCTCTCTCACACAGAAATATAGAATGTTGTTAGTCATTGGGGAGGTCTAAAATATTCTCTCTTTCGCCCGACAGCTTAGAAGTGTACAAGGATAACCAAGCAGGGTTTAGCTGAGCCCTAAAACGCATGGGTGCTATTCAGATTTGTGTTAATAAGACTCTCCAAAATGATCTGATTCTGGTTCAGTTGCTGAGTTGATAACCGATTTCAAGAAGTGGATCTTGAGCATGAGTCATTGGGGCTACTAGCTAGGGTAGCCACTTACAAATCGTCAGAAAAAGAGGAAAGGAGGACCACAGAGGACACTGATTTGCAAAAATTAGCTTATGTGAATTTATATGTATCCATGCAATTTTAGAAATAATTATGATAATTCAAATAGAAATGCTGTTCATCTCACCATAGTGCAGAAGGTTGTGACTAGGTGCTGTTCAGGGGGCTGTCTATACACCCTATTTACCCTGTGGTGGCTGCGCAGTGGTGCTGTATCGGTTACACAACGCAGCTGTCAACACACAGCCAGCACAGGGCACTTTCTCAAAGCTGTGCATTTAAAAAGTTGGGGACTTACCCCGACTTTTTGCTTTGAAGTGAGGTCACCACCACATTTCCTCATCCATCAGTGGTGACCTCGCTTCGTCTTCAGGCTGGGGGTGTTCCGGGGGTGGATCGCAACCACTGATAGGTTGCCAGAAATGGGAGAAGGCCAGGCAGAGGGCAGGGGGCGGACTCGGCGAGCCAAATAGCTGCCAAAAGCCCGCACTCCCTCCTGCCATGGGGATTTACTGTTCCCACGCCGCAGCTGCAGTGTCGCGGGGTTTTAATGGAACGCAGCATCAAAGTGGTGCCGTGAAGCCACCCCCCAGCTACTCATTATGGATGGGCAACAGTTCAGATGGTTCTTTTATCTTTAAACCAGAATTGGACAGGGCAGATCTTGAAATCAAAGACACTTTCAAATAGAAGATGGTGTTCCAGCAGCCTTTCAAATAGAGGACTGTCCTCTGTAAAGGAGGACACATGACCACCCTACAGTGGCCACCCTGGACTCATAAATCCCAGCCGCACAGCCCAAAAGGAAAAAAAAAACAGCCTAAAATCTTGGGTCATCAGTGCCAGTCTGGCTGGGGAAAGAGGAGGCGGTAGGTGCACAGAGTTTGGAGTGGGTTATAAAAAAAATAGCAATTACTTTTATTGGTCACAGGGCACAGGATCTGATCTTTGGGCAGCCCGACAGCTGGCTGATTCTCCATTCCAGCCTGTGAGCTCAGATACGCTCAGAAAGGCAGGAAACAAGGGCCCACCACACCATGAACTGAGAATGTGAACTCACCCCCTGCGAACTGGCTGTGTGGCAGGCATCCTAGCCCCTGGGCTATCCTGGTGCCTTGAACCCCCCTGCAAGATCACTCGTAGGTACCTCCCTTGAGGAAGCAGGGTTCCCCAAGCCCTGACATGGATCTGGCCCAATGCCTCCAGTATCTCCAAACAGCGCATGTCTGTGCTACGCGGTTGAAGCAAGCTCACTACGAATGATACAAACGAAATTTGCAAATAATGGGTTCGTAATATTAATCTTGACAGTTTGTCATGCTGCTCATTTTCATTAAGCATTGGACACTCTTACCCTGAAATTCTTAGTCTATTTGGATTTCATTAAAAGCCTGGGTCGCTGCTTTCCAGGGCCCCCCAGTTTTGTCATCACAGGGAGTGCAGGAGGAGGGTGGAACATCAAAAGCTGACATACTGAGTCAGAGCCTTGGTCCATCTAGCCCAATATTGTCAACACTGACCGGTAGCAGTAGCTCTCCACAGTTTCAGGCAGGATTCTTTCCTAGCCCTACCTGGAGAAGCCGGGGATCGAACCTGGGACCTTCCTCATGCAAAGCAGCCGCTCCTATGGTTGAGCAATGGTCCTTGCCATAGGGAGGGTGTCATCCAGCAGCCTCATAGCAATACGGCTCATTCTCTCATTGACCAGCTTTTGTTTACAACTTGTTCTTTGGAGGCAGGGGAGGCTGGTGGGTTTCAGTCAGGGCTCTAAAGGAGCTATCCAAAGTGCTGAACCCCACCCCCAAAATAGGTTCGGCACCTTGGATCGCTCCTTCAGGTTTCTGGATGGTTCCGTTTCGAACCCAGAGCGGATTCACCACTCCACTGACATTGGAGCCACCAGCCTCGGCTGTTGGAGAGCAGCCTCACACCGTGCACCCGCCGCCCCACAAACTGGGGGGCATCGTGTCACAGGAAATGAGAGCGAAAGGAGAGCAAACTCTCCGGGGCACTCAGGGAAGGATAATGTAATGCTTCCCTCAGATCAATGTGGATTTTGGTTTGTGAGTTATTAGGCCGAGGTCATAAACAACCCCTGCAACCACAAAAAGTAAACTAAAATAATAAATCTCAGTTTATCTCCTGTGCTGCCTTTTCGCTTCTCTCTCTTTCTCTCTCTCCCCCCACCCCATTCGTTTCTAACCAAAAGCACCCTTAAGCATCTATTAAATATTGCATAGGCCGCGTCCAGTGCAAAAACAGAGCCTGGAGGCTTTGGAAGATGAAGGAGCTTGGAGAACTTCCTTTTCTTCCAGGATCTGGAAGGATGCAGACAAGCTGCAGGGAGTTCAGAGGAGGGCAACGAGGATGATCAGGGGTCTGGAAACAAAGCCCTGTGAGGAGTGACTGGAAGAACTGGGCATGTTTAGCCTGGTGAAGAGAAGACTGAGGGATTGAAAAGGGGAATGTCCGGTAAAAATGATTTTGGGGAAATATGGAGCCCCCTATTGGAATATGTCTTAAGATCGGGGAAGGGACAAACACCTTCAAAAGAGTCGATAAATTTCTGGATAGAATAAAAGATTAAGAGAAGGTCTCATGGAGTGGGGGTGCACGGGGGGGATTGTCGAGGGTTATGTATGTATTTTATGTTATTATTATGTTGAAAATAATAAAATTATTTCAAAAAAAAAAAAAAAAAAAGAGAAGACTGAGGGGAGACATGATAGCACTCCTTTGGATCCACAGTTGTCAGCATCAACAAAAACCTATTTGGTAGCAACTGCCAGGAAGAAAGGGTGCCTCTACAAGAGCGATTTAAAGCTCTTTCAAGGCGCATTACAAATTTTACCTCTACAAGAGCGGAGCGCAAATCGGGGGTTGAGGCGCTTTTTCTCTCCGATTATTCGCATTTTCGAATGTGCGTTAAATAGCGACTTAAGATTTACCGCGGAAGTTAAAGCGCCTTATGGGCATGTAAACATGTAAACATACGATTCTCCTCATGTAAACAACTTTAAAGCGCGTTTCATACAGCCTGTAATGCGCTTCACCACATCTCGTGAATAGGTATTAGGAGTAAATGTGCTTATCCGTATATGCGCATAATCGGGCAACCGGGCGTCAAACCAAAATCTTGTAGAGGGGACCAAAGTGTTAAAACAATAGTGGGAGGGGTCGGGCACATTGGTGGGCAACAAGGAAGCTGTCTGGGGCACATTGGTGCCCAAATGTGTCATGTTTCCTGCCCTCGGGCTAGAAAAACAAATAATCTGACCTGGTATAAGGCAGTTTGCTATATTTCTAAGACATTTGGGGATGTCAGTCACTTTGGCTAGAGCATGGTCTTCTTTACTTCAGCTGTCCCTTGCTCAATGGTAAAACACCTACTTTTCATGCAGAAGGCCACAGGTTCAATCCCCAGCATCTGCAGTTCAAAGGTTTAGGTATGAGAAAAGACTCTCTCTCTCTCTCTCTCTCTCTCTCTCTCTCTCTCTCTCTCTCTCTCTCTCAGACCCTTGAGGGTTGGAACAGCCAATACTGAGCTAGAACATGGCTGGCTGGGGTATGCTGGGAGTTGTAGAACTTCTGTCTCAACCAGCATAGGGTTGTGCCCTTAGCAGATGTCTATCTTGTCTTTCAACTCCAAAAGGCAGCTGGCAACGTCTATAAAATCTATTTAACTTCATTTGTTTATTTGTTTGCAGCGTTTCTATACCGCTGAATATAATAGACTCTCTCCGCGGTTCAGAACATGAAAATGCAATATTGAAACACAACATTGAAACACTTCCAACGACAGTCAAAGAGCAGTAAAATGGAGTGGCCTAATTAATTTACTTATGGCCCAGGGGAAGCCTGGGTGAACAGGTGAGTCCAGGAGGTGTTTAAAATGTGCCACATTTTCTGCACTGGATGCACCAAGAACTCACACTCAAGACAAAACAACCAACCCCACTGGAGCAGAAGCCGCTATCTGATATTCATTCCCACAGGGTAGTTAGTGTAGCCACGTGGTGGGGAGATGGGAAGGAGGGGTAACCTCAGGCCCAGGGGCCAGGTCCGGCCTTCTTGGGGTTCCAATGAAATCCTCCATGGGTCCCCAGGGGGTCGCACCCACTTCCCTTCCCCTCAACCGCCAATCATTTGGTAGTTCCAATTCTAAAAGGCTGAAATCTTCCTCCCAAGGCTGAATTACTTGCAGCAAGAGCTAATTGGAAATTTTCAGTTTTTTCAATATATATATATATATATATATATATATATATATTTGGCCTCTCCCCATTTGCCTTTGGCCCTGCCCACTAGCCATTGCCCTGTCCCCTGGAATTTGGCTCCCGGGAGCTTCTTCGAAATTGAATTTGGCCCTTGAGCTGAAAGACCTGGCTGGACCTACCTCCACCATCTCTCCTCCCTGGCTCTTATTTCCAGTGAATTCAGGGGCCATGGGAAGCTCTAGTGTGGATAATCGTGGCCTGAGGACATTAATGTAAATGTCACTATCAGAGGGCATTCGCTTACATCACTCTTCTCCTACCTTGTGCCTTCCAGGTGGGTTGGACTGCAAGTCCCATCCTTTACCAGCTGGGGATGATGGGGACTGTAGCCCAGCACATCTGACTGCTCTTCTTCACATTTTCCTCCATCTCCACCCCACAGCATGCACTATGAACCAACGTGTTTAGAATGCTGGATGCAGCCTTGGGAGATCTAGGTTCAAATCCCTGCTCAGTCACGATACGTTGGGTGTTGCTGATGATCTTATGTTTAGCTCACCACTCCTCACTCTCTGAACCTTTCTACATGAGGGTGTTAATCTGCTGCATCTACTTTTGGTTTTGTCGCAGAATTGAGACCTGAGCATTGCAGGAGGGGTGTTTCTTTTCCTGCTTTTCTGCTACATAACCTCTAGGTGGCAGTGTGGTATAGCAGAACACCGCAAACCCACAAGAGGAAATGGTGTTTCCTTTCACTTCACAATTAAATGTCTTAGTTTCCCTGCTCTAAAAAAAAAAAAATCACTGAAAGTTCTGGTTAAACACAGAAAGGAAACTAGAGGGTCAGATAACCTGAAAACATTAATTATTCCATGGTGGGCTGTCGTGTCATTTGAACTAGATGTGTGTGTGAGTGTGTTTGTGTGGAGGTGCAATGGAGTCAATTACTGCATCCATTTGGCATACACTATATATTAGGGGTGTGCACGGACCCCCCCGGATCGGATTGCGACCCGGATCGGGACCTCCAATTTTGTCACGGATCGGACAAAATCGGAGGCCCCCCGGACCGGATCGAGTCCGATCCCGATCCAAAAATCGGAAATTTTTGGATCGGCCGCCATTTCCCCCCCCCCCCCATAGACTTGCATTGCAATGCAAGTCTATGAGGAAAAAATGGCGGTGGGTGGGTGAGGGGGGGCCTAACTCCCTCCCCCCCAGGGCCGTCTGCTGTGGATGGCCCCGGCAGGTAAGCCCCCTCCCCCGCGCTCCGTACCCCCCGGGGCCGTCTGCTTCCATCTGCTGGCGCCCGCGGGCGCCAGCGGATGAAAGCGGATGGCCCCGGGGGGGGTAAGCCCCCTCCCCCCTGCCACTGCTTACCTTCCAGGGACGTCCGCTCCTGTCCGGCGCCGGCTGCTACTGCAGAGATGTGTCATTTTAACTTTGGATTTGACTTGCTATTGTTAAACGATTGAGAATCAGAAACCCAGAGATCAACAAGTAGATCCCAATCTACCTCCTGCTCACCTCTGCATCGAACGCCCCGTTTAGAAGCACCCAGCATGTGCCAGAGAAGATGATCGGAAGGCCTGCCTCATTGAGCAAGAGCGTTTTTCGTTCTCTTAAGTGCGATCCTCCGCCCTGGATGCTTTCAAGTCAGTTCATTAAAATGAACTCCGTCCCATTGAATGGACTGCTCATTGGCTCACATTGATTTGTTAATCGCATTTGACCATACAGCCTAGACTCTCTATTGTCTTTAATGGACATTCTGTTTATGAATCCTGCTCTAGTGGAGTAATACTTTTATAGGTCACCTGACAGGAGTAGGCAAGATGCTGAAAAAGAAACGGAGAGAAAGTAGCTTGTGCCACACAAAACCTCCACTCACAATGACTGGCAGTTGGTAGTGGTGCCAAATGTTGGCTTCACAGAGCAAAGCAGCTCCTGATGCAAGGAGGCGACTGCTGGCAATACGCAGAGGTCTGCCTACAGATATTCTTCCTCTATGTTGTCTGTCTCTACATTGTCTGGCTCTATGGGATTCAAACCAGAATCATTGATTTGCTACTGCTTGGACAAGGGGCTTGTAGGCAGCTCAAGAGAAAATGCCAACACCACCGATCCAAACCCTCTCTGTCCTGGAATCATGTGATCTTGGAAAGCCAATCCAATAGGAAGCCGCTAAGTCAGGGTGATGAGCCTTTTTTCAACCTCGAGAGATTAATTCCATTTCGTAGAAGCTCTCAGGGGCCACATTCCAGTGGTGGGAAGGATCACAGGCCAAAGTGGGCAGGGTTGAAAAAATTACCCTGTTGAATTCCATTAGGGCTGTGCATAGACCCCCCGATCCGATCTGGATCCCGATCTGTCAGGTCCGGATCGGGTCTGATCTGGATTTGATCCAGATCCATGCACAGCACTCCCTCCTGCCCTCCCTGCTCTCCCCCTCCCTCCCCCACTCTCCCTGCTTACCTGCTGCCTCCTCTGTGTTGTCCTGCCGTCGTCCTCTCTCCTCGCTATGTGCCGCTGTATTTCCCGCTCGCTGCAGGTGATGGTGTCACCTGCCATGACCAGCAATGTGGCGCTCTAACCAATCAGAGTGCTGCATTTCCCACTCACAGCGGGTGACATCATCACCCGACGCGAGAGAGAAATACGGCGGCACAAAGTGAGGAGAGGGGATGACGCAGAGGAGGCAGCAGGTAAGCAGGGAGACTGGAGGGAGGGAGGGGGAGAGTGGGAGGGACTGCTGTGACCAGATCCAGATCCAATCCAGATCATGGATCTGATCCGGCCTGATCCAGGCCCAATCCAATCCGGTTCAGATCCGGGAGACCCAGATCAGCCTGATCTGCTCTGGATTTGTGATCCGGATCTAGATCCATGCAGAGCCCTAGATTCCATTGTTACCAATTTCTAGTAGAAAGCATGTATGCTCAGAAGTAAGCATAAGCAGCATGTCTACTCACAAATACGGAGGACAAACCTTGGCAGATCTACCCAGACTACATAGGACTGAACCACTCAGCAGCACTTTTAAATAGCATTCCAAATACCAAGCCTCTTTATGTCTACTCAGAAGTAAGTATGAGCAGTATGCCTACTCAGAAGTAAGAGGACAAGCCTCTGCATGTGTATTCACTACTTGTCACAAGTAATCAGGAAAGAGTAACTTGGCAGCACTTCCCAAAAGCATCCCAAACTCTAGTACTCTTCATGTCTACTCAGAAATAAGAAGTGTTGTGTCTATTCAGAAGTAAGCAGGGCAACCGTCTGCATGACTACTCAAAAGGAAGTGTGGCAGTGCTCAGAAGGAAGCAGGATTGCATCACTTAATAGCTTCCTCCCTTGGCTCTGTTCCCTCTGCCTTTCAGGGAAATGCTCTTATCTCCCATCATCAGCTGATCAGAGATAAGTACTTTTGCTTGCTAAGCACTGGGAAAGGAAGTCATTTTCAGAGATAAGCAAAGAAAAGCAAGGAAAAGCAACATTTCCCTCTGTGGCAGAAGGGGCGGGGCCAGGGAAGAAGCTGCTGGGGCAGGTGGGATACCCACCGAGGTGTAAGGTGACTATATGGAAAGGTTCCTGTATCTTTAACAGTTGTACAGAAAAGGGAATTTCAGCAGGTGTCATTTATATGCATGCAGCACCTGGTGAAATTCCCTCTTCATCACAACAGTAAAAGCTGCAGGAGCCCCACCTTCTTTTGTATCTGGTGATGTTAGGCAGGGCTTTAGCCAAAAGAAAGAAGCGTTAGCCAAAATCTGAGTGGTGAAAAAAGAAGAGGAAAACAAAAGCCCATCAACTGCCTGTGCCCACAACCCCGCTGCAGAGGCAGAAATGTTGAAGCATATTTCTTAGAAATATTTGGTGCCATTCGCAGAGGTAAGAGAGGAAGTTGAGCGGGAGTCTCACAACACTCACTTCCTTCCTGGGCAGGGGTAAGGAGGGAGCATCCGAAATCAAGGGGGAGGCAGCAAGGAACAAAAAGCCCCTTCAGCGTCTGATGGAATCTGACGTGGGCCTTTGAGCCCCGCAAGTGGCCTTCGCAGCGAAAGGATCTGGAAAAGAAAATAAATCTCCCAAGCATGGCATCTTGCTTTAATTAATAACATAATCAAGCCCTTGGCCAAGTGGAATGGAGCTGTGTTTCGACGGTGGATGCGGCCCTTGTGAACGGAGCGAAAGCCGGCCGGGCCTGCGTTGGATAGAGTAACGCGTGAACTGGGACGATGACACCAGCGTGGCTCCTGTGCGGATGCCAGAGTAAATCCAAGCTGGGCTCATTTCATGCCTCCTCTCCCCGCTGAGCATCACAAACCAAATTCCTTCATCAGAGCAGAGGGGGGCCATCTGGAAACCTGGAGCAAAGTCTAATTGCTGAGGGGGAGAGAAAATCAAGGCTTGGCTTACAGCAGCACTTTTAAAATTAGGGTGTTTGGGTGGGTTTTTTTAACGTCCTGAAAATGGCACATTTCTCTGGACAGAATAAATACAGACTATTTATAAAGGCATTTTCCTAAGCGTTCTACATACAGTAGCTCAATAATCCCTACAACAACCCTGACAGGGCCCCCTAGTGTGGCTATATGTAAGAGGACAGTTCTCGATTTGAAGGCATCCTTTATTTGAAGTCCTGTCCTGTCCAAACCCAATATAAAGAGCCTTCAGCCCAAGGCAGCAGACTGAACAGGCAGACACACAGGTCACCTGGACACAGTCTTTTGCACTATAGTGTGATATACTGGGGCTGTTCACACAACATGCTAACCCGCACTCAGTGGTTGAGTGTGGCTTGTTTTGAACTGTGGGTTGTCTCAATGCAGCCAACAATGTCCTGGGTTGTTCAGGGTGGTTAACAAGCCACCCTGGCTGCATTCAGATAACAGAATAACCCACCCTGTGGAAAACATGCTGTGTTCAGACAACACACTTATCCACAGTTCAACAAACAACCCATAGTTCAAAATAACCCACACTCAACCACTGAGCATGTTGTATAAACAGCCCCACTGTATTTCTACTTATACTAATAATTTCTAAATTTGCATATCTATACATCAATTAGCATATGCAAATCACTGCCCTCTTTTGTCCTCTTTTTGGCACAGAATTTCCTTTTTTTGGAGGGGGGGCAATTCATAGGTGACCACCCTATCCACCACTGATGTTTGTCTTGCGCCTTTCAAACGAAAACTAAATGCTACTACTGGAGTGGCAGGCCTTACATGGCCACCATCTTTGTTTCCCACAATGCCCCACATGTTCAGCATTCCAGGGCATTGTGGGCAAAAGAAACCGTTTTCAACTATAAAAACATGGCAATGTGCCAGGACTGGAATGCTTGCCACATTAGTTGTTGTACAAGTCATTACCAGGGAAGAAGAGCAAAGTATTGCCCCTTGAGCCTGAAGGTGCTGCTGGTTAATTCCAAACAGATTTAGCAGTCCAGTTAATAATTTTCCAATCCTAGATTTGGTTCGTCTCAAACTGTGTGGATTTTTAAAAAAAGTTTGCAGGAAAATATTTTTGTGCATATTTTCCCTGATACGTGCATTTTTATATGCAATTTTGCCTAAATATATGCATATTTTGGTGGACTTCCCTTATAGGCACATTTTTGTATGCATTTTTTGATTGGAGAACTCTAGTGAAATATCCGGAGAAGTGCAAATTTGGAAAGATAACAGAGTTTTGGTTTGTGTATCGGTCTGAAAGTACAAAATTAGGTAAGTTCACCTTAAAATGTGAACTGAACAAATTTTTCCCCATCGTTAACTGCCCCTGAAGGAAGCAGTGCTAGGGTGTACCTGGTCAAGAGGGCAGGGCTCCTGCAGCTTTAACTATTGTGATGAAGAGGGAATTTCACCAGGTGCTGTATGCATACAAATGACACCTGCTGAAATTCCCTTTTCTGTGCAACTGTTAAAGATACAGGAGCCCTGTCCTCCTTTCCATATGGGTACCCTAAGAATAGAATCGTAGAATAGTAGAGTTGGAAGGAGCCTATAAGGCCACTGAGTCCAACCCCCTGCTCAGGTAGAAGGGGGTCCAGGATAAAAACCTGCAGAGGGTCCCCAGAACCTCAGACCAGCCCTGCCCTGCCCCTTTCCTCCTGGCTTCAGCTTCCTGTGGCTGGTTTTCTTTTCTTTTGTTTTCTTAAAAACAACTCTGGGAAAAGTAACAGACAACTGCATGTAAAGTGCAGCTTGGCCTGAAGGAATGTCTGCTGCTAACAGGAGAGTAGGCAGCGCTTCGTGTAAGCAAAGGCAGGAGAAGAAACTGCCGTTGTTTCCTCAACCTGACTGACACATTTATTGATCATTTTTTCCAGCAGTTCATTCATAAAGGCCAATTGAGCCGGGCTCTTGGGACAGAACAGCCTTTTAACAAAATCCTCCAGAGGGGCAGGGCGTGCGTATGGCGCGCGCTAATTTATTTCTGAAAAATGACAAACGGGTGGAAGGGAAACGGATCCGACTCTTAACGCTGTGGAGCGTAGGCAGGGCTAAGTGTTAAGTGTGGGATGGGCAAAACAGCTGCCTGTGAACTGGGCCTTGCTGGGAGGAGACAAAGGGTAGCACCGAACTGCGAATCGCGAAAGCCAGACTTCGCGGTAAGCATAGACGGAAAGGCGGCCTTGTCAGGGTTTAATGTCCTCCCATAGGAAGCGCCCTCCGCAATGGCGTTGAAGGTGCATCTCACCCAGTATCCTGCTTCCAACGGAGGCCAACCGCATCCTTATAGGGAAGCTATTTAGCCCTGACATACATAAGAAGCAGAATGAGATGGTATGCTCCTGAGGTGGTAGGTGGGACCGTACCACTTCAGACTGAAGGTGAGAGATAGCATTTTTGAATGCCCGCTTATATCCTTTGGCCAGTAGAAAATGAACACAGCTGGGAGTAGGATACCACGAGCACCCGACTGGGTCCAGGAGTCTGGCAGACGCCTCCCTCATTCCCCCCCCCCGACCTATCCGGGCACTCCCGAAATGAGCACTTCCCCTTTACCCTTGTGTCAACGGGGCCTTTAAGGCCACTATTGGCATGGGGGGGGGGAGGGAAGTGTGCAATTTCGGAGGATCCCAAAATTGCGCACTTTTCCGGCGTCAATGGCGGCTGCCATTGATGCAGCAAGGGGAAGTGCACAATTTCGGTGCCTGGGCGGCAAGCACTCGCCAGACTGAGCCCTAGCCTCGTGCGGCCTGGCGAATGGGGGCAGACAAGCGCAGGCAAATTCTCCCATGTCAGGCTGGCCAGGAACCTTTCTCTGGATGAATTCCCCCCCCCCCCCAGCCATTTTTAAAATTTGGCAAGGCATTAAAAATGGCATCCCTCCCCACACCTTTCCTGCAGTCTGAAGTGGTTCTATCCACTCTACATACCACCTGAGGTTTCTCCCACCTCATTCTGCTGTGTATGTAGATTGGAACTTTCAGACAGGTAGGAGGGTCATGTATCCTACTTCCTGGTCCTCTGTTTAAAGTCCTTCTGCTCCTTCTTCTGAAGTCCTGCTTTGACAGCACCATTGCCCAGCTACTGTGTACCATTTGTTCTCTCTGTACCCATCTGCGCATTGAGGAGTCGAGTCCACACATCTGACAAAGTTGGCTCCAGTCTGCAAAAAATGGCTGCCACAAAGGAGATCTCTGAAATGGAATTCAGCCCTCGGGCTGAAAGTCTCAATACTCCTACTATAAATGGTATTCCAGTTCCTCCCCCCAAAATCATGGGAAATATAGGGCCTGTTCAGACAACACGCTAAGCCATGATTAGGCCAGTAACCCTTTTGTAACAAATGGTTAGTGAACATGTTTCAACTGTGATTATGTAGCCACCATGGTTAGGGATGATTCACACGATACGCTAAGCCATAATGTTTAGCTCAGAATGCTTAACCACCATGGCTTAGTGTGTCATCTGAACAGGGTCTTTGTTTTGGAGAGGGGCCTGAATTTTTTTGTTAGAGGTCTCTAGCCCTCTCCTTTTGATATTATTTTTAAGCTAGAACCCTTTCAAGGCGGAGCAGTACAAAATAAAAGCAATACAAAACTACTTGAAACAAGCATGACAGAAAAACCCATAAATTAGCATTCAATATGAATGTGATTTAAAAAAACCAGAGAATACCAATAAGACCTGCAACACTTTTCTCAGGTGCCACACAAGATTCTCTTTTGATGTCCTCTGGCAAAGAGGTTTCAATTTGTGCAAATTTCAGCCGCAGTTTGTCCAAATCTCTATCTGTGCAAATTCTGACAAAAAAGCGAACAAAACAAAAGAGAAAAAGACCCTGGAGTTCAAGGAAAACCCACAGCTGGGCTTGCAAATAAGAAGGCATGCTGAGCAGGTAGTAGAAACCCCTCATGCCCTAAAGGACTGGATTTTCAAGTGATGGACATCCCTAGAGGGTCACCAGGTTTTTGTATTGTTTAAAAAGCCACCCAGAGATGTTTGACCAGAAGTGATAGTGTGTGTGTGTGTGTGTGTGTATGATATATAATACATACATACAACTGCCCTGTGCGAAGGATCCCCAAACAGAAAGAACAGCAGGTAGGCAAAAATTATCTCAGGAACCTGCTCCATTTGGACCGTCTTTCTTGCCCTCATTTCTAACCTGCCTTTATATTGCCAACTGCTTTGTGGACCTAAGTTGCTGGGGAACATGGGTGGGAGGGTGCTATTGCACCCGTGTCCTGCTTGTGGGTTCCTGGTCATCAGCTGGTTGGCCACCTTGTGAACAGAGTGCTGGACTGGATGGACCCTTGGACGGATCCAGCAAGGCTCTTTTTACGATGGCCATAATGAATAGTTATTTTTAATAGTGTTTTACTGTTTTTTTAAATTTATTGTTGGTTTCCTTGTAAGCTGCCTTGATAGGATTTTACTCTGAAAGGCAGGTTATAAATAACTGTAAATCAATCAATCAATCAATCAATCCTACAACTTGGGCAGTGAAACCTCTCGCTCATACCGCTTCCAGCTCTCTTGAAAATCTCTTCCCTGTCTCTAAGCCGAAACTTCAGCCCCAAAGTTTGGTCACTTACGTACATTTCAGAAGCCCCCTGCCAGAAGAAAATAAATATAAAATAAAACTAAACTAAAAACCCAACAGACTCTAATCTTTTTCCTCACAGCACCTGAGTCCAACTTGGTTGTTGATTTTATCCTGCCATCCCGCATGCTTTGGCATCCGTCAGTGATGGGATTGGAAGAAATCAAGGTTTAATTAGTTGCAGCTGGTGCAATAGATCCCAGGCAATGGCGTCTTATAATCATGGTTTCCCTTCAAATAAGCTAGCACTGTCCTTTCCTGCACAGTCACCACCTTCAGGAGAGAGCCTGAGAAGGGTTGATCCACAGCCAGAGCACACAAGGCGCATTAAGGTCTCATTTTCCTCTCACCTCTTGTACACTTCTTGGAACATGGCGATAAAAGAGCAGAATACCAGGATTGGGTGGCCTCTCGTGAATCACCTCAAAGAGGAAAACACATTCCCTAAAAAGAGGACGAAAAGTGGGCAGCAGCATGACATTTGCATGCGTTAATTGTACTACATAGATTGAGTTTTAGAAATAAGCATTACAATTCAAATAGAAATACAGGGCATCTCACCATAGGGTGGACAGTGGCGTCTTAGGTTTCTTCACTGTCCGTGGCAAGAGATAAAGGGATTCATCCAGGCTTAGGTGTAGATGTCTGCCAACGCTCTGACCGTGGGCATTTCTCCGTGAGGGTTTTATACCACACCTTAACTGGGGCTTCTGCTTCCAGTATCAGAGGCACTATGTCTTTCAACTTTACTGTTTTAAGTCTGTATTTTAAATCTGTATAAATCTCTGCATTGCTCTTCGGTTTTATCCTGGTTGTGCCTTGATATTGTACTTTTTATGTTGTGTTTTTATGTTGTGGTTTGTTTTATACCTTGAATTGTAGGGTTGGTCTGCAGCCAAGAGCTTTGGATATTAGACGGTATAGAAATGCAATAATAAATATATAAATACACCAGTTATTATTATTATTATTATTATTATTATTATTTATTACACTTATATACCGCCCCATAGCCGAAGCTCTCTGGGCGGTTTACATGGGCAAGAGGGTGCTATTGCACTCATGTCCTGCTTGTGGGTGCTGGACTGGATGGAACCTTGAACGGATCCAGCAGGGCTCTTTTTACAATGGCACATTCAGAATGAGGAGGGACTGCACAAAATCCAGCAAACAATAAATAATTGGTGGTTGGGGAGAAAGGAGTGGAGCCTAGGAACGGAGGCGTGGCCATCTGGGGAGGCCCAGAGGTCTATATCGGTACTCTAGGAGGGCCCAATCTGGCCCCCGGCCTGAGCTTCTGCAGCCCTGATTGGCTTGTGCTTGTAACGTCACCATAAATTTCCCCTCTCCCCCCCAAAACAATTCTGCAGTTTGCTTGTTTTTTTAATTAATACAACTACAAATGAATCGATAAATGTACATGCAACACCATTAAACAAATGGGGGAGACAACGAGGATTCTTTCAGAAGAATGTGGGAACAGGCAAAATTGATAGATAAAATTTTGATTTATTTTATTCATTTATTTAAAACATTTCTTAGCTGCATTTCAGGGCAGAAGACTCCCCAAGGCAATAAAAACAGTTAAAATAAGCAATAAAAACAGTTAAAATAAGAAAAGCAGTAAAAACATAAACACAATAAAATAGCAATAAAAAAGCAATAAAAGCTAATAATAAAACCAACTGCAACAACAATGACAATAGCAGCAACAACAGCAGTCATATCAAGAGAAGGACATAGTAAAATAATATGTTTTCAAGGCCTTCTTAAAAATCTGCAATGATGGAGCATGGCGGAACTCCAATGGCAGCTTGTTCCAAAGGTGTGGGGCCACTGTAGAGAAGGCCCTCTTACGTGTGATCACCCAGTTAATTGCTCTCACAGGTGGGCAAATGAGAAGGCTCTCTCTTTCTGATCTTAAAGTACAGGCAGGCTGATATGGGTGAAGGCAATCCTTCAAGTAACTTGATCCCAAACCGTTTAAGGTCCAAACCAGCCCTTTGAACTGGGCCCAGAAACACACCATGCAGATGGCACAATATTTGATCTATTGGTGCATCTGTCATTCCAGTTACGAAGCTAGGAGAAGAACCTAGGCTTGCACTACAGCCGACTTTACTTTTATATTGTGCCCCCTTTCACTCTAGGACTCCAGGCTCCAGTTGCATAGAGTTTACAATAGCTGACAAGCGTCAAGTTAGGCCGGAGCCTGAGGTAACAGTTGATCGCCTTGCACTGTTTCAACAGGCAGTTCTGCCGACTGAATAAAAACAGGGGCATTGGCCAAAGAAATTCTTCTCAGGCCCTGTGTGTGTGTATGTACACACACACGCACAATATGGAGAGAAAATTAAGCTCTAATCCAATAACAGCATCAATTAATCCTTTGGTCAAAACACTGTCAGAGCAAAGCCGACCATTTGGTTAAAACTCTCAACTAGAGAAACCAGTGTGGTTCCCCACTCTTCTCCCTCCTTTACTTAATATAAAACCCATGATGGGTTTTCACAAAGCACATCTTTGACTAGAAAGACATCAAACCAAAAGGCCTCCAAAGGGGAGGGTCAAAAGAGTTAACGCATCTTATCCTCTGCCCTCCGCCTTTCTCCAACTCTTTTCCTGGGCAAAATAATTAGCAGCGGTTGACGAAGCCTCGTGATCGCTTTTATTGGCACAATAATTATATAAAATATATCTGGAAGACTATTTACAAACTTCCCCATAACCATCAATCACGCCCTTTCAGAAGAAAACGGAGGGAGTTAGCTAACCTCAAGAATCCGCTAATGCAACAAAGCTATTTAATGGCGGAGTTGTGTGTTGTGAGGGGAGGTGAATGAAGGGTCTTTTTTCTCCCTCTCCCCTCACTTCCATTACTATGGAATTCATAATAACATCAATAATTAAATATAAATTGGATTTAATATTTTATGCTGGCGACATGCAATTTACACTCTACCCGAGAATTCAAAAGGTCATGTCTGATATAAATGAGCGTGCTCTGGGTTTGTTTGTGTGGATGGCGGTTGGGGACCTGCTCACTCAGGGTCAATCTAGACCTGGCGGATTGAAAAGGCAGCCCTGAGGAGGGTCATTTGGATTATGGCTGTCGTGCTAGGGAAAGGAGGATAAAAATAATCTCCTCTTCACTGCTCCCCCAATTTAAATTCCCTCACTAAGCTGCTCTGAGCCTAGGCTGGGGTGGGTGGGAGGCAAATATAAAATATGTCACTCTCTTCCTCCCCTATGGCTAGCGTATTTAGGGAGCAATCCTGTTGTCTGGGGGGCTATGGGACAGTTGGGATTTCCCCCCTCCGAGGTTGGAGACAGCGCCCTGCCGTCGGAAGGGTGTGTGAGAGATCTGCCCCCCCTCCTGCCCCCTGTGCCGGCTTGCCCCTGAGGTCAGAAAATTGACCATGGAGAGGGGGAAAAGAGGGTGTTCCAGTGGGCAGGGAGTGGAAGAGACCAGAGAGGTCAGGATACAGGTTATGAGCCTCTTCCAGCCTCATTCTGTACCCCTCTGAAGTGCCCATTGTCTTAATACTAAGCCCTTCCGCTGAGATGTGAGACAATAAAGAAGATGTCTGTTGTGCAAGCCACAAAGCCTTATTCAGTAAATACACATCTCTTCACACCTGAAGGGAGTATGAATGCTAGGATTATCCTCTAAGCTTAATTAGCCTAACAAAGCAAGGCAGTGGCCTATGAACTCAATGGACAGTTTCCTGCCATGCCCGACAGGCTTCAACCGGACAACGCCTTCAGGGAGGGTCTTCAAGTTTTAAGCACTGGCAAGGGGCTAACCTAGCGGACTACCTCCCACCTTCTCTCAACTCCACCTGCTTGACTCTGTGGTGGACTCTGGGATCTGTCAATTCTGATGTCCCCTACCCCTCCGACAAAGACTGAGTTCCCAGAGGCGGGGGGGGGGGGAATGATCTTTGAGCGTGGGCCTCCTGTCCGATAAGCTCTTGTGAAGATTTCTTTGACCCGATACAAAAGAGGGCAGGGCTCCTGCAGCTTTAATTGTGGGGACAGAGAGGGAATTTCACCAGGTGCTGCAGGCATACAAATGACACCTGCTGAAATTCCCTTTTCTATACAACTGTTAATGATTCAGGAGCCCTGTCCTCTTTTTCTTATGGTCACCCTACAATACAATTCCCTTTTCTACACAACTGTTAAAAATACAGGAGCCTTGTCCTCCTTTCCATATGGTAACCCTAGTTAAGCCTTATTTGAACACCAAGGTCTTTCTGACCTCTGATGTGTTGTTCTAGCCTTTGGCCCTGCCTCTTGGTTTGTCCTTCAGCCCTGACTTCCTCTCCATCCTGGCCTTGCTCCATAGCTTCTGGCTCCCACTTTATTTCAGACTGCTGCCCATAGCCATAGCCCAACCCTGACAGGATCTACACTCCTGCTTTAAGTGGGTTTATATCAGTAATGACAACTGTGGGGCCCAGGACGCACTCCATATACAGTTTTCAAACCGCTTTCAAAGCGTCATATCCTGCTTGGTGTAGATCTGGCTCTAGGGAGGGCGTGAACTCTCCCACACAAGAGGCACTCAAGATGCAGCTGGGCAGCCATCTGTCAGGGATGCTTTAAGGTGTAGATCTGGCAGTAAAACCAGCTCTTAGAGCAGGAATGGGCAACTTCAGGAGGTCTCGGAGCCCAACCCTGTGGATTTCTGTGCAGTGACAATGGTATGGGTAAAAAAATATATATCTCAATTTGCAGATGATTTTATCAGGGCAGTGGTGCCCCCCCCCCCCCCTGGGCTACTTTTCTGCCAATTTTGGGCACCAACCTGCTTTGGAATGCTAAATTTGTTTCAAAGCTAAATGTGGTCAGTGTAGCATTCCGTAGTGGTTTTCCACAGATTTTTGGCAGTGAATTGGTGTTGCTTTTGCCACAAACAATTTATTTATTTATTTATTTATTTATTTATTTATTTATTTATTACATTTGTATACCGCCCCATAGCCGAAGCTCTCTGGGCGGTTTACATAGGATTAAAAACAATTAAAAACAATATACAAAAATTAAAACAGCAAAAACATACAACATACACACAATCTGTACATTTAAAAACCACTTCAACACTTCAAAAAAACTACAAAAACAAAACAAAACAAACCCAGGCTCCTCAGATATTGCCAAATGCCTGAGAGAAGAGGAAAGTCTTGACCTGGCGCCGAAAAGATAACAATGTTGGCGCCAGGCGGGCCTCGTCGGGGAGATCGTTCCACAATTGTGTTGGTCCAGCGGGGGTGACAGTGGGGTTGTCTGCGTTGGAAAGCGGAAGCACCAAGGGCGAGGGCCGATGTCAGCACTGCCAGGAAGCCTCGACAGGATTGATCTCAATGCTCAAGTATGGTGTTTTCCAGATCTGGGTCCCAAGGTACATAGCATAGGGCTTAAGAGGTGAAATTCAGCATGGTGTGTTTGTGTGTGATTTCCATCCCAGAAATGACACAGGGAAGAGAAGGTGGTGACATCTCAAATCCCTAACCAGGCTCCCACCACAGCAGCACCACATCCTCAAACCAAATTATACTCCAGGTGGATGCTTTGCTTTTTAATAATATTCCATTGAGTTTTTCCAAATAGAATAACATTAAACATGTAATGACCTGCGTGTTTGAAAATGGTTAAAATATTACCTTTTAGAAGTGATAGACAATGACCAAAAAAAAAAAAAAGACATCTGAGGATTTTGGATGCTTCCAGATGGAGGGATCTTAGCACTGATAATCAAAAGACACTTTGCAGCTATTTTGTCTTTCCCTCCTTAATAGATTTTCTGTGGTACCAAAGAAGAAGGGAGAAGGGGTGGGAAAACATGAGAAGGTTGCAAATCAAAGACCCCCATATCTGGGCATGCATGCCCATAAAATTCTATGACTGAGGCAGCGTGATAGCTTTGGCTTTTGAGTGATATAAATATATAAGGAAGAAAGAACCAAAGAAAGAAAGAAAGAAAGAAAGAAAAAGCAAGCCTTGTTTGGAAGCCTTCCTAGGGGCTGTCTTCATGGTGCTTCCCTCCGAAACCCTGTGCTTTTCCTCTCCTGGGGTGGCGTCCGGTAATCCTGATGCTAAGGAGAGAACGCACTGTTTCCGGCGGCCATCCGGGTACTGAAGCTGCCCCGCCCTTTTCCTGGTGGAAGGTGACCAATTGCTGGTTGCATTCCACCAGGGACTGGCGCCGGATTGGCCCCGCAGCGCCATCAGACAGTGGAAGAGCCGTACTGACATTGCTCAGATTGAAAAAGTCAGGGTAAGCCCCCGACTTTTTCAATCCGCAGCTTCATGGGGAAGCCGTGCGGTGGCTGTGAAGCTGCGCCTGCATCGTATGACTGACGCAGCGCAGATCCACAGCTACCAGAGGGCTTTCCCCATGTATAGAGAGGTCCCCAGTCACAGATCTTCCATCTGGTCTTGTGAGTCCCCATTTTTATCTGTGAAATCTTGGAGGATATGCACTTCTGCTTTTTCTTAAAAGGTTGTGAAACTGAGCCAGACATTTCTTTGGCTTCTTTTTCTCCGCACCTCCGCTTCCAGCTCTCCCTTTCTTCTCAGGACCTTTTTCTTCTTCTGCTCAACTTGCAGAATAAGGAAGTGAATAGAAACCAAAAATAAGTGTGACCGCTTTTCTTCTTCAGAGACTCACCTCTTGGCACGCATGGTGTTAGATGGCCGGATGGACGCGTGACAGAGATGTGGGGATGAGGGAGAGGTATTTTTTGCTTGGTTTGTGTGGTGTGTGGTGTGTGTGTGTGTGTGTGTGTGTGAGAGAGAGAGAGAGAGAGAGACTTCTGTCCTTTGGCTTGCAGCTGCGAGACAGGAAGTGGGGTTTTTGGATGGAAATGTTTCATTCCCAGGCCTAAAATAGAAAAGGGTGGGTGAGGGGAGGGGGGAAACCAGCGACAGAGAAAGAAGGTGAGGTGATTGTGAGTTAGGAGAAGAAATGCTACAGACAAGAGTGTTTCAAAAGGGCTTTGGAACTCAAAAACAACTTTGCACAACTGTTGGGTGCCCTAAACCCAGGTGTCCTTTTTTTTTTACAAAGAACTTTCCTCTATTTGAAAAGCTGCCAGAAGGCCGCCTTCTGTTTTGAAGGTGTTCTTTGTTTGAAGGTCTGCCTTGTCCAAATCTGGTTTAAAGATAAAGACCCATCAGAAATATTGCCCGTCCACAGGTAGCACCTGGATAGCAGACTGAATAGGCAGGCACACAGGGCACCTGTTCACAGTCTTCCACAATATGGTGAGATGTACTGTATTTCTATTTAAATTATAGTAACTATTTCCAAGTTTTCATCTATACATAGAAATTAGCCTATGCAAATGTTATGTAAGTCTATGTTCTCTTTCGTCCTCTGTTTTGGCGATGCCTGAGTGGCTACCCTATAAACACCTAGCATTCATTTACTGATTGATTAATTGATTTCCAGCATTTCATACCCCACATTTCCAAGAGATACTCAAGGTGGCTTAGACTGAAAATAAAATGCAATAATTCTTAGTCTATCCCTGATATGCTTGAGGAACAGTGAGAGAACACAACCTATGACACAACCTATGTAGAAGCTCGCTATCTAATGAAAGAACGAATATGCAAATTATATAGCATGTAAAAGGGGTGTGTACATGTGTGTGTTAGTGTGTGTAGGTGTGTGCATTAGTCCGAAAAAATATAGGTAACTGTGCTTAGTTAGAATATGATCAAATGTTTCAAGCAACTCCACATAGGAGATAAATGAAAAACATGGGGCCATAATATCTTTCTTAAAATTAGGGTTCCTTGCTTTCTGCACTTGCTGCACATTTATACATAATCATAATCTCCCAAATTTTATCAGCCTACTGCTATCTAGTTGGTTGTTTCGGATACTTTCAATTACATTCTATAATTGACTCTGCAGCTGTATGCAATTGCTTAAGAACATCTTAATGCAGGGATCCAGGGCCATGATTAAGAAGCATCGCTTTAGAAGTTACCAGTGGTCTAATGTGGAGAAATACCTGATAGCAATCAGAAACCCCACTCCAAATCTCCTGAATTGTTGAACGTTCCCTCCCCAAAGATGAAAGTATGAACCAATCTGACCACACCCCTTGCAACAATGCTAGTGATAGTTTGCAGTGGCGGCACAAGATGTTCTGCCACCTGAGGTGGGGGAATGTTCACTGCCTCCCCATTTTTGCTGATGTGTCAGCCATGTCCACGGGAAACACAATCTGCTGCCCCTCCCAATTCACCGCCTGTCCTGGTCTGCTGCCTGCGTAAGGGATACACCTTGCCTCATGGGAGGGCTGGCCCTGATGGTCTGGATGTATTAGGTGAAGCCTTGCAGGAGTAACGTTCCGCCTATTGAGAACTTTGTATTGTGCTTCCTTTATATCAGTGTTGATCAGTAAAGATACAAAAGAACTCCAGATACACTGCCTATCATCTTCTTCCAGAGGCTCACCAAAGTCAGTCTTCTATGCCTGCACATAGGATAGCTGGTCATCCAATAATGGCATTTGGAGGATTTTATTAATAGATGATATTAAACCTTTAGCTGAAGTAACATCAGCTTCTATAAAGGATTCAAAAGAAGTAAGTGGGCACTTGGCTTCGTGTTCGATAAGCTCCTGGGAAGATTCCTCCTTGACTCCTGGAGAGTCTTGTAGAATTTCTTCCCCCACTTGGATTTGTTATATAAAGGGTCATATCATTTGCAAACAGGCCCACTCAACATTCTATATGACCAATTTGCATGCCTTGGAGACGCTGATCAACACAAAAAGTAATGGCTAAAGATTCAACAACTAAGACATACAGTAGAGGAGACAATGGGCAACCTTGCCTTGTGCTCTGCTGTAGCTGAAGAGACCATAAATTGTGATTGTTAACATAGACAATTCTTGAAAACTCAATGTTTGGATGTGACAGCCTTGAAAAAATAACGTGTCAAAGCCCATCTTCAAACCTAGGTATTTAGCAGAACACCATTTAACATGATCAAAGGCCTTTTCTGGATCAAGGGACAAAATTGCCATGGGAATTTTGTCCATCTAGGTTTTATGGATAAGATCTATGGAACATTGCACATTATCTGCCAGTGCCAAGTGTCTGTGTGGAATTACTCCCATTTGGCACACAGGTCACCTGGTCATAGTCTTCTCTATTATGGTGAAATCTATTGTATTTGTACATAAATTATAGTAATTCTTTCTAACCTTCTCACTTTTCTAATCTAGATCTATACATTAGCATATGCAAACATCATGCAAATCTGCATCCTCTTTTGTCCTCTTTTGTTGTTGTTGATGCATTTTTACTTTTTTGGCAATGCATCAATGGCCACCATCGTTCCCATCCGCTTTATCGCTGATGTTTTCTTTGTAACTTTGTAAAGCTCAGGCTGCTAAGAAGTTGTGAGCCATGAACAAGGAACTCTCTGAGTTAAAACAGCCGTGAACTTACAAGGTGACTTTCAGCAAATTGCTCTCTCTCATCCTCAGCCCCCGTATCTGCAATAATAATAATATTACTGGCCTAACAGTAGTCTTGTAAGGATTGTTTCGATAAATACATTGGAAATCACTTTGAATGCTCTAAAATGTGACATAGTGCTAAAGCTGCAGTCCTAAACACATAGTGCTTTTCTACATTTAAAAAAAAATCCTGCTGCCTTATTGGGGTTTTCTGCTTCCACTTTCTTTCTGGGATTACGATCAGCTAAATTACATGGGCAGCCACATGGTTTGAATTGGATACTTCCTCTCTTTACGAGCTCCATTCACTTTAATGAAACAGAACTATTTAGTGACAGAATTATAGCACTATGCCAACTTTACAAGAAGCCGATTTTGCATTTTTTTAAAAACAAAAAATAGTTGATTATCTCTGTATTTTTTAAAGTGGAATAAGCAGGGGTAGTGTGGGAGACATCCTGGAGGTTGACACTGTCATCTAAAGCACCACAAACTTCCATGAGTGGCCAATCATGAGCCTGCAATAAATCGCTCATGTAGAGAAGCTCACAGAAGACAAAGCACAAAGTTGTTGCTTAAAACAGCGATCCTGTGTAATTTTCTCTTCTCCAGGGATACTGAATGCACAGCTCAATGCTATCACACACTGGCTGAATTCGGACGACACAATAAGCAACTGGTGTGGGGGAAACAATCGTCAGTTGTTTTGACTATTGTGTCATCCGAATGCTGCCATAGTCAACTCAGCGCTGATCCTAATCCACACCACAGTTGATTATTTATTACCATGTTGTGTGGGGAGTACCCCCTAGTTGAACAACTGTAAAGTTGATTTTTACCCCACCATTGACTATTGTGTTGTCTGAATTGAGCCTATGTGTTTTCCTCCTCCTGCTTCACTGGCTGTCACTTGGGTGGGTGGGAACCCATAATGTGATGATAGAGATGTACCATCATATGTTGAGTTCTCTAGACATTAGTGGAGTGAGGTGAACAATGATATACCTGGCTGACAGCAGCTTCATGTTTGTCATGATGGTAGTTGACTAGTTCCAGATCACGTTGCTCTACGTAAAGACATTTTCTAGATTTGAGAGAGTTCCTATTTGTGTTGGTTTTAAAAGGATATGATAAAAAGGTTCCTCCGCCTTCAAATGGTCACACATGCAACCAGATGGGCCCCAACTCAGTTCCTGTTTCTGATGTTTCCCTTCCAGCTGGTCACGAATGCTTTGGATGAAATTTAAATTAGAGTTGCCAGATGTTCATTAGGAGGAGGAGATGGCGCTGGGTCCAGGACTCTACAGCCTCTTGGAACAAGTGGTGTGTAGTAGAGCCAAGGCTCATAAAGAGGTGGCACTGTTTTTTATTAGCTGGGAAGCTGATCTCATTTGCCACCGACACCCTGACTTCCATGTTCCCTCTGAGCTTAGCCACAGTCTTCACATTAGCTGGGGGGGAGGTAATGAGTTTTCCCAGCAACATATATTATCCCATATTGTAAGGCAAAGCATTTTGAGATGGCTAGAACATAAGAACATAAGAAGAGCCCTACTGGATCAGACCAAGGGTCCATCCAGTCCAGCACTCTGTTCACACAGTGGCCAACCAGCTGTCACCAGGGACCCAGTAGCAGGACATGGGTGCAATAGGTCCCTTCCACCCATGTTCCCCAGAAACTGGTGTATATAGGGATACTGCCTCTTATACTAGAGGTTGCACTTAGCCATCAGGATGAGTAGCCATTGGTAGCCTTCTCCTCCAGGAATTGATCCAACCCTCTTTTAAAGCCATCCAAATTGGTGGCCACCACATCTTGTGGTAGTGAATTCCATAGTTTAACTACGCGCTGTGTCTTGAATGGGCGATTGAGACCCATGACCTTTACAAAAGACCTGATCCCAGTGGAGATGAGAACTGCTAGAACTGGTTTGTTGATTGGGATCAATGCAACATCTGCATTTGTGGACTCTCTGTGGGGGGCGTGGCTGGGGTGGGATCTGTCATGATGAGCACCTACACTTCAAAACTTACCATTACAACGCTGCTAGGAACATGGTGGAAACAGTTTAGAGATCCCAACAGTTCCCTGGTGTAACTCCAGAGCTGAACAATTCATGATCAGATCTCCTGCTTCTTTAAATTTTGCAAGAAGCCACCACTTGGGATGATGGTGGTGGGGTGGATTGGGACAGTGATGCTAGTGGAGAATGGATTAACTCTCTTCCCATATTAATTTCCTGATGAAAATAGCCTCTGCTAAAGCTGCTATTGTCACCATTAGGGAAAACTTATGGACACACATACTTTTTGTGGTGTATATAGTCAGGAAGCCTATATACACCAGTTGCTGGGGAACATGGGTGGGAGGGTGCTGTTGTACTATGTCCTGCTTGTGGGTCCCTGGTTGACAGCTAGTTGGCTACTGTGTGAACAGAATGCGAAACTAGATTGACCCTTGATTTGATCCAGCAGGGCTCTTCTTATGTTCATACGTTCTTTTCCCCGAAGGGGACAAAAAAGCAGTTTTAAAGAGGGCGAGTTTCTTTAAGAAAATGACATGAAGGAAAAGGGATAACCCTCCCTCCCTTAGAACCATAGTCCCATTGTGAATTAGTCCCTCTCATGGCTGCCTTTTACAAAAATTGAAAAAGAGAGATCTGTAATTGGATCCGTAATTGGATCTCCCTCAAATTTAGCCCCTAGAGCTGATCTACACATGTAGCAGAATCTGACCACACAGCATTTTGTTTAGTGATGGCCACCGACTTGGATGTAGCAATAGCCACTGGCAAAGGAATTGGACAAATTCGTGGCTAGTCCTGATGGCTGTATATCATCTCCTGTAGTATCAGAGGCCATACACCACTCAAGACCAGCTGCTGGGGAACATGAGCGGGAGGGGGCTATTGCATTCATGTCTTGCTTGTGGGCTCCCCATAAGGATCTGGTTGGCCCCTGTGAAAACAGACTGCTGGACAAGATGGACCTTTGGTCTGGTCTGGCAGGGTTCTTTTGACATCATTCATAACTAACGCAGTGACCTCAAGTGATACGGGTGGATTTTATACATATTAGAGTGGGATGATGAATTTTGTAAAGCAAAACTCCATGACTTTTAATATCCAGGAACTGAGGGTGGAGTCATATGTCAATACGTGTTGTCAGGCATTGGTAACACAGCACGGCAACTCATCGCAGTAAAATACAGATGAGGTTACATCCCAATGA
This sequence comes from Anniella stebbinsi, assembly GCA_029215795.1. Classification (NCBI taxonomy): domain Eukaryota; kingdom Metazoa; phylum Chordata; class Lepidosauria; order Squamata; family Anniellidae; genus Anniella; species Anniella stebbinsi. The sequence goes on from JARDYH010000007.1 coordinate 85,916,998, forward strand.
CATGCTGTTGCCTCTCTGTAGACAAGGGAAACTTCCAAACGTATCACACACCGATGCACAGTGTGTTTATATTATGGTTTTAATTCTACATGCTGTCTGGATATGTTTTACAAGACAGGCGGCACAACAACATTTAAAAATAAATAAAGTAAAGAATATACATAACATTGGAGAGCAACCTCGATTGTATTTTACCACAACGTGTTACCAGTGCCTGGCAACATCGATTGACACAGGCGGATATATGCATCATTTTGTTGCATGATCAGAATTTGCCCTGGCATATATAGAGCTCCATCACACCAGCGATTTAGTGCACTCTCCCCATGCCTGGTGTGCGGATTTGCAGCACGATACTCACATGATGTCATGCCTGTCCTGCTGACACCCCGCCTCTTCCCCAGCCTTTCCTAGAATGCTAAAAGTCTGGATTATTTTCCCTAACAACATTGAATGCACCCTAAGTCTCCGTGTAGTTTTAAAGGAACTGGGGGATTGAATGAATTACATCAAGTCCTGGCAGGGAAAAGTGATCTCTCCCAGCAGCCAGCTCCAATCCTCAATATAAAACCCAAACCTTGCATCCCAGGACCCAAAGCGTTTTTTAAAATCATACAATGCCTGAATCTCTGCAGAGACAGGATTGTCCTACCTCGATGCCCCCAAAGAGCCAGACTAAAGGGTCATTCCATTTTTGTCCAGCAGAAAGGAGGTCTGGTTGAAGTGCTCATCAGACAGGACCTGACTGGAGGGAGAAAGGGAAGGGAAAGGTGAGCGGAGGGGAGGGGTGGAGTGGAGTGGAGTGGAAGAGCAAACCAGCGAAGGCGCGAAAGAGCAGCTATTCAGGTGAAAGGGAACATGAGCTTGACACGCTTCTGCATTAGAGGTAAAAAAAACGTGGAGGCAAAACAGGGGGGGAAATGAGATGTAATGGAGATCATAGAGAAAAAAACTGCAGCTGAGACACAGTAAGTAGGGGGACATAAGAAAGAATAACCCACCTTAAGGCCACAGTTTTGAAAACCATGCTGGTATGAACCTCTTGTTTATGGGGAAACGTACAACCAGAAAGTGGAAAATGTCTTGTTCGCAGTTCGTTAATTGAACAGATGTTTTATTTCTTTTAATCCAATATGGGCAAGCTAAATAGGACCCAGAGGAGGTTAACATCCTGTGTAGCTCCAGAGGTCATGAACCCACATGTGGTCGCTCAGAAAGTGAAGCTGGCATCATGTTTAACCTGGCACAGTATGGAAAGTCCACAGCCTTTCCAAGTCTGTCTTTGTCCTAAAGCTGTGGTGAGAACAGAACCCCAAGTGTGCCCAGCCAGGTTCCTTGAGCCACGTTTCTGGGGGAAATGTATGAAAAAGAACATTTAAAAGTTGAAATGAATATTAAGAAACAACAACTGCTTGCTGGCCTGTTAAAACTCTACAAGTTCCCTTTCTGTCCTGCACATGTTGCACCAGCTTGAGTACCATAATAGAAAGGCGAGGTATAAATGTTTGGAATGAATGAATGAATGAATGTATTGATTTAATTATTAAATTTATTAAACGCCCCTTAAAATAAATTTCTCTAGGCATTTTACAATTCAAGCTACAATACTAATAATAATGCAAATAAAATTGCAATAAAATCAACAATATAAACAATATGCCAACACACAATAAACTTTTTAATTAAAAAAAAGTGGAGGAAAAGAAAGCACAACTACTTCAGTGTTTGCTCCCCTGCTTCGTTAACGTGTCAGAAGACTCGCTTCAGGACACAGCTATGCTACACATTTAGCACCTGTTCGAAACTGGCTTGATGGTCATAGTTTCCTCCAAAGAACCTTGGGAAACGTTTTGTGAAAATGATGAGTCCTAGCCTTCCCCAGAATGCAATTCGGCTGCTTGGACAACACATATTTAGAGGCAGCTTTTGATATCTCATTTATGACAAAGTAGAATCGGTTATTATTTTTGTTGCCTTTATATCAGCGAAGCACCTTGGAGAGCTCCTTTAGAGTTCTGACTGGCTCTGGCTGAAACCCAGAGTGGATTTACTGCCCCGCTGACATCGGAACCGCCAGCCTCCACTGATTCACATTCTGCCTTTCTTCTGCCATGGTGGAATTCAAGGTAGCTTCCATGGGGTTGCCAGGGGGCTGCCCATCCAGGCACTTAAAAGACCAAAATCAGCTTAGCTTCAAGAACATTACTGCGTCACGTGCCTGGCTGGAGCTACCGGCTTGGACTTGGGTAGGTTTGGCTTGTTTTGCATGATGTATTGCACATGAGCTTTGATTCCATTTTGTGTGTGTGTGCATGCTAAAAATGTTTTCTGATACAAACACATGGCAGTATTTTCATCCAGGACACATTCCAGAGAAAAATAGAAGTTTGATTTTCAATCGCCATCAATGAAAAATATAAACGAGTTTTCAAGGCCCAAAGTATAATCTTTTGTCTCAATCATCTTGGGGGAGAAGAGGAAACTATGTCGCTACATGCACAGAGAGCCCCGTTGCAATAGTATCGATATGCTATTATTTTCCATCTTTATCTATTCCTTGTTGCACTAGGAATAATTCCCTCCAGGCCATTCATAATTGAGAAATGCTTTTAAGACCTTTAGGAGATGAATACTGCATTTTGCTAGGTGCCTGTTTTATTGTCTCCAGGAGTCATGTTGATAAACGACTCGGCTCATATCTTTTTAAGGAACTTAGCAGCAAAGGGAATGGATGGATAGCAAGGCTTTGAGTCACTCAATTGGCAATCAGGAGTGTCCTAATCAATCTGAGATGGGGAGGCCAAGAGAGAACGGAGAGCCATTACAATGAGATTGGCCTATTATGATAAGAGACATCGAAGGGCTACTGCTGGGTGTCTCATACAACTGTTATTCTCTTCATTTCCATGGGAATTTTTTAGAGCAAAGAGATTCTTTGACAGGGCCGGCTCTACCATTAGGCAGAGTGAGGCAACTGTTTCAGGTGGCAAATACTGGGAGGCGGTCAGCAGCATTGGAGGACAGAGCTGTGTGTGCCACATAGTCTGCTGACCGTTGCACATGGAATGGATGCATGTGTGTGTTTGTGTGTGGGGAGATTTTGTCATTTGTCTTAGGCAGGAAAATGTAGGCTTTGGAGAACACACTGGGGGCCTGCCCCATGAGCTTGCTGAGCCCTGCTCACATGGCCCCACTTCAAGGAGCCGGGCCATGGGAGCCTTTGCCTCTTGAGCCCTCAGTAAAGCGCACTTTAAGTGTGCAATTTTCCAGGACTTCCGGAAAGTGCATTTATCAGCCTAGCTGTTGTAGCCTTGGGGAAATCGCTTGTTTCTCCTTCCCCCCGTGGCCAATCAGGGTCTTAAAGGCCCTTGTGCCGCCACAGCCTCAAACTCTAGGCGTAGATGAGCACACCTGTCTCAGGCTAAGCCCCAACACTTAAATACCTGAGGGAAGGGTGAAAGACGCACCACTTTTCCCTTATAGCAGAGGGGAAAAGGGTGTTAAGGGTTTTTGAATAAGGTTCTCCTGTGAGTGTGTTGGCAGAAAGGGTAATGATTTGTGTTTCTTTATTAAACTGATAGAGCAGGTTACAAAGCCAAGCTGACACGTGGTTTGTGGTAGCAAACATAAAAGAAAACGTTTATTGTTGTTAACAGTTCTTTCAAATCAATTTCAAACCTGCCTATTCTTAATACTTCAGACAATCTTGTTAATAATAATCCTAGGAATTTATAATCTCTTCACACACTCCTGACTAGACCACACACAGCTATCATCCACTTAGCTACCCTCCACCCAACCAAGACGATAAGATAATCTAAAACACCCCCTCACTCAAAATGTATTCCTCCCCCTCCCCTTTCCCAGCATCATCAGCCACACCCACTCAGTCCAACATTCCTCACTCTCCAAACACACTAACCCAGACACACTTAAGGAGACAGGAATGTGGGGTATCGTCACAGCCCTCTTATGCAAGGCTACCTTGCATTAAGAGGGCCTTTAAGGTCCTGATTGGCGTGGGGGAGGGGACAGCAAAGCGCACTTTCCGGGATCTCTAATGGCGTGGTCGGGGGAATTACGCACTTTCCAGATGCACCGGAAAGCACGCTTTGCTATCCCCCCATGGTGCCAATTGGAACCTTAAAGGCCGTCTTATGCAAGGCTCAAAATGCTTCACCACCGTGGCTTTGCGCTCCATCTGAACAGGGTCACGCTAACTTACCTTGGCCTAAAATTGAGTCAGGATTTTATTGGGTGCTGTTGGGTATATGGTATTATCTTGATTTCATTCTTAATTTTTTATTTGATCATTGTTCTTATTGTTGTTTTATTGTGTTTTGAGGGTTTAAATTTTGTATGCTGCCTTGGGAAGGTTTCCCCCTGAAAGGCGACTTATAAATATTTCAAAATAAATAAATAGTAAATAAAGACCAAATCCGCCTTCCTGCCCACCTGCAAGCCCTTGCTTGCCTTTAGGGAAAACTTCCCAAGCTATGACAAGCTTTGCCTGCTAATTTCTACAGATCATGAAACCTCGGTTAAAGGGCCAGGAGACTTCCAGGCTGGGCTTTTTCCTGTCCAGCTGGCACCCTGGCTGTACCATAACCAACATAAAATAATTTCCATGTATTGCTGGTGCCATCGTTGGCAACAGAAAGCAATTACAGCTAACTGCTCCAGAGCTCTTACCTATCCAACCTGATCTGCCTTGTCATGTCCCATTAACTTCGGCTTCAACTTTAATCCTGGCCCCTGAAGTATATAATGAAAGACATTCAAATATACGTATCAAAATGGCATCCTTATTGATTTATTAATGCTAGGGAATGCTGTCCTAATTGAATTGAGATCCAGGAAGCAAGTTAATGTAGCTAACAGTGATACAGGAATTCAATCTCCCCAGTGCCTAGAATTACGACTTTTTTTCTGTCTTTGTTGTCAGTTGGATAAATAACAAATCAATGTACCTTCCAATGCACTTTCTTAAAAGGCAGAGTCAAAGACGAGCAAATGAGCATGACATTTAACAACAGTGGGAAAGCTGGAAGAGTTTAGTTAGGGGAATAAAGGGAATTTGCTGGGAGTTTTGGAAAGGGTTTATAGCACCATCCCTTTAAAAGGAAGTGTCAGTATTTGCTAGACTCTGTGCTAAACTGCACAGAGGCTAATTAAATTGCACCCCCCCTCCCCGTGATCACAGAAACACAGGGGCTAGCTTGGTGATGAAGAAAGGGATTTTCATATGCTCAGAGGCACTCTTGTGTACAGCTCTGTCCTCCAATACCTTACTATTGCCCCACTACATCTGCTGCCTGAGGCGGCTGCTTCACTCACCCTAATGGTAAGGCTGGCCGAGAACCCATAAAGCTGCCTTATAGTGTACCAGATCATTGGTCCAGAACAAGGGAGAGCTAGGGTATTACTGCAGCAGAGGAAGGAATCAGGAAGACCTTGGCCTGAATCTCGACACTGCTGTGAACCTCCCCTGGGTGGCCTTAGGCACGTCACCCCCCTCCTTCCCTCGGCCCTCCATCTGCATTATGGGAAATGATAATGCCAGTCGAATTTGAAAGGCTGTTGTAAGGATTACGGAGACAACGTAAGCAAAACTCTTTGAAAAAGCAGCAGTCCCTAACCCGGAACCCTCCAGATCCAGAATACAAGTCCCATTGGCCACAGGCAGCATGCACAATGGTTGGGGATGATGGGAGTTGTAGTCCGAAACATATCGAGGATGTAAGCAGGTTGGGGGAGGCTGCTCTAAAGCACTTTATAAATATACCAAGTACTGTTGAGATGCTGGATGAGCTGTTCTAGGTGGGAACGGGACTTTTTCTTTTTTGTAAAGCAAGTGGTTGGTGTTGTTTGAGGGTTCTCCTATGAAGCAGACTTATACCAAGCCAGACATTTGGGCTAGATCTACACTATTGCTTTATACTGGTAATGAAGTGCTCTGGGGAATACTACACGCTCCATATAACACCATCGTAGTGTAATTCCCTCATTATCCAAAATTTTTATTCCTCATTATCCAAAATTCCACAGCAATGTCACTGTGTGTCCTACGAGGTATAAATGCAGAAGAGGGACACAGCATTGCCAGGATGAGATCATAAGGATTGGACGCAAGGTGTAGATGTGGCCTGAGGCCGTCTCAGCCCAGCAGTGTCTCCATTGACTGGCAGAGGTCCTCAAGGATTCAGGCAAAAGTGTTTTTAATCCATGACTTCCTCTGGAATGGAGATGCAGGGACCTGCAGAAAATGCATGTGCTACACCCCCTTCTAAGGTGGCCGTGTGTCCTCTTTGAAGGGGTGCCAGAGGACTGTTCTCTAATTGAAGGCTTCCTCTGTTTGAAGGGGTTTCAAGTCCAATTCTGGCTTAAAGAAAAACAACCATAAGGACGGTTGCCCATCCACAGTTAGCACCTGGACAGCAGCCTGAAAAGGCAGGCAGGCAGGCAGGCAGGCACACAGTTGGTCAGCTGCCACAGTCTTCTGCAGTATGGTGGGACGGATTGTACTTCTTTTTAAATTAAAATATTAATTTCTAAATTTGCGTCTGTTCCTATAAATCAGCGCCTCCAAGTTTCGTGTAGATTGCTACCCATGTTGTCCTCTTTTGGGGTGATTCATAAGTGGCTATCCTACCTCTTCATGTGTTTTCAGGAAAACGAAGCAAAGTATTTGGGAGGTTCAAGGCTCACAGCATCACACGAGTTTCTAAAGGACTCTCCAGACCTCAATTCCAACAAGACGCAGTGCAGATGAAGAGCTGCTGCCTAAACATACAGGCAATTACAATATGGGCTGTTTCCAGAGGATGCTTGTATTTCCCATTCCCCTGCCTAATTTTTTATAGGGTGCACAGGCAGCATCACCCCCACTTGTGCCTCAAGGTAATTTGGCTACCTGTACGGCTCTAATGCCAAGGGTAAGTAATCACAAACCATGAGAATTTGTGCCAGACAGTTGGAGTCTTTCACATGAATATGACAGGTGGCACCTGAATTCTGTCAGTACAGGATTAACTGAGAGCGTCATCAGACAGTGGGAAAAATCACATTTCCCTACCCTCGTTTTGGCCTCCTGTTGCTGTCCCACAATAGCGACGAACAGCTGCCCCTTTCTTCACATGGGGAAGGGGCTGTTTTTATCGCGCTGCTTTTCCTGCACACAGCAGGAAATGGCATCAAGTTTTGCTTCAATTTTTTTTAAAAATGGATTTACCGGGTCTTCTTTTTTGATGGAAAAAAGACCAGAAGGAGCGGGAGACGCGCGAGCGGAGGACGTCGTCATCGAAAGGACCCGCAAAAAAAGCGTGAGTGGCCAGTAACGAGAGTGGAATAAGATGCTCCTCTGATGATGCGTGCAAAGTCTCATAGCGCAATATTGAGTCAGAAGCAGGATCAATCCCCTCATGTCCTGCAGAGCTGCAGGTGGCATCAAGGTGATGAGAATCAAAATGCGGCAGCAGTTCTGGGAGATGAGCCCCACAATGGTCTTAGCAGAGTGGAAAAGCAAAGGACCTTCCCATAAATTACAGAACTAGATACATAGAGTGTTTCCAGACAAGATGTTTATCATGCCATCGCCATGCCTCATTCACAGAACTGTACTGGGGGGTCCAGACACCATTGTTTTCCATTCATAGCGCTCCCGTGTTTTCTCACTTCTCCTTCATTCTTCTTTCTTACCACAAAATAAGTAACCCTTTAAAGAGAAAATGACTGAATGGGCACAAGGCAAAATGCCTGGTCAGGGGCAGGGTAATGATGCCAGTGGGTGTGGTCCACTGATGTCATTTGGCCTATGGAGGGTGTGGGGTGGAGTCAGCTCAGCCCACCACCACATTCTGGTTCTTTATTCCTGGTCTAAGCCCATCCATTTCTCTCTCTCTACAAGATTTTGCTTTGATGCCCAGTTGTCCGATTATGCGCATTTATGGATAAGCGCATGTACTCCTAATACCTATTCACGACAGGCGGTGAAGCGCATTACAGGCCGCATGAAACGTGCTTTAAAGTTGCTTACAAGCGGAGAATTGCATGTTTACATGGCCATAAGGCGCTTTAACTCCCACGGTAAATTTTAAGTCACTATTTAACGCGTATTCGATAATGCGCATAAGTGGAGATAAAAAGCGCCTCAACCCCCGATTTGCGCTCTGCTCTTGTAGAGGTAAAATCTGTAATGTGCCTTGAAAGAGCTTTAAATGGCTCTTGTAGAGGCACCCTTTCTCTCTCTCAGCTGTCATAGCAATACTTTCTCATGCCTATTTTTGACGTGATGTTGAATGTAACACATAGCCAAACTTTGATTAAGATGCATACTTTGTTTATCTATATGTATTTACTACATTTCTATACTACCTAATATAGGCTGACCATATGAAAAGGAGGACAGGGCTCATGTCACTTTAACAGTTGTAGAGAAGAGGGAATTTCAGCCAGCGTCATTTGTATGCAATTCATACCTGGTGAAATTCCCTCTTCATTACAACAGTTAAAGGTGCAGGGACCCTGCCCACTTTTATATCTGGTCACTCTAGTATAGTGCCTGCAACTTTAATTGCTTTGATGAAGAGGTGATTTCACCAGGTACTAATTGCATACAAATGACGCCGGCTGAAATTCCCTTTTCTCTGCAACTGTTAAAGTGACATGAGTCCTGTCCTCCTTTTCATATGGTCAGCCTACCTAATAGCCAAAACTCTCTGTTGTTGGATGAGTTGGGGTGGGGAGAAAGAGTCCACTAGGTGTTGGGGTTGAGAGGCAGAACCTCATCTTAGGCCAAGCTGGACAGCTGCTATGGGACCAGGCCGTTATGGAGTCACTTTGCTGCTGATCTGATCTGCGGATCTTATCGTGATCCCTTCTCGATCATCCCAGAGTGCAGGAGACAAAGTAATGGGCTCAAGTTACAGGAAGCCAGATTCCAGCTGGACATCAGGAAAAACATCCTGACTGTTAGAGCAGCATGGCAATGGAACCGCTGATCTAGGGAGGTTGTGAGCTCTCCCACACTAGAAGCCTTCAAGATGCAGCAGGACAGCCATCTGTCAGGTCTGTTTTGATGTGGATTCCTGCACTGGGCAGGGGGTTGGACTCATGGCCTTATAGGCCCCTTCCAGTTCAGCTATTCCTTGATTTTATGATACTGGGCTTCCCAGTGGAAAGGACGCATGCTTCCTGCTTTTAAAGGATTGCCTTGCTTTTTAATTTTTTAATTTTGCTTTATTAAGCAAGAAGAAGGCTTGGGATTTCTTAACAGAATGTGCAGTGTCCTCGCAATGCTACAATTCCCTCCAGCAGTATGGGTGTGAGGTTGTGGGTGTTGGCAGGGTATGGATTAAAGGAGACATGGAGATGTTCTGATAAAATTAGAAACACCTTGCCAGAACAATTCTGTTTCCAGAAAGACAATCTCCAAATAACATGGAAGTCATGGGTGCTAGCCAATAGATACTCTTCACAGTTAGTTTTTTCTTGGTTCAAGCTGAACCATCCTAAAAATATGAAGAACCAGTTCTTCAAAGCTTGTCCCAGGACAGAAAAAGGTAGACATCACTTTCACCCACCATAGCAAGGGAATCCTTCTTCCATCACAGGCTGAGATTCATCTGCTGAGACTCTTGCCTCAGTGGGTTTTGGTGGGAGCTGTTGCCTGGCAACAGACAACTGGCAGAGAAAAAGTGGATTCTAGGCCTCTCTGCCCTTTCCACACCAGGCTTTTTGCCTGGGATGGCCCCCAGCTGTTTCCTGTGAATCCAAATGACACACAGGGACTCCCGGGGGGGTGGGGTGGGGGTTGGCTATGAGATTTTCCAGGTTTAAGGGAAACCTGAAAAATCCTGAATTTTCCCGCGGTTCCGGGAAGTTGCTGGGACCATGAGAGATGTGGCTGCCTGCCCTGGGCGCTGCCGTGCTTACTTGCGAGTAAGTGTGGCAGCACAGATGGGCATGGAGCCACACCACATGGCTTTGTGGCTATCAGGGGAGGGGGGCAGCACTTTCGCCATCCCCAGGATGGAGGGGGGGAGGGCCCCCCGATGTTGCAAAACCATACTTTTTCATTGGAGTGCTGGAACACTCTTTCAGGGGTAAAAAACAAAAACAAAATGGCGGGTGCAACGTCCAATGACCAGGGACATCACACCCATGAAGTGGTTTGACAGCGCCAATCCTGGAAGCAGCTACTTCCGGGATCGCCTGTGTTGTGCCTGCTACACCCATAATACTAAACCATGAGAACATCCAATGAAGCAGGATGGTGGGAGCTTCAGGATAAAAGGAAGTGCTTCTTCCACAGCACAATGAGATGGTAACTATGGAATTAATTACCACAAGATTCACTACTATAAGAGAGCCACCAACTTGGACAGCTTTAAAAGGAGATTAGAAAAAAATTATGGAGGATAAAGCTATCAATGGTGATTAGCCGCGATGGATATATATTACTTCCAAGATCGGAGATAGTATGCCTCTGAATACCAGTTGTTGGGGGATGAGAGAGGCAGGTGCTGTTGAACTCATGTCCTGCTTGTGGTTTTTCCATTGGGGCATCTGTTTGACCACTGTGGGAGACATTAGGCCTGTTCAGACAACAAGCTAAGCCATGGTTAGGCTGCTAACTAGGGATGTGCACGGACCCCCCGGATCGGATCGGGACCCGGATCGGGACCTCCAATTTTGTCATGGATCGGTTCTGACAAAATCGGAGGCCCCCCGGACCGGATCGAGTCCGATCCCGATCCAAAAATCGTAAATTTTTGGATCGGCCGCCATTTCCCCCCCCCCCCCATAGACTTGCATTGCAATGCAAGTCTATGAGGAAAAAATGGCGGCGGGTGGGTGAGGGGGGGGCCTAACTCCCTCCCCCCCGGGGCCGTCCGCTGTGGATGGCCCCGGCAGGTAAGCACCCTCCCCCGTGTTCCCTACCCCCCCTGGGGCCGTCCGCTTCCATCTGCTGGCGCCCGCGGGCGCCCGCGGATAGAAGCGGATGGCTCCGGGGGGGGTGGTAAGCCCCCTTCCCCGCCACTGCTTACCTGTTAGGGCCGTTCGCTCCTGTCTGGCGCCGGCAGCTACCGCCAGCCGGCTTTGCGGCTTGCTCTAGAGTAGCGCGCCGGGTGATCACCCGGCGCGCCACCCTGGAGCAGGCCGCGGAGCCCGCTGGTAGTAGCCGCCGGCGCCAGACGGGAGCGGACGGGCCGGAAAGGTAAGGGCCCCCCTCCTCCCCTCCGCGCGCCCCCTGCTTACCTTCCCGGCCCGTCCGCTCCTGTCCGGTGCCGGCGGCTACTACCAGCGGGCTCCGCGGCCTGCTCTAGAGTAGCGCGCCGGGTGATGACATCACCCGGCGCGCCACCCTGGAGCAGGCCGCGGAGCCCGCTGGTAGTAGCCGCCGGCACCGGACGGGAGCGGACGGGCCGGAAGGGTAAGCGCCCCCCTCCTCCCCCCCCGCTGTCCACTTTCATCGGCGGGCGCTCGCTGGCGCCCGCCAATGGAAGCGGCGGTGGGCGCCAGTGGGCGCCTGCCGATCCGCCGATCCGCCGAACCGGTTCGGAGCCTTTTCGGACCGGTTCGGATTGGATCGGCCAATCCAGCTGTCGGATCGGAAATCGGATAATTTATCCGATTTCCCACTGGACCGGACTCGGATCGTGGATCGGTCCGATCCAGAGCACATCCCTACTGCTAACCCTTTTGCAGCAAATGGTTAGTGAGCATGTTTAAACCGCAGTCATAGGCTCAAGCCAAGGGGAAGGCAAGATGGTGCCCATGGTCCCTAATGTGCCCCCGGCAGGGCTGGCCCTACCATTAGGCAAGGTGAGGCAGTGCCTCAGGCAGCAGATGCTAGGAGGCAGCAGTGATGTGTTCAAGGAGAGAACTGTGTGCCATGCAGGTATGATTTAAGGTAGATTCCTGCATTGAGTAGAGGGTTGGACTTGTTGGCCTTATAGGCCCCTTCCAACTCTATTATTCTATGATTCTATGATTCTACTCTGCACTCCCTCAGTTAGCCTGCTGCCTTCAAGTTCAGTGGAAAATGTTATCTCAACCTTATTGCTGAAAACAGATTCATCTGCTAGTCCAGTGAGCTTTTGGAAATGGAATGGGACGGGGCTCCATCTTGTCCTTTGGTCTGGCAGCAGAATGTCTTGGGCCAACCCTGGTCCCTGTTCACCTTCCTTTAGGGTGACCAGATAAAATCCAGGTCAGGGCTCCTGTAACTTTAACAGTTGTAGAGAAAAGGGAATTTCCGCCAGTGTCATTTGTATGCAATTAGTTCCTGGTGAAATTCCCTCTTCATCACAACAGTTAAAGGTGCAGGGGCCCTGCCTTCTTTTGTATATGGTCACTCTAGTATAGTGCCTGCAACTTTAACTGTTGTGATGAAGAGGGAATTTCACCAGGAACTAATTGCATACAAATGACTCTGGCTGAAATTCCCTTTTCTCTACAACTGTTAAAGTTACATGAGCCCTGACCTGGATTTTATCTGGTCACCCTAGTTGTTGGTACTGACAACTCTAGGTTCGGAGGAGTTGTTTAGCCTGTTGGGGCTCAGACCCCACCTCTGCCTTGCACTTAGTCTTTTGGGCAGGTTACTAGTTCTTTGCCATGCCTCCCATGGCAGCCATTTTGTGGCAGTGCCCAGGACAGTGTCTTAAATTGCCAAATGTTCCCATAACCCCAAAAGCTTGCCCCTTGAGACTATAAAGAGGGAGATAAATATTCTAAGAGTGCAATCCTATGCGTGTCCAGACAGAAAAAAGTCCTACATTTCCCAGCATTCCCCAGCCTCCACAGCTGGCTGAGGAATGCTGGGAGTTGCAGGACTTTTTTTCTGTCTAAACATGCCTAGGATTGCACCCTAAATAAATAATAAACTGCCCCCAGTTTTCTTTAATTGTTACTTTTTAAAAGTCACAGGATTTTGAATATATATATATATATATATATATATATATATAAAATCTTTTATAGCTTTGGCCTCATCAAGATGTGTAAACACAGATTCCACTGTCACCCCTTTCTGGTTTTCCAGTCCCACATAAACGGGAAATGTATTTTACAGCTAGAATCAGCAGAAGCCACTGAGCCCTGCCTGAGTGGATTCGGTCAAGTAGCTGAGAAGGGCTGAGTTAATTAAATCAACAGCTATCAGCGCAGGTTACCCACAGAAGTGAACCTTGGTGCCCCTAAAACCACTGCCCTGAGAAGGGCTGGGGAAAAACAACCGAGACGAAAGTAACCACAGTTGGAGTAAAATGGAAAAAGGAATCATCAGCTCTATATCATTTCGGCTGGCCACAGGTATGATAATATTAATTGCTCTTTGACTTGATTTTGTTGTGGGATTAAGGGCACGTTGTGGCTTGCGTAGGTATTCAAGATGCTTTAAGGATGGAAGCAAAATCCATCCTCAGGGCAGCTTCTTGTCGCCTAGTGGAATCCATGATGCTGCCTCCCACTAACTATTAACGTCTTTCACTCCTGTCTTCAGTCTTGTCTCCTTCCACTGTTTTTCTCTGAGTAGAAGAAAGACGTGGGTTGGGAAACACATTCAACCAATCAATCAATCAATCAATCAAGTTTATTACGGTAAATAACTGGCATATCAGAACAAATGCACAACAAAATACAGTTTAAAAAAGAACAGTAAAATACAGTTAAAACTGAGAGATTAAAAGTCAAATTATACATGCATCAACAGAAGAAAACATAAGAAACCCAGAATGTAGAATGTTCAATGAAGTTGATTTATCACCTCTCTATGACAGATTATGGCTGCTGTGCAAAATCTAGCCACTTTAGCTCTGACCTGAAAGTTCAGGTCTGACAAGAGATACTCTAGGTAGAATTCATCCGGCCTACCTGGAATTTTTTGTATGATTGGGGTTATAAGAGAGGATCTGAGGTCTTGATAAAAGTTGCAGAAAAGTAGAACGTGACATTAAAGCCAGGTCAGAGAGGGTGGGGGCAAGGGCAGATCAAACGCTACTCCTGGTGGGAAGACCAGTTGTACTTGCCTTTGGAATGTGTGAATTTCCATTACAAGTATGATATAGGACGATAGGAGAAATACAGTAGAAAAAAACAATAACAAAAAAAATAACAACTCTCTATCAGAAACTTAATACAATATGGGCATGATCCACATTCCCCTGTGAGCACATGTGGCTGCAGGGCAGGATCCATAAGACTCAATGGGGGGGTGTATGTGTGCATTCCCCCTTCTTCCTTTCCTGCTAGCCTTCAGCCAGGTGTGCAGTCACTTATGAATTGCCTCCCCCCCCACAAAGGAGATGCATCACCAAAATAGAGGATGAAAAAGAGAGCAGTGATCTGCATAAAATTCATGTTAATTTATCTGTATTATGAGCAAATTTAGAAATAAATATTGCAATTTAAGTTGGAATACAGTCCATCTCACCATAATGTGGAAGGCTGTGAACAGGTGACCTGTGCACCTGCCTCTTCAGCCTGCTGTCCAGGTGCTGCTGGTGGACAACTTCTAGGCCCTTTAGTTGTTCTTTCTGATGGTTCTTCATCTTTAAACTGGGCTTGGACTAGAACACAGGATGCCTTCAGAACAGAGGACAATCCTCTGGCAGCCTTTGAAATAGAGGAGTGTGCCCTGTAAAAGAGGACACCTCGCCACCACGTCATGTGATGACCATTGCTTTCAGTGCTCGAGCAGTCTGTACACTCAGCCTTAGAACATAAGAACATCAGAAGAGCCATGCTGGATCAGACCAAGGGTCTATCTAGTCTAGCATTTTGTTCACATACATTGGCCAACCAGCTGTTGACCGGGAACCCACAAGCAGGACACGAGTGCAACAGCACTCTCTCACCCATGTTCCCCAGCAGCTGGTGTCTATATAGGCATACTGCCTCTGACACTGGAGATAGTACACAGCCATCAGGAACAGTAGCCTTGGAGAGGGGCAGGCTGACAGTGTGGGATCTTTGGTGCAAGGTCATGCGTGCGGGCAGGCTGCTGGAGGGACAGCAGGAAAGGTGGAGGGAGTTGAAAGGGGACCCTTTCCCACGGATTCAACTCTTGAGTGCAGAAGGATTGCTCGTGCATTGCTTTCTTTGCTAAGGGTACTTTCCAAACATTTTTGGAATTTTTGCACATTTACATTTTGCCCAGGGCTAGCGTTCCTGTCTTCTATGTGGAGCCGATCCAGACGTCACTTTTCTGTCTTGTGTACCCACTATTTTCAACAGCAAAAAAACCAAAGCACCTACAGTGGGGGAGGAAGACACCCATCCATCCCCCCCCCCACACACACACATGGTTGCTTTATGAAGCTGTGCGATCCTCCAGAGTCACACAGGATTGGGCACAGAATCGCTACCCGTTAGAATCTAAGCTGTGCATGTCTTTTAATGTTCTTCTCACTATTAAACACATCTTGAAGGAGAAAGCCTGCCATGAGTCTTCTCGCACATCCCACCAGTTCCCAGATGGGAGTTGTAGTCTAAACATCTCTGGAAGGCACCAGGATGGGGAGACTGATTTTAGGATTGAAGCCGTAGCATCTCTCTTCTGCCCCCTTCCTAACCTGGAGCCACCCCCCTCCCCCATGTTGGCTCTACACCCACCTTTTCCTTTCCTGCCTGTCTAGTGCCCGAAACATACAGTCCCTCCTAGCAGGGCAAAGCCTCCAACAATCTGACTTGGGAGGTCATATTGGTGCAACAGGCTCCATCTCAAGACCAAGTAAATGCTTGAAGTCCCGGAGAAAAGGAATTTCCAGGTCCCGTAAGTCATGAGATGTCAAATGCCGCCGCAGACATTAAAACGTCACTACGGTGAGTAGTTTAATTTCCTGGGTAGAAGTGCTGCTTTGACGCTAATGGCAGATGAAAGTTAAGGCTTCCTGGTCATTCTAACCTCAGCCTGGATGGCAGAAACTCCAGGAGTGGCCGTGCTTAACAATGCACCTTTTATCCAACGGACCGAGGTCCTATTAGCCCTAAAGACGTTAATTATAATCGAAATTACCTATGCAGGCTTGCTCTGGAACTTGAACACACAAGGCTAGTAATAACTTACCCCTATAATGCCAGTGCCATTTGGACGAAGTTTCGTTTTTTCTTTTTTTCCCTTTCTTCCTCCCCTCCTTTTAAAAATCTCCTTAACTACTGTAATAATTAACAACTTTTGTCTGGCTGTGGTTAGAGGCAGCCACATGCTTCGCCCTGAACAAAGGAGCTTGTGGGGGAGACTTCAGCAGCACATTGTGGGTGGGTGGGTGGGTGGGTGGGGGTGTTGCTCAGTCCACTGCAGCCTTCCCCAACCTGGTGCCCTCTAGATGTTTTGGACTTCACATCCCATCAATCCCAGCCAGCATTGACCAATGGTCAGGAATGCTAGGAGTTGTAGCCAAAAAACATCTGAAGGGCATAAGACCATAAGAACATAAGAAGAACCATGCTGGATCAGATGAAGGGTCCATCTAGTCCAGCACTCTGTTCACACAGTGGCCGACCAGCTGTCGACGAGGGACCCACAAGCAGGTCACGGTACAACAGCACCCGCCCACCCATGTTCCCCAGCAGCTGGTGCATATAGGTTTGCTGCGTCTGATACTGAAGCTAGCACATAGCCATCAGGACTAGTAGCCATTGATACCCTTCTCATCCAGGAATTTATCTAACCTCCCCTTTTAAAGCCATCCAAACTGGTGGCCATCACTACATCTCATGGTAGTGAATCCCATAGTTTAACTATGCTCTGTGTGAAGAAGGACCTCTTTTTATCTGGCCTGAACCTCCCACTGATCAGCTTCATGGGGATGACCCCGGGTTCTAGTATTATGGGAGAGGGACAAAAAATGTCTCCCTATTCACATTCTCCACACCATGCATAAATTTGTACCCCTCTATCAGGTAGCCTCCTTTTTTCCAAGCTCAGCCATCCCAGCTGTCATAACCTTCCCTCATAGGGGAGATGCTCAAGCCCTTGATAATTTTAGTTGCCCTTTTCTGCACTTTTCCCAACTCTACAATATCTTCTTAGGTGACCAGAACCACACCTAAAGATTGGAGAAGGCTGGTCTACCTGTTGTGAGAACACAATGGGGTCGACACTTTCCAGATATAGGCTGCCTTCCTCCATGAGTGATCCCTATGCCACGAGAAGAAGGAATTCACTGCTAGCTTTTCCTGTGAACTAAGAGCTGTTTTGTGTATAATGTGGTCTGGGGTTGGAACCACCTTGAACCAGCCTAGCAATTGGAGAAGAGAGAGTTCTGCAGTTACCTGGTTTCGCCTTCTCTTAAAGCAGGAGAGACAATCTTGCACAGGAACTCTCCCATAGATTTGCTATGCAGAGAATAATGCTCACACAAACCAACACCTCCCACAGTGATGTCACTGTTGTAGCCCTCTCTAGCCACTCAGCTGGGCAGGATAGTTCTCAAAGAATATAAGAGCAGCTGTGCTAGATCAGACTGAAGGCTCTGTTTCCATAGCAGGCAGCCAGATGCGCATGGGCAGCCCACAATGAAGACAGAAGTGCAACAGCACTCTTATGCTCTCCCAAGGCCTGTCTTCATGGTGCCAGGTTGGTGCCACCTCCCTCTCAATCCCCTCGCTTTCCCTCTCCCAGAGTGGCGGCAGTCAATCCCGATGCCATGGAGGGAGCATGGGGTTTCTGGGTGGCCATCCGGGTCTTGTAGCCACCCCTGCCATCTTCCTGGTGGAAGGCTACCAATCGCCAGTTGCCTTCCACCATGAACTGCCCCCGGATTGGTCCTGGAGCAACGTTGAAGCATTGCACTGACATCACTCTGATTGAAAAAAATTGGGGTAAATCCCTGACATTTTCAGTCCGCTGCTTCATGGGAAAGCCCTGCGATGGCTGCAAAGCTGCATCAGTGTCATCTAACCGACACAGTGCAGATCTGCAGCCACCACCACGGGGCTTTCCCCACGTATAGACAACCCACCAGCAGCTGGTGCTCCGAGACATCCTGCCTCTGATCCTGGATGTATAGGGTGACCAGATAAAATCCAGGTCAGGGCTCATGTAACTTTAACAGTTGTAGAGAAAAGGGAATTTCAGCCAGTGTCATTTGTATGCAATTAGTTCCTGGTGAAATTCCCTCTTCATCACAACTGTTAAAGTTCCAGGGGCCCTGCCTTCTTTTGTATATGGTCACTCTAGTATAGTGCCTGTAACTTTAACTGTTGTGATGAAGAGGGAATATCACCAGGAACTAATTGCATACAAATGACACTGGCTGAAATTCCCTTTTCTCTACACCTGTTAAAGTTACAGGAGCCCTGACCTGGATTTTATCTGGTCAGCCTATGGATGTAATACCTATCCATCACGACTAGTAGCTATTGCTAGCCTTAAGCCTTCATGGATTTGTATCATTCCTTGAAAGCCATCCAGGTTGGGGGCCATCACTACGTCTTATGGTGGTGAATTCCATAGTTTGACCATGTGCTGTGTGAAGAAAGATTTCTGTTGATCTCTCCTGAATCGAATTTGTTTTGATTCAAGAGAGCATTCAGGGACGACAAACTACAAGGCCACATTCTATGTAACTGTTATTACAAAGTCTGTCCCCAGATGAAGCACACATATATCCCTTCTCTTCTTGAAGGCTGTCTGTGGCTGAACAATAGTCTTTTGATGCTGGTTCTTGGATTTCTATGCCGATATATATTTCTGCTTATAACCCTCCCATGTTTTCCCACTGCTTCCTTGTCTTGACATGAGGCTGCGTAGAGGCCCTTTGCTGAAATGGAAATACCGGCCGCAACAGCAGCTTCACTCCACAGCATAGCCAACCTCTTCTGAAAGTTAAATACAGAAGTGGCACCTGTATTTTGGAGACTTCAAGGCTGTGGGATCCAGTGGTTTGTCTCTAATGTTGCTCTTGCTGTTACCAGTCAGAGCAAGTGCTGCGTTAGATGGATCAAGGGCCTGACTCAGTATAAAGTAGGGTGACCAGGAGGACAGGGCTCCTGTATCTTTAACAGTTGTATTGAAAAGGGGATTTCAGCAGGTGTTATTTGTATGCATGCAGCACCTGGTGAAATTCCCCTCTTCATCACAACAGTTAAAGCTGCGGGAGCCCCACCCTCTTTTGTATCTGGTGATGCTAGGCAGGGCTTTTGCAGCTTTAACTGTTGTGATGAAGAGGGAATTTCACCAGGTGCTGCATGCATACAAATGACACCTGCTGAAATTTCCTTTTCTGTGCAACTGTAAAAGATACAGGAGCCCTGCCCTCCTTTTCATATGGTCACCCTAGAAGAGCTTCATATATTTGAATTTATTCCCCCCCCCCCCCCCCATTATCACCGGATCGCTTGCTGCCTTTCAGCTACGATGTGGTCATTTGCAGGCTAGGTGGCGCTGTTGGGTTTTCCAGTTCATCGTCATCTTCTATATATTTCTCCAGCTCAGAAGCAATATTGATTGCTTCTCTCTTCCGGCCTTGGCATCAGTGACAAGTAGCACTTTCTCCTGTCTGCCCTGGTTTGCATCTGCGGGGACCTTGTTGCATTGATATCCGAAGTTGTTTCTGTTTCTCATGCGGAGAAAAAGCCTTTATTTGAGCAAGTCTTTAATTCAAACAGCAAACAAGTTTGTAGCCCGCAAACAGGTACTTCATCACTAGAGCATGGAAATTGTGCTTCTAAACATGGTAGCTAAAGCTTGTGGGAAGAAGAAACAGGCGGGGAACTGCTGTAATAGCAAAGGGTATGCACTGTACATCTGCTCAAATGTCACACCCACAAATTCCCTGGCTGCCTTTCCCTCACCCCCATGTACAATATGGGTAGAATAAGAATAATACTGACCTACCCTAAAAGGTCGTTGTTAGGGTTATTTTATCTATCTAAAATTATTTATAGGTAACACAAAAGCAGTGATGCCAGTCTGGGGCCTTCACCACGCCAGGCCTTTTATCCCACAACTTACCGGGGCTTCTGTTTCTTGATTCTTTGCAGGATCAAGATTGTCTATTTACATGGGCTAATGTGGTTAGTCTTTCTCGAGAAGTATTCGGGGAGTTCTATATATTTCATTTTACAGCCACTAGATGGGGGCTGCTGTTATTGCGCCCTTATGGAGTACACAGCAAGGAAAGAGCTTCTTAAGCGCTTCCTAGAGAGAAATTGGACTTTCCCCACACTTTTCAATTGCAGGATAAAGGTTCATAAACCCCAGGAAGGGCCCTGGAGGTTGATGATGTCGTGTAAAGGACCCACAAACATCAGTGGGTAGCCAATCTTGATCCACCCCATAGTGACCCTGCAGCAGTCAGCATCATTACCACTTCTGTGATGCTACCGGGGTCACCAAAGGCTCAAGCCTCCCTCCCGTGGTGGCACCTTCAGGAGTGCAGAAACGGTGATGTAGAGCGGGATCTCAAGGGCAGAGTGGGGGAACTTCCTCCCTGCAACAACCCAGAAGCATCAGGCATCACAGCTTCCACACTGACATCGGTGGTGTGGAACCAGCAATGCCGGCAAGGGGTGTGCAGCAAGGATGGCGGTGCCGAAGGAGGGGACGCTTTCTAGCAAACCTGGGTTTGTGGCTGCATAAGATGTGAAGCCGTCCTCACTCTTAGCTCGTCCCTCCTCGGCTTTATGGGCATGACTCTGTACCAGATTAGAAGCACTTGCCCCTGCCATGTGCCTATAACTTTGTATATTGGAACTCCACGACGGCGATTCTGCTTTCATGCTGGCTTGCAGTCATGTGGTGAGACAGTCCCTTGGAAACAGTTTGAAATGTCTGTCTCAGGTTCTGCGGCTGTTCGCTTTAGTTTTCCTTCCCTTTGACAATGCTAGGGTTTTTTTCCACCTGTGGTTGGCCACCAGCACCTTGCTTGTACAAGCTCATAAGGTCTGATGTTTTCTGCTTCCTTCTGGTTTAAGCGAGGTCCACTCGAGGCCCAGCTATCCTGTGCACCGCTCTCACTCAGCCAGTTGCCCCCAGCCAATATCCGTTTTCTATTTTCAAGTCAAAAAGGAATTGCTTACTTAACAATGTTATAGGTTATAGCCATTGGGCTGCCGTGACGGTGCTGCATTGGCGCTGCATTCATCCCCCTAAACCCCACGGTTTCACTCCTATGGGGGTGGCATCAGGTAATCCCCATTCCAAGGAGGAGGCACGGGGTTTCATCAGGGTTCTGGAGCCACCCAATCGCCGGTCACCTTCTGCCAGGACCGCCTCCCAGATTAGCAGAAGAGCCATGCTGACCTCACTCCCACTGAAAAAGTCAGGGTAAGTCCCCAACGTTTTCACCGCACAGCTTTGCGGAAAAGCCCCATGGTGGCTGAGAATCTGCGGCTGCGTCATATAACTGATTCACAGCCACCGCGGGGCTTTGAGCATGTATAGACATCCCCCATGTCATTCTGTGAAGCAACATATTATGCAAAATGGCCCACAGCCTTGACAAATATACCCTCCCCCATTTTGGGAGGCTCTGGCAGGAAAGGGTCAGTTTTGTGTCTTTGTCCCATCTCTAACCTGCCCATCTCTGATGCTTCTCCAGGACAGGACAACCTGCTCAATGACCAGGGCCTTGCAGTCAGGTTAGTCACTTGCAAGACCACAGACATCCTGTAGAAGGCTTTTTTCCCTTCACTCCTGACATGGGTTGCCATTTAGCACTTGGTTGTGGGCTGGAAGCAACCCAGCATCCCTGCAGCCGCCATTAGCATGGAAGGGGGAAATGCACATTTCATTTTCATTTCATTTATTACATTTATATACCGCCCCATAGCCAAAGCTCTCTGGGCAGTTTACAAAATGCAAGTTTACAGTAGAAATATCACAAAAAAATATTCAACAATATGCTACAACAATATTTAACAATATACTAAACAACAACATCGCAATAAGACTCAAAAATATACTAAATACAAGTTTATAGCAAAACTTGTATTTAAGGGGAAAAAAACACAACTTGGTTGGAATAACAGCTCTCCCCCTGAAGCAGCACCTCCCAAACTTCAGCTCCAGCCTCGCTTTTTAAAGTCTCCAGGCGTGGGGGGGGGAGGGGAGCAGGTGGAATAGCTCACTCTCGATGGCACAGCATCTCTCCCTCCGAAGCAGCACCTCCCTCCACCCTCTCCCTCGTTCCAAATGGTGAAGGATCCGTGGTGGAGTGATACCATCCCCTGACAATCAGTGGATTGTTGGTGGAGTTTTGCAAGAGTCCCATTAATGTTGCGAATCTACAGTTAGCCTTCTTGGGATGATGCTCATGCTTAAGGTGTCTCTCTTTCCTTCCTCCCCCGCAGACATTGGACAACCTGGAACAGAGATTTTCAATATGCCAGCCATTACTGGAACAGGTAGGTGTTGTGCTTCCTCTCCGTCCGGCGTCTGGCTCTCCCCTGCATTCCACACAGAATTTTGCAAGTTGTCACGAACACCCTCAAATAATTTAGGCATGATATATGCCGCAGTGAATGGGCAGGGTAAAGCCCTTGCTGTATACACACCCACTTTCATACATACAGCATGAGGAGTGTGGATCATGTGCTCTGTAACACCTTGGCCGAGTTGTGGGTCTGTTTCTGGTGAAATTGTTGGATGTGTTTGTTGATTTCACAAAACATATAACTGTGAGTTAAAATAAGGACATAAATGTCAGTGGCATTTCCCCCCCTAACATCCCCACATTCAGCTCAGGGTGAACAAAAGCCTGTGGTCATGTCTTTTTCTCCTAACGTCCGCATGCATTTAATCCACAAAAAGCAGTTGAACGGTTGCAATAAAATCTGGGCACTGTCAAATAATTGTCTTTTTAAAAAGGTGATATATAACAGCAGCTTTATCCTATTTCTTTAGCCCCCCCCCCCGGGCCAATACTCAGACAGAAAATAATAATGTTACTCCAAAGTGGCAAAGTTCCCCAAGTGCTGTTTACATTGCCAGATGTAAGCCCTAAATGTGATGTCTGGGACTGCCCTGTGTTCAAAATGCCAACAGCCAGCAATTGTCACCAACAGTCTCTACCTGTCATTCAGACAAAATTGTAAGGGGAAATTGTGCAGGGGGGGGGGGGGCTTTCCTTTGCACCATTTGCCTGACCATAATTACACACAAGCACTTAATCTGCTATTAACCGCTCTAGAGAAAAAAAAATATTTATTTATTTATTGCATTTTTATACCACCCTATAGCCGAAGCTCTCTGGGCGGTTCACAAAAATTAAAACCATAAAATCATTTTAAGAAATAGAAAACACAAAATAACATACAATATAAAAACACAACCAGGATAAAACCAAGCAGCAAAGATTAATACAGATTAAAATACAAATTTAAAACAGCAAGGGTTAAAATCGAGTTAATTTAGCTGTTAAAATGCTGGGAGAACCTGGTGATGAAAGGAGTGCAAAGTAGGTGCCAGGCGAACCTCTCTGGGGAGCTCATTCCACAGCCGGGGTGCCACAACAGAGAAAGCCCTCCTCCTAGTGGCCACCTGCTTCACTTCCTTTGGCAGGGGCTCACGGAGAAGGACCCCTGTAGATGATCTTAGGGTCTGGGCAGGTACATATAGGAGATAACCTGGCCCCAAACTGTTTAGGACTTTAAATGTTAGTACCAGCTCTTTGAATTGGGCCCGGACCTGGACCGGCAGCCAGTGAAGCTGGAAAAGGACTGGCGTAATGTGATCTCGTTGGCCAGTCCCTGTTAGCAAACGTGCTGCCCTGTTTTGTACCAGCTGAAATTTCCAGACCGTTTTCAAAGGCAGCCCCACGTATAACACATTGCAGTAATCCAAACTAGAGGTTATGAGAGCATGGATAACTGTAGCTAGGCTATCTCTGTCCAGATAAGGGCGCAGTTGGTATAGCCTAAGCTGATAAAAGGTGCTCTTTGCCACCGAGTTCACCTGTGCCTCAAGTGACAGTTCTGGATCCAGGAGCACCCCCAAACTACGGACCCGATCCTTTAGGGGGAGTGCAACCCCCTCCAGAACAGGGTGAACATATTGGTGAACGTATTTTTATTTACATTAAAATGCACTTGAAGCAAGATGTATCCATGCCATGTAGTGATTTAACACATAGGACCGGGGAGGGAGTTAAAATCTGTAGACTGGCATCTTTTATGCATGTGTGTGTACAAATCAATGTATTTTAAAGGCTGTCCCCAAATTTTCCCCCAAAGACAAAATCAGGACAATGATTTCCCAGAGGCAAATACCAGAAAATAGGTAACGTTGAAATGTATTTCAGTGCATGGATACAGATGACCATCTTGCCACACTCTCTACCACAAATTTGACCCTGTTGTAAGGTAAAATCCTACGTACCATTTGGCAGAGTAAATACAAGCAAGAGCTCACCCAGGGCTAATATGTTTATCTGTGTAGGCTCAGTGCAAAGGGTTATTCAGACTCATGACACTTCGTGCCAGTGAATTATAGAGCTCCTTCACACGAGTGATTTATAGCACACTTGTGACTGGTCACTTACGGATGTTCGCAGGTCATTTTGATGCCGCTGTCTTCCTTCTGCGCATCTCCCGCTTGTCTCTCGCTCCTTCTGATTTTTTTTTCATTATGAATTAATCCTCCATAAAAGTGACTTTTCTAGGCTATAGCAATATTTGTCGCTATTTCCTGCCATGTGCAGGAGAAGTTTCACTATAAAGCACCCACTAGAGGGCGCTGTCCCACTATACTGAATGGGTCATGTGGCTGCTGCTTTCTTCCCCTTATTTCCCCATGTGATTTGGCTCATCCCTATTGCAGAAGAGAGGCAGGAAGCAAGAACGATGGTAAGGAAATGCAAATTCCCCCGTCTGAAAACCGTCATAGTCTTTCAGATTAAAATTAGGGATGTGCACGGACGCAAAAAATCATATCTGAATCGGAATTGGAATCGGAATCGGAACTTTATATTTAGAAAAATATTGTATCGGAAAAATCGGAGGTTTATCTGTGTAGGCTCAGTGCAAAGGGTTATTCAGAATCATGAGACTTCGTGCCAGTGAATTATAGAGCTCCTTCACACGAGGGAAGGATCCGATACCGATATTAAAATCGGATGTCCGATTTTTGAATCGGATGCCATTTTGAATGATTTTCCCTATAGCCTAGTATTGTGTTACAAAAATGACTATAACATTATTATTATTATTATTATTATTATTATTATTATTTTCAAATAAATAGCACAAAAATGGTACCTGACACCAGTGAAGATGGCAAAAATAAACAGAAATCTGACATCAATGTGCTGGAGAGGATGCAAAGAAAAGGGGACCCAAATACATATGTGGTGAGAATGCAAAAGGGTTAAGAAATTTTGGAAAAAGGTATTTCAAAAAATAGAGGAAGTTACAGATCAGGAGATAAAATAAAGCCTGAGCTAGCTCTATTGAATATGTATATTAAAGAAAATAGAGGGTTAGAAGATAAAATTTTAATTGGGTTCATGTTGATGGCAGCAAGATATCTGATAGCATCCAAATGGAAGACAGCCAGGATGTTGACAGCCAGGATGTTGACAATCAAAATGTGGGGGGGAAATTTATGGAACATTGTAATAAATGAAAAAATTGACAGAGAAACTCAGAGTTTACAGGCGAAGAAGAAAAGAGATACCTTCAGAATGGACTGGAAAGCATACATAGAGTATATGAAAAAAGAACCAAATAGGGAAAATATGGCGGAAGGATATAAAAAGTTATGAGACTTATGAAAATATTTTTTTTAAAAAAAAAGAAGAGAGAAAGAAGAAAAAAAGAGACAAGCCAGAAGAAAAACTGTGGGGTGGAAGAGGGGGAAGGGGGAAAATTTATATTCGATATTGGTGATTATTGTTAAAATGATTTAAATGTTGTTGGATAAGAAAATGTAACAAAGAGGTATTAAAAAAATAACTTTTTTTATTTTTGAAAATAGAAGCATGAAACTTAGCCACGTTGCAGATGGGTATCAGTATCAAGACTTCCAATTTTGACCTGATTCAGATTGGGAAAAATCAGAGGTCCCTCGTATCGCTTCAGATCCAATTCCGATATGAAAATTGGACCTTCGATTTTAATCGGATGCCATTTTGGGATGATTTTCCCCATAACCTGCTATTGTAGTACAGAAATGCCTATAACTTTTTTATTTTTAAAGCTAGAAGCATGAAACTTGGCCACATGGCAGATGGGTTTGAGGTACTTACGTGTGAGAAATTTCAGAAACATAGATGCAGGCATGTAGTGGCCTAAATTTTTTACTTTAAAAGTTCCAATATGGTGGGTTTGACAGCTGACAGAGGGGGGAGAAGGCAGGGGAGGGGGGTGCTGTTTGACAGCTGTCAAACCCACCATTTTGGAACTTTTGAAACTTTTAAAGTAAAACATTCATAGCCACTACATGGCTGCACCTATGTTTCTGAAATTTCTCACACAGACGTACCTCAAACCCATCTGCCATGTGCCCAAGTTTCATGCTTCTATCTTTAAAAATAAAAAGGTTGTAGGCATTTATTTACAGTAATAGAAGGCTATGGGGAAAATCATCCCAAAATGGCGTCCAATGTTCCGATTTTATCTGATTTGAATCGGATTAAAAAAATTGGATCGGATGCAATCGGAGCACCTGAAAAAAAATCAGTATCAGGTATCAGATGTCCGATTTCCTTTGATTTGCTTCAGAATCGGACATCGGATCTGATACAATGCACATCCTTAGTCATTTGGACTCACAGGGACCAGCTGGGAGGCTTCCCAGGTAAACGCCCGATGTAGAAAGGGCTGTTCAGCCCAGATCTACACCTTGTGTCAAATCATTACAAATGTGGAATACAAAGCAGGATATATCGCTATGAAAGCGGTATATGGAATGTGGATTGGGCCCCAACAGTTATCAATGCACCTCAATACCACTATAAAGCAGTAGTGTAGATTTAGCCCCATATCCAGCCCTGCAGGATGAGAAACTGGCTCATGGGTAAAATTGAACTGGAAAAGTGGTTGTTGGAGAAAGAGTTAAGCACTCCTGCTCTACTCTCCACTGCTTTTCCCCTACAATCTGGAAAATCATGGGGATTATATATCAAGGTGGGCTGGCAGTAAACATGAAAAAAATGTTAAAGTACTCTGGGGCTGTATCTTCAGGATGGGACCTTTGCTGCTTGTTCCCTTGAAACCCCGCAGCATCGCAGCTGTGGGGTAAGAATGTTAATTTTAATTGCAGGAGGGAGCACAGGCTTTCTTGGTCAAAAACGCCACAGTGCTGGCAACCATTTGGCTTGGTGAGCCCACCCCCTGCCCTCTGCCCTGCCTTCCCACTTACCTCGTCCTATCCTGGGCCTCGATCCACCCCCAGGAATGCCCCAAGCTTGAAACAGAAGCGAGGTCACCACTGACAGACGGCAAAAAGCTGGTGGTGACCTCGCAGCAGAGGCAAAAGCCACAGTAAGTTGACTGCATTTCCAGCATACAGTTTTGTCCGAAAAGCCCGTGGTGGCTTTTAGGATGAAACTGTGTATAAATGATGCAGCGCCGCTGCGCAGCCCACACGGGGGATGCGGGACATATAGACAACCCCCAACAGTCTGAGAACAGAAGCAAATAGGAACTGAGTGGTGATGGGGGTGACAAAAGTGACAATATCCACAGGCAACTTTGTATCTCTCTGTGGACACCTGTGATAGTCACCCAACAATGGAGCTTTGCATTATAGGTGGACCTGGGTCTGAAAAGGGAGAATGCGCACCTGCTCTGTAGCTTATTTTGACTCATGGTCAATACAGCCCTGACAAAGATCTTACAGCTGATTTGAAAATATTTTGTCGGCGAATTTGGGCTGGGGAAAAGACAATCTTTTTTCCGACTTTCTTGAATCGTAACATTTGCGGAGGACAAATGACCACTTGTGTGGTGTGTTTTAAAAAGAAGAACCTGGCTCCACTTTTTCTGGGATTGTGGGCTCTCTCTCTCTACTTATTCTTTGCTATATTTAGCACAAAGCAGGCTTCAAATTATTAATGGCTATAAGCAAACGCTGTCTCTTGTCAGACATACCCCCAACCGTCCCCCTTGGGAGTGCAGAGTAGAAAAATATCTCGTCCCTTGTCCCTATCAGCTCCTTTCTTAATGAATACATTAAAACGAGACTGTTTGTTTATATCTGCTTCAAAATCTCCAAAGACACAGCTATATTTAAGCCTTGCTTCGAATCCCGTCCTTGTAATGGGTCATTAATGTATTTTAAGTGCGAGAGAAAACTTTTCACTGGCAGAAGGGAAGGCTGAAGAAAATGGCTTTAATAGCAAAATGACCTTTTGATTGCTTTTAAATTCCCAATGAATAATGCATATATCAGTGGATTCGGCATTATAATGCAAAGCTAATAGACCACCCCTAGCTAGGAGCCAGAACACTTGGTAAACGGTGCCAATTGGGAAGGCAGTGTACAATGTTTAAACAGGATGACGCTAATATTTTTTTTAAAAAATCCTTTAGAAAAATGTCCTCTGGAAGGAAAGGCATCCATTGATGAAGGCAGTATTTAAAACTGATGTTAGAATGCCTGCAGGAAGTGGAACCAAATAAGAACATAAGAAGTGCCATGCTGGATCAGACCAAGAGTTCATCTAGTCCAGCACTCCAGGGACCAACAAGCCCATGTTCCCCAGCAGTTGGTGCACACAGGCCTACTGCCTTGGATACTGCCTTGGATACTGGAGGTAGCACATAACTGTCAGGGCTAGTAGCCATGGATTGCCTTCTCCTCCAGGGATTTCTCCAACCCTCTTTTAAAGCCATCCAAATTGGTGGTCATCACTACATCCTGTGGTAGCGAATTCCATAGTTCAACCCTGCACTGTGTGAAGAAGGCCTTCCTTTTATTTGTTCTGAATCTCTCACCAATCAGCTTCATGGCAGGACCCCATGAAGAAATACAGCCTTATGATGCTTTCGAGACTGGGATGCAAGGTTTGGGTTTTATATTGAGGCTTGGAGCCGGCTGTGGGGAGAGATCGCTTTTCCCTGCCAGGACCAGATGCAATCCATTCACTCTGACAGTTCCTTTTAAACTACACAGAGGCTTAGGGCGCATTAAATATGCTTAGGGGAAATAATCCAGACTTTTAGCATTCTAGGGAAAGCTGGGGAAGAGGCGGGGTGTCAGCAGGACAGGCATGGCGTCATGTGAGTACGGTACTGCAAATCTGCACACCAGGCATGGCACTTAATCGCTGGTGTGATGGATCTCGTTGTCAGCATCCCTTCTAATTAAGTGCTAGTGCTTTGACTTCATAAGCCCTGGTTCCACTACACCACTGAGTTCACTCGCTCATTTTTTATGGACCATTTACATGATGTCATTAAATCACTCTTATACAGTGTGTTTCCATATACTCTTTATGACTTCTTTTTTCACACTGAAGAAAAGCCGTCCTTTAAAGAAAAAATGGAACCGTAGTGCCATCTATGCAGTTGTAGTTTGCCTTAGCACAACCCTTCCTTCTTTCTGCAGAGGCCTGGTCTTGATGTGTGCAGTAGGGGTGTGCATACAAAAAATATATATGTTGTTTATCGTTATCGTCATTTCGGACAAAAAAAAATTATCATCTGCATTCACATCATTGGTGAACCGTATCGTCTTCACGATAATTATCATGAAAAAATGATATTTTTTGCAGCCCTATTTTTAAAGAAAAAAATGCCTATAACTTCTGTATTTTAAAAGTTTGAGGCTTAAAACTTGGTCACAGTGCTTATGGGGTATGCCTAAGTATGTGTATGAAATTTGAGATCGATCCCTCCAACCCTCAATTTTATATGAATTTATTAAAGATTGTTTCAGTTCTGACAGTTCAGAATGACAGCTCACCACGTATGTTCATTCAGACCTGTCAGAACGGAAACGATCTTTCAAAAATTCATATAAAATTGAGGGTTTGAGGGATCGATCTCAAATTTCATACACATACTTAGGCATACCCCATAAGCACTATGACCAAGTTTCAAGCCTCTAACTTTTAAAATACAGAAGTTATAGGTATATTTATATGGCAGTCCGATAAAACGATAAAATCGCACAAAAATTATCGTCTCCGATGATTATCGTAGGTTTTTCTATCGTATTGTTAAACACATGCACGATAATGACCTTATCATATCGTTATCATTACGATACACATCCCTAGTGTGCAGTGATTCATCTGGGCAGTGAATCTGTTACTATGCATCTATATCTTTGCACACCCATTTCCTTTCCAGTTGGTGCCATTTTAGTGTGTGATATATATATAGAAATATTCATGTAAGAGCAGTGCAATGAAAAAAGTGTTTTAGCACAAATTGTAAAAATGGATTCAAAAACTCTAAAAAAACACCCACATAAAACACACTGCCTTTCGGGTCTTTCGTGTAGGTATCATTTTATTACTATTCTTCTACTTTTTAACATTATCGAAGCAATCACACAATCATACTGAAGAGGAGGAACAACTCCAGGGGCTAATGTACGGGAGCCCCTGCTAGGATTTGGGCCCTTGGCAAGGGCCCAACCATCCCTACCCTTGGTGCCTGCCCTGCACTGCCACCCCTTAAGCTTCCCATGACACTTGCTACAAGTGAGCAATCACTCACGATCTTGAGTCTTCAACAGGCAAACCCAGCATCACTGCAACTGCTGAAGTGAACCACCATGAGCACCAGGGAGTGGACACCAGAAACCCCTGCCACATGGTGGATCAATAGGCGTTAAGGCTCCTAGCTCTAGGAGGAAGAGGCATTAGTGGCTTCCCTGTCTGAACCACACTAGCCTGGGAGGGATGGGTTCATCATGCAGATCACTGAATTCCCTTAAGGCTTATGAGCCCATTGTGGGAATCGTGGTCATGGCTCGTGGAGGTTTTTGAGCATTCTGACCTTTGTCCAGGCATGGGGTAGAAGAGAGACTGTCGCCAGGCAGCTGCAGGGAGCTCACTTTCCCCTTTCTGGCAGAGAGGGGAAAGCAAGCTCCCTGCAGCTGCTCCTTCTCTGGCTGATGGATGGCCGGGTTGGTCTCCCCCTTGGCTTGATGTCATTCCTTCCAAGCAGAGGGTGCAGCCTGCCTACCAGTGGCCCTAGATCCCATGTGCTCCCCTTCTGCTCTCCAAGCCTAAGGCCCTTGTAGATCACTTGCCTGGCTGGGTTATTATTTGAGACTCCTATAATTCAGCTGATCACATGACTGAGTCACATGACGCTTCTGTAGGTCAATTGCCCATCTGAATGGGTTACATAGGGCTTCCTTTAGTCAGCCTACTACCTGGCTAAGTCACGTGGTGCTCCTGTTGGTCAGATGCCCATCTGGCTTGGTTATATCAGGCACATGTAAATCAGCTGACCACCTGACTAAATCAAATGTTGATGCCCCTCTAGTCACCTGCCCATCTGGCTTCATCATGCAGGGGAAGCAAAAAGTGACTTAGATCTGTTAAGAACATAAGAACATAAGAACATAAGAACATATGCCCTGCTGGATCAGAACGGGGGCCATCTAGGCCAGCACTCTGTTCACACAGTGGCCAAGCAGCTGCCGGCCAGGGACCAACAAAGCAGGACATGGTGTCATGACAGCCATGAGCGAGATGGCTGCACCTGCAGGCAGTGAAATAGAAGCAACTCAGCTCAACCATACTCAGACATACACTACAGAGTCCTCAACGGTGTGCTCACAGAGACCTACCAGAGTCCCCGGCATTTGAAGGGCCATCAGATGAACATTCTGCCCAGGGCTTTCAGCTGAACACTTTGTTCTGACCTTGAAAAACTTACCTCCCTCATCTTCCTTTCCCCTCGACTCCCCTTCTCTTGCATGTCATGTGTGTCTGTAAGTCTGGTGGCAGGGACTGTCGCTCTTTTTGATTGATGTGTGAGCCACTTTCGGAGACAATCATTGTCTGAATAAGTAGAATAGAAATATGGCAAATACACACATACATTACAACAGCAATGTGTAAATAGGCTTTTTGAAGGCGGCCAGAAGTCAGGGATGGTTAAGGATACAAAAAGAGGAAAATCTTGCACGGCCCAATGCAAAAACTCAGAATTTTTCCTTTTAGGTATTGAGCGTCTTCCGACAAGCATTTTATGGCATGCTCGCCACTCATGGTTCTTCACAGGACATTTTGAGGATGCAGTGTTCCCTCCACTCTTTTTTCCGTCACAAAATAAGACCCAGAAAATCCATTTTGGGGGGCTATAATGATGCTTGCCACCATTTTCTGCTGTAGGAAGAAGAAGCTGCGTGATAAAAACACCCACTGAATGGGCCATGTGATCACTGCTTGCTTCTTCTTTCTTCCCTGTGTGAAGAAAGGAAGCTGCTTGTCCCTATTGTGGGACAGAAGCAGGCGGCAAAGCAATGGGAGGGAAACGTGATCCACCCTCCCCCCAGTCTGATGAGGCTCATTGACATGTGAGAAGGTAAATCACCTTTTGCCCTACTGCTCTCTGTCATGTGATTGTCAAATGTACCTGAGCTGCAATGTACAATAGAATCGGGTTCTGCATTATTTCCCAAATTAACATCAACCTCCACAAATGACGCAGATAGCGTGAGAAGGGCACAAGTGGGATTTTAAGAGTCTGGTGTGAAAACATCTTTAGAGCTCCATCACTCCAGCGATTTAGTGCCCTCTCACCATGCTTGGTGTGCGGATTTGCAGCATGGTATTCACATGACCCCGTGCCTGTCCTGCTGACACCCTGCCTCTTCTCCAGCCTTTCCTAGAACACTAAAAGTCTGGATTATTTCTCCTAAGCACATTAAAGCCTCCGTGTAGTTTTAAAGGAACTGGGGGCTTGAATGGATTGCATCAGGTCCTGGCAGGGAAAAGCGATCTCTCCCAGCAGCCGTCTCCAAGACGCAATATAAAACCCAAACCTTGCATCCCAGTCTCAAAAGCATTTTTAAAAATCATTGAATGCCTGAATCTCTGCAGAAACAGGATTGTACTCCCTTGATGCCCCCAGAGAACCAGACTAAAGGGTCGTTCCATTTTTGCCCAGCAGAAAGTCGATCTGGTGGAAGTACTTATCTGCCAGGACCTGACTGGAGGGAAAAAGAGAAGGGGAGGGGTGGGGTGGAGTGGAGTGGAGTGGAAGAGCAAACCAGCGAAGGAGCAAAAGAGCAGCTATTCAGGTGAAAGGGATCATAAGCTTGATGCACTTCTGCATCAGAGGTAAAAAGACGCAGAGGCAAACCAGGGGGGGAAATTAGGTGCGATGAAGGTATTAGTCTTGCTAGATTCAAACAGACTCTTTTGTCACCTCCAGCCCCAGAGCAGAGCATCAACTTCAGCCCCAAACCCTAGTAGGTAGTTGTGATCTACATTCCAGGCCAGATCTTCGCCAAGCAGGATATAACACTATGAAAGTGGTTTGAAAACAGTATATGGAATGTGTCATGGGCCCCAATAGTTATTAGTGCACTTCAAAACCGTTGTAAAGCAATAGTGAAGATCCTGTCCCAGACTCTAGGAACTTTAAGGAGCCATCAGTGCCCAGTAATCTAGCAACTTCAGCTAGTAAGTACCATCTTTTAACTTTGCAAGCCTGTAAGAATGTTGGCATATCAGCCTTTGGACAAGACATCCTCAGTGGGACTTCTCAACCTGCTCTTGTCAGTGAGGCTCCACCATGCCTACCATTGACTCCAGCCCTGATTTCAGCATTTCTTTCCTCCCCTCTCTTTTATTATCACATTGGTTCATCATCCATCAATAATGTAGCAAGGAAATGCTGGATGCTAATATGCGGCAGTCGAAAACACGGCGCTTGGATAGAAACGCAGGGCAGGAATCATCATTCCCAAAAAGGTTTTTTTTGTGTGTTTCGTTTTTAAATTGAGCTCCATCTGTTGTGCATTTAAACATTCCTAAGTCCTACCACAGATCTCAGCGGCTTAAAACGCCGTAAGTGGGTGCACATGTGACTAAAGCGTCAGCTGGGGGAAATTGGCTTAGTGCCATTGACACCAGTGAAGGGAGGCTGACTCCAGCCAGCTATAGGCTTTGGCCCGACGAGCCTGTTTCCGAAATAAAGCTCGCTTGCGAAATGTGACACACACCCCACCCCCACGAATGCATTTGGAGAAGGGGATCCAATCCCAATGGGACCATAACCAGCACTTGGTTGAATGGTGTCCAGAAACAGAGACCGGTAGCCACTGAAGCCGTCATAATAAGGGGACGACATGAGGAGGGGCCGTACCTCCGTGTGACAGAACACTTCCTTTGCATTCAGAAGGTCCCAGGTTCGAGCCTCAGCATCTCAAAGTAGGGCCGGAAGAACACCTGCCTGAAACCTTGGAGACCCGCCTTCAGTCATGTCGACAATATTGGGCTAGACGGACCCATGGCCTGATCCAGTATCCAACAACAACAAACTTTATTTAAGTCCATAGATCATTTCCTATACAGCATATATTACAATTTTACAACAGCAAGAGTTACAATGATCTGAGAGTTTAGTATTTAAGCTAGAATTCATGTACAATTCCATTGGAGATAAAGAAGCCCATGTATTCTATTAGTGATGTATTTTTATCTTTTATTCACTTACTACTAAATTATACATTCATTTGGGCTCTACATCTGATAGCAAGATTGAGAAACTTTGCAACCTGAATAGAGATATGCTTGTTGTTCCCTTGAAGTAGAGCAATAGCCAATTTGTCCTGTGATCTGCCAGGAAATTTCTGTGTAATTGGCCAAATGAGCGATCTTCTAACATCATTATAAAAACTACAATTAAACAGAACATGCACAACTGTTTCTACCTCCATATTATTACATGGGCAGTACCGTTCCTCAGCAGGGACTTTCTTGTATCTCCCCTCCAAAAGTTTGGAGGGGAGGACATTAAATCTTCCTAACATAAATGCTCTCCTATATTTAGGAACAGAGAACCAAGACAGGTAGGCCATACCATCTGCAGACATATGGTCCAATAGCCCTAAGGATAAGGGAGAACATGGGCCGCGGGCAGAGGCACTCATCACCTGCCAGTCTATATCCATTAGTCTCTGTTTCAAGGTATATTTAGCACCTTCTAGATCTTTATAGAGTAGACTGGGGATTGATAATCCCAAGGAGTTTATTTTATATGCTAGTGCCTTCGTCCAGGGGGATACATACGAGTCCAATAGGACCTGAGAGACCAAGGCATCTGGGGTAATGCTGTGATAAAGTCGAAACCAGAAATTCAGGGAGTGAGTCCAACCTGATCCAGTATAAGGCAGCTTCCTAAGTCCCATGTAGGTCCAGATGGGCTGTTGCACCAATTCACTCCCTACAACTGCCCCCCTTGTCAACAGCCAGACCCGCAGCATTCTGGCTCGGATGGAATTCCGAACAGTCATCAAAGGCAGCCTGACAGAGAGTGCATTACAGCAGTCCAAATAGGATGGAACTAAGGCATGTGTTATCATAGGTGTGACCCTTGACTTTTAAAGAGGCCCCCGTGGCATGTGCAGGGCCGTGCAGAGCTGGTCACATGCCCAGGCCAGATGGGAAGTGTGTGCCCCCCCATTTCAAAAAAGGAGGACAACATGTCCGCCCCAAGGGGGCGTGCCCACCAACATGTCCGTTCTACATAACACCTTCATAGTAAACTT
Organism: Anniella stebbinsi; assembly: GCA_029215795.1. NCBI lineage: Eukaryota > Metazoa > Chordata > Lepidosauria > Squamata > Anniellidae > Anniella > Anniella stebbinsi. Next base: position 85,952,633 of record JARDYH010000007.1, read on the forward strand.
GTTCTACAACACCACAAGGCACATATATCCCCGCTCCGCATGCGGCATGGCCCTCTGGAGCTTGTAGTCTGACTGTGGTATTCACGATGGACGGCTTCTGCGCTGTTTCCGCAAGGCGGGCTCCTCGCTTCTCGATGGGCCGCTTACGCAACGGAATCAGTAGCGTAAGCTTAGGGGGACCTCCTCATCAGAGTGCCCCCTCAAAATCGTGGGCCCTGGGCCAACTGGCCCAACTGCCCCCCCCCCCTTCTGCATGGCCCTGGGCATGTGATCAGCAGAACAGCCAGCAATGCATGGTAGAAACTGGTGTTAGGATTATATGGTTGCATTTTTGATCAGAGATCAGTATGTACTTGCAAAGATTTTACAGCTCCCTGGATTATATATTTCCAACTTGTAGCTGTCCAGGAACTATAGAATTGCATTATAATATGGGTGGTTTCTTCTTAGGTTTATGTGACGGTTTCAGTAAAACTTCTGCCAGTGGGTTCACTGGAGTTGGAATGCTGCTCTGCAATGATCACAGCTCTTCCGCTCAGTACCACTCAATCAAGCTCTTGCTGAAAGGCATCAGGAGTTTTGATCCAAGAATCCTAGCAGTCAGAGCCAGACACCAGCGTTAGCTCCAGGTGTGAGCAGCCCCCCACAAAGAGGCCTTAGCGGCCTCCAGCACCAGTAGGAGGTGGCTACCTACCCTTTTAACATGTGACAATGCTCGAACTGAGTATAACTCCTGGAATTGTGGGTAATTCAAAATGGCAGCTTCCCAGAAGAGTGGCCACCTATAAATTGCCAAAGACGAAGAAACGCATTACCAAAGAAGAGGACAAAAGAAGATGGTGATTTGCATAATATTGGTACGTGCTAATTGATATGTATAGATGCAATTTCAGAATTAATTATTATGATTTAAATAGAAATACAGCACATCTCACAATTGTGTAACCTGGTATCCTGTGTCCCTATCTCTTCAGTCTGCTTTTTGATGATATCTGTGTATAGGCAAGTATTCTTTTGGGAAGGTAATGTGATGTCTTTTTAGGGATGGTGTGGATATCTAGCTGGGGCTTGAGGCCCAGTGGTTTGTCACTGACTTGGCCGCCCAGATGCCAGTCCGTGGATCGCTGCACTTGCCTGACTTGGCACACGCCGAGTCAGGCAAGCACAGGGATCCCCAATCCCTTGCCAAGCTGCCAGTTTGTGTAAAAATGGTGGCTCTGCATTTTTCATACAGAGCCATTTGCGCAAATGGCAGCCTGTGATTTTGCATGTACGGCCCCTTTATGGCCGCCATTTGTGCAAAATCGCCCTTTACGAAAAAGGCTGAGCTGCCATTTTTATGCAAAATGGTGGCTTGGAAAGGGAGAGGGATACTGCATGCTGCTTGCTAGGCGCCTGCAGACTGCAAACAGGGTTGGGTGGCCAACAGGGGTCCTGCGAGCAGTGTGCACCCCAGTAGGAGGTGAGTCTGTCCATCCCTCTCTCTTTTACAGTGAACTATCCTTTATTTGAAGGCATCTTTTGTCTGAAGCATTGTCCAGCCCATGTCCAGTTAAAGCTAAAGAATGATAAGAACTGATGCCCAATCAGTTATCACCCAAGTGGGGAGTTGCTCAATCGTTGTCCCTTTCCAACCGTCATGACTAGGCCTGTTCCCCTTGGTGTGGGGGAAGGTGTTTCAGGTTATCAATCAAAATCAGATTCTGAAGCTGAAAAAAGAGGACTAGAAACATTCCACCTTTCACAGGAAGTGGGGGAGGTGATTCTCCCAGGCTCTTCACCTGTCAGGAATGAATCTTCACAGTGAGAACATTACTTCACCTTATCAGTGAGAACATTAACAATACACAGTCTGTGAGAATTCAAGGATCCTCTGAGGGGGAGGGGACTTCAGAGATGACCAATCCCAGAGTCCGCTGTAGGTTCAAACGGGCGGAGCTAAAGGTAGGCAAGAGGCGGTCAGCTTGGCTAGCATCTCACCTCAGGCTTCTTCAAAGGACTCCTACTTGAAGTGACAGGGACTCAGGGAAAAGACCACCACCTTTGTTGACAGAACAATTGTCTTGCTTAGTTTAGCCAAATGTTAGCCTAGAGGAAAGTTCCTAAGTTTAAACTCTCTTGTGGTGCAAAGAGATGTTTATTTACTGAATAAAGTTTTGAGGATTACTTGGCAGACCTCTTTATTGTCTCGCACTCCAGTGGGAGGGCTTGGAACCACGACACCAACTTGCCCTTCTAGGCACATGCCTCTTGTACTGTATAATTAGAAGTCTGCCATTCAGGAGAAGTGGAAGAAGAAGGAGGAGGAGAAGAAAGGAGACAGGGACGGAAGCAGAAAAAGATCAACAGAAGGACTGGAAAAAATTGGAGACTTCGTCCCTACAAAGATGATTTCATAATCGGCTGGATAGGGACAAACGATCCATCTTAAAAGAGAGAAACAGTGAATTGGAGCCTTCTTCAACCTGATGCCCTCTAGATATTTTGGACTACAACTCCCATCCTCCATGATCATTGACCGTGCTGGTTGGTGCCGATGGAAGATGAAGTCCAAAACACCTGGAAGTTACCCAGTTGGGGAAAACTGATGCAGTGCGGAGACCTTTGAACTCGGAACAGTGGGATTCGGGATGCCAAAGAATTCTGCAATGGAAACAACTGAGTTCAAATTTCCATAATTCCAATCTGTGGATCCCGCAGTGGATCGTTTTCCGAGTCGCATGGATTCTGTGAACTTGCAGGCTGTGTTTTTTTTTTTAAAAAAAAAACTTTCCAGAATCTTGTGCAAAATTAGTCCTAGAAAAAAAACCCGGCTGAAAATGTGCATTTTCCCCATAGGATACATCAAGAAAATGCACATTGGGGGGGGATTTGCACATTGGGGGGATTTGTACATTTTGGGGGTCGGATTTGCACAAGTGTGAGTTTGCACAAATTCAGGAAATTGGAAAAAGATCTGATTCTATCAATGAGTGGATGCTGGAATGAAAGGCACCTGACAACAATCTGCGAAATGCAGACGGAATGGATTTTACAGAATCCATACATCCCTAAGTGAGATCAGAGTTCAAATCCAACCATTTCAAACAATAAAACCTTAAACTGACAGAAACAAGAGCAGTAAAAGCCTGCAAAAACATTAAAGCATTCAAACTACATATTTTAAAAGGCTAAATTTAGGGTGACCATATGAAAAGAGGACAGGGCTTCTGTATCTTTAACGGTTGTATTGAAAAGGGAATTTCAGCAGGTGTCATTTGTATGCATGGAGCACCTGGTGAAATTCTCTCTTCATCTTGACAGTTAAAGCTGCAGGAGCTATACTAGAGTGACCAGATACAAAAGAGGGCAGGGCTCCTGCAGCTCTAACTGCTGTGACGAAGATGGCATTTTACCAGGTGCTGCATGCATACAAATGACACCTGCTGAAATTCCCTTTTCTATACAACGGTTAAAGATTCAGGTGCCTGTCCTCTTTTTCTTATGGTCACCCTACAATACAGGACCAGGACAATGTGGGGCATCTTTGCTGGTCCCAAGCACTCCGTGGTCCCCATCTGGATTCATGCCTGAAAGACCAAGGAAAAGTGTGGGTGCGTGGAAGGTAAGTTGTAAGCAAGCACAATTTGTGACGTTTGCACAACCATTACTGATCACAGGGCATTCAGCCTTAGCTTCCAATTTCCTGGTTTTGTGGAGTTTCAGACACCTTAAGAACATAAGAACATCAGAAGAGCCCTGCTGGATCAGACCAAGGGTCCATCTAGTCCAGCACTCTGTTCACACAGTGGCCAACCAGCCGTCGGCCAGGGACCAACAAGCAGGACACGGTGCAACAGCACCCTCCCACCCATGTTCCCCAGCAACAGGTGTCTATAGGCTTGCTGCCTCTACTGGAGCCATCAGGATTAGTAACCATTGATAGCGTCCAGGAATTTATCCAGCCCCTTTTTAAAGCCATCCAAACTGGTGGCCATCATTACATCTTGTGCTAGTGAAATCCATACTTTAACTATGCACTGTGTGAACAAGTCCTTCCTTTTATCTGTGCTGAATCTCTCCAATCAGCCTCATGGGATGACTCCATCAGGTTTTAGCTGGTGTTCAGGAGTATACACTTGAGGGGAGTATATAAAGCCAATTAACAGTGGAGTAGATCTCTCATCACTCACCAGAGGGCACTGACTGGTACAAATCCCATTAGAGCATCTTACCCAGGGATAATCTCACTTTAAGGATAAGGCTGACAGGCAGGTAGAAACCAGCTTTGTTGGATGACTCCATCGGGTTCTACTATAATGAAAGAAGGAGAAAAATGTCTCCCTATCCACATTCTCCGCACCATACATAATTTTGTTTACCTATCAGGTCTCTCCTTAGCCTCCTTTTTTCCAAGCTAAACAATCCCAGCTGTTGTAACCTTCCCTCATAGGGGAGATGCTCCAGCCCCTTGATCCTTTTAGTTGCCTTGAGATAGCTCTAACTCTGGTCTTAAACCAGCAGGGTTTTGGATCACTGAATAAATACTGTTTAGTCAAAGTGATTGCAATCATGAGCAGGGTTCCCCCCCCCCCTTCCATGTATTAACTACAAAGAGAGGGAGCAGCAGGTGGGGAAAGATTTTAATATATTTTGATCAACCAATATAATTATGCAGGGTTCTTTTCTTGTTAACACAAATGAGAAGTGGGTGCTTGCAGAAGACAGCTGATTGATCATGGTTAGACTGAGGCCAGCCTCTCTCTCTCTCTCTCTCTCTCTCTCTCTCTCTCTCTCTCTCTCTCTCTCCTAGAGCTTGTTGATGAAGCTAATTCGGCTTGTACTAATGTAGGAAATCATTAAAGATCAATAACAAAATCATTAGCAGCGTAACGCTCTTTCTGGACAGTCTGATCGACAGATATGCCACTTAATCCGGCCATAAAATCAGCACCATGAGCTCATGTTAATGGGTGTCAGCAAGATTGATTGGCAGAGGTCTAAGGGTTAGAGCAGCAATGTGCAAGCCAGACCACTAATGCACTCGCAACTCTTAGGAGCACTTTGAGGCGAGTTAAACAGAAAATGCCCTGCAAACCGCACAGAGCCCCATTTTGTGCAGGCCATTTATAAAGACTTCCAAAGCTAATGCAGCACTCTGCAGCGGAACAGGACATTATGACGATGGATGCGTTTCACTTGGTTAAAGCAAAAACAAGAAGCAAAGATAATGTAGGTATACTCTTGGAATAGTAGTGTTCAGGTGTTCCAGAAGCTGCTGGGAACATCTTATGAGGAAGGCACTGACCTCTGGGCTTAGAAAGGTGGTGTTGTGATCAGAGCCGGCATCAAGGGTAGGCATGATCGAGCATCTGTCGAGGGCCCACGCCCTAGTAGAGGCCCACTGACAAAAGCCCTCCTCTTCACCATTGCTCCTTCTCTTCACCAATGCAACTGGCTTTTCAATCCGCCTTTCACTCTGGCCCAGACAGCCGTGATGGTGAAAAGGAGGACCAGTAGATGCCATGGCCTACTTGCTCACTGTTTCTCTGCCTGCCAAGCAACCTGGGGGCTTGTCCATATGCGGGGAAAGCCCTGTGGTGGCTGCGGATCTGCGCTGCATCAGTTACATGATGCAGCCGCAGCTTTGCAGCCATCATGGGGCTTTCCCGTGAAGCTGTGCATTGAAAAAGTTGGGGACTTACCCCAACGGTTTCATTGGGAGCGAGGTCAGTATGGCTTTTCCACCGTCTGACCTCGTTCCAGGGCCAATCCGGGTTGGTGGTGGTCCTGGTGGAAGGTGACCAGCGATTGGTTGCCTTCCACCAGGAAGGGGGGGTACCTAACACCACTCTAGGTGAGTAAAGCCGTGGGGTTTGGGGGGGAGGCAGCGCAAACTCGGCGCCATGAAGACAGGGCCCAAGTGGTTGCAATGATGAGAAAAAGCAAGCGGCTGGTGATGATGGTGCTGAGAAGGTAGACTCACTGAGGGATCGAGCCCAATGAGGGTGTCTTGCTCAAAGGCCCTCAAGAACCTGGAACCAGCTCTGGCTGACACGGCAATAGTCTTACAAGCATCCAAAGTTAGAAGATGACATCTCACCCCAAAATACTTTACATCGCAACAAGGAGCAATATATTGCTGCAGGAGAAATTCATTCCTCCTCCCCACCCCCAACTACTGTGCTGACTGTAGCTAGGCTCAGATAGAACAAGGAATTCTGAAGTGGGCTGGCAGAGGATGGCGGCATCCCTGCTCACAAAAAACTGCGAGAGCCACTTCCCTGAGAGCCCTTCCTCCACTTCACCACTGGAGGAGCGGCTCCTCCCAGTCCCAATCAAGTTGGGTGCTTCCTCCTCCCGTTTCCACTGTGTCCATCAGAACTGGTGAGATGCATAGAAGGGAAGACTTGGTTAGCGCCAATGTCCCTGCTGATATCTCTGATCAGAGCTCAGAGATGACAGCAGGGATTCCTGTCCTGCTCCCTATAGGAACCCCAGGAGATTCCACAAACTGGATTGGGGCACCCAGCTGGCTGTACTAGGCTTGCGGGCTGGAGATTCTGCCTTGCCCTCTTATGTATCTGGTCACTCTAGCTATACTCCTGCAGCTTCAACTGCTGTGATGATGAGGGGATTTCACCAGGTGCTGCATGCATACAAAGGACACCTGCTGAAATTCCCTCTTCTATATAACTGTTAAAGATACAGGAGCCCTGTCCTCCTTTTCATAGGTTCACCCTAGCGTCATCTGAACCCTTCTATGATCCACCACCTCCGGCAGTTGGTGCATTGGGCCTCAGGGTAGAGCCATCCCTGGTCTCTGCAGCAGATCATACACATTCAGCTGAAAGGAAGTCTTAGGAGATTTGTACGCTTTGCTCATCTAAACTTGCCAATGCTGCCTAGATCCTCGGTTTTTTGCTGTGCATGCATTGCATTCTGTCTGCCACTCTCTCTCGATGACACATTTACTTTTCCTTCTACTTGCCCAAGGACTGGATTAGTGCACCCTCTTGACTGGATAAGCAGGACTAGCTGGCTTGTTACCTCCCATACAGACTAAAAAAGCCACTTTTTATTGAGACAATATTTTTACTTATGCACTTATGGACTTATGGTAGACCTTACATTAATACACTTTAATATGTGTGTTTTGCACTCTCATCATCCCTCTACTCCATTTTGAGTTATCTGTATGTCGTGACAGAAGTGCAGGAACCAAAGCTATGGTAGGGTGACCATATGAAAAGGAGGACAGGGCTCATGTAACTTTAACACTTGCAGAGAAAAGGGAATTTCAGCCTGTCTCATTTGTATGCAATTAGTTCCTGGTGAAATCTCCTCTTCATCACAACAATTAAAGTTGCAGGCACTATACTAGAGTGACCAGATACAAAAGAGGGCAGGGCCCTTGCAGCTTTAACTGTTGTGATGAAGAGGGAATATCACCAGGAACAAATTGCATACAAATGACACGGGCTGAAATTCCCTTTTCTCTACAACTGTTAAAGCTACATGAGCCCTGTCCTCAAAATATGGTCAGCCTAACCTATGGAGAGAAAGAGATCTTGACGTCCCTGTCCTGAGCGTCCTCCTTAAAGTAGCCATTTAAGAATTGCCAAAAAAAAAAAAAGGAAGCAGATTGCCCAAAAAGAGGATGAGGGAGGACAGTGATTTGCCTGAAATTTCCATATGCCAATTCATTGATATAGGTGCAAATTTAGAAATAATTATCAACATTTAAATAGCAATACAATACATCTCATCATAGTACGGAAAACTGTGATCAGCTGATCTGTGTGCTTGTCTGTACAAATACTAAGTGTTAATCGACAGCAGTTCTTAAGATTTTTTTTTTTAAAAAAAATTAACCAGAAAGCCATGTGGTGTAGTGGTTAGACTGATGGACTGAGGGGGTGGGAGATCCAGGTTTTAGTTCCCCATTCAGCCATGGAAGCTCACTGAGTGACTTTGAGCCAATCACAGACTTTCAGCCCAACCTACATCACAGGTTGTTGTAGTGAGGAAAAATGGAGGATTATCTAGACCATCTTGGGTTCCTTGGAGGAAAAAAATTGGAATAGAAATGAAATAAAATAAAATAAATTGGTCAGGAGAGCCTTTCTAATAGAGGATGCCTTCAAATAGAGGACAGTCCTCTTGCAAATAAAGGACTCTCCACTGTAAAAGAGGACACATGGCTACCCTACAGGGATTCTGGGATCACCTAGTGGTACATTTAGGGTTGACTATGGCTGGATCTACACTGCTGTTTTAAAGCGCTTTATAACAGTAGTGACAACTGTTGGGGCCCAGGACACACTCCAAAACAGTTGTCACTAGTATTATAAAGCGCTTTAAAGCGCTTTAAAACAGCAGTGTAGATCTGCCCAATATTCCTCATATTAGAAAGAGAAAGGAAATTCACTCTAGCCATAGGGCAGGATCCAGGGAATAAAGGAACACGAGACTGTGTGTGTGGCCAAATGAAAGAGAGGTAAAGAGGAGAAGCCATGGCAGGGAACAGCAGCACACATTGGCTCAATTTGGATGACACGATAGTCAATGGTGGGGTAATAATCAACTTTACAGTTGTTCATCTAGGGGGTACTCCCCACACAACATGGTAATAAATAATCAACTGTGATGTGGATTAGGATCAGCGCTGAGTTGACTATGGCAGCATTTGGATGACACAACAGTCAAAACAACTGACGATTGTTTCCCCCACAACAGTTGTTTATTGTGTCGTCCGAATTGAGTCATTGAGTCCTCGTGGCTCAGATCATCCAGCTGGCCTCATTCCATGGCGTGCCCTAGGCCACAAATCTTAATGGCGCCTCATTCTGTGTTGCCCTTGCTGAGGCCATGCTCAGCAATGCTTCGCAGACTGAATCCTTGTGTGACATGGCCTGGGATGAAGAGTGGCAAAGTGTCCTCTTTTACAAAGGACAGTCCTCTATTTTGAAGCCATTCTCTATTTAAAGGGCTGTCTTGTCCCATTCTGGTACAAAGATAAAGAACCAAAAGAAGGCAGAGATGGGCCTTGAAGATGACCAGCATCAACAGCACCTGGACAGTAGACCGAGCAAGGCACACAAGTCATGTTGTCCACTCCACGTAAATAATAAAAATGATTTCTGAACTTGCATTGATGCATATAAATTAGCATATGTAAATATTATGCAAATTGGTGCCCCCTTTGGTCCCACATTTGTCCTCTTTGAGGGCAATTCACAAGTAGCCACCCTAATCAGGACCCTACTGAGGGCTCATGCCCAGACGAACAGTTCCCTGTATTGCAAGTGGCATCTGCTGACAGAGTTCGTGTTATGATGGCTGGCCAAAGGCCCCTCTGGAGAGACCCACATCCCCCGATAGCGGTGACGCTGCAGGGCTTTCCCAGTGGCTAACGATCTAGCCCGCAAAGTCAACATTTTGTAGGCTGACCATATGAAAAGGAGGACAGGGCTCCTGTAACTTTAACAGTTGTAGAGAAAAGGGAATTTCAGCCAGTGTCATTTGTATGCAATTAGTTCCTGATGAAATTCCCTCTTCATGACAACTGTTAAAGTTGCAGGGGCCCTGCCTTCTTTTGTATATGGTCACTCTAGTATAGTGACTGCAACTTTAACTGTTGTGATGAAGAGGGAATTTCACTAGGGACTAATTGCATACAAATGACACTGGCTGAAATTCCCTTTTCTCTACAACTGTTAAAGCTACAGGAGCCCTGTCCTCCTTTTCATATGGTCAGCCTACCATTTTGTCTGCCTTTCTTCTGTAATTAGAGATTTGGGTTTGGTGCACCAGCTAGGCGGAGGCCTCCCTCGGTAGCTTTACAAGCCTCTGAGGTTAAATGGCTGAAGAGGCCATAAAGACTCAATAATTTTTTTTTAAAAAAACCCAACAAAACAGCAGCAACAACAGCCCAGTCTTTTATCTAACGAGGGAGCCTCGCGTCTTCATTTAATCCTGATGAAGGGCCGTTGGATTAAGTGGAGAAATCCCAGTATCGACGAGGGGAAATTGTGGTAATACCATAAAACACACAGTAAAGCAATTAGTGGCCAGTTCTGCTGGCCGACGGGCTGTTTAATTCTGTGGTCACTCCCATCTAATGAAAACCCCACACAAAAGGAAGACACATTGGCCGTGACCTCATTCTTCACGCCGGCCACACACGCACCACAGCGCAATCCAGAGTGATTTGAGGCATTGAGGGAGAATTACTTATTGTGAGAGAGTGGGGGCTAATGAAACGGGGGGAAGGAGCAGGGAGGCGGTGGTGGTGGTGGGGAGAAGCGGACCAAACGTAGTGCACCTGAAATAATGGGAGTGTGGTTTCTGTCCCCGCTGCCCTATCCTCACACTTGTCAAGGTTAAATTATTGCAATTGGACAGGCCTCTCCCCATTTCCCTGTAGCTGGTCTGCTCATAAAAATAAACCCAGGTATTTCTTCTGGTGGTGTGAGGAAAGACTGCTCATTCGGGCCACAAGGGGGCAGTTTTCCAACATATAGTTCAAGCAATGGAGGCTGGTGGCTCCGACGTTAATGGGGTGGTGAACCCGCTCTGGGTTTTAGTCAGAACCAGTCAGAACTCTAAAGGAGTTATCCAGGGTAGCTCCTTTAGAGTTTTGACCGGTTCTGACTGAAACCCAGAGTGGATTCACCACCCCAGTGACATCGGAGCCACCGCTGAACTAAAGGTCAGGTAATGTGGGTTGGTTACTCCTTGCGTTGAATTACGGCAGGGTGACCCTATGAAAAGGAGGACGGGGCTCCTGTATTTTTAACAGTTGCATAGAAAAAGGAATTTTAGCAGGTGTCATTTGTATGCATGCAGCACCTGGTGAAATTCCCTCTTCATCACAACATTTAAAGCTACAAGTGTTATGCTAGAGTGACCAGATAGAAAAGAGGGCAGGGCTCCAGCAGCTTTAACTGTTGAGATGAAGAGGGCATTTCACCAGGTGCTGCAGGCATACAAATGCCACCTACTGACATTCCCGTTTCTATACACCTGTTAAAGATACAAGAGCCCTGTTCTCCTTTTCATATGGTTGCCCTAATTACGGCCACATCCTGGAATATAAAAATGGCATATGGATGCTTGAGAAAGGCACCCTTTGCAAATTCTGACATGACCTGCACCTCACAGTCTTATGAGCAGATTCACCATCATTTATACTTCCTGGATGTTCCAACATGATGCTCAGCTCAACCTGCCTCCACCCTCCCAACATTTCAAAATACATTAAACGTGAATGGTATTGAGAGAAAATCCATTGAGCAATGAGTGTCTTATTTATTTTATTGATTGATTTATTACATTTATATACTGCCCCATTGCCGAAGCTCTCTGGCCGGTTTACAAAAATTTAAAACACGGAACATTTAAAAACCAATATAAAAAATTTAAAACCGTAAAAGCCTAAATACAGACTACATTTCATTTAAAGATCTTGGGAGTAAACAGTTTTTTAAAATTATTTTTTAAAAGAAAGATGTATTTTAAATGCAAATTTTCACACAGATTTTTAAAAACTGCAGGTTAATGCAGGAACAGGACAGAACTGACTCATGGGCGAACATACGCCAAAACTACTGATTAAAAAATAAAAATAAAAAGTGAGAAAAGAGTTTTGGTATTTGCAGCCTTCCAATGGAAGATGAAAGAAAGAGAAGAGAAGCATGAGTGAAATTTCTCTGGGAACATAGGGCAGCCAGGTGTCCTATTTTACAGAGGACAGACCTTATTATGGAGAGCTGGCAGAGGAAAATCTTGTACTTGAAGATGTCCTTTATTTGATGGGTTTTCCAGTCCAAGTCTGGATTCAAGCCAAGGAATGAGAAGGCGAAGTGGAGGCTGGTAGCCCCATTGCCAGTGGGGTGGTGAATCTGCTCCGGGTTTCAGACAGAACCAGTCAGAACTCTGAAGGAGCTTTGCACCTTGGATAGCTCCTTTAGAGTTCTGACTGGTTCTGAGGAGTTCAGATCAGGGGCCTGAAGTTGTCCATCCACAATTAGCCCCTTGTCAGCAGATCACATCTAGTCATTCTTCTCCATAGTGGTGTGATGTATTGCATTACTACTGAAATTATAGCACCTATACATTTAATTTTGCATCTATAGATACATATTAGCATATGCAAATTTTATGCAAATTTTGTCCTCTTTCGCGTGGGGTGATGTGTAAGTGGTCACCTTATTCCACTCATCCTGCCTGGGACTGAAAGACTACGTTAATAAAGTTTGCTGGTCAAACTGTGCTGCACCTCACAAACTGGAACGTCCTGGCGGGAGTCCAAGCCTGGTGAAGAAACTCTCCACACAGTGGCAAATCTGGTAAGATGTGGGGCTAGGGTTGTTAGTGGTTACAAGGGGTTTCACACATCCTTGTGAAACCCCTTGTGTGATACACACACAAACACACACACAAAACACACACACACACACACACAGGGGAGTGATGCAAATGATTCAACAGGCCTGTACGACATCAGCCTCTTTTTCTCTCCAGTATTGGCTGGCTGCCCTCTTGGGACCCCCTGTGCTGGTGATGGCTGCCTCCATGGTGTGCAACGCGGATCTGATCCAGTCCAAACTGCCACCAAATTTCGGCGCAGGCAAAATGTCAAGGTGGATTTATTGGCTCCTGTTTTAGTGAAACGTTGGGGACGATTTGCCTCTAAACCGCCCCATAGCCGAAGCAGTCTGGGAGGTTCACAAAACTGTCAGCGGGGCAGTGAATCCGTTCCAGGTGTCAGTCAGAACCAGTTGGAACTTTGCCAGCGAAGTACCTTAGATAGCTCCTTTAGAGGTCTTTTGAATAAAACCCGGAGTGGATTCACCACTCCACTGACATCGGAGCCACCAGCCTCCACTGCGTTTTGCAAGAAGCAAAAACAAATTACACTTCCCAATATTTCTCAAGAGATGTTGTCCTGCACAACTTATTGCTGTCTATCACCCCACCCCGCATTGTCTTCCGCTACCTTGGCCTTTTCCTTTTCCTCGAAATATTTAACAGTGAGTTTGCACTCTAATAACGTTGCACTGATTTCAATCCAACCACTAATTTCCTCCGGTAGAAGCTAAATCTGGCTATTCTCACCTTGAGCTCCATTTGAGAGGAGATGGAATTGCACAAAGGTGGCAATGCATTCAGAGGGGGAAAATGGAATAACATCTGATCCTACTGTTCTAGGAGGTGGAACATGCATTTATAGGAAATCCATGCAGGTCAGTACCTGGACAGCAAGGGACAAGCGAAATGCAATAAAGGGCACATGTATATTAAAACATATATTGGTTTATGACAATTTATCTGCCATGACTTCCCCCAAAGAATCATGGGAATTGTAGTTGCATAAAAAGGTTAAGAATTCTCTGTTTGAAATCCGTAGACCTCACTCACCTTTCCCTGGAACTACACTTTAGGGGTGTGCATGGACCCAAAAAATCAGATCGGAATTGGAACCGGAACAGATGCCTCGGATTGGATTGGATTGGATCGGAGGCTTCCCAGTTCGGATCGTATCTGATTCCGATCCGAAAATTGGAAGTTCGATTTTCAGATCGGACGCCATTTTAGGTGTTTTCGCCATAGGCTTGCATTGGGGGAAAGAAAGCTTTCCCCCAATGCAAGTCTATGTGGAAAACATAGGGGTGGGTGAGTGGGGACCTAACTCCCCCCTGTCCCTCCCCCCACTCGCACTCCTTACCTGATGGGGCCATCCACTGCCGTCTGCTGCTGTCTGCTGGTCCCTTCTACTGAGAAACAGGCTTCGCGGCCTGTTTCTCAGTAGCGCGCTGGATGACGTCATCACCCAGCATGCTACTGAGAGGCAGGCTGCGGAGCCTGTTTCTCAGTAGAAGGGACCAGTGGACGGCAGTGGACAGCCCCGGCAGGTAAGTGGGGACCTCCCCCTCCCTCCCCTCCACCCACTCATGCTCCTTACCTGCTGGCGTCCAACGCTGCCGTCCGCTGCTTCTGTACTACTGATAAGCAGGCCTTGCGGCCTGTTTCTCAATAGTACGGAAGCAGCGGATGGCAGCGTGGGATGCCAGCAGGTTACGAGGGACCTCCCCCTCCCTCCCCCTCCCCCTCCTCACGCTCCTTACCTGCTGCCTCCTTGCTGCCGTCCACTGCCACCCGCTGCTTCCGTACTACTGAGAAACAGGCCTTGCGGCCTGTTCCACAGTAGAACAAGAGTGCGCCGAGTGATGATGTCACCTGGCGCGCCATTGCTCTATTGTGGAACAGGTCATAAGGCCTGTTTCTCAGTAGTACTGAAGCAGCGGGCGGCAGTGGATGGCAGTGAGGAGGCAGCAGATAAGGAGCATGAGTGGGGGGAGGGGGGGAGGAGGTCCGAAGTCCGATCCTCCGATCTTTTCTGATCCGGATCAGATCCTTTCAGATCGGGTCGGATTAGATCGGATGATCCAGATGCTAGGGATCGTAATCGAATAATTGTATCCGATTTTGCCCGGATCGGGTCCAGATCGTGGATCGAACCCAATCTGCTGCACACCCCTACTACACTTCCCACAGTCTCCTGGGAAGAGAGAATGACTGCTTTGGCCTGTAGACCTTTTTGTCTCAGTTTCAGAATGTCTTTTACACACACACACACACACACCTGGTGCACTCCAGATTTTTTGGACTTCAATTCCCACCAGCCCCAGCCAGCAGGGCCATTGGACAAGGATTATGAGAGTTGTAGTCCAAAACATCTGGAATTCCCTACCCCATACTTTATTTATATCTTTTCATTTCATTTTAATTGTTTTAATGAATTTGGTATACCACCCTGTGATTTGATATTGAAGGGTGGCATATACATTTTTTAAATAAATAAATGAAAGAATAATACACACACACACACACACACGCACGGCTTGAATGCACGACATCCTGACGTTCCCCCCATCTGAGCACCATGGCTTTTCAGGCCAAGCTTCCGCCCGATATGTAGTAGCTGCCCTGCTTCATTTTGGGCTTTCCAGTAACCACACTGTGCATTAGTCTACCGTGAGCAGATGATTATTTCCTGTAAAATCTATTTGCTCCGACCACAAGTCAGTGTTCCGGCATGATCCTTTGCATGCAGGCCTTTGCCAGCAGGTATCAAAATAGAAATCGGCTGGGAGCGCTTTGCTTTGCTGTGTGTGCTGCCCTCCCTCCCCTAAACACCCCCCCACCCCCTACCCCCACCCCCACACACCCCTTTCCTTAATTGTACATTAGTAGGTGGGCTGTTTGCTGATGATGCTGGATGCTATCAGTTAAGATGTTATGAAAAAGTACACTCTGCAGACACTGAAAAACAACCACGTCCTTCTGTCCATGGCTTGTTCGCACATCAGGCCTCGTGTGGCACAACTTCACAGGTGTCACCTGATTCATGAAACCTTAGTCCAGACTTCCCCAACCTGGTGCCCTCCAGATCCAGCCCTCGTATGCTGGGACCCAAGGCAGACCCTATCTTTAGCCAGCCTGATGCGCCTCCATCAGGTGGTGGGGCATGGGAAGAGTGGTGAATGCTGCCCTTTCCCCCTCCTTCTGACTGAGACTGCTTACCGGGCCCACTTGGCCAGCCAGCCAACTAACCTGGCTGGCTGGTTGCTCCTGCCCACCCGGCCGCTGCTTTCATCTTGTGCCCCAGCCGTGGGGTCCTAGAAAAGATTCAGCCGTACAATTGCGAGAGGCCGGCCGATGTGACCTCCGGCGATAGTTCGGCTGACCTCCCTCAGGAGCCCTGCAGTTGAGGCACTAGAGGGGAGCAGCAGCTGGGCGGGTAGGAGCAAGTGGGGCGCCGGGTTGGCCGGCTGGCCGGTCAGCTGGCCAGCTGGCTTAGTAGGTAGGGTGTGTGTGTGTGTGTGTGTGTATGGGGGGGGGGTCGCCCAGCTGTCTGAGTAGGTGGGTGGGCGGGTGACAGCAGCAGCACTGGCGCTTTATTTGGGATGGCAACGTACCTTGGGCCGGGCCAGGCCCAGACGCAGCCTTTGACCAACATTGAGAGCCAGTGTGGTGTAGTGGCTGGAGTGTTGGACTGGGAGTCGGGAGATTCGGGTTCTAGTCCCCACTCAGCCATGGAAGCTCGCCGGGTGACTTTCGGCCAGTCACAGACTCTCAGCCCAACCTACCTCACAGGTTTGTTCTTGTGAGGATAAAATGGAGAGGAGGAGGAGGAGGGTTATGTATGCCGCCTTGGGTTCCTTGGAGGAAAAATGGCAGGATATAAATGTAATAAGATAAATAAATAAATAAATTAAAAAGACCCCTGCAAATGATCAGTTCAGACCTCTGGAAAAAAGCGACCTGTTCTGGCAGCAAGCAAGGCAAAACAAGAAACTGGAAATGCAATTTAGAAGAAGTTTAACAAGAAAAACAGCCCAGGTGGAGGGCAGAGGAAACAGCATCTTAAACACAGAGAATCTCAGACGTTCTCTGAATAGCACAACCTTAATCCGGCATTGAAATTCCAGCAGAGAGGTGGTGAGGTGCCTGGGAGATAATCCCAAGGCCATGGTGTCACCGTTGGAAAGGCCCTGCATTTCAAATGGCAAAGGCCCCGAAAGCAAGAATTATTTCAGTAATATTTTAAATTGCAGCTATGCTGATATGTGAGGAAGCCTCCCTTTAAATATCTTGGACCCAGACTATTTAGGGCTATAGAGATGAATACCACCAGCATCTTGAAATATGCCTAGAAACCAACTGGAAACCAACGCAATTGTTTTAAAATTGTCACCTTATGTTCCTTGCAGCCCACTCAGGTTGATAATTCAGAGGTTACAGTTTGAAGAATCAGTCATTGTTTCCATGAACTTTTGAAAGACAGACCCATGTGGAGCATGTTACAGTAATCTGGTCTGGATGTGACTAAAGTTTGTTGAATAACTGTGGCCCTCTTTTTTTAAAAAAAATCTGCGGCTTTTAAATGTCAGTGTCTTGATTGTATTGTTGTACTTTGAAACACAACGTTGGCGGCTGCCTGACCTCCAAAGGCAGGGAATTCCATAGGAAGGGGGCCACCACACTGAAGGCTCTTCTCCTGGTGGACTCCAATTGGACCACAGGTCCATGTGGAACCATCAGAAACATGCCCTCTGAAGACCTCAATGACCTGACAGGTTGGTAAGGGAGAAGGTGCTCTCTCAGGTATCCTGGTCCCAAGTTGTTTACAAGTATAGCTGTTTGTAAGGGTTTTGGAGAGCTGAATGTGAATACTAGGGATAGGAAAAGGAATGAGAGGGAAGTGAAGAACGGAAGAAGGAAAGGAAAGGAAAGAGGAGGGAGTAAAAAATAACTCAGAAACTGAGTTCTGCTGTTTTGATACGGCTGCTTGTTATGTTCCATGTGATTATTGTATTTTATTGTTCCGAAATCTCATCAAGTGCTCTAGAATCAATGAATGAAGGCTGGGATATAAATCACCTCTCCCTATAGTCTACCTAAGATTCTGCCATCCAAAAAAACCTGCCTACTTTTAAGTTCTGTTTGCTGTTTTCGGTGCAACAATTAACATGGCCCCTGTGCTGAAATTTGTACTGATTTGGGTTCTGCTACTCCCCTCCTATGCTCTGCAAGTCTATCTCACTTGTATCGTAACTCTCGAGTCTGTGGTCTTGAGGTGAATTCTTCAGAAGCCAAAGCCTCAGCTGAGGCACAGATGGAGCCAGATTCTTTGAGGCCTGCGCATGGCTGGCTGCATGGGTTACTGGTGCATGCACCAGAAACTGCAACTTTGTGCACACAGACAAGTTCTGCGGGTACATGAGGGTAGAATGGGCTGAATCTGTGGCATGTATTTCCTGAAATGAACCAAGTTTGATGTGAAATGCATGCAAGCGCTAAGAGCCAGCTATTGAACTATACCACCCCGTGCGGTGTAAAGGCCCCTGTTCACAGCCTCTCAGGTAGGGTGGCCACTTATGAATCACCAAAAAAAGAGGAAGTGCATCACTAAAAAATAGGACAAAAGTGGATGCTGATTTGCATAAAATCTGCATATGCTAATTTATTTATTTGTGGTTCCCCATCCAAAAGGTTTTGGAGCCGTGAACAACAAATAGAATAAAAGACTAAAAACACCATATTAAAAATTACATTTTTAAAAGGACAAATTTCTGATACCGTATTTCTTCTATTCTAAGACGCCATCGATTGTAAGACGCACCTTAATTTCAGTACCACCAACAGGGAAAAAAAATTGATTCTAAGTGTGGGGAAATCGCCATTGATTCTAAGACGCACCCCATTTTTAGAGACATTTATATGGGGGGAAAAGTGTGTCTTAGAATTGAAGAAATAGGGTAAAACTGCAGTCATTCAAGGAAAGCTTCCTGAAACAACGTTTTAGGAGGTGCCGAACGTAACACAACTTTGGCAACTGCCTGACCTCCAAAGGCAGGGAATTCCATAGGAAGGGGGCCACCACACTGAAGGCTCTTCTCCTGGTGAACTCCAATTGGACCATAGGTCCATGTGGAACCATCAGGAACGTGCCCTCAGATGACCTCAGTGACCTGACAGGTTGGTAAGGGAGAAGGCGCTCTCTCAGGTATCCTGTTCCCAAGTTGTTTACAAGTATAGATGCAGATTTAGAAATTACCATTATTATTTCAGTAGAAATACAGTTCATCTCACCATAGCATGGAAGACTGCGACTGGGTACCCTGTGTGCCTGCCTGATCAGTCTGCTGTTCAGGTGCTTTCTATAGATGGACAACTGTTCTCATGCTTCTTTAACTTTAAACTGTAATTGGACAGGACAGCCCTTCAAAAAGAGGATGCCTTCTAACAGAGGCCAATCCCATGGTAGCCTTCCAAATAGAGGATTATCCTCTATAAGAGAGGTCATATGGCAGCATTATCCTCGGTGCAAATTCCAAGTTTCAGAAATCCTTCTGGTAGGCCACCTCCTACACAGGTGCACCCTGATGAACTTACCTGGAAGTGGCAGTGGTGAATATCCCGCTCCTTCTGCTCTTTTTTCCGTCAAAAAATAAGACCTGGAAAAGTTGACTTTCCTGTGGATTTCCGCCTCCCCCCCCCCTCATCTGATGAGGCTAAGGCCTCATCTACACCTAGAGGCCTTCCAGGACTTGGCAGGGGAGGATCTCAGGCTTACCTGCTTCCAGGATCATCCCCCTGCATCTAAACTCCAGTGCGTCATCCCGGAAGTCAAGAGGGATGTTCTGGGCACAGCGGGGGGGGGGGGGGGGGGTTAAAGAAGGGAGAGGTTTGTGTAGGCTGACCAGATAAAATCCAGGTCAGGGCTCATGTAACTTTAATAGTTGTAGAGAAAAGGGAATTTCAGCCAGGGTCATTTGTATGCAATTAGTTCCTGGTGAAATTCCCTCTTCATCACAACAGTTAAAGGTGCAGGCACTATACTAGAGTGACCATATACAAAAGAAGGCAGGGCCCCTGCAGCTTTAACTGTTGTGATGAAGAGGGAATTTCACCAGGAACTAATTGCATACAAATGACACTGGCTGAAATTCCCTTTTCTTTACAACTGTTAAAGTTACATGAGCCCTGACCTGGATTTTATCTGGTCACCCTAGGTTTGTGTAATTGCACGGGTGCAATCCTGCACCAAAGGTAAGTTTTTTTAAAAAAAGAAAACCTTCAAATCCGATCCCCCAACATACTGAGAGCCATCCCGGGGATGGCGAAAATGCTCTCCCCCCCCCACCCCTGATGGGCACTGAGCCCCCTTACACAGCTCCATGCCTGTTTGAAGAGCCCCACAACTCACGGGACCTAGGAGTGTGCATGACACAACCAGCAGTCCTCGAGGTTGTCCCAGGACTGTGGGAAAAATCAGGAAAACCGTGGTCCTGGTTATCCTGGGACAACTGAGAGGTCGTCCCCGGTTGACCCTGGGATAACTGGCGAGTGTAGATTAGGCCTTAGTGACTAAAATATTTTGAAAAACAAGCAGTAAGTGTGGGTTCCGTATGTAGGATTTTAATCTCCTGGTTTTCGGAGGCTGCAGAGTCTTGAGATGGCCTGTACCCCTTCGAATTGAAGGGGTGGACCCACATTTTTTCATTAAAACTATGTGCAAGTAGAAAACTAGCAAGCAGTGGAAGGGCTGTGCTAGAACTTTATCTCTGATGTGCTAGCTTTTGATTTGCAGGGAGGGTTTTTCTTTGTTTATTGAGATAGGGCTTTAAGGTAAAACATGCTGGTATTTGGGGGGGGGGGGGTTGGGCTCTGCCCCTTTGTACTCCTGTTGGAAAGTCCGGTATGACTTACATTAGATTTGCTTTATATAGAGAAAGTGTGGCAACCCAGCGTTTAGTATCGGAGGCAATAAACACAGGCTGGAACCAGTTATATAGGTGCAACTTGCAAGTGGATAAATATATGGATATTTGGTCTGCTTTTCTTGAAACCTATGTAGAAGTCTCTCCCCCCACCCTTTTTTATGAATGGTACACATGATGGAAAAAATGACGCTATTCCTATTATATATATATATATATATATATATGTGTGTGTGTGTGTGTGTGTTTCTTTCTTTGTTTTTACAAGTCTTTTTTGTTCTGTTTTATTATTATTCACAATAAAAAAGAGGAAGGCTAGAACCAGTTTAAAAGAAATTTGAATCAACTTACTTTATTAGTGTTTTATACACATTGTCAGAGAATGCTATGCACCAACATTGTTTAACTACAAGGCTCCCTAAAGCTGGGTGTGTGAGTGTAAGTAAGTGGAGGCATAAGATATGGTTACTTGCTTCCTTCAGGGAAAGAGTTGCTTGTCCTGGAGGCAAGAGGAAGAAGGAAGAGGAAGGGGAGGGAGCCAGGAAAAGGAACTGCTCAAGCTACAGGACATTCTCTATCTCCTCCTTGTGTCTGGAAGCATGTATTTATTTATTCATTTATTTATTAAATATTTATATCCTACCCTATATCATTGAGATCTCAGGGCAGTGTACAGATAAAATCAATTCAAGCATATGTAATTTGCACAGCTAAAACATATTAAACCAGTTACAGCTAATACCAGTAAAAAAATGTAAAGCAGCAAAAATAACAAAACTATGTGTAACTTTAGGCAAATGAAGTCCTCAAAGGCTTTGATAAAAAGCCACGTTTTAACTTGGCACCGAAACGAAGCCAGCATTTGCGCCACTCTGGCCTCCAAGGGGAGGGCATTTGACAACAGGGGTGCCACCACAGAGAAGGTCCTCTCCTACATCCCACCATAATGTATGTCGTGCCCTGGTGGGACACAGAGGAGGGCTCCTCCAATAGATGTCAAATCTCGGGCAGGCATATGCAGAGTTGTTCATATTATCCACCACTGCCCACCACTGGAATGCATCCCCTGAGAACGCCTCCAAAATGGGATTCAACCCTTGAGCTAAAAGAGATTCTTCACCCTGACATAGGGCAACCTTTCGAAAGCACCCCCTTCCTTATATGCTATTCTCCATTCTACCATCCCAGGTTTCTTTCACCTCATTCTGCAGCATATCGAGGTGTGTGTGTGTGTGTGTGTGTGTGTATTATACAACATTTCATGCACTGGACAATGTGGACTGTAGGCCAGGAAAGATTATTGTGCAATAAATGTGTTAAGTTGCCACAAGACTCTCTGTTGTTTTTAGTCTATAGAAAGTAGGATTTCCCTGGATTTGTCCTGGTTTTTATTCTATCCTGGGTGTCAGGGGGGATTTTCTGTAATTTTCTATAATGTCCTGGAATTACATGCTTTCCCCTTTAAGGCCATTATCCCCCCCCCCCCCCCCCACACACACACTACTGCAGTGAGGTCCTTAAAGGGGATAGTGTGTCATCGCCAGACATTAAAGAAAAGGCCCGAATTGGAGCAGTGGGGGTGGGGTGGGGTAGGGAATGACACACTTTCCCCTCCTTCGCACTAACCGGGGCCTCCGGAATGTGCAACGTTCCCCCCTGCCACTGGGTGTCCTCTTTTTTGGTTTCCCAAATATGGTCACCCTAATAGAAAAAGCGGGTTGGCTGTGAGGGTACTTAGCACTGGAAGCACAGCATCTGCTGGGAATGATGGAGGGATCATTGGGCTGGGAAAGAGGGAAAGGAATGTGTGACCGAAGCCATGTTAGGTGGGCACTCCCTCTTGGGGGGCGGCTACGTTAGGGTGTCCTCTTTTTTGGTTTCCAAAATATGGTCACCCTAGATATAGTGGTGGGTGGAGCTGTAAAATTTTGGAACTCTTGTTATTGGGCGGACTGAAAACATATACTGTATTTCACCGAATGTAAGATGCCATCAATTGTAAGACGCACCTTAATTTCAGGACCACCAACAGGGAAAAAGCTTTGCGTCGATTCCAAGACACACCTTAATTTCAGCACCCCTTCCCCCCTCCCCGCTCACCTCCATTGCCATCGCCCATCCTCACTGCCGCCGCCGCCACTCTGTGCTGCTGCCAGCGCTCGCCTCGGCCTGGCAAGGCATCATTCCCAGTAACGAGGCGAGCGTTGCCAGTAGCGCGGATGGAGGGGAGATGGAGGGGAGGGGGGAGGGGGGAGGGGGAGGGTTGGGGCCCTGCAAGTCCCCCCTCACCCCTTACCTTGATCGCTGCTGCCTTGATTTGGGATTGGGAAGGCTTCAGTACTGGGAAGGAGGACGAGATCTTGCAAGATCTCCCACAATCGCGGCCTCTTTCCCAGTACTGAAGCCTTCCCAGGCTGAGGCAGCAGCGATCAAGGTGAGGGGGAGGGGGGATGTCTGACCAGCCTTGTGGGGTTCCTCGGGACCCACTAGGGCGAGTCGCGGGGGGGGGCATGCAGAGCTCTAGTGCCTTCTGCAAAATGTGGAAGAAATCTGGCAATTGCCATTGATTCTAAGACGCACCCCATTTTTACAGATGTAAACATGGGAGAAAAAGTGCTTCTTAGAATCGTTGAAATAGCAATAATCCAGCAACATCCTACCCAGAAGGATATTGTAATTTTAACTTGTTTTTATGCTTTATGCTTTTAAATTTTGTATATTGGTGTTTTAATTGTTTAATGTTTTTAATTTTTGTAAACCGTCCAGAGAGCTTCGGCTATGGGGCGGTATATAAATGGAATAAAATAAATAAATAAATAAATAAATAAATAAACATTTATTGTGTGTATGTGGGGGGAAATACCAGCATCTACCCAGTGTCTTGCTCTTTCGAAAGGGTAGATGGTGGGAGGCTCTGGGCCTCCCACAAAGACCTTCACCTCAACCCCCGTTCTGTCTCTCAGTCAGCATCCTGTCTCTCAGCCTGGGTGCTGTGAGATTGCGCTGAGGTAACAGGTGCGCAAAAACCACTGTGAGGGCCATCAAAAAACCGATGACTTCCCCCCTGTGTGCATACTTCTCCTTTCTGAGGCAGAAAAAGGAGATGTGGCGCCTCTGAGAAGCCGGCCTTGCGTGCTGGGACTGAGCTCTCCCCTATGTCTGGTGGTGGTGGTGGTGGTGGCAGCTCTCCCCACTTTTTTTTATTAAAAAAAGGACGGAAACGGCTTTTGTCATGTCTGTGTTGATAGTATACAGCAAATAATTTGATTCCTACTTTCTGAGGGTGAGCGTGTGGAATTTCCTCAGACAACAACACCACTTCTAAGCATAGAACTTCCTATCATGAAGGCTGTCTGAAACAACATGGATGCCTGTGGCGAAAAATAAAAAAATGACACCCCAAGCTAATGAGCATGGAACACAATCTGCCGGGAAGTTGATCTGACAGACTTGTTGACACGAGATCTGGAAGGCATTGTGGGGGATACAAAACGGCAGCCAGGCTGCCAACACAGTTGGTGCTGTTTAATTTGTGCCTTGGGGAAAAAGAAAGAAGCTGCTCATGGTGAGTCCTACACCCCTGCTGCTGATGCAAGGCAGTAAAGATGTCTGCTGTGTAATCCTCAGAGGTTTATTCAAGAAATAAACATCTCTTCACACCTGAAGGGAGTGTGAGTGTTAGGAGCTATCCTCTAAGCCTAATTTGGCTAACAAAGCTATGCAGTTGCCTTCAACTAAAGCAGGATTGTTTCCTACATTCCAACAGGCACTTTAGCTCAGGGAGGGTCTTCCGGGAGGAGCCTTTCGCAAGCTGCTACCCTAAGAGACCACCTCCCACCTGCTCTCAACTTCACCCGCTTGACCCTGTGGTGGACTCTGAGATCTGTCAACTGCTATGTCCCCTTCCCCTCAGACAGAGGCTGAGTTCTCAGGAGTGGGATGAGAATGGTCTCTGAGCCATCTGCATTCTCCGTGATAAGCTTCTGGGGAGATCCATCCTTGACTCCTGAAGCGTCTTGGAGAATCTCATCCCCCGCTTCCTGTGTTGGCTGGTAAATTCCTCCTCCTCCTCCTCCTCCTCCTCCTCCTCCTCCTTCCTCCTCAGATTCTGAGTCTGATTGACCCTTCCCAAACCCCCTTCCCCCACACTAGGGAGGCCTGATCCTAACACCTGGGAAACTCCTGGAGAATTTCCCCCCTGGTACCCCTTAAATTATCTGCTCACAAATAAGGTGGGGAATTTCAAGATGCCATTTCAGCATAGCTCTAACATAAACTAGAGTCCAGACTCCTTTTCCTGGACCCAGCAAGCGTCTTGTTTCCTTGGGCAACGTCGTTCATTTACAAGACAGGTTTTGGCAACCTCAACTGAACTGGTGGAGACAAACGGTGCAGGAAACAGCCTTCTATACGAATCAGACCATTGGTCCATCTGTTGTCTCCGCTGACAGGCCCCGGTTTTCCAGGGTTCCAGGCGAGGATCTTCCCTAGCATTGAGATCCTTTTCAGTGGAAATACCTGGGATAGAACTTCCTCCAGCGCTGCGCTGTGGCTCGTGTGGACCCTTGACGCATCTCCTCAAAAGGGGAAATGCATCACACGCACAAGGAGAAACAGATTTGCATCAAGTGTGCCTGTGTCAATTTATAGCTATCGATGCAAATCGTGACTTCAAAAAGAAGTACAATGCATCTTGCCATGCAAATGGGAAGGCTGCCACCTGTGCACAGTACGAGTCCCAGGTTTGGGAGGTTCGTTGAGCTGCTATTGCTCCTTCTCCTGTTTTCTCAGCACCATTGTTACTGCTTGCTTGCTTGACAGGCAGCGAGCCAGTGAACAAGGAGGCAGGGACATCTCCTGCTCCTCCTTCTCACCCCCACCACTGTCGCCTGGACAAGAGCGAGAAGTAGGGTCAAGCTGGGAGTTGTAGGGCGTTTTTTCCTGTCTCAGCATTCATAGGATTGCACCCTAAATGTGGGCGTGGAAACCCAAAAGCAGCCCAATTAGGATAGAACATGCTCAGAGGCTAGGAATATTGATAGTCTGCTTGCAGGAGGGAAGGTTGGGGGAGGAAAGGGAATGGAATGGAGTATTATGGACAAGGACGTGGCTGGCTGACTGGATCCATGAACAGGACCATTCCGCCTGGCAACATTATTTTGCTGGTCCCACTTTCGGTCTCTTCCACTGCAGCAGTTGGATTATTGCTTCCTTCAACCCATAGAACCTTGGCACCAGACATCGTCATACTTAGAGTAGGCCCACTGAAATGAATGGGACTTGTTGCAATAATTAGTCCCATTGATTCCAAGGGGTCATACTTAGGTTTGACTAAACCTGGATCCAGCCTAGCCACAGGTTGCATGTACATTACTTATTGCATCAGGATCTCCACATATTAGGGATGGGTGAGCAGCTACGTGCTTGCCCTGGAAATGAATTCAGCCCTTGGAGTGTTCCATTTGGATACTTGGAAAGCCTTGAGGTTTCCCTTTGCCATGAGTGTTCCAAAAAATGCACAAGACGTCCAATTTCCTGTGCTGGTCAGTTCCCATCTACAAGGTAGCTCTGCCTTTGAAGATGGGGCAGGCCCACTGGGTGTCTCTTCCTTCCCTCAACTGTTTGCAAAGTAAAGATTCTGCCAGTGTAGTGATACTGGCTGTGTCCCCCCCCCCCCCCGGGTGATCACAGGTGCTGAAATGCAGCCCACATCCTAGGAATGGATGAATCTGTCAATTTCGGTTTCTCTCAGTTTCTTATTTTACCAATCTTGAGTTCTAAGTCCTGTTTCCACATCCGCTTACACAGAAAGGTGTACGCATTTTCGTATGTATTTCCCTAATACATGCTTTTTTGTATGCAATTGTATTTATTCGTTTTGATTTGGATAACTCCAATCAGAAATTTAGAGCAGTGCGAATTTTGAAGCGTAACTGAATTTCAGTTTGTGTATGGGTTTGAAAGTGCGAAATTAGGTCATTGCAAATTTCTCCCCCATGCCTGCACATGACCCACAGTAGAAACTGACTTTTCCATAGTCCAATCCCCCCCTCCATGATCCCTGATGGAAAAAGACACCAGCAGGATCTTAAATTTGCAAGCCTGCGGTAGGAGACCTCTCCCATCCTCAAGGGAGCCCCCCTCCACCTGCGCCCCCTTCCCCTGATCCCAGCAGAGGACAGAGGTGTGAGCAGAATTGTGTTGGCTATGCCCACGTTGATCCTGCATGGACGAATTTAAGCCATGGGGGCAGCCCTTCGCGAAAACTTGCTGCATCTCTACTGCAAGCTCACTTGTGAAACAGATGGATGGTTCGGGTGGAGGGGCAGAAACTAAAAATGTTTTAAGAAAGGAAGCTCTATGGTTGAACACCTGCTTTACATGCGCAAAGTTCCAGGTTTGGTCCGAAAGGGGCGTGGAGACTGGTGGACTTCTCCTCGCTCGGCCTCCTGGACCCCGCACACTGAGCCGCTGCTATTTACCAGACATGTTTGCTGGGCACTGTGTGGTCAATGAGCACCCAGTGGCCACCCATCCCCTTAGTGAGCTGCCATTTATGTATAAAAATGGTGGTTCGAGTTTTCCGGAAAAAGTAATGTTACTTTTGTAAATGTAAATGGCAGCCCTAAAGCTTTCATCAGCTCACCTCCCCCCACCCCAAGACTTTGGCTGGTTTCTCCATGAACTGGCCTGACTCCTTCTGTGTTGAGTTGGACCAGCTTGCAGATTTACCATTTCCTCCCCTGTAGTGAGTTTGTTAGTGAGGCGAAATATGGACTTCACAAAGTTCTAGAATGCTTCTAAGACTCCCGTGTAGCCTAACGAAGTGAGTAGATTTTAGCAGGACAAGAGTATGCCTTATTCCCGAGATGGGCCTCTCATAGTTATGTCACCCTTTTCTCATAGAGTCATATCTCAAAATGAGCTGGAAGGTTTTCGCTCCTAATGAGGCATCAAGGAAGGCAATTCGTTTCCCAGCTGAGATGCTTTGGGAACCTGCTCCCCTGCTTCTTCTGAGAGTGGGGAGGGATGCAGCCTGTCAGCTCCTGAGAGACAGGCAGGAACCTAGTACGGAGGCCTATAAGATCCAATGCACAGGCTTCATGCTTTGGTCTCGCTTTGGGAGGAACCATGCAACTGGCCTGGAGAACCTGCTGTGGCTCAAAGGGACAGCTTCCATCTATCGTGGGGCCCTCGATAGACATCCAGCTATGAGAGCTTGATTAGTTGGAAAGAGGTGTTGACTTTCCTTGCATGTATATATTCTGCATCCATTTTCCATCAATAAACTGTCATCTTTTTGCCCAAATGGCTTGTTTCATCTTGATAACCAAAAGAACCTGATTGATGACTTGGACCTGGCAGAACCAGAACCCAACCCAACCCATCCCCACTCATAAATAGAAAGTTGCACAAACAGTGGTTGGAATTTGTGAAATTTGTGCAAATTACAAGCAGCCATAGTTTGCTAAATTTTCACAAAATGTGGATGGAATTTGTATGAGTTTTGCAGACTGTGGAGTTTGTATGAGTTTTGCAGGAGGAGGAGGAGGAGGAGGAGGAGGAGGAGGAGGAGGAGGAGGAGGAGGAGGAGAAGAAGAAGAAGAAGAAGAAGAAGAAGAAGAAGAAGAAGAAGAAGACCTAAAAAAGTCCCCAGATTTTGGGAAAAGCCTGCAGCGTAGCTTGCAAATGCAAGTCGACCTGGGATGGGAGCAGGAACCCGTCGGGACCCAAGAGGGACGGATTTTCAAATGATGGACACCCATAGTTCAAAGATGACCAAAAGGAAACATTCTGAAGTTCTTAATAGGATGGTAATACCACAATTTATGCAGAATCTTTCTGATGCGAGTGAGTTGAACAGGGGCTTCAGTACAGGACGAACCAAGGAGTATACAAGCTTTTGAGTTCTTCAGAACACTTCCTCAGGCAAGATGGTAAAAAAAGTGCAACAGAAGGAGAAGTGAAGTTTGCAATTGGTCACAAGGTCTTCAGATGAGAAGTGGGAGGGGACTGCAGACATTCAAATCTACAGAAACCATCTCAGTACTTGCGAGATCCTAATTTGAATGTCTACATCCCGCTCCCAGATTCCATTTTAATACTGTCACCAAATGCAGGCCCCACAGCTTCAACATTAGCTGCTTAGTCTTTTCCTTTGCTTATCATCTTGCCCGATAAAGAGTTCTGAAGAACTCAAAAGCTTACACATTGTTTTGTGACCTTTGGGTGTGCAGAAGAAAAGTCGTTACACTAATATTCACAATTTTCTTTTGGAATTGTTCTTTTGGCCAACACAGCTACCTTTGCTTTCGAAGTTTTTAAAGTTTGAGAGATACTGGCTGGAAGGGATGATGTTTGCTGAAGTGAAAGACATTGGATCCCTCTCATTTTGATGTGTTTGTGTGGGTGGATGTTTGTGGATCATCTGATGGCCTCTGAAGTTTATATGTAACTTTAGGATGCATCCAGATGAGCCTTTTATCAGGCCTGTCACCCTGCCTCATTCACAGAATTTTAACATAGTGTACAGACAACGTGGTTTTCCATTCACAACTAGGGCTGTGCACAGATCCGGATCCAGATCCCGAATCTGGAGCAGATTGGACCGATCTGGACCTCTCAGTTCTGGTTCCAAACCGGGTTGGAGAAGGTCCAGATTGTTCCTGACCAAATCGGGCCATTCTGGATTGATTCAGATCGATCCGGAGATCCGGGCCCATTGGACTTCCAGGTCCCTTGGTGCCGACTGCCCTCCCCCCACTCTCCCTCCTCTCCCCACTCACCCACTGCCGTCTGCTGCCGTCCGCCACAGTCCTCTGCCGTCTGCTGTATTGAGAAGCAGGCTTCGCAGCCTGGCTTCCCAGTAAAGTGCTGGCTCACCAGGTGACATCATCACCTGGCGTGCCGGCACTTTAGTGGGAAACCAGGCCGCGAAGCCTGCTTCTCAGTACAATGGACAGCAGAGGACAGCAGTGGAAGGCAGCGCGGACCGTGGCGGGTGAGTGGTGACTACCCTCCCTCTCCCTCTCCCCCTCTCCCCAGTGGCAGACAGCAGTGCGGATGGTGGAGGGTGAAAGGGGAGAGGGGGAGAGGGGAAAAGTCTATGGGGAAAAGGAGGGTCTCCGGATCTCAATCTGGAGACCCGAAACTGGTTCCGGATCTGGTTTTGAACCAGATCGGGGGAGGTCCAGTTCGGGCCAGAGCGGATCAGCCCAATCTGGATCACCCAGATCCGGATCCAGATCCAGTTTGGGGGCCCCCTGCACAGCCCTACTCACACTCCTCTTGTGTTTTCTGATTGCTGCTTCCATCTTAGGCCCTTTTCACACTGGGGATTTTCCCCAGGACTGTTCCTGGGTGCTCCCTGTGAGTCCAAATGATGCACAAGGACTCCTGGGGGCAGGGGGGGGCAGGCACAGGTTTTCGCAGGGATAAAGAAACCCTGGGAAAACCCGATTCCTCCAACGGTCCCAGGGCCGTCGGCTCCATGCCCATCAGGGGAGGGGGTGGCAGCAATATTGCCACCCCTGGGATGGCAGGGAGGGGACTGGGGACCCAATTTTGGGGGGATTTTTTTTTTACTAAGTTTTTTTCCGCTGGAGCACAATTGCGCTTCCTGCTCCAGGTGTTTTAAAAAATAAAATAAAATAGTGGGCACGATGTCCATTTCCGGAAGCTGGTAAGTCTGGGATTGTCCCTCTCCCTCCCTCTACACCCATAGTGTAGAAAGGGCCTTACTCTAGAAAATCTGTTAAGGGGGCCAGGGAGATGGAAGAGCTGTACAAGGACTTCTGACTGTTATCGCTAGGTCTCATTCTTCTGGGAGCACCCTTATTGCCAACTCCAGGTTTGGGGCCCTTTGCTTAGTACTAGGACATGTTCTTCTAGCAGCATTCTTTGGTGCTAACTCCATGGTTTCGGGGTCTTCTATTAATGCTAGGATGCTTTCTCCTGGGAACACCCTTAAAGTGAACTTCAGGGTTTGGGGGGGCTTGTCTTGGCAATGCATCCCCAGGGGTGGAACCTGAAAGAGTTGGGGGTGTACAAACCAAGGGTTGGATCTAGCTATAGTCATATCCAGAGTAGACTCATTGAAATCCATGAGTCTTGATTAAATCCTCACTAACTCAAGTCTCATAGATTTCAATGGAATATGATTAAGTCCGGATACAACTCCATTTTCCCCTCCAAGCTGTTCCACGCAAAGCGAGAATAGTGTTGCTGTTGTTGGTAAGCTCTTTGGCAGTCTTGGGGACTTAGCGAATGCCCATGTTGGGCACTCGCTGGAGCCCGCCCTGTGCGCTATCTCCTTCC
The DNA here is from genome assembly GCA_029215795.1 of Anniella stebbinsi. Lineage (NCBI taxonomy): Eukaryota > Metazoa > Chordata > Lepidosauria > Squamata > Anniellidae > Anniella > Anniella stebbinsi. Next base: position 85,983,223 of record JARDYH010000007.1, read on the forward strand.
TAGGGCAAAAGAAAGGCAGAGATGACTCCACCAGCTTCATGCAAGCCATAGCTCTGTGATTTGCTTCCGTCTTTATGGGAGTGGGCTGTGATGACTCAGTGGCGGGGGGAACGCACTCTGTGCAAGCTCAGAAGTACTGCTGAGCTTGTTTTGATGCTCCTTTTAGGGTTTTGTTTTGTTAAGGCAGGGTGAAAAGGAGGACTGGGCTCCTGTATCTTTAACAATTGTCTAGAAAAGGGCATTTCAGCAGGTGTCATTTGTATGCATGCAGCACCTGGTGAAATTCCCTCTTCATCTCCACAGTTACAGCTGCAGGAGCCCTGCCCTCTTTTGTATCTGGTCACTTTAATATAGCTCCTGCAGTGTTCTCTGTTGTGATGCAGAGGGGATTTCACCAGGTGCTGTATGCATACAAAGGACACCGGCTGAAATGCCCTTTTCTGTACAAGTGTTAAAGGTACAGGAGCCCGGTCCTCCTTTCCATGTGGTCACCCTAGTTAAGGGAAAGCGCTTCGAAAGCTGAGCCCTGCTGAGGAGCAGCCCACACTTGCTGTGTATCTACCCATTTCCCCCAAAGTGTCTTTCCTGACTTCCCTTTCTCAGAACCAGGGGCTTGTCTTGGAAGGGGAGATAATTACTCATGGCGTGTCCTCGAAGTTGAGTCTTTGGATTGCTGTTTTCTTTCTCTTTGCCCCTTCTCCTCCCCCCATCTCCCCAATTCGGAGTGTGACTCACTAGCCAGCTACAAAAGACACAACGCTCTCAGTTCTCGAGAAACCACACGTCTGCAGAAGTTTCCCACGGTCAGTACTTTAAATAGATGCTACCAAAAGACATGGACCATGCATTTGCTCACTAGATCACTGGTCACGTCACTCCCCCCCCCCCCAATGCTCTTCCCTTCCTTCACTAATCCCCCCACTGTAAACTATTAAGTGATGAAAACTGAAGATCACATTTGATTTGAAATTTGGATGGAGAAGTGTGAAATCTGAAGCTGTTTATTTTTTTTAATTAAATAGGGGAAAACATGGCCTCTCCAGGGACAGCATCTGAGCCCATCTGAGGTCGGCAGGGACACCTGTGGTCCAAAGGTGTATAAACTTTAATTGTTTGGATCACAGACAGACTCGTGCTGTTGGAGGTGGCTGACACCAGTGTTAAATCTTATCAGTTCCCCAGAGGTTCCCTTCTGTTCCTTTCTCTTGGAAAGCAACAATGCTCTGTTGGCTAATAAGAGTAGCTTTGCTAGAGCTGACTTGGTAGGTCAAACCAGAATTCATTGCAAGAGCTTAGCTCCTCTGCAACTTAATAAAGTTCCCCAATTGTGGAACGATCTCCCTGACGAGGCCCGCCTGGCGCCAACATTGTTATCTTTTCGGCGCCAGGTCAAGACTTTCCTCTTCTCTCAGGCATTTGGCAATATCTGAGGAGCCTGGGTTTGTTTGTTTTTTTGTTTTTGTAACTTTTTTTGGCTGTTGTAGCGGTTTTAAATGTATGTGTGTGTGTGTTGTGTGTATGTTGTATGTTTTTGCTGTTTTAATTTTTGTGTATTGTTTTTAATTGTTTTAATCCTATGTAAACACCCCAGACAGCTTCGGCTATGGGGCGGTATACAAATGTAACAAATAAATAAATAAATAAAAGTCAAGATGAGCAATTCCAAATTGAACATAGCATTACAAAATGCAAACTCTGAAATTAACAGACAGAGGCTTGGGTCAGACAGCATAATGGAGCAAAACATTATGCATTAAAGAAAAGTCCAAAAATACTGTACCAAAGTAACCCAACATCTGCTCAAGCAAAACAGAATCCTGCAGCCTGTTCATTATGCAAATTAATCGATTATTAGTATTTCCTATTTTTGCTTAATTTATTGTTGATTCTGTGGCAAGGAGCCCTATCCTGGGGTCACTGCAAAGAAAATGCAGTCAGCAATTTCTTTGGCTTCTCAGATTTTTGCCAATTATTGCTGACATTCTTTAAAACCATAAGGACTAGAAACTTGTATTTTTAAAACGTAAAGAAACCGAAGCTGTCATGTAACTGAAATCATGTGCTCAAATACAGCATTTTGCCATTCTGTTTTTCTACATCCCCATAGAAACTTGGCATACACACAATCTCAAAGGTAATCCACACAGAAAGCCTCACACTAGGTAGTATCGGAAGACCTGCTTGCCTTGACTGACCTTTAAAATTCAAGGCTAAGTTGAAAAAAAAGAAAAATGAAGAACGAACCTCATTGGTTTAGATTAAACCGTATTCTCCTTAGAAGACTGGGTTCCCATGGCACAACAACCCACCATGGACAGCCAGCTAGGGCGGGTTGTCCTGTTGTCTGGATTCAACATGTTCTCCCCAGGGTGGCATAATTTTCATGGGCAAGCCATACTGAAAATCCATGACTTGTTGTAGAGTTGTTCGTGCCCATGGTGGGTTGTCATTTGATCAGCCCTGGGGGAGCGATTTTATTGTGGGTGCCCAGGATTGGCAACAGATTTGCTTGGAAAGAGTGGCAAAAACAAACAAACTCCATTCTGCTCTTCACAATCTCACCTGTGCCAGTCTCCCTTGCCAGTGATTGCCCTTCCACCAATGCCAAAGTATTCATTCCTTGGCTTTTTATGTTTTAAAATTTTTTGGTATCTCAAAAGTGTTCAAATGGGGATTATTATTATTATTATTATTATTATTATTAGTCAGTCTTTCACAAGTGCACAGCTGTGCACTAATGGCTGTCTGATATGTGTAGTCTTGCCTGGTCAATTTCCTATATGTTTCAGCGGTCAGAGTGGCAAAGTAGTATAGGTAACGTACAAGGAAATTGACAAATCGAGGCTTCACATAGACTACGTTGTGCACAGTTGCGAAGGACCAGGGCCTATATAACAGTAAGAGAAAGGAGGGAGTAACGCAGTTCAGAAGCACTGAAAATGGGGTGGGGGAGTCAAAAGAAAAGTGCTCAGAGAGGGAACAAATGCACCAACGTCTCTGCCCTGGCAATGTGATCCTCTTACTTTCAAGTGTTGAACTGCCACTTCCCTGTGTCTCCCACCCTTCCAACACTTTCCTGAGTCTCCAGCTAGTCCAGAAAAGGGAGATATTAATTGCTCCACTTTTTTCCTGCTCCTTTTCGCAACAGTTCCTGCTGCGATTATTTCACTTCAGTGGATCCGCACAAATCGCCCTGACTGTTTTTTTTTAAAAAAACACCCCTGAGTAGGCTGACCAGATAAAATCCAGGTCAGGGCTCATGTAACTTTAACAGTTGGAGAGAAAAGGGAATTTCAGCCAGTGTCATTTGCATGCAATTAGTTCCTGGTGCAATTCCCTCTTCATCACAACAGTTAAAGTTGCAGGGGCCCTGGCTTCTTTTGTATATGGTCACTCTAGTATAGCACCTGCAACTTTAACTGTTGTGATGAAGAGGGAATGTCACCAGGAACTAATTGCATACAAATGACCCTGGCTGAAATTCCCTTTTCTCTACAACTGTTAAAGTTACATGAGCCTTGACCTGGATTTTATCTGGTCAGCCTACCCCTGAGAAGAGGGCTGCATGAGACAGCTCAATTGGGAGGGGGCAGTGTAAATATTGCTGATGCAGGCATCCCATGTGTTCTGTCCCCGCTCCATCCTGTTCAGCCACCCTCTAAGGATTAAAAAGCAGAAAAAAGAAAAGGGGGAAAAAACCCTGTCAGGAATATTTGTGCACATTTAAGGGCTGGATATGGAGGGGGAAATTGCACACTTGCAGTCACTGCTCCATTACTGCAGGTGTGCAGATTTTCCACCCTATTCACTTTCAGGAAAGTTTGCACACATCCACTGAAGCACAGTAGCCACAGCAGGAAGTGTGAAAAGGGAGGGGGAGCTCATCTCTCCCCTTTCCAGAGTAGCTGGAGACCTGGGGAAGGGTTGAAAAGGTGGAGGTCACTGAGAAGTGTCAGTTCAACACTTAAAAGCAAGAGAATCATATGACCAAGGTGCATTTACTCCATTCACCTTCCCCCCCTCCATTTTTGGTGCTTTTGAATTCCACTAGTGGCTCCCTCCTTTCTCTTACTGTTTTTAATCCCCTGGTCCTTCCTGACTGTATGCATATTAGCCTACATGTAGCCTCATCTTGTCAATTTCCTTGTGTTTACCTACTCCAATTCACTGCTCCCTTTGTCAGCTGAAACATACAAGGAAATTGACCGAGCAAGACTACACATATCACACAGCCATAAGTGTGCACTTGTGCAAGACATCATCATAATCATCCAGCTCCATTTGGGCATTCTTGAGCATAGAGGGGGCGGGGCGAGGAGGCAGGACAGGTTTCGCTGCAAAGGTGCCTGGGATATGGGCCAAAGCTGGCTGGAGGACTGAAGGGAAGGAAAATAAGCCACTGCAAGTCCGATCGTCTGTTGGGTGTACCGTGGGTTGTTCAGCAAACAAACAACCCAATCATGGCTAATTCTCAGGGTGGCTTAGTTGGATGTACAAATCCTCCCATTTGCTCTGTTATCCACCCCAAGCCTTCAGAATGGGGTGCACTTTAAAACTAAGTAACAGGAAGGCCATGGGCCAAATGAAATGAGAGAAAGCCCTATGAATCAATGGAGTTTACTTTCTGGTAGATGTGTATAGGATTGTGCTATGAATTATAATGCAATTTTTCCTGGAGATTTCCCCCCCCCCTCCAAAAGCACCAACAAAATGCTGCAATATCTCCTAGAAGCTTTTTTGTGGAAACGGAGTACTGCTGTTGAAACTCACCCCCCCACCCCCCCCAGTCCCTTTGTTGGCAAAAAGGCAGCTTGGAAAGACAGATGATTTTCAGCGGACCAAAAATATAAAAATGAAAATACATAAATAAAATGTCAGAGGTGGAAGGGCTAAATGACCACTCCTCCCTGCAAAATCTTCCAAAAGTCATCTGGGGCAGATAGCAGTCTCCACAGCCACATGATGTAAAAAGAGACTGAGAAGCCATATACGATTTATGCATTGTTTGGGCTGATCACTGCAAGGGGTAGATGTGTTTTATTTTTATTTATTACAATTATATCCCACCTTTTTTCCTCCAAGGAACTCAAGGCAGTGTACATAATCTTCATCTCCATTTTATCCTCGCAACAACCCTGTGAGGTAGGTTGGGCTGAGAGTCTGAGACTGGCCCAGAGTCACCCAGTAAGCTTCCATAGCCGAGTGGGGTCTAGAATCCGGATCTCCCAACGCTCAAGCCCCTTCTCTACACTGGATTTTACTGCTAGATCATGTTTGTCCTCTTAGCTATTCCTGCAAAGACAAGCTGTGACAATCAGAGAAAGTGACGCATTGTTGCCTTGAGATTTTTTTTTCATTTTTTTAAAAAAAAACGGAGGTGACTTGGTGTCTGGATGTTTTTGATGTTCTGAGGCATGTGGCAAGATCCGGACCGCTTTGGGTTTATGGGTTCCAGCTTGCCCTGCCGCGTAACCCCTGGTGTCTCTGCGTGTGGGGAGGTTGGCCGCGATCATTTGTGCGTGACAGAACTGAGTTTCGCGCACATTCAAGGGCGCACTTCTTTTATTATGACTCAATAGATTCCAGGCGCTCAGCCCTGGGGTTTTAGTTCTGAGTCCCGATGAAGTCTAGGCACACATTCAGCCCCATTGACTGCTTTTGGGGAAATCCAGTTGCAATCTTGACTCCCTGGCGTTGTGATGTCAATTTGTTTCTGTGGTTGCTTTTCGCAGTTGATCATTGCAGATAAAGTGCAGCTCTTTGGCGTAAATGCACAGAAGGCCCCGCTTCCTCCTCCCCCCCCCCCCAGCCTCGGTGCAGCCACAGTCTCTAGGTTTCGGCATCTTTGCAAGTCACTCAAGAAAACAGCGTTTGTGAGAAGATCTTTGAAGTTCTGGGTACTCGAGGCAGTGCCGAACAGTGACGCAAGTGCTCAAGCTCTGAGCACAATGTGTAAAAATAAAAAAAAGTTTAAAAAACCAGAGGAAATGGTGTGAAGGTCCCTTCCCACCCCCCACCCCCCAGTGTCTGGTGCCTGTTTCCTGTAATTGCAGTCCCTGCAGGTGGCACATTAACAGCCCTCCCAACTCCGAGTTGGAAATGATATGATTGTTTTTGTTGGGTGTACAGGCTTCGGTTTTTATTTATTTATTTATTGCATTTCTATACCGTTCGCAAAAAATGAAAAACATAAAGTATAAAACTTAAACCAAAGAAAAATACAATATAGAAGTACAACCAGAAGTACAACCAGAAGTACAACCAGAATAAAATTGAGCAGCAATGCATAGATTTAGAACTCCATCACGCCAGTGATTTAGTGCGCTCTCGCCATGCCTGGTGTGCGGATTTGCAGCACGGCACTCACATGATTCGTGCCTGTATTGCTGACACCCTGCCTCTTCCCCAGTCTTTCCTACAACACTAAAAGTCTGGATTATTTTTCCTAAGCACATTGAATGCACCCTAAGCCTCCGTGTAGTTTTAAAGGAACTGGGGGCTTGAATGGATGGCATCAGGTCCTGGCAGGGAAAAGCGATCTCTCCCAGCAGCCGGCTCCAAGCCTCAATATAAAACCCAAACCTTGCATCCCAGGCTCCAAAGCATTTTTAAAAAATCATACAACAGCTGAATCTCTGCAGAGACAGGATTGTACTCCCTCGATGCCCCCAAAGAGCCAGACTAAAGGGTTGTTCCATTTTTGCCCAGAAGAAAGGCGGTCTGGTTGAAGTACTCGTCTGACAGGACCTGACTAGAGGGAGAAGGAGAAGGGGAGGGGTGGAGTGGAGTGGTAGAGCTAATGAGTGAAGGACCGAAGGAGCGAAAGAGAAGCTATTCAGGTGAAAGGGACCATGATGCGCTTCTGCTGCAGAGGTAAAAAAATGCAGAGGCAAACCGGGGAGAGGGGGGGAAATTAGGCGTGATAGAAGTCTTAAAATCCAGATATAAAACATAGATTTAAAACAGCAAAGTGGAAAGAGTAAGATGGTAAAATGTTAAAATACTGAGAAAATAAGAAGGTCTTCATCTGGCATCAAAAAGAGTATAATGTAGGTGCCGGGCAAACTTCTCTAGGGAGCTCATTCCACAGCTGAGGTGCCACAGCAAAGAGGCCCTCTTCTGATAGCCACCTGCCTAGGGTGACCAGATAAAATCCAGGTCAGGGCTCATGTAACTTTAACAGTTGTAGAGAAAAGGGAATTTCAGCCAATGTCATTTGTATGCAATTAGTTCCTGGTGAAATTCCCTCTTCATCACAACTGTTAAAGTTGCAGGGGCCCTGCCTTCTTTTGTATATGGTCACTCTAGTATAGTGCATGCACCTTTAACTGTTGTGATGAAGAGGGAATGTCACCAGGAACTAATTGCTAGGGATGTGCACTGGATCGGACCCGATCCACGATCCGAGTCCGGTCCAGTGGGAAATCGGATAAATTATCCGATTTCCGATCCCGCAGCTGGATCGGCCGATCCAATCCAAACCGGTCCGAAAAAGCTCCGAACCGGTTCGGCGGATCGGCGGATCGGCGGGCGCCCACTGGCGCCCACCGCCGCTTCCATTGGCAGGCGCCAGCGGGCGCCCGCCGATGAAAGTGGACAGCGGGGGGGGGAGGAGGGGGGCACTTACCTTCTCGGCCCGGTGGCTCCCGTCCGGCGCCGGCGCCTACTACTACTAGCAGGCTCCGCGGCCTGCTCTAGGGTGGCGCGCCGGGTGATGTCATCACCCGGCGCGCTACTCTAGAGCAGGCCGCGGAGCCTGCTGGTAGTAGTAGGTGCCGGCGCCGGACGGGAGCCACCGGGCCGGGAAGGTAAGGAGGGGGTGCGTGGAGGGGAGGAGGGGGCGCGCGGAGGGGGGGAGGGGGGCCCTTACCTGCCCGGCCCGGCGGCTCCCGTCCGGCGCTGGCGCCTACTACTCCCAGCAGGCTCCGCGGCCTGCTCTAGGGTGGCGCGCCGGGTGATGTCATCACCCGGCGCGCTACTCTAGAGCAGGCCGCGGAGCCTGCTGGAAGTAGTAGGCGCCGGCGCCGGACGGGAGCCGCCGGGCCGGGAAGGTAAGGAGGGGGTGCGTGGAGGGGAGGAGGGGGCGCGCGGAGGGGGGAGGGGGGAGGGGGGCCCTTACCTGCCCGGCCCGGCGGCTCCCGTCCGGCGCCGGCGCCTACTACTCCCAGCAGGCTCCGCGGCCTGCTCTAGGGTGGCGCGCCGGGTGATGTCATCACCCGGCGCGCTACTCTAGAGCAGGCCGCGGAGCCTGCTGGAAGTAGTAGGCGCCGGCGCCGGACGGGAGCCGCCGGGCCGGGAAGGTAAGGAGGGGGTGCGTGGAGGGTAGGAGGGGGCGCGCGGAGGGGGGAGGGGGGAGGGGGGCCCTTACCTGCCCGGCCCGGCGGCTCCCGTCCGGCGCCGGCGCCTACTACTCCCAGCAGGCTCCGCGGCCTGCTCTAGGGTGGCGCGCCGGGTGATGCCATCACCCGGCGCGCTACTCTAGAGCAGGCCGCGGAGCCTGCTGGAAGTAGTAGGCGCCGGCACCGGACGGGAGCCGCCGGGCCGGGAAGGTAAGGAGGGGGTGCGTGGAGGGGAGGAGGGGGCGCGCGGAGGGGGGAGGGGGGAGGGGGCCCTTACCTGCCCGGCCCGGCGGCTCCCGTCCGGCGCCGGCGCCTACTACTCCCAGCAGGCTCCGCGGCCTGCTCCAGGGTGGCGCGCCGGGTGATGTCATCACCCGGCGCGCTACTCGAGAGTAGGCCGCGGAGCCCGCTGGTAGTAGCCGCCGGCGCCGGACGGGCCGAGAAGGTAAGCAGTGGCGGGGAAGGGGGCTTACCCCCCCCCGGAGCAGTCCGCTTCTATCCGCTGGCGCCCGCGGGCGCCAGCGGATGGAAGCGGGCGGCCCCAGGGGGGGTAGGGAGCGCGGGGGAGGGGGTTTACCTGCCGGGGCCGTCCACAGCGGACGGCCCTGGGGGGGGAGGGAGTTAGGCCCCCCCTTACCCACCCGCCGCCATTTTTTCCTCATAGACTTGCATTGCAATGCAAGTCTATGGGGAAAAAAATGGCGGCCGATCCAAAAATGTATGATTTTTGGGTCGGGATCGGACTCGATCCGGTCCGGGGGGCCTCCGATTTTGTCCGAACCGGTCCGGGACAAAATTGGAGGTCCCGATCCGGGTCCCGATCCGATCCGGGGGGTCCGTGCACACCCCTACTAATTGCATACAAATGACCCTGGCTGAAATTCCCTTTTCTCTCCAACTGTTAAAGTTACATGAGCCTTGACCTGGATTTTATCTGGTCAGCCTACACCTGCCTCACTTCCTTTGGTAGGGGCTCACGGAGAAGGGCCCCTGAGGATGATCTTAAGAGTCCAGGCAGGTACACATGGGAGGAGGCATTCCTTCAGATAACCTGACCCCAAGCTGTTGTGGGCTTTGAATGTTTAATACCAGCATTTTGGATCTGGCCTGGACCTGGACTGGCAGCCAGTGAAGCTGGAAGAGTACTGGCATAATATGGTCTTGTTGCCCAGTCCCTGTTAACAGTCCCTGTTTCTGCCATCCTACCTTTGCAAGTTTTTTTTTTTTATAGCAGGGCTGGAACTTCACCCAATCCAATTTGGGGGTGGGAAAGGCAGGTATGCTTTCAGTTTCATGGGGGTAGGAATGCTTCCCCAAAGTCACCGCCTTTCCCACCTGTATTTGATTTTAGTTATATATTCCCTCTAGTATTATGAGTGAGATGGTCGGTGCTATTCAGTGGTATAGTGATATAGTTGAACAGCAGGCGGTGGTGTTGCGGCCTTTCCTCAGTGAGAATTCCCATCTTCTAAGGCTTTCTCACTCCAACCAGGAATCACTTTCTCTTTCACACAGACCACACACGGTTTCACTGCCACTAGGACCTTTAAGGCTGGGGTTCAACCCTTACTCCATCCTCTCTGTGTGAGGACACACAAACTTTAACCTTATCCTGTTCCTTTATTACCTTCCCCTTATGCAGCCACAAGCAGGAGGCGTAAGTTTTTATAAACAAAGAAAGCTTAAGCTTTATTAACTAGAATAATAAGTTGTTAAATAATAAACAAGTAACTCTTAAATGGCTCTATCAGTATCAATTCTTTCGTCAACATTACTCCAAAATCAGTTTCTCAAACAAAACTTGCACAATCACCACAGACCTCTCTCTCTCTCTCTTAAAATCCTAACTCGACCAGACTGTTTCCCTATCTAACTGATCTTATTTCATCCCTGTCTGCCTACCACTGGCACAGCACCTGGTTTACAGAGCACCCACACACTTCACCCCTCCTTCTCTTTCACTCAACCAACCAGCTTACACCTGCAAATCTACCATTCTCACCCTAGAGTGTCCTGCTTTAAGGCTTGCAACTGCCCAGACAAGGCTCGGATAGTCCCAAGTGTAACAAAGAGAGAAGCCAGTCCAGTCCAAGGTCATCCATGAGATTCTGAATAGAGTTAATAGGAAAAGGCAGGAGCGAGGTCAAAACAGTCCAGAGTTCAATCCACAGAAGTCAGTCATGGCGAGTATCAAAGCCATTCAGGGGGGTTCCAAGAGAGTGTTCTAGGTGGGTCATCAAGGGTCCAGGAATCTGCAAGGTCCAGAACAGCGAGGCAAAGCACGGAGATTGAATCACTGTTGTCTGCAACAGAAAGGCATCTCTAGCTGTGCTGATTTATAGCTGGTCATTAATCAGCACAGCTGGCTTATTAGGACAGTGTGTTGCTTTTAAGGCCACACTGTGGCCCCCTCTTGCTTCTTTGCTGCTCACATCTGAGCCTACCTCTCTTGGAGGGATGAATCATTTCGTTCTCTGCCTCCTGCACATGGGGGAGTCCAGAAATGGTACTGGAGGGACCAGGATGCTCTTCTGATGATTCCAGGGAAGGGCTGTCAGTTGAAGCCTCTAGTTTCTTGCCTGGCTCTGGCTGGGGCTTGTCATGCTGGCTCCACCCTCCTCTTCTTCATCAGAGGAATCCTTCTCCAGGTAGGGCATGGCAAACCACAGATCTATAACAAGAACGCACAGTTATAAACTCAGTCTGGACAGATGTGTGTAGTCACATCGGCACTCATCACAACAGTCCTCATGGCCATGCCACCCCCCACCACCCCACAAGAGCGTCCAAACATTCAGGCAGCTGTGTCAATCCGTATCAACAAACTGGTCCTAGAAGCTCTCGTCTCGACCAAGAACTGGCCTGTAGTTAAACGAATGGGTCTTGGTTGTCCATTCAACACCAATCCACCTGTAAACACTTTGCATTACAATAGGAAGCGATATATTGTTACTGGGGAAATTCATTTCCCCCCTTGCTTCTGTGAGAACTGCAGCTAAGCTCAGAGGAAACATGGAAGTCTGAGGCAGGTGGCAGATGAAATCAGGGACCCTGCTCATTAAAAAAACAAAACAAAACAAAACAAAACAAAACAAAAAAGCCCTGGAAGCTCTAGATCCACTATTGCACACAAGTCCAGCTCGTGGGCTTCCCGGAGGCATCTGGTGGGTTACTGTGAGAACAGAATGCTGGACCTTTGGTGTATATAAGCATGGCTCTTCTCATGTTCTTAGGTCTTCCATTAGCTCTTGCATAAAGATTCCTGGAAGCGCAGGAGTAATGTTCTCCTCCCTCTCATGATGTTCCTGATCTAAGCCCTTGGGATTTAGTTGTACCCAAATGAATTGCAGTTAATTTGGCTTCCTCTCTCTTTTCAGTATAATGAATTGAAATCTGTCCCACCAGGTACTACTATTCTTCTCTACCCGCCGCCCAGCCGTAAAGAAAAAAGAAAAATAGGAGCCGATGAGGTTCAATTTATAGATCTTGTTGTTTGTGTAATTGGCTGCCATGCTGTTCTGCTGCCAATTTCCCATCATGGCTTACTTCTCATGAAAGCCTGGCACTTTTAATTTGCTCCTTTTGCAACCCCACGCTATTCCACCCCCACCCCCACCCCCTCTGGCTTGCACAAAGACTTTGGTGCTGTATATTTGCAAGAGGCCAAAACCACCCTTCTGCAACACCAAGTGTGTGGCTAAATAGCTAGCTGAATATCCAGAGGGAGCAGAGCTGCTGGGGACAAGCAGCAAAGTGCAGCCATTCGCTTCCATAAGGGAATCTGGAGACATTTCATGGCCGACTGGTGAGAATTGAATGGTAGGTTAGATCAGCCTTCTCCAACCTGGTGTCCTCCAAATGTTTTGGACTTCAACTCCCATCAGCCCCAGTCAGCACAGCCAATGGTCAAGAATACTGGAGTTGTAGTCCAAAACATCTGGTTGGGGAAGGTTGGATTAGATGGACGTTGGTCACAGCTGAGCAGGAATTTGAACCCAGGTCTCCCCAGTTCAATATTTTATCCACTAGGGATGTCTGTTGCTTGGAAATCTGGCCTATTTGGGGACTTTTGCTGCCTGTCCGACTCAGCCTGCATTTGAGAACTGAGCCGTGGGTTTTCCTGGAGATTTTGTGTGAATGTTTTTTTTGTGTGGTCAGTCTGCAATTTGTGCAAATAGAGATTTGTGGGAATTGCGGCTGTAATTTGCACAAATTTGCATTGTTTGCACAAATTGCGGCTGTAATTTGTGCAAATTAGAGAACACGGAAAACCCTCTAACTGGCCCAACTCGATGCAGATCAATTCAAGCCAGATAGTGGGAAAAGACCAAAGTCCGGGGGGGGGGGGGGTGGCAGCCAACTAAAGCTCAGGGGGGTGAGCACCCCCTCAAGTGGTTTTCTTTCAACATCATTATTATACATTATGGTATGCTCAGTTACATCATGTAAGCGAACACCACATAGTTAAAGTATTTTACACCATCAAAACTGATCAGCTGAACTAAACTAGCGCCAAGACAGACTAAGTTTGCCACCTCTGGTCTGAACGGAACAGGGATGGGCAACTTGTGGCCCTCCAGATGTTTTGGCCTACCATCCCTTGCCATTGACTAGGATTGATGGGAGTTGTGGCCTTCAGATATTTGAGTTTACAGGTTGCTCACCCCTGTAATAGAAGCTTGGTGCCTTAGACCGTGATCGGTAGCCCGGCCACTTGTGCGTCACTGAACCACAGGACAAAAGAGGATGCACAGGTGCTAATTTATAGGTATAGACACACATGCAGAAATAATTACTGTAAAACATAAAAACCACTATTGCAGACATTATGGAGGTATTTTCAGTGGTCATCTGGTGATGACAATAATGCCAACCCTTCCCGTGGCTTTCCTGATGGACCAGCTGCTGCAGTGGTTCCTGGTGGCTGGCAGTTGTTCTGGCCACCTGCACTGAGAGCTCCATCACACCAGCGATTTAGTGCACTCTCGCTATGCCTGGTGTGCGGATTTGCAGCATGACTCACATGACGCCGTGCCTGTCCTGCTGACACCCCATCTCTTCCCCAGCCTTTCCTAGAATGCTAAAAGTTTCAATTATTTCCCCTAAGCGCATTTGACGTGGCCTAAGCCTTTGTGTAGTTTTAAAGGAACTGGGGGGCTTGAATGGATTGCACCAGGTCCTGGCAGGGAAAAGCGATCTCTCCCAGCAGCTGGCTCCAAGCCTCAATATAACCCAAACGTTGCATCCCAGGCTCGAAAGCGTTTTTTAACATTGTTCAACACTTGAATCTCTGCAGAGACAGGATTGTACATCCTCGATTCCCCCAAAGAGCCAGACTAACGGGTTGTTCCATTTTTGCCCGGGAGAAAGGCAGTCTGATTGAAGTATTCATCTGCCAGGATCTGCCAGGATCATAAGCTTGACGCGCTTTTGCCTCAGAGGTAAATAAAAACAGAGGCAAACCACAAACCGGGGGGGGGGGGGTAGTGTGATGGAGGCCTGTGTAGATTCAAGGGCCTGAAGTCAGAAGCTCCAGGTAGCTTGCAGAGGTATTCTCAATGGCTAGCTGGTGGTTCTGCTGTCCCGTTGCACAGCTGTGATTGAGAAACCCTGGTAGACGATGGGAATATTAACAAGCCTTCCCCCCTCCTGCTGGCCTCAGTCTCGCTCACTATGGTAAGATGTATTTCCATTTCCATTATACTCTGAATTCAGTCTTCCGTAATCTGGCGTCCTCCAGATGTGTTGGACTGCAACTCCCATAATTCCCAGCCAGCCACTTGCCATGATCTCTGGGAATTATGTCAGTCCAACACTTCTGGAGAGCATCCAGTTAGTGAAGGATGAAGATGATGATTTATTCATTCTCTATCCTGCCTATACACAAAGTTAATAACACTTTAAACAAGATAAAGTAATCAATAAAGCAATACCCTAGGCAGCATACAAAGTTTAAAATAATTTAAACCAGCTAAATCAGTCCATCAAACAATACAGCATATATCTATCTATCTATCTATCTATCTATCTATCTATCTATCTATCTATCTATCTATCTATCTATATTTGTTAGCAATAAGATTAAAAAAAGGGAAGGTCTGCTGGGATTTAAAGTCTATGTACTAATTATTTTAAATTTTGCATCTGTGCATATAAATTAGCATGTGCATATTTTAAGCCAATCTGCACCCTTTTTCCTGGAGATAGCTTTCCTTTTCCCCCCCTTTTAGGCGATGAATAAGTGGTCACCTTCACTCTAATTAGCCATTTAATCCGTTTAATCCGCCCCGCACACTCAGGTCCTCTGGGAAGAATTTACTCAAATCAGCCAGAACTAGGCTGACGAGTGTTACCCAGAGGACCTTCTCTTCTACCGCTCCTAGACTGTGGAATGGTCTGCCGGAGGAGATTAGACAAATTAGCAGTCTTCATGAATTTAAGAGAGCCATGAAGACTGCTCTCTTCTGGCAGGCCTATCCAGTTGAATTTTAAGATGTTTTTAATGATGTATTGGTTTTTATTTGTTTTTAATAGCTCAACTATTTTGTGATTTTTGTGTTTTGTATTTGTTGTTGTTCCCCGCCTCAATCCAGAGGGAGAGGCGGGTTATAAATAAATATTATTGTTATTATTATTATTATTATTATTATTATTATTATTTTAAAAGGTCTTCAGAAGAGCTTGCGCAAAGTCCTGCACAGGATTCTCTGCAGACAAAAGTATTGTGCTAGACCTGAGGTTGCTTTTCTCATGCGATGCTCTTCCGCTAAGCCAGAAACAGCTCTTCCGCGAGTGGGAGGACACCTTGGGATCCAAGCGGCTGATTTGTCATCACCTGCCACCAACACCATCACATCTGCATTGAGAGGTGTGTATGTGTGTATGTGCCTGTCTGAAACCCCTCCTCCTTCATGCCATCTTAAGACTCAGAACATACAGACATCCTGACTACAACATCTAGTCTTTCTCCTTTCCAGTGGAGGTTTGTGGCTCCGATGTCCCTGGGTCTGTGAAGCTGCTCCAGGCTTTGGTCAGAACCAGCCAGAACTCGAAAGAGGCTATCCAAGGTGCAATGTTATTGGCAGCCTTATCTACACTACTGCTTTGAAACGGTTTAAAATGGTTTAAAACAGTTTATAACCGTTTTGAGAACTGTTGGGGCCCAGGACACACTCCATAGACAGTTTTCAAAACGTTTTCAAAGGGTTTTATCCTGCGTGTGTAGATAGGCTCTGGGTCAGTGAATACACTCTGGGTTTCATTCAGAACTTTAAAGGAGCTATCCAAGGTGCAAAGCACTC
Organism: Anniella stebbinsi; assembly: GCA_029215795.1. Taxonomy (NCBI): domain Eukaryota; kingdom Metazoa; phylum Chordata; class Lepidosauria; order Squamata; family Anniellidae; genus Anniella; species Anniella stebbinsi. Next base: position 85,998,863 of record JARDYH010000007.1, read on the forward strand.
CTTTAGAGTTCTGACTGGTTCTGATTGAAACCCGGAGCAGATCCATTGGCCCACTGACATCAGAAGCAACAGCCTCCCCTGCCCCTATCCTGCCCCCTCCTACTTTTTGTAACATCTTGCCTGATGAAGAGATCTGGAAATCTCGAATAGTTTTGGATCTTTATTAATGATCTTTGTGATCTTTGAGTTGTACATTGTGCTGGCACGTTTTCTGCGATATTTGAGTTGTCCTAATAAACGTATTTCAGTATATGGATTTTGGAATGGTTCTTCTGCCAAACACAGACGCCTTTGTTTCGCCCCCCCCCCCCCCCCCCGTGTTTATAGCTGTTCATCCTGCTTATAAGTACCTAGGGATCTTTAACATCTATATCTTGGACTGGCATCACAGCCTTTTCTTTTTCTTTAAAGGCAATAGTTCCAAACAGCAGCTATTTCCTATCAGCACGCATCTGGAAATGAATATGCTTTGGATTTATGATCCCCTCATTCTAAAGCAAATGCGACATCTACAATTTGGGTTATTCCAGAAGTTCCTAATCAGCCTGCTAAGGAAGAGGCATTTTTATGACTCTGTGGAAGGTCAGGCTGCATGAAGCCTTGTGCATCTGACAGAAAGAACCACAGAGAAAAGCAGAAACGAATGAAATTCCACGATGGATTTTTTTCTCTCACATTAGGTTGGATCCATACTAAAGACGGGCAAGTCTGTCAAACTCACTCACATTCAGCTTTTGATTTTTCCACTGCCAGACACGTCCCATTCAAGTTCTGCATTGAGATTGGTTTTTATTCACATGTTTGAAAATGTGTGCATTTTGGGTTTGGATTTTTCAAATGTACAAATTTTTGAATGCATCTATCCATTGACGAAAGCATATTTGTGCCACGTTCTTGAAATGCATGAGTTTTCCCATGTACATTTTTTTTAAAACAGTTTTTTTTGTTTCGCGAAATATGTTGCAAACTCAAAAATGCATGGATTTCTTGCCACAAATTGTGTTTGGATCCACTTTTGGTTCTCGGAAGTGTGAACTGGGTGATAGCGCATTAAAATGCCAACCCAACGAATTTCTCACTCATCCCTCATCCAGATTTATTTAATTGTACTTACTTCTCTTATGGAAATCAGAGGGGCTAATTTCTCTCATTGATTTTATTGGGAGCCAAGTTTGACTAACTTAAGCTATAATCCTTCATGCAATTTCCTGGGAGTAAATCCAAGAACTCAGTGGGCCTTAATTTGGAATAGACACATATCAGATTGCACTGTCACTCTGGACCCAACCCACTATCATTATTTGAAATATACATAACCCCCTTTCCTCCAAGATGCTCAAGGCAGTGTACATAGCCTCCTAATTTTATCTCCACAACAACCCTGTGAGGTAGCTTGGGTCTCATCCCATACTCTGAACCTAGGCCTCGTCCCATACTCTAAATCACTATGCCATGCTGGATTTCACCATACCCTCTGACATTCCGAAGAGAGAATTAGAGACCCCCTTGTAACATCTCTCATCTCATTCCAAGGATCCTTGCCTTTCCTGCTCTCTTGATTACAACTATTACACTGAAGGCTCTAGTCCTCTTGCAATATGCTATATTTATTTACTCTGCACTAGCCTGCCTAGCACTGATTTTCAGTGCAATCCTATACATGCCTACCCAGAAGTATGCCCCATTGGGTTTAACAGGACTTACCCCCAGGTAAGTGCATATAGGCTTGTATCCTTACTGCAATGCTATCCTCACTTACGTGAGAGTAAGTCCCATTGAACTCAGTGTGGCTTATTTCTGATACAGTACTATACTCAGGGAATAAGTCCCTTTGATCTCCATGAGGCTTCCTTCTGAGTAGACCTGTGTAAGATTTCCACAGCTGAAAACCCAGGATGTCGGTCATCCTTTGGGTTAGAGAAATATTTGAGAAACTTATGGGATATGCCACATCACTCTCTTATAAAGATCAGTAAAAGAAAGAAGAAACATCCATTAGGCTTTTTGATTTGTTTTTTTAAAAAAAATTACAGTGTAGTTTTAAACTTTTACATAATGTTTTATTGTGTTGTATTTTATGGTTTTAATTGTTGTGAACCACCCAGAGGGTTTCCGCTTCTGGGTGGCATAAAATGTAATAAATAAATAAATAAATAAATAAATAAATAAATTGTTGGACTAAGAATCCTTTAATATAGATTTTCTACATGAGCATTCATAAGTAAAACCAACTTCATCTGATGCAGCAAATAATGGTCAAAAGCAAGGTAAGACAGTCAGTTATAGGCAGCTAGAGTGGGAACATTTCATTTAGCTGTAGCTCCAACATGTAAACATGGAGAACGACAGCACAACAGGTCCAGTGGGGTAGCAACTCCATTTCCTGGAGCTTAAGGAAGGACAAAGTTTCTTTCTTTCTTTCCTTCTTTCTTTTCCTTCCTTCCTTCCTTTCTTTCCTTTCCTTTCCTTTCCTTTCCTTTCTTTCCTTCTTTCTTCATGCTACATCAACTCCCCAATGCAACGATGTCTGGGTGATCATCCAACAAGTGTTTTGTGAGTGGTCACTGTAAATAAAAACAATTGTCAGTGTCTGTATTTTTTGCATTTCAGCTGCATCACTGTTAACAGTTGCTGCCCCCGCTACGTGGGTGTGCATAAATACAGACTTGGAACTCAGGTTAACAGGCGATGGATCTGAGAAAGTGGGCTGTAATCCAGACATGCTTATGCCAGGAGCGAACAACCTGTGGGCTAAAGGACACATGCAGCCCCCCCATGCTTCCCCCACCACCAAATATTCCCCTCCCCCTATGATAGACATCACTGCTTTTGTATCACTAATGACAGCATGAAAGCTGGTGGAGAGCCGGTGTGGGGCAGTGGTTAGAGTGTGGGACTGGGATTCCAGAGATCCAGGTTCTAGTCCCCACTTGGCCATGAAGTTCACTGGGTGACTTTGGGCTGTTCGCTTAGTCTCAGCCTAACCTACCTCGCAGGGTTGTTACAAGGTAGGGTGACCATATGAAAAGGAGGACAGGGCTCCTGTATCTTTAACAGTTGCAAAGGACAGGGAATTTCAGCAGGTGTTGTTTGTATGCATACATAACCTGGTGAAATTCCCTCTTCATCACAACAGTTAAAGCTGCAGGAGCCCTGTCTCTTGACCATGTACAAAAGAGGGCAGGGCTTCTGCAGCTTTAACTTTGTGATGAAGAGGGAATTTCCCCAGGTTCTGCATATATACAAATGACACCTGCTGAAATTCCCTTTTCTAGGAAACTGTTAAAGATACAGGAGCCCTGTCCTCCTTTTCATATGGTCAGCCTATTACAAGGATAACATGGAGAGGAGGAGGAGGACCATGTAAGCTAGGCTGACCAGACCCCCCCGGGGTTTCCCGGTCCTAAACGGGAAAAATGGGCCAAACTGGGCCGACCGGGCCCCAGGGGGCAACCTCCGGGAAACAGCTCGTTCTCCTCCCGCGAGAAGGGGGGGCGGAGCGGCGCGGCACGGGTGGGGCGGGCGGCCTGCGCAGGGTGGGTGGCGGCGCGAGGCACTTACCTGCTGGGGCGTCTGCTTCCCTCCAGTGCTCGGAATCTACTGAGAAACAGGCTTCGCGGCCTGTCCCTCAGTAGCGCGCCGGGTGATGACGTCATCACCCGGCGCGGTACTGAGAGACAGGCCAGGAAGCCTATTTCTCAGTAGATTCCGAGCACTGGAGGGAAGCAGACGCCCCAGCTGGTAAGGAGTGCGGGGCTGGCGGCGCGGGGTGGGGGGGCGGCGCAGGGGGGCTGCGCGGGGGGGTGTTTTGGGTGGGTGGGGTGGCGGGGGTGGTTCCGGGATTTTGATCCTCAAAATCTGGTCACCCTAATGTAAGCCGTCTTGGGTTTCTGGCAAGAGGCAAAAAGGAGGGATAGAAATATAATTATCATCATCCATACAAGTCAGGGTAAAAGCCTCTTCCATCACCTGCTAACCCTACAACAGCTGACATTGCTGGCAATTCAAGGGAGGAGTCGTGGCAAGGTGGCCACCTATGAAATCCATCACCTCCAAAAGTGGAGTATTGATTTGCATAAAGGTTGCATGTGCTCATTTAGATTAGATAGATAGATAGATAGATAGATGCAAATTCAGAAATAATGGGAGACTCAGAGGCTGGCGAGAAGGGCTCTCCCTCCTAACCATGGAATGAGCTTCCCACTCAGGCCTGCCTGGCACCAACTCTGTCATCTTTGCGGCGCCAGGTTAAGACTGCCCTCTACTCCCAGGCATTTAATGGGATTTAGTGGCATATGACAGGGTGACCCTATTTGGGAAACCAAAAAGGAAGACACCCAATGGGGGAGGGAGCGGGAAAGCAGCTTTCCAGGGCCTTCGGAAATCATGTCATTCCCCACCACCACCTTAAAGGCCCCAATTGGAGCGGAGGCGGGGAAGCATGTCATTCCCATCCCCACTGCTCCAACTGGGACCTTAAAGGCCCAGATTGCAATAGTGCAGGGCTGGCGGGAAAGCTCACTTTCCGGGGCTTCCGGAAAGTGCATCATTCCTCCCCTGCCATTAGCATGGCGAGGGGGAATGATGCACTTTCTGGAGGCCCCAGAAAGTGTGCTTTCCCCTCCTCTGCTCCAATCGGGGCCTTAAAGGTCCCGATTGGAAGGGAAAGTACGTCATTCTTCCCCACCCACTGCTCCAATTGGGACCTTTTATATAATGTCTGGGAATGACACACTTTCTTCTTTAAGGCCCTCATTGGAGCAGTGAGAGGGGGGGAATGACACATCTCCAGAAAGTGCATCTTCCCCCCCCCCCCCCGCCATGCTAATGGTGGCCTTCAAGGGGAAAGCATGTCAATCCAGGACATTATAGAAAATTTACAGAAAATCCCCCTAGGCAGCCAGGATAGAACAAAAACCCGGGGAAATCCTGACAGTTGGTCACCCTAGTTGATGGAGCACTGATGCCAGTCATCTAAACAGGTCCAGTATTGTATTGAAACTGTATTTTTTTTTTAACCTGTCTACATTAATTTAAATTTTGTATATGTAAATGCTTGTGCAGAATTTTTATGCTGTATGTTATTATTTTATGAATTGTTGTAAACCACCCAGAGAGCTTAAGCAATTGCGTTGTATAGAAATGAAATAATAATAATAATAATAATAATAATTTAAATAGAAATACAGTCCATAACACCATCTTGCAGATAACTGCAACCTGCAGTCCAAGTGCTAACTATGGATGGTCATCAACCTTTAAATCAGAATGAGACAGGACTGCCCTTCAAAGAGAGGAGACCTTCATATAAAACAGGACACATGGCCATCCTGGGCGCCTATATAGCTGTATGCATGTAGGGCATTTGAAATACACTGCACACCTCTCCTCTAAGCGTGAGAGAAGTTGCTGTCTAGTTTTGCAACACGCACACACAAACTATTGGGAGGGCAAATTTGTGCAAAGTGACCTTTAAGGCTGGATCAAGAACAGGAGTTAGGTTGTGTGTGTGCAACGTGGGGTTCTCTCTCTCTCTCTCTCTCTCTCTCTCTCTCTTTTTATCACCAGCCAAGAGTGGGATCTGTTCTCAATAAATGTGGACCATAACAAAAATGGGACATCAAGGGAGGAAAAAAAGCCCAGAGTTGAAAACCAGATGACAAGCCCGGCTTCCCTAAAAGCTGGCCAAATGAAATACAGTACAGCAAGACTTCTGTCTCTTTGAAAGAAAGCAACGCGAACAGGATCGGATACCTTCTTTAGTTAACACCCAGGATGCTACTGAGCAGGTGTAGTGTGGCTAGGGTGACCATATGGAAAGGAGGACAGGGCTTCTGTACCTTTAAAAGTTGCATAGAGATGGGAATTTCAGCAGGTGTCATTTGTATGTATGCAGCACCTGGTGAAATCCTGGTGAAATCCCCTCTGCATCACAACAATTAACACTGATTGATTGATGCTAGAATGATCGGATATAACAGAGGGCAGGGCTCTCGGAGCTTTAACCGTTGTGATGAAGAGGGCATTTCGCCAGGGGCTGCATGTGTACAAATGACTCTGGCTGAATTTTCCTTTTCTATGCAACTGTTAAAGATACATGAGCCCTGTCCTCTTTTCCATATGGTCATCATAGGTGTGTGCAAGGGGTGTGCCAGGTGTTCCCAGGCACACCCTAATGTCTCAGGCAATAAGCGCCAAATTGAGAGGGGCTTTGAATAGGGATCCAGAGGGGGATCTAGACACAGAGGGAAGAGTCCTCCGGCTGCCCCCTGACAGTGCGCCATTGCTCCAGGCAGCAGGAGCAGAAGGGAATTGCTCTGCCGGAAGTCTCTCTGCTGGGAGCCACACTTCAAAGAGGCCAGGGGGAGGAAGTCTAATATCACTTCGTAAGCCCCTCCTTCGGCCAGTATCACTACAAAGCCCCACTATTGCTGGGGCTTGAGAAGCATCTCCTCATCCCCCCTCACGTAGTCAGGCAAGCTGAACGCAGAATAGGGCATCAGTGTCTACAGTGTTTAAGAAATACATGAATAAAAATAATGTCCTTTATGATCAAGTACTCAAAAAATGTTGTTTTTTTATTTTAAAAATGACCTGGGTGCACACCCTACTGAAATGTGCTGCGCATGCCTATGATGGTCACCCTAGGTGTGGCTGCTCTTAAGAATCTGAGCTCTGCAGTTCTCACTCAAGCCTCCACAATGAAATCACTGGATGGGTTAGGTAAGCTGGTATACTTCAACCCTCAATCCTCCCACTCACTTGTATTATGGGGATAATAACACTGGCCTACCTTACAGGGTTGTTGTAAGGATTGCAGAGATATTATCTGCAAAGAGTTTTGAACGTTCAAACACATTGCATATATTCTAAGTATCTTATCTAATCCATTTTAACAAGGGCTGCAATGTTCATTTAATTAATTGGATTTTTAAAGGATCCATTTAATCAATTAAAAAAAGTGTCCTTGTTTAATTGGGCAGCAATCTTTAATGCAGGTGCTAACCGGCATTACGGAAGGGAAGCGCCATCCTAAAAGAGTTCTCTTTCCTTCTCTCACGTGTTGGCAGGAATGCCTCTTTTAGGATACCATGACGCATGTGGGAGTGGAAATACAAAGAAACTGGGCTTCTTGCTTCATACATATTAGATTACTTCTGCAAATATCATCAAGTGATTAATCATGTGAATAATCCATCAATGAATTGGCTAGGCATCATACAAGGTTTCAACTACGGATGTCTGAGCAATCTGCAACAGAGACAAATGAGTTTGGATTTCAATCAATCTGACCTAGGGACGGACCTGCTTGTACCCTGTTGCCCATTGCCCAACGAGGCTGCGGGACCGTCTGTCCTCTTACCAAGCTGCCATTTTGTGCAACAATGGCAACCGTAAAGGGGCCATTTACGCAACATTACTGGCGTGAATGCTCTATTCACGCCTGTGACATCGTGGAAATGCCCCCCTTATGGCCTTTTAAATCATAATGGTCATGCCTAAAGTTGCACCTGCAGATGAAATTAGCATATACAAAAATTATTCAAATCGGCGTCCTTTTTCTGGTAATATATTCCCCCCGCCCTTTTTTTTGGGTCTATTCATAAGTGACCACCTTGCCAAGTCCTCCGGCAATCGGCCTTTTGAGCCCTGAAACAATCCCCAGGGATTTGACTTGTGAAGTTCTCGTGATCTGGGAGTTTGGAGGTTTCAGCCTCCTTCTTGGGGTCGCCGTGAGAAGGAGTGAAATCCCAAGGAGATGGGGGCAGGCTGGAATTGTTGGGAATATGGCAACCTAGTCTGCAAGTCATTGGAAGGGGGCAGTGTTGCAATTTGTTAGTTCATCGCAGTTTAGGCCCCAGCTAGCCTTAAGATCTCTATAGCCTAGAGTGTGGGTTCCTGTGATTTCTTTTTCTTTCTTTTCTTTTGCTCCTCCCCTTCTTCCAACCCCCCAACCTCTTTCATTGCTAGAAGTACATGTGTTTGCTCTCTCACTCCTGCTTGTATAATAGAATTTTGTAAGTAAGCCATTTTATCTTTTCTTCACTAAAGAAGGGTGTGGGATCCTTTTTAACCTTGTGTGCATGTAGGACTGGTAAGCACTCATTCTGTTTGGCCTTTTTTGTCTTTCTCTGCTAATTGCCTTTCTAATAGGAGGCATCATTATTAGACTTTAAAAAGCAATGTTTTGAACATATGTGTGAGAATAATGGTTAGGAATAGTCTAGAATCAAGGTCGATCATTTGGCGCATTGTTTTAATTAACATTTCTGGAAACATCTGATTTCAGAATACACTCAGATTAATCCTGGTTATTGAACAACATATTGGGAGAGAGGTAAATTTGGCAAAGGGACACATTATGTGTGAACACAAAACAATGGATTAACTATGGGTTGTTAATAATAATAATAATAATAATATATTTATTTATTACCCGCCTCTCCCAACGGATCGAGGCGGGGAACAGCACTAAACATAAAATACAAAACTGATTAAAAGCACATAAAACCATACATCATTAAAATACCAATAAAACACCAATAAAACACTTTAACCACAAACAGCCCACAAAGAGAACACATGAGTTGTTATTGGATTGTGAAGTGTAGGTTGTTTAAACTATGGATTTTTATTACATGGAAACCCAGGATTGTGAGGTATTCATGGATTGTTTCACCAGGCTATAGAGGCAGTGGGCAAGAGTGGCTAAAAACACACACAGTCTATTTACATGTCAGTACTGTAATGTTGCAAAGGCAGTAGGGGTACAGGGAAAGGAGTAGGCAAAGGAGGAGGGACACAAAAAACCAGGGATGAGAAAACAAACCATGGTTTGTTTGATAGTCTGCCAGACTAATCCTGGGTAGGGCAACAGACCATGGTTTAAATGAACTGTGGGTGAACCAGGCCTGCGTGAATAATCTACACTAAAAGAAAAGGAATTAACATGAAGTGTTGGGAAAGTCCTGTTACCAGTATAAATTATGCACATTACATAGGTCCATTTATTTATTTATGTATTTATGCATTTATTAAAATAATGTCTTCTGCAACACTTACTGCTTTAGAATTTATTTGCTAGTTTCAGACATCACTGAACCCTGAAAATCTTATTCAGCAACTCCCCCAGAATATGGAGATGTCAGTAGGCATTCACCCATGTATTTTCAACCATATATTTGCATTGCAACAATAAGGGCTAGAAACTTGGGGGGGTTGTGTTGTTGTTGTTGTTGTTGTTGTTGTTGTTTTGAGAGAGAGAGAGAGAGAGAGAGAGACTGGAAAGAAGGAAGGAAGGAAGGAAGGCAGGCAGGCAGGCAGGCAGGCAAGCAAGCAAGCAAGCAGGCAAGGTTCTTAGGAAGTTGTATTATATTCCAGTCAGATCACCAATTCTTTTTCTGTGGACATGTGGCATTACAGAATATAAATCCACTGTCCCACATATGCTGAAATAGGGTATGTTCCTTAATTTCAGGGCGTGCCTTCAAGTGGGGCATCTGGCAACCCTTACTCATAACTGAATCAAGTCATCAGACAAAACAGGCCACTAGATTCTTGTTGGCGTGGCAGTTCCGAAAGAAACCACACATGGAAACTCGGCACTTCGTCTGAGGAAATGCACAAATCTAATTTAAAGTATTTATTAAATGCAGTAGTGTGGAATTTCCCAGGCGCTGCTCCCTCTCATCCGCCCCCCCCATCTCCTTGCAGTACATCACCAGCCTGTTCTTGCAGCTACTGTATGCTTATTAAATAATTGTTGTCCCGTCTGGTAGAATTTACTGGGAATTCAAGGGAAATTATGCTGCCAGATCAGAGTGTCGCCTTTAAAACCTAGTAGCTGCCTGCACAGCCAGCCAGTTCTAATTTGGGGCTTCTTTGTTTCATTCATTCATTCTTATACATGTTTTCCTGGATGTGAGCCTTACTAAAAACAGTGGGACTTACTTCTGAGTAAAGACACATCAGATTGCACAGTCATCCATTTTGCTTCCATGTGCCTATATGTTCAAGGCTACAAATATGTCGAAAAGTTTATTCAATGGATAAAACCAACAAAAGTTGTTTGTAACTCAAAAATGACTTGTTTCGAGAAGGGTAGCCATGAGGTTCATCAGACGAGCATCTAATTGCATGCTCGCTGCTGCCCAATTACGTATGTGCGTGCATCCTTTAGATGACGTCTGCCTCCTGAGTGCCTCCCACATGCCTCCTGTGCGCCTCCTGCTCCTTTTTCCATCACAAAATAGGCCCCTTTTAATCCGACTTTAAAAAATAACAATAACCAGAATGTGCCATGATCTCCTGCTGTGCGCAGGAAAAGCGGCGCAATGCAAAAGGCTCTTCAATGGGAAGCGTTGTCTTGGTTTACTTCCTCTTTCCCCCCAGGCAGAAAGAGGACGTAATGAGGGACAGGAGTGGGGGCGGAGAAGCGACGGTAAGGAAACACGATTTCCCCCCGTGTGATGACGCTCCATGTCAATCCACTGCAGAAAACAAAACGAGAAACAAAGAATCTTGTGACACCTTAAAGACATGCATATTTATTTTGATGAAATGATCTTCGGTTCTCAAAAAGCTTATGCCACAATAAATTTGTTAGCCTTTAAAGTGCCCCAAGACTCTGGCTGAATTCGGACAACACAATAAGCAACTGGGGGTGTGGGGGGGAAACAATCATCAGTTGTATTGACTATCGTGTCGTCCGAATGCTACCATAGTCAACTCAGCACTGATCCTAATCCACACCACAGTTGATTATTTATTACCATGTTGTGTGGGGAGTACCCCCTAAATGAACAACTGTAAAGTTTATTATTACCCCACCATTGACTATCGTGTTGTCCAAATTCAGCCAAAGTATTGTTTTTGAAAGAACTACTTTAATAAAATATCATGAAATTCCTGTTCAAATTGAATTATTTATTATTTTATTATTCAAATAATAAATTTATTCTTATTATTATTGTAGAATCCACTGCTGTTGCTGAATGAAAGTGCAGATTGAAATTACTGTAGTCCCACCGATGTGGGTGGCATCTATTTCTTTTTAACGATGGGGGGGGATCTGCCTCCTGCCTGGAGGGGTTGTTGGAATAGCAGGCATTTTTCCAGCCACTTCAAAGCAAACACAAATCTCAGCCCATGTTTGTTCTTGCAACTTCTATCTTTAAATTAATCCTTCTCCTAGAAACAAGGAAGATCAAGCAGTCCCAGACACTTTAGTCATTCCCCCCCACCCCCAAAATGCAGTTTAGCTATCAGTGGTGGTGATGAAATGAGGCAGCAGATGGATGAATGAAATGAATAAATGAATTGATGAATTATTGAATGAATGTATGAATGAATACACTACTGTAACAGGAACAAAACAGTGGAAAGCAGCCTTTCCCAAGCTGGACTATGACTCCCACCATCCACAGCTTGCATGATCAATGGTTGAGGATTATGGGAGTTACAGTCAAAAACATCTGGAAGGCACCAGATGGAGAGAGGCTGTGCTAAATGTTGAATGTGTCCAGTGTATGCGTTTTTGACATACCATCTGTTGTGCAAATGCATTCTCTGCCCGGTCCCAGCATCAGCTGCCTTCCACCTCCACATGCAGACTACAGCGAGAGGAAGAAGGGGAGGAGCAAGATATAACGGCTTTCCCCAACCCAGCATCCTCCAAATGTGTTGGACCACAACTCCCATAATCCCCAGCACTGCCCTCCTACTGGGTGGGGGCAAAGGGAGTTGTAGGTCATCCAACACATCTGATTTGAAGAAGGCTGATTTACAATAGTCAAATGCGTTACTACTGTATACCATCTGGGGGTTGGGAGAAAGAAATCAGTACTAGATTCCAATGAAGTCAGATTTCTATGGGTCCCACCCATGGATCCCACAGCAGACCGACTTTTTTGAGTGACGTGGATCGTACGGACTTTGAGAGCCATTTTTAAAAAACCTTTTGGAATCGTATCCAAATTTAGTCATACAAAAATGAAGAAAATATTATTTTAAAAACAGCAACACCGAATTAAAATGCACATTTTAGGGGTGGCATTTTGGGGAGGATTTCTATATTTTTGGAAGTGCACATTTGCGCAAGTGTTCACTTTCGAACCAAAAGCAAGATTGGGGACATGAAAAAAAATCCTATTCCATTGCTGAGTACACAACAGCATGAAAGACCCCTGACAATATGTGAAACGCTGACAGGATGGAGTTAATAAAACCTGTACATCACAAATAGAATCTCTGTTGCCTGTTGAACCTTCAGTAGGGATACAGGCTCTACACAGCTGTTGACAGCATAACAAGTAGAGAGAGAGAGAGGTTGGTGTAAAATGGCACACAGTCTCTTGGATTTACAGTTGGTTCCAACAGAACAAACAAAAGACCCTGATATGCTTGACAAAAGAGAAAATGTCTGGACCTATGGCTCAAAAACTAGGGCTGTGCATAGACCCCCCCGATTCGCTTCAGATCCCGATTCGGACCTTCTGAATCCAACCTGATTCACTTCGGATTTGAGATTCAGAACCGAAGCGCTGCACAGTCCTATTGAGAACTCTCAGTCCAAAAGGTCTCAATCTAGAGGACAATTCATAAGCATCTTACCAGTCATACCTCTGTTTTTTTCTCTTAAGGAACTTTCATCTCCTGGCATCCCAAGCTGCCACTTCTGATACTCATTTAACAGCACAGCTACTGATGAGGGAGGAAGCTGAAACATATAGCTTAAAATATATATTTTAATACTCTGTTGCTGGTCTTCCTATCTTTCTTAAATACACACACACACAGAGCGCCGTAGCAAAGCTCCTAGTGCACACCTGCAGCAGGGCTTCTGCTGGTCCAAGGGAAGAAAGGGAGGGGGAATTTGGTGGTAAGACTGTGCTTAAGGGGTCAGATGTAGCTGAGCAGAAAAGCCCCACTCAGCTGCCCCATTTGCAGGCAGTGAAATGGGAGGGGCAGTGGTGGAGTGGAGGCAGGCTGGAGGGACGCAGCATCACCCCCTTTTGATGAACACGGACATTATCCGCCACTTTCCTCAGTCTTCTCTCTTCCCTCTGAGCAATGATATATTGCTTCTTGTATTTTGTGGTGGCTTGGTCTTGAATGGGCAATTAAGGCCAATGGGCTTCACAGAAGACCTGCTCCAAGCAGATGAAAACAGCTAGAACTGGTTAGCAGATATGGACCAATACTAGGCTGATCATATGAAAAGGAGGACAGGGCTCATGTAACTTTAACGGTTGTAGAGAAAAGGGAATTTCAGCCAATGTCATTTGTATGTAATTAGTCCCTGGTGAAATTCCCTCTTCATCACAACAGTTAAAGGTGCAGGCACTATACTAGAGTGACCATATTCAAAAGAAGGCAGGCCCCCTGTAACTTTAACAGGTGTGATGAAGAGGGAATTTCACCAGGAACTAATTGCATACAAATGACACTGGCTGAAATTTCCTTTTCCCTGCAACTGTTAAAGTTACATGAGCCCTGTCCTCCTTTTCATATGGTCAACCTAACCAATACAGCTGCCTGCAGTTGTTGACTCTCCTTAGGAGTGTGGCTATATAAGAACTCTCGTGATTAGTGTCTGTAGTTCAAAATTTACCATTACACTGTTGGAAGGGGGGCAGTTTTGGTGAGGTGAACAGATAGGTGAAAGTACCCCTGCCATGTTATGTTCCTTTCGGTGGCTACTGGATAGTGGCTGCCATTTTGTTTTCCCTACATTGCCCCTGTGGGCAATAGTGTCTCACTATATCTTTCATAAGGGCATTCTGGGGCAGAATGATTATGGGCCCAACTGCAGCCACTATTTCCCCAACCAGAATGCCCGTGAGCAACACTATTTGATAACTGAGCATTGCTCACACAACGGTGGCCATAATCTGATGGCCGCTGAGAGGAACACAATACATCAAGGAGCCCTGTTGTTACCACCATGGTTTTGAAACAGGTGGAGACAGCAGTGGGCCAAGAGCGAAACATCCCCAAATTCTGGTCCAATGTTCAAAAATCCTAACTGTGGCTCTGGTCTGGGCTGCTATAATTCTAGATTGGGTGCATCTTCTGAACATCTTTCTGTTACAGGGAAAACCTAAGCAAAAAGGGACCAGACGCTAATCTAAGGAGCTTACTAACTAAATTCGAACCATGAGGAAAAGCAACAAAGGGGGAGGAGACAAGAGACAAACCTAGGCTGACCAGATAAAATCCAGATCAGGGCTCATGTAACTTTAACAGTTGTAGAGAAAAGGGAATTTTACCAGTGTCATTCGTATGAATTTCACCAGGAACTAATTGCATACAAATGACACTGGCTGAAATTCCCTTTTCTCTACAACTGTTAAAGTTACATGAGCCCTGACCTGGATTTTATCTGGTCACCCTAGACAAACCATAAGGGTAGGATGTGATGAAATACTGAGGGAAAGCTTCTATTCAGTCACAAATACTAAGAGGTTACACAAATAGGAAAGGTTGATTTTGAGGCAGGCCTGGAGCCAGCTTAAATGTTGGTGGGGGAGAGTAAGGGGGCAGGTTATCTGGCTTGCAGGCCTTTTAAAGAAAGAAATTGTAAATTGTCTTTATTTAACCCTTATTTTTGCAGCTGTATTGCAACTTTTGTGCGTACAAAAGTGTTCACTATCTTCTGCTATTGTTATGGCTCTTGCCGCAAATTAATTTTAAAAAGGTTTAATAAAATAAAATAAGCTGAGAACTTCCCAGAGAGCTTTGGCTATTGGATGTTATAGAAATGTAATAATACATACATTTTAAAAATTGGTAGAAAATCAAGACTACACACTAAACCATCATTAGGCTTCTAACCCTTTTGCAGCAAATGGTTAGTGAGCATGTCCAAACTGTGGTTATGTAGCCACCATGGTTTGGAATGGTTCACATGACACACTAAGCCATAATGTTTAGCTCAAAATGCTTAACCGCTATGACTTAGCAAGTTATCTGAACAGCGTCTTGGTGACTAGAGGAATATTATCATAGTCATAGATCTGGAAGGGCCCATATAGGCCATTGGGTCCAACCCCCTGCTCAGTCCAGGAATACAGCTTAAAGTATCCCTGACAGATGGCTGTCCAATCTCTGCACAAATACCTCCAGCAACGGAGAGCCCACCACCTCCTAGGCAGTTGGTCCCATTGTCTGACTGCTCTGACCCCGAGGACGTTTTTCCTGATGTTCAACCAAAATCTGTCTTCCTGTCGCTTAAGCCTGTTAATAATAATAATAATAATAATGATAATTTATTTCTTACCCACCTCTCCGTTTGGATTGAGGCAGGGAACAACAATATAATAAAATACATAAAATTGATTAAAACATGACACACATTATTAAAACTGCATTAAAACATCCAAAAAACATCCTAAAAACATCCTAACATTAGTGTCCTGCAGTCTGCCTTCCCAAACCTGGCGCCGTCCAGATGTGTTGGATGACAACCTCCATCAGCCCCAGATTATGCTGGCTGTGGTTGATAGGAGTTGTAGTCCAACACATTTTGCCCGGGTCAAGTTGGGAAGGCTGAACCAACAACGTACGGTGGTAATCCAAGAGCAAACGTCTGAAATAAAGCCCGACATTCACAATGTAACTTGGCTTTCCAAAGGGAGACAAGAAAAGCTACTTTCATCTTGAACCCAAGCGAGATTCTCCTGCCCTCCCGTACAACAGGTCGGCCTGATAGCTTGGCCCTATTGATTTCCTGTGTTCATGAAAACATCTGCCTCCCGACAAAGACGATGCTTTCAGCGCAATAAACCATCGCTTTCTTCACTGGTCTTTGTGCAGATTTACACAGTACAAATCCCAAACGGAACCACTTTACTGTTGGCTAGAGCAGCTGGATATATTGCAAAACAATAATAACCCAAGGTCTTTGGTGTATTTTAGGATACCTAGGTCTGTTTCAAACATGCAGTAATAATAATAGCACATGGTGTGGTCTTTTTCACCAAGCTTTCTTCCAGATAGTTTTCTATTTGCAGAGAAGGGGAGGAAGCATTGGATCATGTGATCTTCCCGACTTGTGCACTGAAAAGTTACAGTCCGAGAAGGGCTAAACCGTATCACAGTTGGGCCCTGAGCTCACAGCATTTCGGACATCAAATGGGCAGGCTGATCCTTTGGACTGTTTAACAAGGTCATTGAACATACTTAGAACTGTAAACATTTCCACATTATATCAGTGGACTCTGGTGGCTCCGATGTCAGAGGAGTGGTGAATCCATTCTGGGTTTCAGTCCAAACCAGTCAGAATTCTGAAGGAACTATCCAGGGTGCTTTTGTACCTTGGACAGCTCCTTCAGAATTCAGACTGGTTCTGACTGAAACAAGAACTGGATTCACCACGACACTGACATTGGAAACACCAGTCTCTACTGCATAGTGTGTGTGTGTGTGTGTGTGTAGTATGTACAAATACATACATGTGCATGCAGGTGCGCACACACAGGCTAAATTTTGAACCATGAACAGCTGGAATCTGCAACTAGTATAAATCATGCAGATTGAGCAATACGTTATCCTGCAACATTTTTACCCTTGTGCATAATTCAGTTTTGCTAACTATAGCAAGGGAAAGCAAGGGTGTTGCAGCTCCACAGCCTTCTCTGACATTATGCAATGATTTTTGGCTTTGTAAATATAAGCCGCAGAATGAGGAAAGGCATAAAACTGTCTTTTCCAACCTGCTGGCCTCCAGATGGACTACAATTCCTATCACCCTCAGCTAGTTGTGACCACTAGCATTCTGGCATATGTGGACTTTAAGAAAGGGGGATGTGTAAAAGGTTCTAGTTATATTGCAATATTGCATTTTGGGGGAAAATAACCTGAGTTTAAAATAGGGCTGTGCACGGACCCCCGATCCGATCCGGATCCGGATCTGTCTGGATCCATGCACAGCACTCCCTCCTGCTCTCCCCCTCCCTCCCCCACTCTCCCTGCTTACCTACTGCCTCCTCCACGTCATCCTCCATCGTCCTCGCTGTGTGCTGCCGCATTTCCTGCCCGTGTCGGGTGATGATGTCACCCGCCGCAACCGGCAAATGCGGTGCACTAATTGGTTATCAGCCCAGTCTGCTCCGGATTTGGGATCCGGATCTGGATCCGTGCACAGCCCTAGTTTAAAAGATGACAAAAGTGATGCAAATTTGTTCTAGATTGTATGTTATACTTTCAATGAATTTGAACTCTGTCAACTCTGATGGGAGAAAATGTAAGTGAAAATTGGTGGTTATGTTTGAAACGAGTGGTTAATGAAAAATGTTGGTTAATGAAACATGTTAACCAACCTTTGAAAAATGAAAAATATTGGTTAATATATTGTGTTTTTCTTCTGTAAATGAACATCTGCAAATAACGCAGATTTTTAAAAAAAGAACTAGAGATTTATTTATTTAAATCAAATGTGGGAGAAACTGAAACTGATATATTTGTCCATCCAGGCTCTCAGTTTATTCAACCATGTTAGTGCTTGAGTTAAGTAGCACTGATCGTCTCTCTGTTTATTTTTCCTGACAGGCTCCTCATCTTTAGCAGCAGCTATATGGCAGACTGATACATCATGACCTTCTTTGTGTTCGGAATAGATGTACCTATGAATTTGGCTGGCAAGAATTTTGTTTCAGTTCGGTTTTCATCAGAATTTACAAAGTTTTCATCAGAATTCACAAAGTTCTTCAGATGAGAATGAACTAGGGATGTCCATCGCTGGGAGATCCAGCTCATTTTAGGCTCGCTGGATTTCCTTGGCACCCCAACCTGGCTTGCCTTTGCAAGCTGAGATGGGTTTTCCCAGAAATCTGGGAACTTTTTTGAGTTTTTTTGCCCCTGAAGAAGACATTTGCACAAATTTTGGCCACAATTACACAAATTGCACCTGTGATTTGCGCAACTAGATGGAAAATCCACCACCAGCTGGCCCAACTCACTGCAGGCTGAGTTGGGCCAGTTGGAAGTCGGAACCAAGGTTGGGGAACTGAGCCGGTAAAAGGTTGTCATGCTCCATCACTACCCCAGATTCCTCCGACATTCCTAGAACGAACCTGAGCTTCAAAAACATGAATGTGGGGGAAAGCAACACTGACAGATTTGACAATACCAAGCTGGGATCTGTTTGCCGCTAGGCTGTGCACTGAACTGCTCAACTGCAGGTGGCGCCCTTCTCAGGGAAGTTCCTGTGGGGCCTGGACTGACTCCGCCCACCAGGCTGGCTGTTGGGTCCTTCCAGGCAGGAAGGAGTAGGAAGGACTTCCTGTCCCTGTTAACCCTTTGTTAAGCGGTGAGGTCCACTATCTGAGCTCTGTTGTGATGAACTTTCCCAGGAGAAAACTTACAGCACATTTGTAGGGGTGGGGAGCGGAAGGGGAAAAGAAGGGAAGGAAAAGGGGGAGGCTCTGCACAACCCCAGGACAGCATGATCCAGACCCAGATTGAGACCCACACTCATACAGTTCTTCCTCTTGTTCACACATGTGCACAAAGACTCAAGACGAGGCTGGCCCTGACCTGGCTGCTGTGCAGCGGTGTTGTTTCATTTCATTTATTATATATTTCTATACCTCCCCATAGCCGAAGCTGTCTGGGCGGTTCACAAAAATTAACAAGCATTAAAGGAGGAGGAGGGCTTTCTCTGCTCTAGCACCCCAGCTGTGGAATAAGCTCCCCAGAGAGGTTTGCCTGGCAGCAACATTATACTCCTTTAGACGCCAGGTGAAGACCTTTTCATTTTCACAGTACATTAACAGTTCTTTATTTTGATTTTTAACCTGCTGTTTCAACTTGTATTTTAAATCCTTATCCATTTCTGCATGGCTGCTCAGTTTTTGTCCTGGTTGTGTTTTATCCTGTATTTGAAATTATGGTTTTATACTGTCATTTTATATTTTGAATGGTTTTTATGGTTTTAATTTTTGTAAACCGCCCAGAGAGCTTTGGCTACTGGGCGGTATAAAAATGGAGTAAATAAATAAATAAATAAATAATAAAATACATCATACAAAATGCAAAACCATTTACATAAAAATATAGAGAGAGATGACACACACAGAGAACAAATATCTAAAAACAATTTTTTAACAATCAACCAGAGACAAATCCAGGAGCTGATTAAAAACTCAGAATATGGTGACAAATGCCTGAGAGAAGAGGGCAATTTTTATCTAGTGTCAAAAAGGTAACCATGTTGGCCAGGTGGGCCTTGTCGGGGAGATCATTCCATAATCGAGGGGGGCACCACCAAGAAGGCCCCCTCCCTTGTTGCTGCCCTCCGAGCCTCCCTTGGAGGAGGCACCCAGAGGAGGGCCTTAGATGCTGAACATAGTGTACGGGTCAGTTCATGCCGGAAGAGGTGCGACATCAGGTATGGTTCTTCTTAGGTGGAGGCGCTGCAGCTCATCTTCTCCTGAGCATGCAAACAGGTGAGCAGGGAGGTTCTGGCCTGGCCTGGCAGCAGTCAGTCCACCTGACAGCAGGGCTGTTGCAGTGGCAAGGCTTGGCTTGCCACCGCCATGGGACTCAATGAGCCAGAGCTGAGCCAGCCAACGCTGCTCCATTCTGCTGATCACCGACCTCCCTTTTCCATGCCGCTATGGCCACGGCAGTGTGGCCATCACTGGCCACGCACATGCCCTATTGGAGCAAAACAGCCAGTGGGGTGGGGCATGTGTCCTACTTTACAGAGGACAGTCCTCTATTTGAAGGGGTCCTCTATTTGAAAGGCTTTCTAATTCAAATCTGGTTTAAAGAAAAAGAACCATCAGACAGAAGAACTAAAGGGCCTTGAAGTTGCCCATCAGCACTTAGCACCCAGACAGCACACAGAGCAGGCACACAGCTTGCCGGAACACAGGCCTCGCCACTAAGGTGAGATGAATTGAATTTGTGCTGTAATGATCATGACTAGACCCAGATCTACCCCTTGGGTCAAATCACTACGAATGTGGAATAAAAAGCAGGATATCACACTATGAAAGCGGCATATGGAATGTGGATTGTGCCCCAGCAGTTATCAGGGCACTTCAATGCCGCTATTAAGCAGTAGTGTAGAACTAGCCTAGATCTTCATTACTGCTTTATAGTGGCATAGAAGTGCACTGATAACTGCTGGGGCACTCCAGATCCTGCTTTTTATTCCACTTTATCCAAAATACCCCAACAAAAGTCCTTGTATGTCCTACGAGGTATAATTCGTAAGAGGAATATAGCTTTAACATGATGGGATTACAATGATTTGACACAACGTGTAGATCCAGGTAGTAATTATTTCCAGATTTGCATGCATATATAGCCACATAGGTTTGCATGTATACGTATAAATTATCATATGCATTTTTTTGCAAACCTGTATCCTTTTTTGCTCTCTTCTTTGACGGTGCATAGGTGCCCCCTCCCCAACCTCAACAGCCAGCTCTGCTCCTTCCTGCTCTGCAGATGAGATGTAAAAACCTCTGCCAACAGGCTTGGCAGCCATTTGCAATGTTGCACATGAAGGTTGGAGCAGCCCGTGAACATGTATGGACAGCACATGTGTAGGCTGACCATCTGAAAAGGAGGACAGGGCTCATATAACTTTAACAGTTGTAGAGAAAAGGGAATTTCAGCAGGTGTCATTTGTATGCAATTAGTTCCCGGTGAAATTCCTTCTTCATCACAACAGTTAAAGGTGCAGGCACTATACTAGAGTGACCATATACAAAAGAAGGCAGGGCTCTGCAACTTTAACTGTTGTGATGAAGAGGGAATATCACCAGGAACTAATTGCATACAAATGACACTGATTTAAATTCCCCTTTCTCTACAACTGTTAAAGTTATATGAGCCCTGTCCTCCTTTTCAGATGGTCAGCCTACACACGTGTGCTCAAAAGAAGCAGAATGTAAAAATGTTGAAATACACAAATGCAGCAGGAAAGCTAAAGTGAGGCAGGAAAGCCTCCATTCTCCTCTATAGTCTAGCAACATGAGGCCTCCAAAGCCCACAACCAGCCGGGCTGGGTTTCTTCCATTGGCATCCCCAGGATGAGGAAATACCTCCTTTTTAGAAGACATTTAGGCCTCTATTTATTTGTTTATTTATCTGGCCTCCATATGCAAACTCTTTCCAAGGCCTTTTCGTGTGATTCTGTGTGTGTGTGTGTGTGTGTGTGTGTGTGTGTGTGTGTTTGTGTCTTGCCAGCAAAACAGAAGACGTTTGTTTTTATTTTATTTTTAAAAAAATAAAATCGAAGAAGAAAAAGAAGGAAAAAAAAGTCTGTTGCTGAGGGTAATAAGATTGTTTTCCCTAAACCAAAAAAATGTGTTGGTTGTTTGATGAGGCTCTGAGACAGGAAAAACATAGGCTCTTATTTTCTTGTCCATTCTTTTGGAAAATGGCAATTGCATACTTTAGAGAAAATGGTATTTGCATAATGATTCCCCCCCCCCCTCTCATTTCTTTTCTTGGCTCATATTTATATTAAAAATAGGGGGGGATAGAGTCCTGGAGCTTTTTATATCTAGCAGTCTCACATTCTCTCTCTTCCTCCCTGCATCCAGCCACCCACTCCGCCAGCAACGGTGCCCACAAAGTTCCGCCAACTCAGACACTGTTCCAAAGAATGGGAAATGTGTCAGATTTTAATGGTTTCCTGACCCAGTTGGTTTCCCAGTGCGGTATATATGTGTGGTGTTTTTGTTTTTTCCCTCAATGTTCAACAGTGCTGGTCACAAAAGATACCCATGCGTGGTTCTGCATGTTGCATCTTTGAACAGGATTTTTGAGAAAAAAAAGACCTAGAAGAAATGATTTTGCTAGATCAGATAATTACCCTTAACCACAATCCCCCCCACCCCAATACTGCTGCCCTTTTTAAATCCCACAGAGCTGCCAAGAAGAGATCCCCAAATTGTTATTGCGCTAACTGGCCTATTTATTCCTAAACTGCTTTCACGGTTTTTTGCAGAAGTAAATTAGTCTTGGTTTCCTTCCCCCTGACCATGATAAATGCTTGACGTCTGTCATCTGGCTCATGGGCTTTGGCTCCCCAGAGATTGTTGGGCCATCATTCCTATGAGCCTCAACCAACATGGGCAGTGGCCAGGGCTGAGGGTTGCAGGTTCTACAGCCCTACTCTTAGGTCACATCCACAAAGAGCAGAAGAATTACTCAGGAGTAAGCAGCCCATCTGTTTAGGATTTAATCTGTTTGTTTACAAATCTGTTTAGATGCAGGCGATTTGAACCATGGGACTAAGCCCTGATCCTCTGCCCTGCCGAGGCATCTGGTAAGGGGAGGAATTGGCCAGCTCTTCCAGCTGGGAGACTTGCTCAACAAACCCGGAATCCCTCTGGTCCAGGGAGCCAGGTGCCATGAGAAGGCCAATCCTGTGCCTCTACCAGATGTAAAGGTGTTGTAGACATAGGTGTGCACAGCTCATTTCATTAGGGTGTGCACCCAGATCATTTTTTTTTAAAAAGCCAACATTTATTGAGTACTTGATCATAAAGGACATTATTTTTATTCATGTATTTCTTAAGCACTGTAGACACTGATGCCCTATTCTGCGTTCAGCTTGCCTGACTGCGGGAGGGGGGATGAGGAGATGTTCCTCAAGCCCCAGCATTAGTGGGGCTTTGTAGTGATACTGGCCGGAGGAGGGGCTGCCTGGAGCAATGGCACACTGTCAGGAGGTGGCAGCAGAGCAGCCGGAGGACTCTTCTCTCTGTGTCTGGATCCCCCTCTGGATCCCTATTCAAAGCCCCCCTCAATTTGGCGCTTATTGCCTGAGACATTAGGGGGTGCCTGGGCACACCTGGCGCACCCCTTGCACACGCCTATGGTCGTAGAGCTATTGTCCTCCCTCAGGTTGGGAATCTTGTTTATGAGGGAAGCTGTTAGCATCTCAGTCTGTGTGGCGATTATTGCCAAAGTTTGTGATTCCCTGGTTCAGGATGTGAATTTAGGTGACTTGTAATTAGGGGTGTGCATCGGATCGGATCCGATCCACGATCCGAATCCGATCCGACCCAAAATCGGGAAAATCCGATCCGATCCGATCCGATCCGGACAACCTCCGATCCGATCCGATCCGATCCGATGAGGTCCGATCCGGATCGGACGCCATTTTGAATGCTTTTTCCCATAGCCAAGTATTGTTTTACAAAAACGCCTATAACTTTTTCATTTTTAAAGATAGAAGGATGAAACTTGGGCACATTGTAGACTGGTTAGGGGTAGTTATCTGTGAGAAATTTCAGAAAGATTGGTGCATGCATTTTGTGGCAATTAATTTTTTAATAAATACCCAGGAATGCCTATAACTTTGTCATTTTTAAAGTTACACACATGAAACTTTGCCACATTGTAGGGGGTACCTTGGGACCTATGTGTGTGAAATTTCAGAAACGTAGGTGCTTGTCTTGTGTGGCAATTAATTTTTAGAAAAATGGGTAGTAGTGGGGTAAATACAGTTACGCCTTCCATTTTTTTATTTTTGAAGATACAAAGAGGAAACTTGGGCACATTACAGGTACCACTTGCCTTGATATGTGTGTGAAATTTCAGAAACATTGGAGCTTTCCTTGTGTGGCAATTAATTTTTGAAACAATGAGGAAAGAAACACCTATAACTTTGTCATTTTTAAAGTTACACACATGAAACTTTGCCACATTGTAGGTGGTACCTTGGGACCCATGTGTGTGAAATTTCGGAAACGTAGGTGCTTGCCTTGTGTGGCAATTAATTTTTTAATAAATACCCAGGAATGCCTATAACTTTGTCATTTTTAAAGTTACACACATGAAACTTTGCCACATTGTAGGCGGTACCTTGGGACCTATGTGTGTGAAATTTCGGAAACGTAGGTGCTTGCCTTGTGTGGCAATTAATTTTAGAAAAATGGGTAGTGGTGGGGTAAATACAGTTACGCCTCCCACTTTTTTATTTTTGAAGATACAAACAGGAAACATGGGCACATTACAGGTATCACTTGGCTTGATATGTGTGTAAAATTTCAGACAGCTGGGTCCAGGCATGTGGTGGCAAGGTATTTTTGAAACAATGAGGAAAGAAACGCCTATAACTTTTTTATTTTAAAAGTTAGAAGTCTGAACATTGCTCACTTTGTAGATGGGTTAGGGGTAGATATGTGTCAGAAATTTCAGAATTATAGGTCCAGGCATTTGATGGCTATGGAATTTTTAAATTACATGTTTCAAAAAAATCTCTACAGAGGCCAGGTCTTCCCCTCCCGCTTCCCGCGAAGAAAAGGAAACACTCTCTCGTCTCGATCCCTTTGATCCTTGCTAGTAGTATCCATTACAGGGCTCGTGTTTCCTTTCCTACTTTCACTTTTCAAGCAGAACGGCTGAGCCTAGCTGAGTTTTGCAGCCATGCGTGCAAGGAAGGATCACTCTGGTCTCGATCCCTTTGATCCTTGGTAGTATCCATTACAGGGCTCGTGTCTGCTTTCACTTTGTACTCAAGCAGACACGAGCCCTGTAATGGATACTACCAAGGATCAAAGGGATCGAGACCAGAGTGATCCTTCCTTGCACGCATGGCTGCAAAACTCAGCTAGGCTCAGCCGTTCTGCTTGAAAAGTGAAAGTAGGAAAGGAAACACGAGCCCTGTAATGGATACTACTAGCAAGGATCAAAGGGATCGAGACGAGAGAGTGTTTCCTTTTCTTCGCGGGAAGCGGGAGGGGAAGACCTGGCCTCTGTAGAAATTTTTTTGAAACATGTAATTTAAAAATTCCATAGCCATCAAATGCCTGGACCTATAATTCTGAAATTTCTGACACATATCTACCCCTAACCCATCTACAAAGTGAGCAATGTTCAGACTTCTAACTTTTAAAATAAAAAAGTTATAGGCGTTTCTTTCCTCATTGATTCAAAAATACCTTGCCACCACATGCCTGGACCCAGCTGTCTGAAATTTTACACACATATCAAGCCAAGTGGTACCTGTAATGTGCCCATGTTTCCTGTTTGTATCTTCAAAAATAAAAAAGTGGGAGGCGTAACTGTATTTACCCCACCACTACCCATTTTTCTAAAATTAATTGCCACACAAGGCAAGCACCTACGTTTCCGAAATTTCACACACATAGGTCCCAAGGTACCGCCTACAATGTGGCAAAGTTTCATGTGTGTAACTTTAAAAATGACAAAGTTATAGGCATTCCTGGGTATTTATTAAAAAATTAATTGCCACACAAGGCAAGCACCTACGTTTCCGAAATTTCACACACATGGGTCCCAAGGTACCACCTACAATGTGGCAAAGTTTCATGTGTGTAACTTTAAAAATGACAAGGTTATAGGTGTTTCTTTCCTCATTGTTTCAAAAATTAATTGCCACACAAGGAAAGCTCCAATGTTTCTGAAATTTCACACACATATCAAGGCAAGTGGTACCTGTAATGTGCCCAAGTTTCCTGTTTGTATCTTCAAAAATAAAAAAATGGGAGGCGTAACTGTATTTACCCCACTACTACCCATTTTTCTAAAAATTAATTGCCACACAAGACAAGCACCTACGTTTCTGAAATTTCACACACATAGGTCCCAAGGTACCCCCTACAATGTGGCAAAGTTTCATGTGTGTAACTTTAAAAATGACAAAGTTATAGGCATTCCTGGGTATTTATTAAAAAATTAATTGCCACAAAATGCATGCACCAATCTTTCTGAAATTTCTCACAGATAACTACCCCTAACCAGTCTACAATGTGCCCAAGTTTCATCCTTCTATCTTTAAAAATGAAAAAGTTATAGGCGTTTTTGTAAAACAATACTTGGCTATGGGAAAAAGCATTCAAAATGGCGTCCGATCCGGATCGGACATCTGGTCCGATCCGATCCGACCAGCCTCCGATCCGATCCGATCCGATCCGACCCCCCAGGTCCGATTCCGATCCGCTATCCGATCCGATCCGGGGGGTCAGTGCACATCCCTACTTGTAATGCTTGCCTTCTGGCTGAGGTGAGCATTATGGCTCCATGACTTCTTTTCTGCCTTAGGTTGCAATCTAAGCTGGAGAAGGATTATTTGCTCCTATCTCCCTGCTTACCTGGCCTGATAGCGGCAATGGTAGCAAGGACAGCTTGCTGGAGACCTTCTGCCCTCCCTCCCTCCCTAGTGCCTTAAACTCTTCTATGGAACCTCAAAGCCAAGAGCCAAAGGATGTGTAGTCTCCAGGTAACTACATTTCCCAGGACTCACGTTGCCTAGGATGCAACTCCCAAAGAATCATCAGTCCTATCCTACAACTTGGTTCTCTGCCAGCCCAACCCCAAAACTGTTCAACACTCATCCTTTCAATCTCCCCGACTGTGGGCATATGGACGTGAAGGACAGCCCAGAGACTTCCCACAGATTAATTGCCCACTCTGTCCATTGTCTGCCACCAATGCCCGGGTCATACCAAAGTTGAAGGTGAGAGACATTTTTCCATTTTGCAATGCACAACGTAACAGCATGGTCTTGGAGCAGCATTTAAACATTCATTGGCTGACCATGCCGCTGGACTATGGGGAAACAGCTGCTGCCCCATCCGGCTGGCTCCTCTGAAATGCTGCAGCGGTAGTGACAAAGTCCCAAACCAGGCCAAGAGACGTCAGTTGCTTTGCGGTTCCTAATATAACTCTGGAACCTACTTGTAGCTCCTGTTTTGGGAGAGCCCATGGCATGGCGCTCTCTGGCAGCTCTCCCCACATGCCAAGGAGTCCCCATCTCTGCGGGTGAGGGATGGCAGGTGTTTCCCCTCTTCCTCCCACCATGATGTCTTTCAATGGAACATGTAAGGTGGCCACTTATGAATCGGCAAGATGGAGGAAACAAATTCCCCCAAAAGAGGATGGTGATCTGCATACGCTAATTTATGGGCGTAGATGCAAACTTAGAAATAATTATCAACATTTAAATAGAAATATGATACATCTCACCATAGTGCACAAGGCGGTGACCAGATGGTCTGTCTGTCTACTTGTCCTGGTGCTCACTGTGGGGCAACATTTCTTAAGGCTCCTTATCTTTAAACCAGAACTGGACTGAGCCACCCTTCCAATAGAGGACACCTTCAAATACAGAATGGTTTTCTGGAAACCTTTCAACAAGAGGACTGTCCTCTGTAAAAGGGGACACATGGCCAACCGAGCTGCTGTTGAGGTCCCCCTTTTCTGGTGCTCTGATGAACACTGAGCAGCCTCCATTTTAATAGCTCAGATGCCCCACGTGCCCCTGGGGATGTGCGAATCAGCAAAATTTGTGCTTGCTGAAGTTCTCTGAATTCCACCTCATTCCGACTCGAGTCCTTATCCGATTGTGAGCTTTGTTTTTCTTTCTTTTCCGCTCCTATGATCATGCACACTTCTCCAAATGTACGCATCAATTGTGCACATCTTTCAAATCTAAGCATTCCTCTCCCATTTCTTAAAGCACGTTTGTGCACATTTTTTTTTTTTTTAAAAAGTACAGGTCTTTTGTGTGTGCAACTTTCAAATCTACACATGTTGTTATGCACATATTTTTGGCCCAAGAACCACGCTGCAAGCTCGGAAATTGCATCCGACTCCGTCTTGACTCCAAAAGGTGCGACCTGGGTACATCCTGATCAAAAATGAAATGAAACAAATTTCTCATACATCCCCTACATGCCCCATACATTAGCCAGAGGGAGTCGTTTGCCACAGGCAGCTGATTTTGGATTGATGAAAGGGCATCAACTAGTCAATTATTTAATTTTTTTCTCACAACGTCTAAATTTACCTCTATACCTATCAGAGAGCTTTGGCTATTGGGCAGTACAGAAATGCAATAAATAAATAAATACATAAATTTTAAAAAATTACATATGCTAATTTTTATGCAAATCTGAGCCCTCTTTGCTCCTCTTTTTGGATGATTCATCAGTGCCAACCCTAGCAGCAGCAGTAGGTAAAGATGTAAGAACCAAGGATTTCTGAGGTTGTTGAAGTTCTCAGAACGTCATCTGAGAAGTCCCATTTTCATCTGCAACCTGGTTCATTGGAACGAGAGAAGTGGACATTTTGACTGGGAAATGTGCTTTTCTGTGTACATTTTCCAAAAGTGCACACTTTCCCCCTCATTTATTGAAGCATATATATATATATATATATATATATATATATTTCCTAAGTGCTCAATTTTGTAACACGATCACAAGTTGGGGAATGGGCAAACATTTTTTTTTTTTTTAAGAAATGCGCTCTGCATTCAGGATGGCAAATGGGACAAGTTCGGATGATTTGCGAACGGAAATAAAATTCTTGAACATGCCTAGAGGTATTTCCTCAGCAGCAGACCTGGGGCTGCCCTTTGCTCATGCTCTTGATGCTAATGGTGCTGCAATGGTTTTTATGTTAGGTTCTACCTCTGCTCACTGTCTTGCAAGTTTTACTACGATATTCTATAGAAAAGGGAAAGTAATATTTGATTCCCGAACCAGGAGGACCGTTCTACGCCTTTGCGACTGTCCTGTGAGCCTTGTGCATACGATGTTAACACATCCGCCAATGATTGCGTAGAACGGGTCCCGCGGGAGTGAGGAATTTGGCTCAGTTTATCTCCAGCGGGCCCTGTAATTCCCTTTGCTCTGTGAGTCAACCAGAGGTGACGGATCTCTTCTGAATAGCTCCCTGTCTTCTTGAAGTGAGGCGCGGTGATCAATGTCGTGTTGCCGCAAACCTCCATATAAATGTTTGTGGGCTGAATTATGATTTTTCTGGGGATTCACTCTCGATCTCTTGCCTTTGCCCTGTATGGGTGGAGTGGGGGGGGGGGAGCAGGGTTGGTATTCAATCCTGTGGTGCAAGGAAGAAATCTTTGACAGAAAAAAAATGACAGAACGACACTGGGGGTCTCTGTTTGTTTTGCAAGTTTTAGCCATTAAGTAGTGTTGATTGGAGAGAAGGCATATTTCTGTCCTCACAGTTCACTGGTTGAGGGTCCAATAGCACTCTGCAAAAGTATTTATAATTTTTAACCCTTAAAAGAACACCAAACCTGCTAATTTAATAGGAATGCTCCAATTAATCCTTCTTTGCATTTAAACTCACACTGATATGCTGCCTGATCCGATGCATGTTTATTCAGAAGTAAGACCCAGTAAGTTCAAGTGGGCTTGCTCCTATTGACATAGAATTTATTCCCTGGAAAGTGGGGATGATGGTTACCGCAGAAATCCTGCCCTTTTTGTGTTTGCCAGATTTCCAAGGCACTGCTAATTTGGCTTGCATTTGCGAGCCGAACCATGGGTTTTCTCAGAAATCTGGGAACTTTTTGGGTTTATTAAATTTATTTACATCAATAGACATTTGCACAAATTGCAATCAATATTTGTGTAATTTGTGCAAAATTGCAGTTGAAATTTGTGTAATTAATGCAAATTGCAGTCAATATTTATGCAAATTGTAGCTGAAATTTGCACAAATGTCTATTTGTGAAATTTATTTTTTTAACGACGGTACATCTGTCAGATAGCCTGACTCACTGCAGAGTGAGTTGGGCCAGGTGGAGGAAGTCAGAACAAAGTCCAGGAGCCCAGGCTGACAAATGTTTGTTGAGCTCTGTCCCACAATTGGATTGCAGCCTGAACCTAGCATCACATCTTTAGCCTTGATCTGTTTCAAAATGTATGGTACTTAGCAGCTATATGTATTTCCTTGGCCATGACAGTTAGAGATGGACAAATCAGCCAGTCTCGCTTTCTTCTATATTCAAATGTTGTTTTAAACTCAAGTTCTTTTTGTCCTGTTTATGATGAAATTTGCAAAGAAAACTCTATGTTTTCGTCTCAAATGAATCAAACAAATTTCTCACACAGTCAGCTGATACAGCTATTCCCAGCATAGTGAGGAACACATAGTACCTGCCAGCCTTTAAAAGGTCAGGAGAGTGTCAGAAAATAGAGATGGCAACCGGAATTCAGTACCACAAAAATGGCTGAATACACAAGGGTCCAAGTCCAGATTTTGAAGAGCTAAGTACTCAAAGCCT
This sequence comes from Anniella stebbinsi, assembly GCA_029215795.1. Lineage (NCBI taxonomy): Eukaryota > Metazoa > Chordata > Lepidosauria > Squamata > Anniellidae > Anniella > Anniella stebbinsi. Next base: position 86,028,897 of record JARDYH010000007.1, read on the forward strand.
CTGCCTGGATGGATGAATCTGTAAGCTTCACTTTCTCCCACAGTGAAATTATCCCATCCATCCTCTAAGGCTTTCAGAGTTGTATATATTCTAGGAGTGTGCACGGGAGGAAAAATCGTATCGGAATTGGAATCGGGACCTCAGATTTTGCCCTGGATCGGATCAGACAAAATTGGAGGTCCCGCGGATCAGATCGGATCTGATTCCAATCCGAAAATCAGACGTCTGATTTTCGGATTGGACGCCATTTTAGGTGTTTTCACCATAGGCTTGCATTTAGGGAAAGAAAGCTTTCCCCCAGTGCAAGCCTATGCGGTAAACATAGGGGCGGGTGAGTGGGGACCTAACCCCCTCCCTCCCTGTCCTTCCCCCCACTCACGCTTCTTACCTGCCGGAGCCGTCCACTTCCTTCTGCTGCCGCCGTCTGGTCTCTTCTACTGAGAAACAGGCTTCGCAGCCTGCCTCTAAGTAGAGTGCCAGGTGACATCATCACCCGGCACTCTACTGAGAGGCAGGCCACGAAACCTGTTTCTCAGTAGAAGGAACCAGTGGGCGGCAGCGGATGACCCTGGCAGGTAAGTGGGGACCTCCCCCTCCCCCCACTCATGCTCCTTACCTGTCAGGGCTGTTCACTGCCACCCGCTGGTCCCTTCTACTTAGGGTGACCAGATAAAATCCAGGTCAGGGCTCATGTAACTTTAACAGTTGTACAGAAAAGGGAATTTCAGCCAGTGTCATTTGTATGCAATTAGTTCCTGGTGATATTCCTTCTTCATCACAACAGTTAAAGCTGCAGGCACCATACTAGAGTGACCATATACAAAAGAAGGCAGGGCCCCTGCAACTTTAACAGTTGTGATGAAGAGGGATTTTCACCAGGAACTAATTGCATACAAATGACACTGGCTGAAATTCCCTTTTCTCTACAACTGTTAAAGTTACATGAGCCCTGACCTGGATTTTATCTGGTCACCCTACTTCTACTGAGACATAGACTTCGCAGCCTGCCTCTCAGTAGAATGCTGGGCGACCTGGCGCTCTACTGAGAGGCAGGCCACGAAGCCTGTTTCTCAGTAGAAGGGACCAGCAGACGCCAGCAGACGCCAGTGAGGAGTCAGCAGATAAGGAGCACGAGTGGGGGGAGGGAGGGAGGGACCCACCACCATGTTTTCCCCATATACTTGCATTGGGGAAAAGCTTTCTTTCCCTTAATGCAAGCCTATGGCAAAAACACAAAAAATGGAGGTCCAATTTTCCAATTTTTCCGGATTAAAATTAGGGGGGGGGGGGGAAATTGGATCGGAAAAAATCGGATCTCCATTTTTTGAAATCGGAATGATTTCCTTTCATTCCGATCCACTGCAGATCCCTAATATATTCAGCTCCCTCCCCACCCCTTTTTGTCCTCACAACAACCCTGTGAAGTAGGTTTAGGCTTACAGGCCGTGATTGGCCCGAGGTCACCAAGTGAGCTTCATGGCCAAGTGGGGATTTGAACCCAGGTGTCTCCAGTCCCAAGCTAACATCCCAACCACTACATTGCAATGCAGTTGCTTCTGCTGCCTCTGAAGAAGGTGATTTCTGTTCCAAGTCATGCTACATGTTGGAGATTATGAAGATTGCCTTTAGCAGTCATGGCGAATGAATAGCCATTGTTAGAGCCTTCCTCCATGGATTTTCCTGAGCCATTTAAAGAGCCAAGCTAAGCTCAAGAAGGCGTCACCGACTCTCATGGTAATGAAATCCATATGTCTAGCTTGAGTTGTTTGAGGGAAGTAGCACTTTCCTTTCGTCAGACCTGTACTTACTGAGAATCAATTTCGCTGAATTATCCCAAATTTGAGTCTAATGGAAAATGGGGAAGGAGAAGACATTTGCTAGAGCAAATTGGTTCTCTATCGCTCCATAGGATAGGGACCGACAAGTTGAGATGTCAAAGCGATCCCTCCGGGGGTGAAGTCCACTTAGCATTCCGCAGCTTGACCTTTGGACTCCAACTCACCAATCCCTGCACTGGCCCGACTTGATCTGTGTGGGTTGGACCAGTTTCTGGATTTCTTTTTTATTTCTTTTTTTCTCTAAAACAAGCAAATTCTGGCCATAATTCATGCAAATTGCGGCCATAAAGTGATTAGTTATGCACAAATTCTAGCTACAGTTTGCATGCAACAAAGAACTTTATGGCACCAATTTGCATTTTTGCCCATTTTGCCAATTGCAATTTGCATAACTTATTGATTTTAGAGAGAGAAAAATAACATGGAAATTTCCCAGATTCCGGGCAAAAGCATATGGCTTTTCTCTCTCTAAAATCAGCAAGTTATGCAAATTGTAAATTGTAAATGCAAGCTGAGCGAAGGACTCTGAAGAAATCCATTGAGCCACAAAAGGGCCGGATTTCCCCATGACGGACGTCTCTACTGATGTTCAATTTACAAGAAGGGGAATTTTGACATTGGGAAGAACTTACTAATGGTACAAATTGTTTGATCTGCATAAAATGTGCCTATGGCAATTCATATGTAAAGATGCACATTTAGAAATAATTATTATAAGTTAAACAGAAATATAGTACATTTCACCCTAGGGTTAGATCAAGGCTTCGTCATGGCTAGAGTAGACTCATTGAAATCAACAGGACAAGTAAATCATGGCTAATTTACACCCCATCGATTTCAGTCAGTCTGCTCTAACTATGACTAAATCCTGATCCAAACCCTTGTGAAGAGGGCTGTGACTACCTAAGTGCCTGACTTTTCAGTCCAGGTGTTGATGGGACACAGTTCTTACGGTTCTTTATCTTTACACCAGAATTAGTCAGGACAGGCCTTTAAATAGAGGACAGCCCTCTGTAAAAGAGGACAGATGACCACCCCACAGATAGTGGAAGTCTCCTCCATTAGAGGATTTTAAGAAGAGGCTGGAGGGCCACCTATCAGGACTGTTGTAGTAATGCATTTGCTGCATCAGCAGAAAGCTGTGGGATGCCTTTGAGTTCCCTTCCAACGGAATGACTCTGATTTAACTCTCTTTGCTCTTTCCAAATGATGCATGATTTTAAACACTTTATCATGCCCTTCTTTAATTGTGTTGTCCCCCCACTCCCGACACCTGTGGTGTTGCGTAAATGGCCCAATTGGAGCCCACTAGGAAAAGAGTAGGGATGTGCACTGACCCCCCGGATCGGATCGGATAGCGGATCGGAATCGGACCTGGGGGTCGGATCGGATCGGATCGGAGGATGGTCGGATCGGATCGGACCGGATGTCCGATCCGGATCGGACGCCATTTTGAATGCTTTTTCCCATAGCCAAGTATTGTTTTACAAAAACGCCTATAACTTTTTCATTTTTAAAGATAGAAGGATGAAACTTGGGCACATTGTAGACTGGTTAGGGATAGTTATCTGTGAGAAATTTCAGAAAGATTGGTGCATGAGTTTTGTGGCAATTAATTGTTTAATAAATACCCAGAAATGCCTATAACTTTGTCATTTTTAAAGTTACAAACATGAAACTTTGCCACATTGTAGGTGGTACCTTGGGACCTATCTGTGAGAAATTTCAGAAACTTAGGTGCTTGCCTTGTGTGGCAATTAATTTTAGAAAAATGGGTAGTAGTGGGGTAAATACATTTACGCCTCCCATTTTTTTATTTTTGAAGATACAAACAGGAAACTTGGGCACATTACAGGTACCACTTGCCTTGATATGTGTGTGAAATTTCAGAAACATTGGAGCTTGCCTTGTGTGGCAATTAATTTTTGAAACAATGAGGTAAGAAACACCTATAACTTTGTCATTTTTAAAGTTACACACATGAAACTTTGCCACATTGTAGGTGGTACCTTGGGACCTATGTGTGTGAAATTTCAGAAACATAGGTGCTTGCCTTGTGTGGCAATTAATTTTTTAATAAATACCCAGGAATGCCTATAACTTTGTCATTTGTAAAGTTACACACATGAAACTTTGCCACATTGTAGGCGGTACCTTGGGACCTATGTGTGTAAAATTTCAGAAACGTAGGTGCTTGTATTGTGTGGCAATTAATTTTTGAAACAATGAGGGATTCATTGGACAGCACTTGCCCATAGGGATTCATTGGACAGTACTTGCCCATAGGGATTCATTGGACAGTACTTTCCTATAGGAAATCATTGGAAAGCACTTGCCCATAGAAAATCATTGGAAAGCACTTGCCCATTGAGAAATACAGTTATGCCTCCCACTTTTTTATTTTTGAAGATACAAACAGGAAACTTGGGCACATTGTAGACTGGTTAGGGATAGTTATCTGTGAGAAATTTCAGAAAGATTGGTGCATGCGTTTTGTGGCAATTAATTTTTTAATAAATACCCAGGAATGCCTATAACTTTGTCATTTTTAAAGTTACATACATGAAACTTTGCCACATTGTAGGTGGTACCTTGGGACCTATGTGTGTAAAATTTCAAAAACGTAGGTGCTTGCCTTGTATGGCAATTAATTTTAGAAAAATGGGTAGTAGTGGGGTAAATACATTTACGCCTCCCATTTTTTTATTTTTAAAGATACAAACAGGAAACATGGGCACATTACAGGGAACACTTCACTTGATATGTGTGTAAAATTTCAGAATGATAGGTCCAGGCATGTGGTGGCAAGGTGTCTGCACACACCACTTTGAAGACTGTAGAAAATTTCTCCTGTAACGATCCCAGCGAGAGAGAGTGATCCTAGGCTCAGCCGTTCTGCTTGAGTGAAAGTATCAAAGCAGACACGAGCCAAGTGCTACTTTGTTTCTCCTTTTGTAATGGATACTAGCTCAGTTGCAGCCAAGCGTGCAAGGATCAAAGAGATGAGAGAAAGTGTTTCCTTCTTCTTCCCGGGAGGCGGGAGGGTGCAATTGACAGCCCCAGCCTCTGTGTAAAAAAGGTTAATAACTTTTAATCTAAAAAATTCGTAGCCACCAAATGCCTGGACCTATCATTCTGAAATTTTACACACATATCAAGTGAAGTGTTCCCTGTAATGTGCCCATGTTTCCTGTTTGTATCTTTAAAAATAAAAAAATGGGAGGCGTAAATGTATTTACCCCACTACTACCCATTTTTCTAAAATTAATTGCCATACAAGGCAAGCACCTACGTTTTTGAAATTTTACACACATAGGTCCCAAGGTACCACCTACAATGTGGCAAAGTTTCATGTATGTAACTTTAAAAATGACAAAGTTATAGGCATTCCTGGGTATTTATTAAAAAATTAATTGCCACAAAACGCATGCACCAATCTTTCTGAAATTTCTCACAGATAACTATCCCTAACCAGTCTACAATGTGCCCAAGTTTCCTGTTTGTATCTTCAAAAATAAAAAAGTGGGAGGCATAACTGTATTTCTCAATGGGCAAGTGCTTTCCAATGATTTTCTATGGGCAAGTGCTTTCCAATGATTTCCTATAGGAAAGTACTGTCCAATGAATCCCTATGGGCAAGTACTGTCCAATGAATCCCTATGGGCAAGTGCTGTCCAATGAATCCCTCATTGTTTCAAAAATTAATTGCCACACAATACAAGCACCTACGTTTCTGAAATTTTACACACATGGGTCCCAAGGTACCGCCTACAATGTGGCAAAGTTTCATGTGTGTAACTTTACAAATGACAAAGTTATAGGCATTCCTGGGTATTTATTAAAAAATTAATTGCCACACAAGGCAAGCACCTATGTTTCTGAAATTTCACACACATAGGTCCCAAGGTACCACCTACAATGTGGCAAAGTTTCATGTGTGTAACTTTAAAAATGACAAAGTTATAGGTGTTTCTTTCCTCATTGTTTCAAAAATTAATTGCCACACAAGGCAAGCTCCAATGTTTCTGAAATTTCACACACATATCAAGGCAAGTGGTACCTGTAATGTGCCCAAGTTTCCTGTTTGTATCTTCAAAAATAAAAAAATGGGAGGCGTAAATGTATTTACCCCACTACTACCCATTTTTCTCAAATTAATTGCCACACAAGGCAAGCACCTAAGTTTCTGAAATTTCTCACAGATAGGTCCCAAGGTACCACCTACAATGTGGCAAAGTTTCATGTTTGTAACTTTAAAAATGACAAAGTTATAGGCATTTCTGGGTATTTATTAAAAAATTAATTGCCACAAAACGCATGCACCAATCTTTCTGAAATTTCTCACAGATAACTATCCATAACCAGTGTATAATGTGCCCAAGTTTCATCCTTCTATCTTTAAAAATGAAAAAGTTATAGGCGTTTTTGTAAAACAATACTTGGCTATGGGAAAAAGCATTCAAAATGGCGTCCGATCCGGATCGGACCTCGTCGGATCGGATCGGATCGGATCGGAGGTTGATCGGATCGGATCGGATCGGATCGGATTTTCCCGATTTTGGGGCGGATCGGATTCGGATCGTGGATCGGATCCGATCCGATGCACACCCCTAGAAAAGAGCCTTCAGTGTGGTGGCTCCCTTTCTGTGGAACTCGCTGCCCCTGGCGGTCAGGCAGGCACCAACACTGTGTTGTTTCTGGCGTCTAGTGAAAACAGTCTTATTCCAGGAAGCATTCCTTGACTGACCAGCCAAGGTTTTTATTGACATTCTGTGTTGTTGTTGTTTTAGTATAATAATTAGGGGTGTGCATCGGATCGGATCCGATCCACGATCCGAATCCGATCCGACCCAAAATCGGGAAAATCCGATCCGATCCGATCCGATCCGGACAACCTCCGATCCGATCCGATCCGATCCGATGAGGTCCGATCCGGATCGGACGCCATTTTGAATGCTTTTTCCCATAGCCAAGTATTGTTTTACAAAAACGCCTATAACTTTTTCATTTTTAAAGATAGAAGGATGAAACTTGGGCACATTGTAGACTGGTTAGGGGTAGTTATCTGTGAGAAATTTCAGAAAGATTGGTGCATGCATTTTGTGGCAATTAATTTTTTAATAAATACCCAGGAATGCCTATAACTTTGTCATTTTTAAAGTTACACACATGAAACTTTGCCACATTGTAGGGGGTACCTTGGGACCTATGTGTGTGAAATTTCAGAAATGTAGGTGCTTGTCTTGTGTGGCAATTAATTTTTAGAAAAATGGGTAGTAGTGGGGTAAATACAGTTACGCCTCCCATTTTTTTATTTTTGAAGATACAAACAGGAAACTTGGGCACATTACAGGTACCACTTGCCTTGATATGTGTGTGAAATTTCAGAAACATTGGAGCTTTCCTTGTGTGGCAATTAATTTTTGAAACAATGAGGAAAGAAACACCTATAACTTTGTCATTTTTAAAGTTACACACATGAAACTTTGCCACATTGTAGGTGGTACCTTGGGACCCATGTGTGTGAAATTTCGGAAACGTAGGTGCTTGCCTTGTGTGGCAATTAATTTTTTAATAAATACCCAGGAATGCCTATAACTTTGTCATTTTTAAAGTTACACACATGAAACTTTGCCACATTGTAGGCGGTACCTTGGGACCTATGTGTGTGAAATTTCGGAAACGTAGGTGCTTGCCTTGTGTGGCAATTAATTTTAGAAAAATGGGTAGTGGTGGGGTAAATACAGTTACGCCTCCCACTTTTTTATTTTTGAAGATACAAACAGGAAACATGGGCACATTACAGGTACCACTTGGCTTGATATGTGTGTAAAATTTCAGACAGCTGGGTCCAGGCATGTGGTGGCAAGGTATTTTTGAAACAATGAGGAAAGAAACGCCTATAACTTTTTTATTTTAAAAGTTAGAAGTCTGAACATTGCTCACTTTGTAGATGGGTTAGGGGTAGATATGTGTCAGAAATTTCAGAATGATAGGTCCAGGCATTTGATGGCTATGGAATTTTTAAATTACATGTTTCAAAAAAATTTCTACAGAGGCCAGGTCTTCCCCTCCCGCTTCCCGCGAAGAAAAGGAAACACTCTCTCGTCTCGATCCCTTTGAAGTTGCTAGTAGTATCCATTACAGGGCTCGTGTTTCCTTTCCTCCTTTCACTTTTCAAGCAGAACGGCTGAGCCTAGCTGAGTTTTGCAGCCATGCGTGCAAGGAAGGATCACTCTGGTCTCGATCCCTTTGATCCTTGGTAGTATCCATTACAGGGCTCGTGTCTGCTTTCACTTTGTACTCAAGCAGACACGAGCCCTGTAATGGATACTACCAAGGATCAAAGGGATCGAGACGAGAGAGTGTTTCCTTTTCTTCGCGGGAAGCGGGAGGGGAAGACCTGGCCTCTGTAGAAATTTTTTTGAAACATGTAATTTAAAAATTCCATAGCCATCAAATGCCTGGACCTATCATTCTGAAATTTCTGACACATATCTACCCCTAACCCATCTACAAAGTGAGCAATGTTCAGACTTCTAACTTTTAAAATAAAAAAGTTATAGGCGTTTCTTTCCTCATTGTTTCAAAAATACCTTGCCACCACATGCCTGGACCCAGCTGTCTGAAATTTTACACACATATCAAGCCAAGTGGTACCTGTAATGTGCCCATGTTTCCTGTTTGTATCTTCAAAAATAAAAAAGTGGGAGGCGTAACTGTATTTACCCCACCACTACCCATTTTTCTAAAATTAATTGCCACACAAGGCAAGCACCTACGTTTCCGAAATTTCACACACATAGGTCCCAAGGTACCGCCTACAATGTGGCAAAGTTTCATGTGTGTAACTTTAAAAATGACAAAGTTATAGGCATTCCTGGGTATTTATTAAAAAATTAATTGCCACACAAGGCAAGCACCTACGTTTCCGAAATTTCACACACATGGGTCCCAAGGTACCACCTACAATGTGGCAAAGTTTCATGTGTGTAACTTTAAAAATGACAAAGTTATAGGTGTTTCTTTCCTCATTGTTTCAAAAATTAATTGCCACACAAGGAAAGCTCCAATGTTTCTGAAATTTCACACACATATCAAGGCAAGTGGTACCTGTAATGTGCCCAAGTTTCCTGTTTGTATCTTCAAAAATAAAAAAATGGGAGGTGTAACTGTATTTACCCCACTACTACCCATTTTTCTAAAAATTAATTGCCACACAAGACAAGCACCTACGTTTCTGAAATTTCACACACATAGGTCCCAAGGTACCCCCTACAATGTGGCAAAGTTTCATGTGTGTAACTTTAAAAATGACAAAGTTATAGGCATTCCTGGGTATTTATTAAAAAATTAATTGCCACAAAATGCATGCACCAATCTTTCTGAAATTTCTCACAGATAACTACCCCTAACCAGTCTACAATGTGCCCAAGTTTCATCCTTCTATCTTTAAAAATGAAAAAGTTATAGGCGTTTTTGTAAAACAATACTTGGCTATGGGAAAAAGCATTCAAAATGGCGTCCGATCCGGATCGGACATCTGGTCCGATCCGATCCGACCAGCCTCCGATCCGATCCGATCCGATCCGACCCCCCAGGTCCGATTCCGATCCGCTATCCGATCCGATCCGGGGGGTCAGTGCACATCCCTAATAATAATGATGTTTTAATTTTTGTATCTTATACCATTTTAATTCTTATGTTCACCACTCCGGAATCTGTTTCAGATGTGGAGCGGTATACAAATTTTGTAAATAAATAAATAACCACTTTATGGCCACCATTTGCATCAATGAAAAAGGCCATGACACCATGGTGGCTCAGTGAGGGCTCAGTGTGACACATTGGGCGAACATGGGATCTGCGGACTGCCATCTGGGGTATGTGTGCAAGCATGCGAAAACCTGCCAAGCTTCAAGCCCCAACTGGACGCCCGTGCCATCTCTATAAAAAAATATAATTCTTGGTCCAGTGATCGATAAAGCGGTCTGAACCAAGATATACCTTCCTTATGCAAAGGACAAAATGGCGCACACACATCCCCCTCTGCCTCACTTACAGGAGCCAACCAGTCTGACCACTGAATCTTGCTTGACACTGGCAATGGGATTGTATCCTCCAGCACATCTGAGGGCAACAGGGCACTTCAGTGGCCAATCCAGACCAGGCTGTTTGACACACACAGACCTGACCTCCTGCCTAAGGCAGTTGCCCAACTGTGCCTAATGGTAGGGCTGGTCCAGTCTATAAAAGCAGAGGCACTGATTGGGCATTCATTCTGGACAATGCTATGCTAGTCTTCCCCAACCTGGTACCCTCCAGATGTATTGGACTACAATAGGGCGACCAGATAAAATCCAGGTCAGGGCTCATGTAACTTTAACAGTTGTAGAGAACAGGGAATTTCAGCCAGGGTCATTTGTATGCAATTAGTTCCTGGTAAAATTCCCTCTTCATCACAACTGTTAAAGTTGCAGGCACTATACTAGAGTGACCATATACAAAAGAAGGCAGGGCCCCTGCACCTTTAACTGTTGTGATGAAGAGGGAATTTCACCAGGAACTAATTGCATACAGATGACAATGGCTGAAATTCCCTTTTCTCTACAACTGTTAAAGTTACATGAGCCCTGACCTGGATTTTTTCTGGTCACCCTAGACTACAACATCTTGGCTAGGAGAACCTGGGACTTGTAATCCAACACATCTGGAGGGCAACAGGTTGGGGGAAGCAGTGCTATGCTGTTGGTTCAGGAGGAGAACCAGATTAGCATGCTTGCTCCCAAAGCTACTCAGTACTAAAGGAACGCGGTTGGAGAAGGGAAGAATGCCCCCCCTCCAGTCCTGACACCCACAGAACTCCAAGCCTTCCAAAGTTTGGCTCTCTGCCACTCTGGGAAGCAGAGCAGAAGAACTCGTAGCCCAGTGTCAACCTCTTGTTTAGACTTTGTGGTTTCCTGTGGCATATCGGTTCGGATGGCAGCCACAGCAAACGGCTTGTCCCCAGACTCTTCTGCGCCAGTTGCTCCCTCGGCGTGCCTGCTTCATCACATTTTGACTTTCCGAAAAAGAAAAAGAAAGAAAGAAAACCCTTTGTTTTCAGTTGGAAAAAACAATCTCCCTTGTTTTCTACTTTCCTAGATTCCACTTAACAGCTGAATGAAGATGGTAGAAGCATATTAGAGTGCAATCCTATGGGTTACGCCCACCCTGCACCCCCCATTAGAAGGATGCCTCCAAACTCAGGGGCTTCCTAGGATCCAATGCTGCCAGCAGGGCGAGAGGAGCAATGGAAGCAAGTTTGGCCTCTCTGTCCTCCTTTTAAATTTGAGCCCACTTTGAGCCCATCAGCACTCAGGCTGCAACTTTTAGGCTGCAATCCTGTAAATAATTGCCAGTGAGTAGGAGGTTCGTCAGCTGAGCATTTTATCACATGCTCGCTACTGCCCACTCACGGATGTATGTGCATCTTTTAGATGATGTCATCTGCCTCCCGGGCACCTCCCGCTCCTTCCGCTCATTTTTTCCGTCACAAAATAGACCCCTTCTAAGGGGAATGTGCCACAATCCCCTGCTGTGTGCAGAAAAAGAGGAGCGATAAAAATGCCCCCAATATGGGCCACATGGGCTTTGTTTACTTCCTCTTTCCCTTCCAGGCAGAAAGAGGAAGTAATGAGGGACAAAAGCAGGGGCAGAGAAGCGACGGTAAAGAAACACCATTTCCCCTGTGTGATGTCATTCTAAGTCATAGTGGGACTTACTTAAGAACATAAGAAGAGTTGTGCTGGATCAGATCAAGGGTTCATCTAGTCCAGCACTCTGTTCACACAGTGACCAATCATCTGCCCACAGGAAACCCACAAACAGGACATGAGTGCAATAGCACTCTCCCATCCACATTCCCCAGCAACTGGTGTACATAAGCATACAGCCTTTAATACTGGAAGTAGCATATACCCTTCAGGAGTAGTAGTCATTGACAGCCTTCTTGTCCAGGAAGCTGACCAGTTCCCTTTTAAAGCCATCCAGATTGGCTGCCAATTTTGTTCGAAAGCAAGTTGGACATAAAGAAATCATTTTGGCACTTGGTTAATATAATATACAACCTTGTTGATTAGTAGTTATTGTTATTCTCCTCCATGAATTTGTCCAAACCCTTTTTAAAGCCATCCAAAATGGTGGCCATCACTACCTCTTGTGGAAGTGAATCCCATAGTTTAACTCTGCGTTGTGTGAAGAAGTAGTTCCCTTTATCTGTCCTGAACCTTGGGCTGTCCCCTTTAGGTTTGAGTATTATAAGGGAGAAAAATGTCTCCCTCTCCACTTTCTCCACATCAAGCATCATTTTGTATATCTCTATTATGTTAGGGTGACCAGATAAAATCCAGGTCAGGGCTCATGTAACTTTAACAGTTGTAGAGAAAAGGGAATTTCAGCCAGTGTCGTTTGTATGCAATTAGTTCCTGGTGAAATTCCCTCTTCATCACAACTGTTAAAGTTGCAGAGGCCCTGCCTTCTTTTGTATCTGGTCTCTCTAGTATAGTGCATGCACCTTTAACTGTTGTGATGAAGAGGGAATTTCACCAGGAACTAATTGCATACAAATGACACTGGCTGAAATTCCCTTTTCTCTACAACTGTTAAAGTTACATGAGCCCTGACCTGGATTTTATCTGGTCAGCCTATATTATGTCTCCCCTTACTTGCCATTTTTCTAAAACTCTGATCTCTCCCACCCTCCCCTCCCTCAACAAATGTAATTTCTGGTTCTGTCTGGTCCTGTCCTGACTGAAGCTGCAATCTTTCACCTACTTCCTTGAGAGTCAACCCTATTGACCTCAGTGGGATTTACTTCATTCTGAGCAACCATCCCCAGTCTCGGCTATAAATATGTGACCAGATCTGTTATGCATCTAGTCGAGATACATATGAAACGGAGAAAGTGAAACTTGGGACTAGCTGTTAAATGCCATGTTAAGTTCCTTGGTACAGTATATAGATAACATATGGGATACCCATCAATTTCTACACCACATAATGAACCCTTAGGGTTGCCGACCATGAGCAAAACCGGAGTGTTTAGGTTTTGTTAAGGCACACCCATGGAAAAAAATGCAGTGATTTAACCAAAGAGGAGGGGATCATGTTCCAAGAAATGGGAGAAAAAACCCACATGCACGCATGGAAGCAAAGTCCTCAACCCCTTAAATACCTTTAAGATGGAACTCAACCAAAATTGTTCCCAGTAAATTTTGTGTCTGTCAAATTTAGTAGTCCAGTAGGGCCCGGGTCTGGAAATAGGGCTTAGGTGCAGCTATCAACACTGGTACAGTGATACAATCTGACAGCTGTGTTGATCCATAGGCAGCTCTGTGTGTGTGTGTGTGTGTGTGTGTATTCCAGAAGTCTACAATTTTGTACACATGCACCGTTGACTAAAGGATGTTTATGTGCATTTTACAAACATGGACATTTTAGCTTGCAGTTGTCCAAATGTGTGCATGTTGTTGCACACATTATTTTGGTCTTCATTTGCAATTCACATCGCAAACTCAGAAACGTATGGATTTCCAACTGCAAACTGCATTCTGGGTCCTGCAATCTGGGCATTTGGTCACCTTCAATTAAAATGCAAACCAACAAATTTCTTGTGCATCCTGTAATCATGTGCCAGGCCAGACTGGGCCTATATTCCAACCCCCCCCCCTTCCCAAGTTTACAACACTAACAAATACTCACCTCAGAGTGCTCCTTTGGAGTTTTGAGTGGTTCTGACTGAAACCTGTAGTGGATTCACCACCTCACTGAAATCGGAGCCACCAGTCCCCACTGCAAATACTGCCCCAGTGTGTGACATCGCCACTTCTGCTGTGAAAAGAATACTGTGCTTCCCTGCTTCCACTACATCACCATTTATCAAACCAAATATCTTATCATCTAACAAGCATCCTGGAAAGTTGGCTCGTATTACTATACCCATTCTACAGATGATTAGGCGAAAGACCAGAGGACTTCCTAACAGCATTTGACCATAAGAACATAAGACGTGCTAATCCAGCACTCTTTTCACACAGTGGGCAACCAGCTGTTGACCAGGGAAACACAAGCAGGATACAGGTGCATCAGCACCCTCCCACCCATGTTCCCCAGCTTACTGCTTACTGCTTCCGATACTGGAGATTGCACAAAAGACAGATCACAAAAAGGGAAACGGATTGGGAGGGAAGAGGAAAAGTTACTCTTCATTATGTTGGGATGTTGAATTTCAAGAACTGGCCAAAGCCTAGTGCCAGAAAGGCTAAGGTTTAGCCAGATGTGTATTCAATGCCCTCCCAGGCTGCCACCTCCCCATCCTCTGATTGCTGGTTTTTTTGCTAGAGGGGCTTTCTTGCCTGTCTAGCAATGGCACTTCAGAGTGGGGAGAGAAGGAGGCTGGGGATGCCTCAGGAGAGCTCATATCGTGGCCTCTCCAGTCTCATCCCCTGCCCGCCCACCGAAACTCCCTTTCCCCCTCTCTGAGGTCAATTTTCCAACCTTGGAGGTCACAGGTTGGGGGATGGAGGGTTGGAGGGTTGGAGGGTCGGATCTCCGACTCTCCCTTCCAAGGCTGGAAGTGCTGTTTCTGCAGCCGTTGCCGTTGGGGGGATTAGTTGTCCAGGGCACCAAAGAATCAAAATGGCCAACCGATCCATGAAGCACCCAAGCAACCAACTGAGAAACCTTGTTACGGGTGACAAAATCACCAGAGAGTTTCTCCTGCAGAAATCCCACCAGAAAAAAAGTATGGGATGCAAAGAATATCCATGCAGACCACGCCTCTATTCATGCTACCCACCTGGCTTTGCAATAGTTTGAATATCAACCCATTTCCTCTGGGCCCAGGCATTGGAGCAACCCTGACGTAAAGACCACTATTGTATGGCCCCATGGACAACGTCTAGGAGCTACAGGATTGCTCCCTCCACCTCCGGGATCTTCACTTCAAAAGATCTCCATGTAGCTGGGTTGGGGAAGATCTCTCCCTGCTTTGGACTCTGAAGAGCAGTTGCCTGCCAGAATAAACCAGCCTTCCCCTGCCCTGCTGCCCTCCATATGGGTTGGACCGCAGCTCCCATCATTCCCAGCAAGCATGCCCATTGAGCTGCAAATGCAGCTGTTTATGTACATGTGTGAGGAAGTCTTTCCCTTTCCTTCTTCTCTAGCAACTAGCTAGCATTGGGGGGGGGGGGTGATGGAGGAGCTACCCACTTGGAGAAAGGTTGGGGGGGGGTTTAGTCCAAAGCTTGGCCAGGTGGTACTGCTGCTTGAAGGTGCCTTGAGGAATAAAAAAGGTGAGGACTATACATTAAATAAACATGTGTGGAAACGCTGCACATATTTTTTGTCTTGATCTCTAATAGACGTTACTGAATAAATGAGCCTCTTTGAAATTAAAATGAAATATCTTTTGCCATTTCATTCCCAACTATCTCCTCTTCCACGGCTTATATGCACACATTTTTAATGGTTTGATGTGTTTGGGACATGTACATAACCTCGATTTCACAGCAGGTCGGAGGAATTTTCTGTCCAGTCCTCTCGGTTCACCGTCGTCGCTTCCCCCAGCTCTCGCTTTGGGCCTATCAAAGGAGCCGTGAACAGGGCTCGCAGCGCTGCATTTTTACGGCGTGACACGGCCAGCCAGCAATGTACAATGCGGAAAAGTGGAGTCCTGGGAGGAGAGTGCTAACGCTGCGGTTTGAGCCGGAGACAAGGGAGCGTTGTGAAGCCTCACAGGCTCTGCCCTGTGCATCACAGAGGCAGATGGTCAAGGGATGCTCAGATATTCCAGGAGCTTGTTGGCTGTTTCCCTCCTCACCCCCCTCTCTCTTTTGTTGCTATAAAACCATCAATGTAAATCTCTCCCACCCACTCCAAACCTTGCTTAGTTTCAGTTCCTTTTAGGCAGCTGACCTCTGTTCAGGGCCGTGCAGAGCTGATAATATGCCCAGGCCAGATGGGAAGTGTGTGGCCCCCCTCCCCATTTCAAACTGCTCATTAAGTATTTTTTAATCAGTGGCACTGATTCAGCGCTAATAATAATAATAATAATAATAATAATAATAATTATTATTATTATTATTATTATTATTTATAACCCGCCTCTCCCTACGGATCGAGGCGGGGAACACAATACACATACAAGCATGACAAAGTTAAAAAATTAAAACAAGAGAAACATATCATTAAAACATTTAAATTTCATCCGGCTAGGCCTGCCGGAAAAGAACAGTCTTCACGACTCTCTTGAATTCGTGAAGACTGTCAGTTTGTCTAACCTCCTCCGGCAGACCATTCCATAGTCTGGGAGCCATAGAAGAGAAGGTCCTCTGGGTAACACTCACCAGCCTAGTTCTGGCTGGCTTGAGTACGTTCTTCCCAGAGGACCTAAGAGTGCGGGGCGGATTGTACGGGAGAAGGCGATCCCGTAGGTAGCCTGGGCCCAAACCATGTAGGGCTTTAAAGGTAATAACCAACACTTTATACTTCGCCCGGAAACTGACCGGCAGCCAGTGAAGTGATTTTAAAACTGGTGTAATGTGGTCACCCCTATGTGTACCGGTGACCAACCTGGCTGCCATATTTTGAACAAGTTGAAGTTTCCGGACTAGGCACAAAGGTAGCCCTATGTACAGCGCATTGCAGAAGTCGAGCCTCGAAGTTACCAGTGCGTGCACTACCGTCTTTAGGTCTTCCAACTCTAGGAAGGGGCGCAGCTGGCGTATCAGCCGAAGCTGATAGTAGGCACTCCTGGCCGTCGCATCAATCTGAGCTGTCATCTGGAGCGACGGATCCAGGAGTACCCCCAAGCTGCGAACACAATCTTTCGGGGGGGGGGGGTGTAACCCCATCCAGAACTGGTTGACACACCTCCAGACCCAGGTTGGGGCATTTGACAGCAAGCACCTCCGTCTTGTCTGGATTCAGCTTCAGTTTGTTTTTCCTCATCCAGCCCATTACCGCCTCCAAGCATTCGTTCAGAGGAGACACACTATCCTTAGCTGAAAATGTTGTTGAAGGCATAGAGAAATATATTTGGGTGTCATCAGCATATTGATAGCACCCCGCCCCATGCCTCCGGATGATCTCTCCCAGCGGTTTCATGTAAATGTTAAACAGCATTGGGGAAAGGATGGCACCTTGCGGTACACCACATAGCAACTCCTTTTTTGAAGAGCAGCTATCCCCAAGCATCACCATCTGGAGCCTGCCCAAGAGATAGGATCGGAACCACTGAAGCACAGTGCCCCCGATTCCCAATTCCCCCAGGCGCTCCAGAAGGATACCATGGTCGATGGCATCGAAAGCCGCTGAGAGGTCCAGGAGTACCAGCAGGGACACACTCCCCCTGTCGATACTAAGGCGTAGATCATCTACTACGGCGACCAAAGCAGTCTCAACTCCATATCCCGCTCTGAAGCCGGTTTGAAATGAAAAATACATATATGAACTAGAACGATGTATAAAAAAGGTAATGGGAAGCACTTTTATTCAAGATGCAAGACACCACTTCTTCACATTCAGAATTTTATGACGGACGGCTTCTGTGTTGTTTCTGCAAGGCGGGCTCCTCGCTTCTCGATGGGCCGCTCACACTACGGAAGCAGTAGCATAAGCTAGGGAGTACCTCCTCGTCAGAGTGCCCCCTCAAAATCGTGGGACCCGGGCCAACTGGCCCCACTGTGCCCCCCTCTGCACGTCCCTGCCTCTGTTCTGAAGAAGCAGAGGATAATTTCCCCATACCTGCTGTATGGCTGACAGAAAGAAGATGCCACGGGCTCCGGTTCCTCTTCATCTCTCAGACCCATGGATAAGAATTTGTGTGGCCTGTTCTAATAAGTAGGGATTTCACCCCAGTGGGCTAGAATTGGCCCCATACATTTCTGCTCAGAAGTAAGTTCTGCTGAGTTCAATGGAACTTACCCCCAGATATAAGATTGCATCCCAAAATTCATGCCATTAATTCACTATGTTTGGGGGTTTTGTTATGTTTTTAAACATATCTATCTATCTATCTATCTATCCATTTATCTATCTATCAAAGAACTCAGCAAAATTTACAAATTTCTTCGTTGATTGTGCGGAAAGAACATATTTAAAGAAGTATCAACTGTGGGGGAAACTGAAACTGACAGCTTCGTCCATCTAAGGTTTTGAGTTCTTAGCTCTTCAAGGCCTGGGTTTGAATCTTTGTGCATTCAAGCATGTTTGTGGTGCTAAATTAGGGTTGCCCCTTTTTATTTGATGGTCTCCTCCCCCTTAACAACTACATGACCAAGAGTCAGACAGACGGGACACTCTCCATGCTCAGAATAGTTTTACCAGTTAAATTTAGCTGGTGCAGATGGGTGAGAATTTCGTTCAGTTTACTTTTTCATAAGAACTCACCAAAATCTGCAAATGCCTTCACAAAGAGGACAGAAAGAGCTTGAGAGGTTAAAAATCTGAATCTGTATCCATCCCTGCATGATTGGTCTTGCTCACCCCCCAAGGGACACAATGAGTTTTGCATGGATATAAGCTTATTGTATTCAATTGAATTTTAATTAATTAATTGTGTTTTATTTTATATTTAGGTATGTCGCCCTCAGAGCTTCGGCTGAAGGGCAACTCAAAAGTTGAATGAATGCATAGACTAATCAGCATATGCAAATAAGCAGCAGCAAAGGGACTTTCTTTCTTCCAGAGAGGTGGCAAAATTTGTTTCAGCCACTGACACGTATCAGCCCCCTGGGAGCTGCCGTTTTTACTGAAGACAGGGGCTCCATCTTGCCATAGATCTATCTTGTGCACAATGCCAGCTGTAAAGGGACATTTCTGGAATACGATTCTGCAATACGATTCTAGTTCTGGAACAGGTTGGGTCAGGCCCAATTCAGGTGAGGCAGGTTGGGGCAATCCAAAAGCTCCGAATCGACCATTGGAGTGGGTTCTGTGCACATACAAATTTTTAAATGTGAAACGTTTCAGCATAAAACACGAGTTTCAACGAATGTGAGAATTGTAGCTTAGCTCAGAGGACACAAGGAATTGGGGAGGTGATGTCAGCATCCCTGCTAAAAAGGGGGAGCAGCGATGTTTCCCTGTGAAGTCCTGGCTCAACAACATCCCGGATTCCATGTATAAAAGCCAATAGAATGGACCACAGAATCTTATTTCAGCACTTGTGATGGGACAGCATCCTCCACCATCCCTGAAGGCAGTTGGCTAGTTTAGGAGTCAGGGGTCAGGGGTCAGGCTGTGTGTCACACACAGCTCTGAGTGTCCACACCTCACTGCTTCCCCAGCCCCCAATGTCTGTCGACTGAGGCTACTGCCTCCTTCTGACTAAGGGTAGCACCACTCCTAGAGACCTGTTTCCACTCACATTCATTGAATGCATGAAGGTAGTCTGAAAAGGGCAATCATGTCAACTAGTGGTCTGTGACAATCCCCCTTTCTGGCAGTTTTATCCTGCACCTGGCAGCTAGTGACATTTGAGGAATATGATCTTTGCAAATTCCGATTCAAACTAACCTGATTTGCACCTCCCAGACTAATGTGTGGGTTAGAACTTAAGTTATCCACAGGTTTTTGCATTTCCCCAACGTTCCCACACAGTTTCTAGCTCAAGAAGCACGTTAAAAGTCTAAAGACACCTTAAAAAGTGTGTTTTGACAGAAGATACGTTTAGAAGTGTGCCTTTTGAGAGATAACACATTTAGAAATGCACATTTAAATGCAATATGACAGTGCAAATACAGATTTGGGGGAAAAAACACCTCGCTGATGAATGGAGTGGAAGATATTTATGAGTAAACACTTCTGAAAGTGACATTAACTGGAAAGAGGCCAGTTTGTCTATCCTGACTGGGAAATCAAGGCATACTGTGGTATAAACCTTTAATTAAGGTATACTTCCCACACTTTTCCTCATAAGGAACAGGGGGAAATGTTTACACTGTGTAAGAACTTGTGATCATCCAATGGAAATAAAAGGTGGGAGATTCAGGCCAGAACAAGAAAATCTTTCTTCACACAGCGCATGGTCAAACTGAAGAATTTACTACCTCAAGATGTAGTGATGGCCACCAATTTGGATGGCTTTAAAATGGAATGAGACATATTTGTGATAATGTTAACAGTGGCTGCTACTAGTTACCTATATGTTACCTCCAGTATCAGTGGCTGTATGTCTCTGCATACCAGTTGCTGGGGACCATGAACAGGATGGTGCTAAGTTGCATTCATGTCCTCCTCTTTGTGGGCTTTTCACAGGCAGTTGGTTGGCCATTGTGTGAACTGAATGCAGGACTAGATAGGCCTTTGGTCTAATCCAGCAAGGCTCTTGTTACGGTCTTATACTCTTAACACTTCACCCCCTTTTTTATTCTGTATCTTTTAAGCCAGGCCAGAGGGCAGGTGTACCTGAATCCAAAGCTGAGATGGAATTTTTTCAAATCCAGGATCCCACCTCTTGCTGGAACCAAGTTAGGAGACATGAGCCAGAAATACAGGGCCTGAACTGCAGCTGGGCTTGGGTCAACTTGGTTCGAGTGCTGAAGCTGGGAGGATGAGATTTACTTTGGAATGGTCCCTCTGCCATCTTAAATAATAATAATAATAATAATAATCTCCTTGCAAATAGCACACCAGGTGGAAACACTCTAGCTTAGCCTTTGCCAGCTATGCTGGTTTTGTAGTGGCAGGGAATGGTTTATTTTTTCACATAAGATAGGCTGACCATCTGAAAAGGAGGACAGGGCTCATGTAACTTTAACAGTTGTAGAGAAAAGGGAATTTCAGCCAGTGTCATTTGTATGCAATTAGTTCCTGATGAAATTCCCTCTTCATCACAACAGGTAAAGTTGCAGGGGCTCTGCCTTCTTTTGTATATGATCACTTTAGTATAGTGCTTGCACCTTTAACTGTTGTGATGAAGAGGGAATTTCACCAGGAACTAATTGCATACAAATGACACTGGCTGATATTCCTTTTTCTCTACAACTGTTTAAAGTTACATGAGCCCTGTCCTCCTTTTCATATGGTCAGCCTAACATAAGAAGGGGTAGCTTTCAGCCATTTTACTACCCATCTTTGGTCTGAAGTGGTGCAGTCCATTTGACCACCTCAACATTCACTTACCTCCTTCTGTTCTGTGCAAGCCTGAGGCATGAGCTGATGCTGGAAGTGAGGCCCTGCTCTCTTGCCTAGGCAACAACAGAAGGCCAAGCTACTGGTATTTATACAAGGCCTGGCCAGTTTGGAGAGTTCATGCAGCCTACCAATACAGAGGCTGGTCTTGCCAATCAGAGGTCAATGTAGCACAGCTCTTTTAGGTACAGGGGAGATATTCAATTGGTTTGCATTTTAATGTAAACATACCTAATTTCACCCTTTTGAGCTACTATGCAAACCCAAACCCGGTCAGCCTTCCAAATTCACACTTCTTCAAATTTTGCAATGGAGTTTTCCATTAAAAAATAACAATCATACCAAATGAGTATATTCATGAAAATAAGAAATTAACAATCCATTCCATTAGGAACATTTCTTGCAGAAAAGTGAGTCTACCAGGCAACGTTGCTGACAAAAAAAAAAATCGCATGTATTCGCAGAAATGTGCACAAAATTACCTAGGAATGTTCATGTGAGCTTTAGAAAATGATTCTCAACACTCTTGATGAATCGGACTTAAGATTGGAAAAATAAGAAACTGGGAGGAACCAAAACCAACAGATTTGTCCCTCCCCCCCTTTTTTCTGCCTCCTCTCTGTGTCAGCTAAACAGTAGCAATTTGGTAGTGAGCCCATGGCATTTGTCCTGCCAGCAAAACTGGGCGGTTAGTTGGCTGGGTCCCTGCTCATGCTCAGAGCAGAAGCTCAGTTCAACGGCCAATGCTGAATTAAAGGGCATGTTTCCCAACCTTTAGACAAAGTTTCCCTCCTTAGATATTAGGTCTTTCTCCCCCAGTTCTAGGATTCAGGAAGTGGATTCCTCTACAGGTTTTGACACAGGAGCACAGTCATAAGTAAGTAATAAAGTGGTGCTAATCTAGCTATGATCTCTTCTGACCAGGAGTATCTCTGCAAGACGTCAAACAAGCTGCGTTTTCCAATGAGACCTACTTCCTGATCGCACTTCTCATTGGAGAGGTAAAGGAGTGGACCTGGGACCAATGCATGGAAGGCATGCGGCCCACCACTGAGCCCCGGCCCTTGCGTACATATGCAACTCCATGCTGTGTGCCTTTAAAGGCTTCCAAACATCCACCATGCCTTTGGTTGACACTGTTTACTCTGTTGCATGTGCTTCCTATTTTTTGCTTAATACTAGTTCACAGAAAATCTCTCTGAAGAGGAACCACCCATCAACACATATGGAACTAGTCTTGGAAGCAAGAATAGTCACTTGTAGAGTCGGGGGAGTTAGGAAGTCATGGGGAGAGAGATTTGAAGAAAAAGAAAAGAAAAATAAAGATGCAGGCAAGTGGTAAATGTGGGAGAGGAAAAAGCCGTTCGGAAAGTGAAAACCACGGGATATCAAATGGTCTAGTACTCCAATCGAAAACCTGCCGCGTTCTTCCTGCTTCTCTCTGCACGGGCAATGGCATCTCTTTGCAAGGGAGGAAGCCTTCCATAACAGCAGAGTTCTGCTTCTCTCTGTATCATTTGTTACAAGTTGCGAATGAGTCAACAAAGCCTCCTATGAACAGACAAAACATTCTAAACCATTAATTTGTGTGTGTGTGTGTGTGTGCGCGGGTGTGTTTTAAAGGGGAGAGAAAAATGAAGAACCTACAAAGATATTGCAGGCCCCGGTGACATCACAGATCAGGTGACTCTTCTCTTCCAGTCAACGGATAATGATCTGGAGTCATTTGAGTCTCAGAATGTAGGGTTGAGTTTAACACTCTTTCAGGCCTCACAGGCAACCACAGAACCACAAGCAAACTGTAATCTACAATTTAGAAGAGTACCTGAGCCTTGACACGGAGGTTTACCTCCTCCTCGTGTTTTTCCACCCCAGCTGTGTGTCTCTTGGTTCTGCGTAGGGTAAGTCCCATTCATTCATTCATTCATTCATTTTGCTCTTCATCCTTCCAAGACATGCTCCTGTTTGGGGTGGGGGCATCTATCTCTTTGAAAGACTAGCTTGCTTTCCCCTCCCCTTTCATCCTAATGACGATCCGGCACGCATATGCTTCTATTGAGAAACTTGTGGCTGAACATTCCTGTGGTGCTGTGGAATCAGATCTTGGTTATAAACAGGCATAAAACTTCTTTGGGATTTCTCTCTCCCCCCCTTTCTTTTTGACTTTTCTTTCCCTTTTTACATCTCAGCTGAATCTTCTTCTTTTTCTTCTTATGTTTTTCCGTTTCTTCAGAAGAGTAGGGCAATCCAAGCAAACCACAACGACTGGCTTGAAGTCAATTTGGGTCTTCGATTTGGGTCATGGCTTCCAACAGCATATTTGATTCCTTTACAGCCTATTCTTCGACCTTCTTGCGCGGTGAGTACAGATCTCTCCTCCTTTCCTCCGAGGCAGGAAGCGCCGTTGTTTGCCACTCAAGGGAGCTTAAACTTACAGCCTCTTTTAATATTCCTGTTGGCACATCTTCAGTTGGATGCGAACGCGTTGCAAACCGGGTGGTAGAGGAAGGAATTTTTCCTCTTGTATGTGGCGGATGCTTAAGGGGAATCCGTAGCAGGAAGAAATGGCAAATGTTCTACCTCTTCTGAACCAGTCTTTCCCAAGTTATTGGTTTTTTGTTGTTGTTGGGGGGGGGGTTGATTGTATTCCCATCGACGATGCCATTTTCACATTCTTGTTGTGTTGCTTAGAATTTCATAAAAATCAGCCTACAAATCTGGTAGAATGAGAATTCTCTGTTTTGCTGGGTTCGTGTGTTTGCATCCATTACTTTCCCACCACGTTTTGATCGGGGCTAAAGAGATTGGTCAATGGCATGCATACTTTTTGATGAAATATCTAGGCTTAATATGTAGCTGGGGAAGACTTTTTGTCTGTTTGGAGAAGAGCCTCAAAAGTTGATAAAAGCCTTCCGTTGCAGCCCTCGGGAAAAATGAGTTGTCCAGGGCACAGACAAAAAAATCAAAATGACCAACCAATCCATGAAGCAGCCAAGCAACCAACTGAGAAACCATGTTACCGGATTACAAAATTGCCTGGGAGGTTCTCCGGTGCAAGCCCTGCTGTAAAAGGAATGGGATGCACAGGAGAATATCCATGAATATGGATCCTGCTCCCAGCTTTACAATATTTTGAATATAATAAACCCTTTTTCTTCTGAACCCAGTCATTGCCTCAGTCCAGACAGAAAGTCTGACCATAATTATTTAATATTTTGCCAAAAATGGGGGTGGGGGTAGGGTTGGTTCTGATGTAGCATCCCCCCCCACACAAAGGGAACCAGTATAAGAATTTATTTATTTTATTTGCAAGCATTTATAAACCGCTTATATCTACAGATTTCAAAGCAGTGTACACAAATGATGGACTACGCATAGAAAAAATGTTACATCAGTATAGGTGTATACTGATTTATGTCACATCCTTTAATCAAGGCTCCACAGCACCAGGTATACACACACTCACACACAAATACACACACATGGGTTTCACAAGGGAAATCCTTAATCAGAGACCGGCCAGGGTCTAGTCTCCTATTTGTGAATCTTTCCAAATCCATGTGTGAATTTTGCGTCCCATGGCTGATATCCAAAGAACTACTTTAGGCATTGGTTTTGTCCACCCAATGTATGTATGACTTTAATTTGGGGCAGGCACAGGGCGTGTGTTAGGATGAAGGCATATTCCCCATGTCTTCCAACCCCGGGCCATATCACTTCCCCTCCCCCTTGGAAATCCCATTAATAAAGACCACGGTTGGAGAACAAGGTACCTGAAGGCCCTTGGGCTGGCTGAACTAGTTGCATGGTTCTGTAGATCCTCATTTTTGTGTGAGCATGTGAATCCTGGGTATAAACAACTCTGCTGGGTTGGAGAGCAAAGATCGAGTTAGTCCCGCATTCTGCTTCCTTCAGCAGCCAACCAGATCCCTCTGGGAACTCACAAGGAGGGCGTGAAGTCCACAAACTTTCAGTTTTCAAAGTCTGGCATTTGGTATTCTGCCTCCATGCTTGGAGGTGGGGATGCCGTTTAGTCATCGTAGCTCATACCCATTGCTAGATCTTCCTTTCTCCCTCTCCTTTTCATAGAATCATAGAATAGTAGAGTTGGAAGGGGCCTATAAGGCCATTGAGTCCAACCCCCTGCTCAATGCAGGAATCCACCTTAAAACATACCTGACAGGTGGCTGTCCAGCTGCCTCTTGAAGGCCTCGAGTGTGGGAGAGCCCACGACCTCCCTAGGTCATTGGTTCCATTGTTGTACTGTCCAGCCAGAATCTGGCTTCCTGTAACTTGAGCCCATTATTCCAAGTCCTGCACTCTGGGATCATTGAGAAGAGATCCTGGCCCTCCTCTGCATGACAACCTTTCATGTATTTGAAGCGTGCTGTTTCGCCAGTCTTCTCTTATCAAGGCTAAACATGCCAGTTCTGTCAGTCCCTCGTCATAGGGCTTTGTTTCCAGACCCCTGATCATCTTCATTGCCCTCCTCTGAACCCTCGTTTTCCTCCTTCTCCTCTGTGGCCTTGTCTTACACCCCCGTCAATGCCAGGCCTTTCAGTAGACAATTCCCTAAGTTAGCTTTCTCCAACCTGGCACCTGTCCACAAGTGTTGGCCTACAATTCCCATCACCCCCTGGTTGAGGCATGAAGGGAGTTGCAGTGCAACACATCTGGAAGGACCAGATCTACACCAAGCAGGGTATAACACTTTGAAAACAGTTGGAAAACGGTATATATAATGTGTCCTGGGACCGAACAGTTGTCAAAACCATTATAAACCATTATAAAGCAGTAGTGTAGACTCTGTCCAGGTTGGGGAAAGCTGATCATGAGTGAATTGTGCATCGTTCGAAATGGTACTTTCTTTTTATCTCCTCTGAATCTGCTGTTGATCAGTTTCGTGGTTTTCTTGCCTTCTTTCTTTTAACGACATTGATGAATCACTTACATTAAAAGAAATTTCTAAGCGACGTATGAGAAGTTGTGTATAAATAGTGTATATTATTACTTGAGACAGAAGACTAGCTTACCTTCCTGGAAGTGCTTGTTGGAAAAATATGTTTTCAGTAGGCACTGAAAACTCAGAAGGGAAATCTCTTTCTGCAAAGGAAAAGAGGTTGTGTCTGAATTGACCTTCAGTTCCAAACCCAAACGGAGCCAAACAGTCCTGTATATAGCAAAGGCAGTGAGAATCCCCAATCTTCTTTTTGGCACCTATAAAAGCACGGAGAGCTCAGTTGAAATGATGATGGAGATTTATTAAGCACCCATAGTTGAGTGATTATTATTCTGGGCAAAAGAAAGGAGTTAGAGAAACTGTGAAAATTTTGTTTCACAAATTTTGGAATTAAGCTGGGGTTCCTAACTTTTTCTGGGAGACCTTCTGCTTCTTTAACAAGTCTGTGTCAGGTAGAAGTTCAACAGGTAATGCTTTTCTGTACTTGGAGATGCTATGAAATATATATGGTTGGCTTGAATCCCAAAAGAACCGCTCAAATTCAAAACCTAAAGGCAGGGGGCTTGTTTATACTTTGTCCTCAGTGCTTATTCAGAGGTTATATGCTGAGGAAAAGTAGAGCAACGGCTGTGGGATTTGACTCCATTTCTTAGCTGTGTTTGTTGGCTTGCTGTCGGGCTAAATGTATCTTTTTCTTGGCTTGCATTAATGTGGATGAAAGATCCAGAGCACTTATCTGGGGATATGTGGGTTTTAGAGTTTGAATTTAGGCAACTTCTTGAATTTAGTCAACAATTTGCTTCCGTTTAATCAACATGGAACAACTAATCTATTTGCTTGAACCTTTCTGTCTGCTATCAACCCAGTTTCAATGAAATTCATCTCCAAGCAGTTCTGAATGAATTGAAAGTTATCGTAGCATCGTGGCTAAGGCACTAAGCTGTGACTTGGTCAGGACGTTCTCACTTTGAATCTTACCTCTGGCATGAACAACATACTGGGTGATCTTAGACAAATCCAACTCTCTCAGCCTCAGTCTTTCCCTGTCCCATATCTGCAAAATGGGTATAAGAATGCTGAGCTACCGTACAGGGTTGCTGCTGTATGTGAAGAAGTACTTTGAACATTTGAAAAATAGATGATAGATAGATAGATAGATAGATAGATAGATAGATAGATAGATGTGAGCCTGCAGGCAGGGAATTGGGATTTGGTTTTGTTGCTGCTGCTGCTGCTGCTGATTTGTTATTATTGTTATCACTTTCTTCTTTTTACTGGAGCAAAGTCATTAGCCAATTGGACTGTTTGATTTTAACTCTTTAAAATATAAAAATGCTTTATTATGCTGCACAAACAAGAAAACAACAGCTACAAAGTACAGCAAGGACGGTGGGAGTTGAACCCAAGTCTCACCCTGTTTCTTAGCTGTGTTTGTTGGCTTGGTGTTGGGTGAAATGCATCTTTTTCTTGGATTTAATTGCATTGATGTGGAAGAGAGATCCAGCACACATACCTGTGGAAATGTTGTCTTTAGATCTTTCTTTGGAGAAGGCTACCGACATACACGCAATAACTTTTAAGTGCATTTTTGCACCACCTTGATCAGACAGAAGTCCATTTAGTCCAGCATTCCGCATTTGACAGCAGCTGGCAAGATGCCTCAGATGATCTCACATGCAGGCTATGGAAGCAAGAGCTTTCCCCCTATTCATCTGCAATGTCTGATACTCAGGAGCACGCAGCCTCTGAAAAATGGTGATCCCATTTGGCTGTCATCGTGTAATATTGATGACAAACCCAATTCTCTAAGCACTGGTCTTTCTGTAGCCAAAATACCACTGTCCACATTCAGGCAGTATCATCAGGGAACCCCAAATTTTACAGAAGTAAAAAAAAATCCTTGGGCAGTTTTTAAAAACAACAACGAGGAGGGGTGAACTCCCCAAATAGCATGGGGGAAGTGACAACTGAGCATGATTAGTGGCCAGAGGATGCTGGCTGATATTTGGAGGGAGGAAATTGAAAACCAGGGTGGGGATAGAGGAGGAGGGATAGGAATGAAATCCTAGGAACACTTCTGCATGTTGACTCAGCAGCCTTCCCCTCGGAGGGTATGGCTAGCTGGCTAGAACCTTGAACAGGAGCGCTCCGCACTACAACATTTTGTTGCAGTTCACACTGGCCACAACCAAAAAGCCATTGATAAGCCAAGAATATGAGCCTATCTACACAACTGCTTTAAAACTGTTTATAACTCTCATTGCAAGCAATTGACATTTTTGGCCAGCACCGTATCTTGTGGTAGTGGAGGCTGTAACAACCGCCACCACAGCACAAAACTAAAGTCTCAATCTTATGCATGTTTAGGCAGAAATAAGTCCTACAAAGAGTCCACGCAGTTGGGGAACGCTGGGAGTTGTAGGATTTTTTTCTGTCTAAGGATGGTGCCCTAAAAAACAAAAACAAACATGAAAAAAACAGCACTAGCCAAACTTCAAAATGGCAGTGCTAAAAACCCTGAGGATTTTAAAAAATAAACTTAAAATGCATGGGAGAATAAAAGTCTTTATCTGATGCCGAAAATATCACAATGGGGTGCCACCACCAAAAAAATCCTCTTTTTTTTAATGGCAGTCGCCTTTTCTTTATATTTAAATAAAATGTTTAGTTGAATATGTTAATATCCCCTTTCAAGTTGAAGCCTTCTCAAGGTGGTTTGCAAAATAGAAAGCATAAAATGATAGAAATATATATTCAGAATACACCTCTCATTTCAATATTATATGAATACAGCCATTGAAACTACAGCTTATAAAATGCAGATTAACATAAAAATTAAATTAAAAGTATTTATTTATTTACAATATTTATATACCCCTCCCTATCTGAAGATTTCAGAGCGGTAAACAAATAGGATAAAAGAACAGAATAAAAACATAATTAAAATTTACATTTTAAGAAGCAAGGTAGTTAAAACCACGGCCAGTCATTCAGGGAAAGCTTCTTGGAACAATAATGTTTTCAGGACGTGCTGAAAACAATACAAAGTTGGCACCCACCTGTCCTCCAAAGGCACGGAATTCAATAGGAAGGGGGCCACCATACTGAAGGCTCTTCTCCTGGTGGACCCCAATAGGACCATAGGTCCATGTGGAAACACCAGGAACTTAGACTTAGACCCCCTCTAGATGGATTCCGTTTGACGCCTGGTTAGCCGATTATGCGCATAATCGCTGAAGCGCTTTATCGTAAATGCTTGTATGCAGGTGGTAATTGAGCACTCAACAGGTGACCTTGCCGGTTGTTTCAAATGCGCTTTACAAGTAGTTAATATGGAGAATCGCTTGTTCACATAGTCAAAATGCGCTTTAATGGCCGGAGCAAAATAAAACTCGCTATTTAACGCGTATTCGATAATGCACATAATCGGAGAGAAAACGCACCTCTAATGTGCCTTGAAAGAGCTTTAAATGCCTCTTGTAGAGGCAGCCTCAGATATTTCATTACAAAAGACTTAGATATTTCACTCTAAAACAGACTGAAATATCTAATTCTTTAAGACCAATCTAAAAATAGACAGCACGTGAGCCAAACATCTCTCTTGGGAAGGCTATTGTATTTTCTATACTCTTTATATCTTTTCTGATATTTGCAGAAGGTATTAAAAATCATTTTCTACATCACCAAATTTGCTCCAATTTCTACTACAACATCGGATTTCTCCTGCACCATCCAAATGATAACATATTTTGCGAGCCCTAAAAGAATGCATTCCTTTGCAAACATTAGCTGAGCTATAATTACACCAATACGGGAAGGGTGGAATTGAACTGATTTTGAATTATAACATTTTCAATTTTAAAATGCATTTAACAAACATTGAACTGGTTCAAAACTTTTTAGATATGTACAACCTCAAGAAGTCAGGCTGTGCACATTTACAGCCTGTGATTCAAACTCCTAATTGTGGATTTCAAATTTATCTGAGAAGCTTTGAAACCCCTTTGTAACGTGTGGGGTTTTGATGGAGGGATTTTGGTGCCGGTTTCAAAAACGGCAAGGTAGGCCTCCTAGTTTGGGCACGAGATGTTGAGTTGCAGATAAACTTTAAATCTGAGAATTTAAAGTTGGAAGTCTGAACCTTTTGGTGTTCTGATGTTTTAGCTCTACAAAAAACAAGCAAACAAAACAGAAACAAACCTAGTCACAATTTAAATTTTGTCAATTATTTGCTTCTGTTTAATAACCATGGGAAAATTGATCCATTAGCCTGTACCTTTCTGACTGTTGTTTACCAGGTTTCAGTTAAATTCAGCCCAAAGCAGTTCAGGGTGAACTGAAAGTTATCATAGCGTCATGGCTAAGGCACTA
The DNA here is from genome assembly GCA_029215795.1 of Anniella stebbinsi. Taxonomy (NCBI): domain Eukaryota; kingdom Metazoa; phylum Chordata; class Lepidosauria; order Squamata; family Anniellidae; genus Anniella; species Anniella stebbinsi. The sequence goes on from JARDYH010000007.1 coordinate 86,059,242, forward strand.
AGCTATGAATTGGGTTAGGGAGTTCCCACTTTGAATCTCATCTCTGACATAAACATGCTAGGCGACCTTAAGCAAACCCAAGCCTTTCTGCCTCGGTCTTCCCCCCACAATACCTACTATATGGGGACAATAATACTGCACTAACTTCACTACAACATGAAGAAGCACTTTGAACATTTGAAAGCGTCATGTCTATTTTATATTGTGAACTGGTTGTTTGGTTGTTTGGTTATTTTTGCTTGCTTACCAGAGTCAAATCATTGCCTTGATTGATTGACCAACTGATTGATTTTAACCTTCTTAGATATAAACATGCTTTATTTGGCTGCACCTACGAGAAATACAGCTACATTTCACATGTATTGCAGTCAAGGGAAATGGTCTCGTTCTGTTTGTAATTCCAAAAACATTTCAACAATTGCCCCTCCTTTAATCTGTTAGAACACAGTCCTTTGAGTGGCCACAATAGACCACATGAATGTGTTCACTGTAGCCAAATCCCTAGTTTGATGTACCATTCCATCGATCTTGGAGTCTGCTTCACTTTCCAGTATTTTAGCAGAAATGTCTCTAGCTGCGATCGCCATGTGGAACAGCAAAATTAGGGACTTGTCTTTTCAGCAAATTCAATTAAAAATGAACAAACGGAAATGAAACCAAAATAAATAAATAAATGTTGATGTCCAAAGCAAGGTTTCCCAGATTTTAGTAACTGCCATTAGAATCAGGCTTCAATACTTCTTGGCTTCCCTGCACCCACACCCCACAATAATAATAATAATAATAATAATAATAATAATAATAATAATAGTAATAATAGAGATTGCTTTGTGCTGGAGCCAAAAAAGTGTGTTAAATTTGTATTAGATATTTGTATTAGATATTTGTATAAATAATATATTATGATCTATAATTGTGATCTATGACAAATAAGAATTTATGTATTATTAAAAATATATTAGTATAGTATCCATTATTATTAATTCAGCTCATAGATGGTGCAAACTAAATTTGATGTATTTCAGAAGTGGCACCAATACTAGTTTTCAACTGAATGTATAACAGCCTCTCTCTTCATGGATACTATTACACAGGCCCTTGGTCTGGTGTGCAGGTTGCAAGGCTTTTAACATGCTGGTCATTTTGGATGTGAATGTTTCATATACTTAGGCTGGATCCACATGATAGACTTTCAGAGAACTTGGGGGTGCGGGGGGAAGGGAAGTGTATCATAAAAGTGATCATTGCCTGTGGTACACATGGTCTCCCCACCCCCACCCCGTTCTGTCACAATCTCTGTTCAATCTTTGCTGAATTTCAAAGCTGGGGTAATTTGGGAGCAATGAAGTCCCAGTAACACAGCCAACATAGCTGTAATTGGCATATCCACATTTTCATTAGATTGTCATGGGCAGCTGACAGACACTAATAACAACAATGTAATATATTTATTTCTTACCCACCTCTCCCTCTGGATTGAGGCGGGGAACAACGTTAAACAAATAGTAAAAAATACACAAAACTGATTAAAACTATATAAAACTAACACTGAATTGGATCCAGACTTAGTCATACCTAGAGTAGACGCATTGACATCACTGGGAGTTGAGTTAATCGTGACTAACTCATCCCATTGATTTCGATGGGCGTACTCTAGTTATGGTTAAATCTAAATCTATCCCAGCGACCATGACTTATAACTGGGGTTGCAATTGATTGACAGGATAGATTAAAAACTTTAATGGACTGAAACGGTGCCCCCTTGTACTGCCTTGAGGGAAGGGCTTTGGGGCAGAAGTACAGGGACCCACGGAACAGAATAGGCACGAGGACCATCAAGTGCATCGGGACTGGCTTATGCCATTTTGAAGCAGTGGATGCAGGTGGCTCCGATGTCAGTGGGGCAGTGAATCCGCTCCGGGTTTCAATCAGAACCAGTCAGAGCTCTAAAGGGGCTATCTACATTGCACCTTGGATAGCTCCTTAAGAGTTCTGGCTGTTCTGACTGAAACCTAGAGTGGATTCACCGGCCCAATGACATCGGAGCCAGCAGCTTCCACTGTTTTGAAGTAAGTGGACGTTACCCCACCCAATCTCAAAAGTCAATTATAGGCAGTCTCTAAAATTGTCCAACTGAAGCACTTGATGCTCCAAATTCATTGGAAGAGAGAGAGAGAGAGAGAGAGAGAGATGTAAAGCGGCCCAAAGCAAAGCCACAAAGAGACTCTGTATCCTCTATGAATGCAGTGAGTCTTAAATTAAACTATTTAAGAAAGATAGACTAACAGAGTAATTTCAAAATCTATTTAGTGCTAAAACTAAATAGTACCTGTGATGTGGAATGGATACCAGGAGTGGTAGTTTGGAATGCTGGGAGATGAAAATGTCTAAAGAGAAAAGGGGGAAACAAAAATACAGAGGTATGACTGGCATAAAGTTTATGAATTGTCCTCCAGGTTAAGGCCATAAAGACTAAGAGTTCTGAGTCCGTAGATCCAGACATTTTCCTTTCTCTCAAGCACATCACTGTCTTTTGTTTGTTCTGTTGGAAGCAATTGTAGATCTGAGAGACTATGTGCAGGGGGCTATCTTCATGGCGCTGCATTGGCGCCGCATTCCCACAAAACCCTGCACTTTCGCTCCGGCGGGGTTGCTCCAGATAATCCCCATGCCAAGGAACAAGCGCAGGATTTACGGCAGTCATCTGCTCCCTCCTCCGTCCCTCCCTGAGCAATGTAGGGTGAAGAGGAGGAGGAGGAGGAGGAGGAGGAGGAGGAGGAGGAGGAGGAGGAGGCGGTGGCAGCGGTGGCAGGTTGAGGGAAGAATTTCCAAGTCTAAGTAACACATTAGTGTTTAATACCAGTCTTACAATTTGGCAATCAGGGATCAGCAGGCCCAGAGCTGAAAAAAGGATGAGAAACAGATAAACGACACACTGGATGATTACAATGGAAAAATATATATTTTGAGCAAGGCAGTGCAGGGCATTCCGGCAGCCATTCAGCTCTCCGGCCAGCCCCCTGCCCTCTGCTCCGGCGGATGGTGAACAATCAGTAGTTGCCATTAATCCAAATTGCCCCTGGAGAGGCTCCTGAGCGAGGACAGACCAATGGAAGAGCTGGGCTGCCCTCGCTCTGGCTGGAAAAGTCAGGGTAAGTCCCCAACTTTTCATCCACGCATCTTCGGCTCTTTGCTCTGGGCTGGCTTCAAATCTGTGGCTGCGTCATCTAACTGACACTGCGTAGATTCGGAGCCACCCCAGGGCAAAGAAGACATCAAGACGGATGAGTTAAAATGTCTTGCAACAGGCTGCTCTAGTTTTGGGGTAAGAGTTGCAGATTTGTGGTTACGGAATCTTGCTCTTAGGTCTGTTGTAGTTTTCCCTACATATTGCATGCCGCATCCCTTTTTTTGCATACATACACACACACATGCATACACACACACAAACAATAGACAGACTAACAGCAGAGTAATTTCAAAGTATATTAAGAGCTAAATGTTTTGACTTAAGGCCTCATCAGTAACTGTGATGTGGAATGGATACCAAGTGTAGCTTGATCTGCAGAAATTAGCAGGAAACGGTTTTCCCAGCCTGGAAGTCTTCATGTTTGCAGATCAAGCCGTTGGTAATGGCCGAGGAGCATAGCAAGCCAATAAAAAGGCTGGCAACCTGGCCATGAAGAGTAGGAAAGGAATCCAAATAAAGTTTAGAAACAGGGTGTTGCAAAGCCAGGGCTCACAGGATAGAAGTGCTGGGGCTTTTTGATGAGCAGGGACAATGATGTCATCTGCCATCTTACCCCTTCAACTTTCCTTCTGGCTTTAGTTGTAATCCTTACAGTTGCTGAGGGGAAGTGGATTTTCCCAGCAACAATTATATAGGAAAGCTGTGAGTTACCTGTTGCAATGCCAAGTATTTTGGGGTGGCCTGGTCTTGAATGGGCAGTCAAGCCCCCTTAGCTTTACAAAAGACACAAATTACCTTTCTATGACTGGGTTCAGACAACATGATAACCAGTGGTAGTTAAAATAGTCAATGGTTGGCCATTTAACCCATCATGGGTTATTGTGTTGTGTAGATGGGAGTTTTTTAACCAACGGTTGGTTATTTAGCCGAAATAACTGACGCAAATAACCAATGCTGTGCAGAGTTAGCTATTTAAACTGCTATTGGTTATCATGTTGTGTGGCAGACACCGTTGATTATTTCCTCAGCCACCATTGGTTATTTCATCAGCCACAGAATCGCAAGGCAAGAGCAGTCAAAGCGGTGGCTGCTGCTCTAGTCCAGCTGGCAGGATACATTTTTGGCAGCAATGGCTGATGGGATACTAGTGGGAGGATTGAAAGGGGGAGAAAGGGCGGGGGGGGCGAGTGAGTCAACTCAGCATGGATTAGTAGTCAACTCAATGCTGATCCTAATCCATGCCATGATTGATTATTATCATGTTGTGTGGGGAGTACTTCCTAGATAAACAACTATCGAGTTGATTATTACCCCACCGTTGACTATCATGTTGTCTGAAGGCAGCTTGAGTGTATTAAATTAGAGAGAGAGATGGGTCAGCATATCAACACAGCCTGCATTTTGGGACACTCCTTGGGGACTATCATGAAGAGCGCCTGCACTTCAAAATGTACAACTACACCAATAGGCATAAAAATTTTCTTGTGGCAAGAGCGTTGCATGGGTAATGGTTCCTGCTTCACCTTTGTTTTCTGCTAGAAGTGTTAAACTCTGCCCAGCTGTATTGCTACCAGGCTCCCGCATTAAATTGGCCTACTATGAATCAAAAAATGAAATTTGGCATGCATTTCTATTCCATCACAAGAGGCAAGGGTCAGAGCTGTGGGTCCTGATGTGTATCTTGGCAAGTGTGGTATGCGAAATGATGGAGGGGAATATTTTTCCTCCATCCTTTTCTAGTTCTGGGCTGCTGAATCCATGGTGGGCTGGCCGGCCCCTGCCCTGATGCAGAGCGAGCAGCTCACATCAGGCAGCAAAGTTGGGGATACGATTAAAGTTCAGCAAAAGGAGAAACGGGTTCTCAGGATGCAAAATATTTATTTTCACAAAGCCCAACGCAGTTCGGCCTGTACTTTATTCAAAGGCCTTCCTCAGGGGGTTGTCCAAAGATAGTGTGTGCAGGATTTCCTCTAGCAAAATAATTGTCTCCAGTAATCATCTATGGCGGCCTGTGTTAGATGCTCTCCTCCATTTGTTTTTGATACGATTAAAGAGCAACAAACTATTTGGATGATGACAATGGTGGTGGCGTGCTGCGCTGCGTGAGTCAGCGTGATGCAGTTGTTAGGATCTTGGGCTTCAGACAGAAAAGAGCCGGCTCCATCACCGTAGTCAGCATTGCTTAGTTGATATCTCTCAGCCTACACTGCCTGGCAGGGCTGTTGTGAAGAGAAAAACAGGGGACTATGGACACTTTCCTATTGTGCACCAGGGCAAATATTGTAGATCTATAATTGCGCTGATTCAGGTTCGAGTTCTCAATGGTGCTCAGCGTCAGCCGTAGGGTGGACAAGCTGAGCACTCTTCTTGGCCACTGAGCTGAAGGGGGTGCTGAGCTCAGCTTGGGAGCTCAGGGTGCAGTCCTATGGACAGCACCCTCACTGCTTGAGAACCCCCAACCTCAGAGTCTTCCAAGATTCCTATGCCCTGCCAGGCTGAAGCAGAAAAGGCGGGAAAAATGGTGGATGCAATGTTTGCTTCCCCACCCTCTATTCTATGCTGTTTTCACTAGATGGGCTTTTCAGATGGGTTTTTCAGCTAGACAGGCTTTTCAGCCCATATAGCAATAATGCTTCGGAGGGGGAGGTAAGGAGGCTGGAGGAGCAGGGGTGCTTCGGAGGGGAAGGGAAGGAGGCTGGCCTCTCCACCCTCCTTTCCCCTCCCTGCCTACTGGAATGTCCCCTTTCCCTCCTCTCCGCACTCGGTTGGAACTCCAACTTCCCCTTCTAAGGTCAAAGCACTGTCACCAACCTCTGAGGAGTTTTCTGGGCCATCTTACAGTCTCTGAGACACTCATCCAGGGATCCTAGGATTGCTCTCTCTGTGCCTGTTACGTGTAATGTCTGCAGTGACCTGGGGCAAAAAAGAAGAAGAAAGGAGGCTGCGTTATATGTTTTGAACCCTTTTTCACAGTTGTACAGGTTTTTTTGATACTAGCTCCATAAATGAGATTCTATCAGTTAGCTTTAAGGGATGCCACCTCACCCCCAGTTTCCAGGTTGATGTCCTTTGTTGTTCTCTAAACAAAACAACAACAACCAGCAACTTAACTTTGCCTTATTTTGCAGTTCTGTACTAACCACACAATGTGATGACCCTGCAAAATGGACCAGAGGATGAGCCAAAGGTGCTGTCCACTTAGGGTGGGATTTATCCTGGGGGCGGTCCTGTTGATGCCATCAGGGCAGGACTTTGGGGGTAGATATCCAGGGCTCCTCTCAACAGAATGTGCAGAGTTGCCCCCCAACACAATAGGGCGGGTTTAACACATTTTGGAGTAAGTGATGTAATACACTAAAGAATGCCCCCTCCTTCTCCCACAAGATCATCAAGTCCAAAGTCTAAAATTACCTAACTGTGCTATTGCTGCTTCTAGTCCTGCAATGCTGGAACATGACCATTTATCTCACGTAGGTTTTGGTGTATTCGTTTACACGACAATTTTGTAAATACTGCTTTAACATGGAACTCTGCCCAAAGGCAGTTTATAATAAAAAACAAGCCATAAGGATTCGCGGAGGATTATGAGATTTACAAAGGTGTAACTGGAAGTGGATACCACCCCCAGCATTGCGAAGAACCAGAACGCAGCAGAGAGACTTGTGAGTAATAGATGTGGTGGATCATCTACCGTCCCCTGCAAGATGGTGGCACTATAAATATAGCCTTTGTACTCTGTGCTGCTAATTAAAGGCAGACATATGGCAAGAAAATAAGAGGAGGAAAATAAAAAACATTTGTACAGTTCTTTTTAATCTATATTTTCCCCTCCACAAGCAAGATGAATAAATGCTGGGTTTTAACTAGGATCATTCATAAAATAAAAATAAAAAAGAGAGAGAGGGAGGGAGGGAGAGGGGGGAGAGAGAGAGAAATATCACATCTTGAACAATTCCCATATGATGAATAGAGACTCATGAAGCAATAAACATCTTTGTTTCAGACATAATTGTATTAAGGAAAGGAGGGGTAGGAGGAAAAAAGGTTATGGTAAAAACTGGAACATTGCCAAACTGCAAGACATTTGTTGAATATTAAGGCAAGAGATCCATGTTACTTTGAAAGGTTACAGCATCCGCTGGATGCACCACATAGCTAGAAGTCTGTGGCTACTGCAAAACATTTGTGTCCTTTTTGCTAGAACCCCGGATTGCTTTGCGTTTCAATTGTGTGCCATGCTTCATTTGGGGGATTTTTATTTGTTGGTCCTATTTATCACCCACTTTTCAACCTTCAGCTGCTCTATCCCACCTACCCAAAGTGGCTAACATGTTTAAATGCAATACAAACCCACTTTAAAATTAAATTGAAGTCAAGTTAAAATTAAAATGGCAATCAAGTGAACCAAGTGGGGAGTGTGTTGCGAAGATAAAATTGGAGGGAGGAAGAAATGCAAACAGCTGAATTAAGTGGCAAAGCAAAAGAAACTTGCCTGTCTGAATGCTCCTCCATGGTGGAGGGGGATTAACTCCCTGCACTTGCGGCGGGGGTGGGTGGGTAATAGCATGTTAGGGAGAAATCTTAGTGGAACTTTTCTCTCGGACATCAAGGAGTCTTTCCTAACCCGCCCTGCATTGTTAAAAAATAAGACATGCCCCTAGGATTCCCTTCATTGGATTGGGGCGGGCCCGTAGCTCTGGGGTAGACCACACGCTGTGCGCCTAGAAGATTATTGGTTTGATTCCCAGCATCCTCAGTTAAAAGGATAAGGGACCAGGTGATACATGAGAGCCAGTCTGGTGTAGTAGTTGGACTGGAACTCAGGAGATCTGGGTTCTAGTCCCCACTCTTCCATGGAACTCTCTGGGTGACTCTGGGGCCAGTGCCTGACTCTCAGCCTAACCTACCTCACAGGGTTGTTGTGAGGATAAAATGGAGAGGAGGAGGGGTATGTAAGCCCCACTGGGATTTTTGCAAGAGGAAAAAAAGGTGGGATATAAATGAAATAAATAAATAAATAAATAGAAATAGGAAAGATCTGAGATCCTGGACTGCCATAGCCATGCAAAATAGACAACTCGGGCCTTCTTGTGTTTGTATGACGATATGTTCCCTTGCTTTTGGAGGTAGATCCTAGAACCATTCTCTGTCTGTCTCCTTTTCTCCATTACTGATCTCTGCTTATTCCTGGAGACAGGCAGAGAATGCTGGATAGCATCATAAAAATAAATAAAAACCACACCCTGCCAGCCTTTCTCTGCTTCTGATCTCTCCAGTCCCTGATCCTTCCTCTCTTAGGCTGCCTCTACACGAGAGGTTTAAAGCTCCTTCAAGTCTCATTAAAATTTTTACCTCTACATGAGCGAAGCGCAAATCGGGAGTTGAGGTGCGTTATCTATCCGATTATGCGCATTATCGAATGCGTGTTAAATAGCGAGTTTTATTTTGCTGCAGCCATTAAAGCGCATTTTGACTATGTGAACAAGCGATTCTCCGCATTAACTACTTCTAAAGTGTATTTCAAACAACTGGTAAAGCCACCAGTTGTGCACTCAGTTACCTCCCACATACAGTCATTTACCATAAAGCGCTTCCGAGAAGATCGCATAATCGGAGAACCAGGCGTCAAACTGAATTCTTGTAGAGGGGGTCTCAGTCTCTTGGGACAATGAGCCCCTAACAGAAAGGTGAGTGAAGCAGAGGTAAACAACAGGCTGACAGAGGAAGGTGGACGGCAGGGCCTGTTTCCTTTATGGTCCCCTACATATTTCCTAGTGAGCATATTGCCTCAGACACCCTACTTATTTCTCATTAAGTATCTGAGGAGAAGGGCTTCTCGGTGCTTGCACCATGATATTATGGAACATTCAAAGGGAACTCCCGCTTGGCACCTAATCCATGATCTGTTACGCATGGGGCAAAGGCCGTTGTGTTTATCTGAGCTTTCGGTTGATAGCTTGCATAGCTGCTTTGTTAATTTTTCAATGATCTGTGGGTGGCCGCCCTTCTTCAAATTAGTTTTGACTGCTGTGTTGAGAGCTGGGTTTTATCTTCCTGCTGTTTGATTTCCACTTTCTTTGCAGTGTGGGTGTGAATGGTGCTTTATCGTTTTTTGTTTTATGTGAGCCATGTTGACTGCCACTTCTCAGGAAAGTGGCATCAAAAATATTTTAAATAACTAATGCGTGAATAAACAGCACAACACACCTGATCAAACACTGTTTATTGATGCAGAGAAAGAAACTTAGCATCTAAGAAGAGTCACTGTAGCAGTTCATATGTCTAACCACTTCTAACCGTCAGGTTGTTCCAATCTTTCCTGCTCCACGTAGAATACACCATTTGAGTAACCACAGCAGGGAAAGACGATGGAATGTACCATTTTCGAGCATCATCCAGCGAGAAGCCCTACGTTGCAAATGTCCGCATTCACCCATTCCTCCTAGAGCCTGCCTTCATCGTTACATTCATCACATTCTAAATGGCCACATGAAAGCCAGGCTGTAGCCCTATTCAGGAGCTGTATAACTGAAGTTAATAAGCACACAAGGTTAATAAGCTAGTCTCGTCCAGAGCCGACCCTGCCATAAGGCAGGGTGAGGCAATTGCCTCAGGCAGCAGATGCTGAGAGGTGGCAGCATGCCATTGGAGAAGAGAGCTGTAGGCACTGTGGGCTGCTCTGTGCCCCCTAAGTTAGCTTGCTGCCTTCAGGGTGAGGGGTGGAGGTTGTTGTTCCACTGCCAGTGTTGAAGAAAGATTCAGCTAACAGTCCAGTCAGTTTTTGTCTGTGGAATGGGAAGGGCGCCATCTTGTCTCTTGCCTCAGGCAGCAAAATATTGTGGGCCAGCCCTGGCCTCAAATGAGTTCAGATTTCTATGAATCCGACATTCAAATTCGCACTTGCGCAAATGCACACTTATGCTTATCAATTAGCACTAATGGGCACTTGTGCCAGTGGAATGCAATTCTGGTACATATCTTTAATAAATTCAACTCCGTCAATGGGCAGATGACAGAATGAAAGGCCTGACCATCCATGAGACACAATGGAATGGATTGAATGAAACCTGTATATCCCTACATGCACGTCCAATATCATTGCTCCCTGGCCCAAGATATTTTGGGTGGATCCTCCAGCTTGCATTTGGGTCAGGGACCAGGCTTCACTGCACACAAGTTTCTCCTCTTAGGGAAACTTTGCATGCAGTGAAGCCGAGCTGGATGAACCAAGACAGATGAGTCCCCATTGCTTCTCTGTCGGAGGAGTGAAAAGGACTCAGCTAGTTCAATTTGCTACATGTTGGAATTTCCTGATAGGGAAAGCCCACGCACAGCTGAGCAGCAGTGCAGGGGAATCTCCAATGTTATCTCTGATCTGCGATCAGATGTAGCAGTGAGGTTTCTTCTCCCATCTCCTCTCCTGCCAGGAGGAGGTGGGTAGAAGAATCCCCACTGCTAACTTCAGTCACAGATTGGAGATAACAGCAGAGATTCCCCTGCACTGCTGCTCAGCTGTGCATGCAATTGGAAAGGGGGAAGCCCCACAAAAGGGGCACAAGCCTCTGTGGCCTAGATCCTCCACAGGCCTGATTAGGCCTATAGGCTGGAAGTTCTGCACCCCCTGAACTAAAGGATGTTCCTCTGTCTGGCAGCCCTTCAAGTAGAGGGCTTCCCCTCTGTAAAACAGAGCACATGGCTATGTTGTATTGAGCACACCTTATCATTAAGTACTGGGTAATTCCGAGCATGCTCAGGAGCATCCATCGGGGTTGAAATGCATGGGAGTTGTAGCTTTCAGTGCCTTTTGAGTCTGTGAATTGGGCTGGGAGGCACTGAAAACTATAATTCCCATGCATTGCAGTGGCTTCAAAATGCTATAATTCCCATGCATCACAGTGGCTTCAAAACAATCATAGCCTCGCTTACACATGGCTTTTTTTGATGTGATAAGTGTCACATGTTGCTTGGGTCTTAGATCAGTAGCTCTTTGAACCAGTGATCAGATGGCCACCAAATATCTCAGCAGGCTTAACCCTTCAAGTTTATTATGTGGTTCGATACTACAGTACCTGATGGAACGCCTCTTCCAGCATGAACTGACCTATACACTATGCTTTACATCCAAGGCCCTCCTTTGGGTGCCTCCTCTGAGAGAGGCTCGGAGGGCAGCAACAAGGGAGAGAGCCTTCTCAGTAGTGGCCCCCCATTTATGGAATGAGCTCCCTAACAAGACCTACCTGGTGCCAACATTGTCATTTTTTCGGTACCAGGATTAAACTGCCCTCTTCTCTCAAGCAGTTGGCAGCATACAATGAGTTTTTTTTTTAATCGGGTCCTGGATTGTCTCTGCCTAATTATTTTAATTGTTTTAGATGTATGTATGTTGTTGTTGTGTGTACTATTGGTTTTATGTCCATACATGAATGTTTTTTATACTTTATGGAATGTATTTTAATGGTTTTTATTTTTTGTGAACTGCCCAGAGAACTTCGGCTATGGGGTAGTATCGCAATATAACAAATGAGCAAATGAATGGATGAAGTAATGGCGCTCCAAATGCGAGGTCCTGTAGGCCTTAAGAATAAAACCTGCAAAGCTTCTACTGCCAGAGTGGAGGTTGGTGGCTCCGATATCAGTGGGGTGGTGAATCCGCTCTAGGTTTCAATCAGAACCAGTCAGAACTCTAAAGGAGTTATCCAAGGTGCGATGTCAGTGGGGCAGAGCACCTTGGATAGATCCTTTAGAGTTCTGACTTGTTCTGACTGAAACCCAGAGCGGATTCACAGCCCCACTGACATCTGAGCCTCCTGCCTCCACTGCACTGTCACCACGTTCCCTTGCATGGGTAACTTTGTTTGGCACAGGGGGAATCTAGCAGCGAGGGTTGTTAGGGAACTCCCCGGGACAGGTGCACTGACATTCCAAACTAGGGATGAGTGAGACGTTTGTTTCTGTTCCTTTTTGATGTGAACTTATTTATGAAACTTCACACATTTCTTCCTATTTTGGGGTGGGGGAGGGTCAGAGAGAACGGGTGACTTAATGGGGGGGGATCTGAATGCAGCAGAAAGTGAAACTCCATTTCAAACTTTCTCAGGCAACTGAAATCAGCATTTAATTGAAAGATTCCAGGGCCTTGGGATGGGGGCCCATCCTGCATGGAGTGGCTGCGGGTTGCGATTAGAAACTAAGGAAGCAAGAGGATGAGACGGCAACACGTATCAGCACACATGGGAGGAGAAATCGCCTAGTGGGCAGCCAGTCCTGCAGGCTGTAGAGCAGAGAGAGAGAGAGAGAGAGAGAGAGAGAGAGAGAGAGAGAGAAGGGAAGCAGATTTATTCCATCGCCTCTGCTGAGCGGTGGCCGCCAAGCCTGGATTCTTTCCATCCCAACTGGTCATTATAAGAACTGTGACTTTAAGAAACAGTGCCGGAGCCCCTCCTCACTGCTTTTTCCTTGTAGGCCGTGACTTTTAGATTATAAACCTGACGGCAGGGATTGTCTCACTTCTGAGCTTTGTAAGCCACTCTGGGAACAGTTTTTGTTTGTTGGTTGGTTGGTTAAAGGGCAGAGTAAAAAAGAAGGGGGGAAAGCATAGCAATCCATCAGTAAGCCGGCTAGCTCCCTCTTCTCTTCAGAAATCCAAACGCCAGAGGCACCCCACCCTACTTTTTTATGTGCCAACGGTGATAGAGCCCCCAGACTTTTGCACCCCTGGGTTCGGACCGCCCATCCTAGGGTGACCAGATAAAATCCAGGTCAGGGCTCATGTAACTTTAACAGTTGTAGAGAAAAGGGAATTTCAGCCAGAGTCATTTGTATGCAATTAGTTCCTGGTGAAATTCCCTCTTCATCACAACAGTTAAAGGTGCAGGCACTAAACTAGAGTGACTATATACAAAAGAAGGCAGGGCCTCTGCAACTTTAACTGTTGTGATGAAGAGGGAATTTCGCCAGGAACTAATTGCATACAAATGACACTGGCTGAAATTCCCTTTGCTCTACAACTGTTAAAGTTACATGAACCCTGACCTGGATTTTATCTGGTCACCCTAGGCCTCATCCCTCATCACCAAAGAGAGGCCACCTGGAAAGGGAAACACAAAAAATGATTTCAGATCCTAGCAGCCTCTCGCCAGCTCCTGAAGGATGTTTTGAGAAGCAAATCCCTCCCACCCTACCGAATGCAGACCTCAGTAATTTTTAAAAGTATTGGCATGGAATCTAATAATCGCTTGTTGACTCTAGCTCCTCAACGACTCCTAAGTCGTCCAGGCTGTGAGACCACCCTAGGTGACCAAAAACCACCACCACGGAGAGAAAAGGTGGAGAAATGTACCAGTTCCTGTGATCACTCAATGTTCCCCATAGTCCTGGCCGATTTCCTTGCCTCGGTAGGAACATTTCCACCACCACCCTGCCCGCCCCCATCTTGATACATCTTGTAAACAACTGCCGCTCTATGCAGGAGACTGTCTGCTGCTCCTGCTGCCGTAAGGACGTGGTGGGAGGGGGTGGGAGGAAGAGGGGGGGGAGAAAGACCTCCCTTCAACTGCCTTGTTACCCTAATTGAAATGCTAAGGTTATGCCCCTGGGTATAGTGAAGCAAGAGGCAAAGGAAAATAGCGGCCCACCAGTACGATCTTACAAGCAAAGATCAAATGGCTAACCACAGATTTCATCCGCTTCCATGGCGACCTCTTCGGCAAGGAAACGGTGGAGTGTTTCTGAAGTTTGGCCATTGAGCGTGTTTGCCTCCTTCTGTCCCTTCTTCCCCACCCTGCTGGTGCCACACACTAAAAGGGGGTAGGAATGTACATAGGCAAGTGTATCCCATCATCTGTATTTATACTTCAACCCCAGGAAGCCCAAACCACTGAACACACTTCTGCAAATAAAATGGTGAAAATGCTGGATGAATTGTCTCGCCGTCGCATGCTAGCGAAGATGGAGCCACCACAACCCGTGACCGTCGGAGCCAAATGAAGCCCGCCAACCATGTACAGGGGCTTGAGAAACCTCCTGTTTGTGGTGCCTGCCCAGCTCTGAAATTTTGAATGAGGAGCAGTCTATAAATACTGTACAGAAATATATAAATAAACTACAAACACATGCCAGACCCTTGGTAGGCCACACCGATTAGGGTAGCTACACCAAGTAGGGTGGCCACTTATGCATCACAAAAAAGGGGACAGACGGGGACAGCGATTTGCATTGCATTTGCATATGCTAATTTATATGTATACATGCAGATTTAGAAGTTATTACTGGAGTTTGCAGCATATCTCAGCAAAGCATGGAAGGCTCTGACCAGGGCACATCCATGGCTGCCTGTTCAGTCTGCAGCCCAGGTGCTCACTGTGAATGAGCAACAATCTTTAAAGTGGGACTGAACAGTCCTTCAAACCGAGGATGCTTTCATATAGCCAATGGTCCTCTGTAAAAGAGGATACCCGGCCACTCTACTACACCATCCAGGGCTTGGTGGTGGGCCTCAGTAGGATGACCACTTGTGTATTGCTGGAAAAGAGAGAGAGTACGTTGCCAAAGAAGAGGACAAAGAGGATACATATTTGCAAGTGCTAATTTATAGGTATAGATGCAAATTTGGAAATAATTACTATAATTTAAAAAGAAATGCCTGCTACTGATGTCCAAGTGATATCTGTTGATGAGCAACTCCAGGGCCCCTGATCTGCTGTCCCTTCTGATGGATCTTTATCTTTCAAACAGACTTGAACTAGACAGCCCTTCCAACAGAGGAGGCCTTCAAATGGAGGACTGCCCACTGCAAAGTAGGACACCCTAAAACATATTGCGTCCGTAGTTGTTCAGACTTGGTGTGGTACTTCTTGAACTTACAACTGAGCTAGATGGACTAATAGGCTGTTTCAGTAAAAGGTGACTCCCTACATTGTTTGTAGAGATCATGAGTTGCTCCAATGTTCTTAAAGAACGTCTAATACTCATGACGACCTGTGACGCAGTTCTGTATAAGCAAGTGTAAAGTGATGCACAGTGGGGCAAAAAACAGCAGCAACAACCCCAAGTTCAAGTATAACCTGATAGGATTGCCCGCACACCTTTGGCAAGATAGATAGATGATAGATAGATAGATAGATAGATAGATAGATGATAGATAGATAGATGATAGATAGATAGATAGATAGATAGATAGATAGATAGATAGATAGATAGATGATAGATAGATAGATAGATAGATAGATAGATAGATGATAGATAGATAGATAGATAGATAGATAGATAGTTAGATAGATAGATAGATGATAGATAGATAGATAGATAGATAGATGATAGATAGATAGATAGAGATAGATGATAGATAGATACTTTCACCTGAATAGCTGCTCTTTCACTCCTTCGCTCTTCCACTCCCCTCCACTCCTCCACTCCCCTTCTCTTGCTCCCTCCAGTCAGGTCCCGTCAGATGAGCACTTCAACCAGACCGCTTTTCTACCGGGCAAAATTGAAACGACCCTTTAGTCTGGCTCCTTGGGGGCATCGAGGGAGTATAATCTTGTCTCTGCAGAGATTCAGGCATTGTATGATTTAAAAATAAGGCTTTTGAGCCTGGGAGGCAAGGTTTGGGTTTTATATTGAGGCTTGGAGTCGGCTGCTGGGAGAGATCGCTTTTCCCTGCCGGGACCTGATGCAATCCTTCCAAGCCCCCAGTTCCTTTAAAAGTACACAGAGGCTTAGGGCGTGTTAAACGCGCTTAGGGAAAATAATCCAGACTTTTAGCATTCTAGGAAAGGCTGGGGAAGAGACGGCGTCATGTGAATACTGTGCTGCAAATCCGCACCCCAGGCATGGCGAGAGTGCACTAAATCACGAGTGCGATGGAGCTCAGATAGATGCTGGGGATACCTTACCAAATTTTATCACAGGTCGGGGCATGCCTCTGCATAAAATTTGTAGGTGTATATTCCTCCATTATTCTTTGTGGTTAGCCACTATGTTTCATTGCCAAACAGTGAAAACGGATGCCATTCTACTCCTGCTGTGTTTGTATGCTAATCCCCATCCGATATGTCATGTACACACACTGCGCCTGCTATACATAACATGCTACCTCTGTATGTAGGATGACCAGATTTTGAGGATCCAAAACCCAGACCCCACCCCCGCCACCCCACCCCCCCACCCAAAACAACCCCCCCACCGCGCGCCCACACTGCCCCGCCACACGCTGCCCCCCCGCCCGCATGCCTCGCACGGCCCCCCCCCGCGCGGCCCCCCTGCGTGGCGCCACCCCCCCACCCGCGCCGCCCCGCCCTTCCCCTCGCCGCCCGCCCCCACGCTCCTTACCGGCTGGGGCATCCGCTTCCCTCCGGTGCTCGGAATCTACTGAGAAACAGGCTTCCTGGCCTGTCTCTCAGTAGCGCGCCGGGTGATGACGTCATCACCCGGCGCGCTACTGAGGGACAGGCCGCAAAGCCTGTTTCTCAGTAGATTCCAAGCACCGGAGGGAAGCGGACGCCCCAGCAGGTAAGTGCCTCGCACCGCCAGCCTCCCGCCACCGCCGCGTGACCCCCCACTGCCCTGGTTTGCCCCCGCCACCCCCTGGTTGGCCCGAATCACCCCAGGGCCATCTGGTCACCCTTTTGGGGGGCTAAATTTCCGGATTTGGCCCCCCAAAACAGTTTTTCTGCCCGGATGCGGATTTGCTCCCCATTTCCTGGGCATGTCCGGACAAATCCGGGCATCTGGTCACCCTATCTGTATGCAACATGTCAGTCTTCAGGCACAGTCTAGACAATGAAACTAAACATTCCTGAGGCTAATAGAAATCAATGGCATGCCATGAGCTGAGCTTCAGGTTCAGAAGAATCTGGTGGTATGACCCTCCTGGGACTGTAGCACTTCAGAATGCAAGGGGGGGGGTAGTTTAAGAAGTATCTCTTTACTCAGTGCATAGTTACACTATGGAGTTCATAATGTGCTAGTGAATAGTGATGACCGCCAACTTGGACAGCTTCAAAAGGGGATTAGACAAAGTCATGGAGGATGAGGCTATCGATGTCTATGAGTCAGGAGTCTTTTCCACCAGCATTGCATCTTCTCAGTGTCGTCCAGCGGAGCTTTTCCGGGTGGTTTCTGGCCTGCTACATTCTGGGCCAGGGCGAGAGATGGTGGAACCCTCGGGAGCACGCTGTGACCAGTTTGCATGGCACTTTGAAGATAAAGTCGCTCAGTTTCGTCATGAATTGGACACCTCGCTTAATGTAGTTCCACTAGTGGTAGGCTGACCATATGAAAAGGAGGACAGGGCTCATGTAACTTTAACAGTTGCAGAGAAAAGGGAATTTCAGCTGGCATTATTTGTATGCAATTAGTACCTGGTGAAATCCCCTCTTCATCACAACAATTAAAGTTGCAGGCACTATACTAGAGTGACCAGATACAAAAGAGGGCAGGGCCCCTGTAGCTTCAAGTATTGTAATGAAGAGGGAATTTCAGCAGGTACGAATTGCATACAAATGATGCCAGCTGCACTTGCCTTTTCTCTACAACTGTTAAAGTTACATGAGCTCTGTCCTCCTTTTCATATGGTCAGCCTAACTAGTGGAGGCATTCAGAGCACTGACTGGTCCAGTCTTATTGGATGAGTTTCAGTTACTGAGATCCGAGGATGTGGACAAGGTGCTTGGCCAAGTCTGGTCGACCACCTGTGTGCTTGAACCTTGCCCTTCATGGCTCATTACATCAAATAAGGAGGGGATCACAGACTGGGTCCAGGAGATTGCAAATGCCTCCCTGAGAGAGGGAGTGATGCCGGCCTCTTTAAAAGAGGCGGTAATTAGACCACTCCTAAAAAAAGCCTAACCTGTACCCAGAGGACGTTAACAATTGTAGGCCGGTGGCTAACATCCCCTTTCTGGGTAAGGTGCTTGAGGGGGAGGTTGTAGGACAACTCCAGGCACTCTTGAATGAAACGGATTATCTAGATCCATTTCAATTGGGCTTCAGGCCTGGTTTTGGAACAGAAACTGCCTTGGTCACCCTGTGGGATGACTTTTGCCAGGAGAGGGACAAAGGGGTGTGACCCTGTTGATTCTCTTGGACCTCTCAGTGGCTTTCGATACCATCGACCATGGTATCCTTCTGGATAAGTTGTCTGGGCTGGGAGTTGGAGGCACTGTGTAGCAGTGGTTCTGCTCCTACTTGTATGACCAATTCCAGATTATTGGAATTGGTCCAATATTGGAATTCCAGATTAATAATCCCCCAGCAATAATGCTGGGGTATTATTGCTCTGTGCCATGAAACCTTAGCCATGGGGTCCCACAGGGCTCTATATTATTCCCTATGTTGTTCAACATTTACATGAAACCGCTGGGAGAGGTTATCTGGAGATGTGGGCTGAGGTGTCATCAATATGCGGATGACACCCAGCTCTACCTCTCTTTTTCATTGAACCCAGGTGAGGCCGAGGCTGTTCTGAATCAGTGCTGGATGAGGGCCAATAAACTGAGACTCAATCCAGACAAGATGGAGGTACTGTTTGTGGGTGGTTCATCTGTCTGGCTAGGTAATGTTCACCCTGTTCTGGAGGGGGTTGTATTCCCCCTAAAGGATTGGGTTCATAGTTTGGGGGTGCTCCTGGATCCAGAACTGTCACTTGAGGCACAGGGGGTCTCAGTGGCAAGGAGCACTTTTTATCAGCTTAGGCTGATATACCAATTGCACCCTTATCTGGACAGAGATAGCCTAGCTACAGTTATCCACGCTCTGATAACCTCTCATCTGGATTACTGCAATGCGTTATACATGGGACTACCTTTCAAAACAGTCTGGAAATTTCAACTGGTACAAAACAGGGCAGCCAGACTATTAACAGGGACTGGACAACGAGACCACATTATGCCAGTACTTTTCCAGCTCCACTGACTGCCGGTCCAGATCTGGGCCCGATTCAAAGTGCTGGTATTAACATTCAAAGTCCTAAACGGTTTGGGGCCAGGTTATGTGAAGGCACGCCACCTCCCATATGTACCTGCATGGACCTTAAGATCATCCACGGGGGTCCTTCTCCGTGAACCCCTGCCAAAGGAAGTGAGACAGATGGCTACTAGGAGGAGGGCCTTCTCTGTTGTGGCACCCCAGCTGTAGAATGAGCTCCCCAGAGAGGTTTGCCTGGCATCTACATTCTACTCCTTTAGACATCAGGTGAAGACCTTTTTATTTTCATAGTGTTTTAACAGTTCTTCAGTTTGATTTTTAACCTTGCTGTTTTGAATTTGTATTTTAAATCCCTATCAATTTCTGCATGGCTGCTCAGTTTTTTATCCTGCTTGTGCTTCCATACTGTACATTAAATTATGTTTTTATACTGTTGTTGTTTTATATTTTGAATGTTTTGGAATGGTTTTAATTTTTGTAAACTGTCCAGAGAGCTTTGGCTATTGGGTGGTATAGAAATGTAGTAAGTAAGTAAGTAAGTAAGTAAATAAATAAATAAATAAATAAATGATGGCTATATATCACCTCTGGTATTAGAGGTAGTATGCCTATGTACATCAGCTGCTGGGGAACATGGGTAGGAGGATGTTAGTGCATTCATATCCTCCTTGTGGGCTTCTCACAGGTAACTGGTTTCCCACTGTGTGAACCAAATGCTGGACAAGCTAGGCCTTTGGTCTGATCCAGCACAGCTCATCTTATGTTCTTATTTATTTTTTAAAAATACCTGGGTTTTCTTTATAAAATAATCTCAAGGCAACCTCCAAAAAAGTTAATAAGATGCACAAAACATGGTATTGTACCAAGCTAACTGAATATGATTACAGTTAGCTTGGTCAATACAACGAAGAGCAGAGTAGAACAATTCATCCTAAAAATGGGGAGGCAAAACTTGAACACGAAACGCCCCTCCCTCCAAACTGCACAAAGGATTACTGTGGGGCATTGTGGGTAACTGAAGTTGCTCGGCGGCTTAGTACTGATTGGAACACCAAAATTAAAATTAAAAGGGAGTCAGTGCAGACAACAATGGTGATGTCTGTCATTGGTCTATGACAGAGATGAGCAGAAGGTAGATCTCTAGATGTTTTGTACTTCAACTCCCAGAAGCCCCTGCCAACATGGCCAATGGTCAGGAATACTGGAAGTTGAATTCCCAAACATCTGGAGTAGGGTGACCAGATAAAATCCAGGTCAGGACTCATGTAACTTTAACAGTTGTAGAGAAAAGGGAATTTCAGCCAGTGTCATTTGTATGCAATTAGTTCCTGGTGAAATTCCCTCTTCATCACAACAGTTAAAGGTGCAGGGGCCCTGCCTTCTTTTGTATATGGTCACTCTAGTATAGTGCCTGCACCTTTAACTGTTGTGATGAAGAGGGAATATCACCAGGAACTAATTGCATACAAATGACACTGGCTGAAATTCCCTTTGCTCTACAACTGTTAAAGTTACATGAGACCTGACCTGGATTTATCTGGTCACCCTAATCTGGAGATTTACTTTCTGTTCACCCCTGTGCTGGACGATGTGATTCATTAAAGGACATTGACAGGTTAGAACAGGTTCAGAGGATGACAACAAAGATGATACAGGAACTGTAGGACATGCCCTATGAGGACAGGCTGAAGGAACTGGGGATGTTCAGTCTGGTGAAAAGAAGACAGAGGGGAGACATGTGAGCAGTGTTCAGGTACATAGAAGGATACCACAGGGAAGATGGTCAAGAACTATTTTCCATGGCCACAGAAATTAGGAGCTGAAATAATGGGTATAAGTTACAGCTATCTAGATTTTGATTAAATATAAGGGAAAACTTCCTGACAGTAAGATCTATACAACAGTGGAACAGTCTACCTATGGAGGTTGTGGGTTCCCCATCTCTGGAGGTTTTAAAGAAGAGGCTGGACAGCTACCTCTCAGGGATGGTTTCATTGGCCTTCCTGCACATTGCAGAGGGTTGGACTAGATGATCCTTGTGTTCCCTTCCAACTCCACAATTCTAGGGAAAATGTCCTGACTGTTAGAGCAGTATGACAATGGAACCAATGACCTAGGGAGGTCATGGGCTCTCCCACACTAGAAGTTTTCACGAGGCAGCTGGGCAGCCATTTGTCAGGGATACTATAAGGTGGATTCCTGCATTCAGCAGGGGGTTGGACTCGATGGCCTTACAGGCCCCTTCCAACTCTAGTATTCTATGATTCTATGATTCTGTTTGATGGGCTTCCATTTATGGAATGAAAAACTGAGGCTGCGGCTTTCCTAGGGCTACCCAACTTAACCTATGGCTAAAGAGGGATTTGAATCCAGGGCCTAATCTACACCTGCTATTTATCCCGGGAGAATATCGAGTTCGTCCTTACGGGGCCACACAACACACAGCTGATCCCGGGGTGAACCTGGGACGACCACTCTGTTCTCCTGGGATATCGGGCACTGCAGTTATCACAATTTCCCCCCATCTCTCGTAGCAATCCCAGGGTCCGCGGGTGGTGTGCCCCCCTCCTGAAGTCATCGCTGTTCCCCCCTGAGTAGTGGGGCTCAGCAAAGAGGCAAGCAGCTGTGCGGGGGGGAGGAGAGCCCATGGGTATTGGGGGTGAGGGGGAGAGCATTTTCACTGCCTCCTGGATGGCTCTTGTCATCTTCCAGTTTGTTTGTTTGTTTGTTTGTTTGTTTGTTTAAAAGGAAATCATACCTACGTATAGGATCCCTGTTCCACAATCATCCCCACTACTAAAAAAAACCCCTTTGCCCTGGAGCGGCCCTCTTTATTTCCAGGAAAACTCATTGGCGTCTGGCCCCTGAGGGATGATCCTGGAAGTACACTACTACCCCATCATTCCTCCCCCCCTCTCGAAAGGCCTCTAGGTGTAGATGAGGCCCAGGTCTCAGAAAGATTAAGGTCAAACTGTCTTTGACAAGGGAGATCTGAGACTGGATACCCTGGTGTCTTTTTCTTTACCGGGTGGGTTGTGTTGGGTTGGGTTGGGTTTACTAGTTTGATTATAGGAAGCCGTGCAGGGTGGAGTGGGGGTTATTTTTTTATTTTATTTTATTACATTTTTATACTGCCCATCAGCCAAAGCTCTCTAGGCAGTGCACAATGAAAAACCATTAAATATAACAAGTATAAATTTTAAACATTAAAAAGTTAAAAAGGCAATATAAAACCAGCTACATTAAAAACCAGGGAAAGCCTGTTTAAAAAGGTATGTCTTCAGAGGCATTTAAAAGATGCTACATTTTCCGCCTCCCGAACCACATGAGGGAGGGTTTTCCAGAGGGTGGGTGCTGCTACCGAGAAGGCCCCGCCGCCAAGGTTCTTCATGGCGACATTCCGTTTGCCTCAGAACGGCCAGTGTTTAACCTCACCCTCACCCTGTTTCTTCTGAGTTGCTGTCTGTAATGGTGAAACCAAGCACCCAAGAGGAAATAGTCCTAAAGCCTGCACAATCACATATCCATTCCAATCCAGATGTGACCTTTGTTATTTAGGTTTATCTCTCAGTCAATGTGTGTGTGTGTGTCTCATCTTCACCTGTTAGCGTGACCTTCCCAAACCGGCTTTCCCTTGGGAACAGCTATGACTAACCCCACTGGACTCGCTGTTCTTCTTTTGTCTGAAGTTTCAGAGGCAAATTTCATTGAAGTGAACTGAAATTACACCCTGAGACGATTAGTCATCGGTTTCACACTGACTGTTTTCTAGACATTGCGGTTGTTTCGCATGTTATTTCTTCCCCCCAACCATCACCACGGTTGCTCTCAGCTGGGCATTTTCCTGCTCCCACCAAAATTTAATATAAAACTCTGCTGAGTTGGGGAAGCTTTACTGCCTTGGGGTCCCATGGCTGTCATTACATCAGAGTTAAAGTACCCGGTTTTGCCCTATGTAGTCCAAAAGCTAGATGGGTCCAGAATTCCCCCTCCTCTTCTGAAACAGCAAAACTGCAACGCATCAGAAAAAAAGGACGGCGAGTGTGATCTGCTGCAACTAAATGTTGCAGTGAATTCATTCTTGCTAACAGGAGTGCTCCTGTTCAGGCAGCCGTGACTTCCTCTGTGATATTATAAGCTCTTAGGGGCTAAAGCAGGCCAGATTCACTCTCCATTCTCCCCTGTGATATTATAAGCTCTTAGGGGCTAAAGCAGGCCAGATTCACTCTCCGTTCTCCCCACCCCCTAATCTTTTGCTTTTCTTTTGCGACTGACACTAACTGGCTCCTAATGATTCAATCCATGGGGTGAGGGTAGGGGACTGCCCCCTTTGACATGTTTGTCTTGTCATTATTATTGTGATTTTGTACTTCTGAAAACCTTGCAGTTCACCCAGCCATGCGGACATGCCCCTTTCTCAAATGCTCAGT
The DNA here is from genome assembly GCA_029215795.1 of Anniella stebbinsi. Lineage (NCBI taxonomy): Eukaryota > Metazoa > Chordata > Lepidosauria > Squamata > Anniellidae > Anniella > Anniella stebbinsi. The sequence continues at coordinate 86,082,786 of JARDYH010000007.1, forward strand.
TTGAGTTCCCTTTCTGTCGGCACAGCAGCACGGAGCTCCCTGTCAGAAGGAGCAATGATGTTCCGCAAAGTAGGGATGTGTATCGTATCATTAAAATGTACGATAACGATACGATAAGGTCGTTATCGTGCATGTGTTTAACGATGACGATACGATAGAAAAACCTACGATAATCATCAGAGACGATAATTTTCGGGCAATTTTATTGTTTTATCGGACTGCCATATAAATATACCTATAACTTCTGTATTTTAAAAGTTAGAGGCTTGAAACTTGGTCACAGTGCTTATAGGGTATGCCTAAGTGTGTGTATGAAAGTTGAGATCAATCCCTCCAACCCTCGATTTTATATGAATTTTTTAAAGATTGTTTCTGTTCTGACAGGTCTGAATGAATGCACGTGGCGAGCTGACATTCTGATCTGTCAGAATTGAAACGATCTTTAATAAATTCATATAAAATCGAGGGTTGGAGGGATCAATCTCAAATTTCATACGCATACTTAGGCATACCTCATAAGCACTGTGACCAAGTTTCAAGCCCCTAACTTTTAAAATACAGAAGTTAAAGGCATTTTTTTCTTTAAAAATAGGGCTGCAAAAATATCGTTTTTCATGATAATTATTGTGAAGACGATACGGTTCACCTACGATATGAATGAAGACGATATTTTTTTTGGTCCAAAATGATGGTAATGATAAACAACGATATTTTTTGGCGTGCAGGCTCGTCATTTTTAACAGCTACATGACAGGCTGCTCCATGCTGGGAACAGCTGATTCTGTGGAATTTGTCCAGTGCAGATGGCCAATAATGTTGTTTGATTTTTTTTTAAAAAAATAAGAACTTACTTCAATTCACAAACTACTTCCTAAATGAAATGGAAAGAACATGGGAGAAAGTGGAAAATGACAGCTCCATCCATTGCTATGTAAACCTTGGGGGATAATGCCCCATCTCACCGTGTTCAATGCTTGTAGTAACCAAAATGGATCTCAAACCCAGTTTCTTTTAACATCAAGCCATTTTTTAGTTTAACCCACTCCACACCATCATGATTTTTGATTTGGTGAGGGTGACCAGATGCAAAAGAGCATCCCTGCACCTTTAACAGTAGTGTAGAAGAAGAAATTTCAGGAGAGGTAACTTACATGATGAACTACACCTTTTGGAGCTGACATTTCCCCTTATCGATTTTCAGAGGTCATTGGCATTACCATGTTGCAGGTGTGTGTCTTTATGAACACCCAGAAGTGGAAGCTGCAAAAAAATGTTGCAGCATGGAGAACTCCTGTTCAGTGTTCAAGTGCCTTCCTCCATGACGCTACATTCCATACCCCTCTCCTACCCAGGTTTCTGTCCCCCACCCTCCAAAAATATTATCTTCCCTATTTTCCAGTCAGCATGCTGTGGCCACTAAACATGCCCAGTTTTTGTTGGCTCTTTTGGGGGGGGGTCCCCCTACCCTTTTGGGGGGAGGTTCCCCCTAAGGATGTTTTATACTTCTGCAAACTTCACGGTTCCTCCATACTTGCTGGTGCTGTTTGGGTGACATAAGGAATAGCACACACAGTTGGAACATCAGAAGTTGAGGGGACTATAATAAACGGTAAAAATGTGTTCTCATGTTTTCTCAGGGCAGACTTCTGAAAGGCCTGGGTGGGGAAACCGGCTGTCTTTTCATGGAAGAAATCATAGAATCATAGAATAGTAGAGTTGGAAGGGGCCTGTAAGGCCATCAAGTCCAACCTCCTCTTGAATGCAGGAATCCACCTTAAAGCATCCCTGACAGATGGCTGTCCAGCTGCTTCTTGAACGCCTCTAGTGTGGGAGAGCCCACGACCTCCCTATAGCCAGATCTACACCAAGCAGGCTATGACACTTTGAAAACGGTTTGAAAACTGTATATGGAGTGTGTTTTGGGCCCAAACAGTTGTCACTACTGTGGGTGACCATATGTCCAGAAAAACCAGGACATGACAGGATGTTTGGTAAGAAATCCAGGAAAGGGGAGGGGGGGGAATTATGAAAATTGAAGAAAAATTCAGATTTAACAATGGGAATTAACAAAAATGCTTACAGCTCTGTCATTTTTAAAGATAAAGAGTTGAAACTTGGCATCATGATAGCTTTTATGTAGATCTTTAGCCATGCCCAATTTGAAACAGTTCTGTTCATCTGTTGATTTTTAGGATTTTTTTAAAAATTGAGGTTTTAAAATTAATTTTTTTAAAAGCTGTCATTTTAAAAGAAAAAGAGATTAAACTTGGCACCTTGATAGCTCTTAAGTAGGGCTATAGCCTTGTCAAGTTTGAGGCAGTTCTGTTCATCCATTAATTTTTAGGATTTTTTTTTAAAATTGAGGCTTTAAATTCTTTTTTTTTTAAATCATTTTTAAAGATAAGGAGATGAAACTTGGCATTCTAATAGCTCATAGGTAGGGCTTTAGCTGTGCCAGGTTTCAAGCAGATCTGTTCATCTGTTGATTTTTAGGCTTTTTTTAATGTTCAAGGATTTAAAATATATATATATATTTTAAAACCATCATTTTTAAAGGTGAAGAGATGAAACTCAGTGTTATGATAAATCTTAAGTAGGGCTTTAGCCATGCCAAATTTGAAGCAGATCTGTTCATCCGTTGATTTTTAGGAATTTTTTAAAGTTTGAGGTTTTAAAATTATTATTTTTTAAATCAACAACACTGGAGCCACACCCTTCAAACTCAGGTTTTCAAACCTCCTCTTCGGGGTCTTTCACTTTGAGCAGTTTTGGCCCTTGGCATCAAGGGGATCTCAAGTTTTTAGCTAAGAAGTGCTGGGCGAGCACGGCACCTTTCCTGTTGCAGATTTGGTGGGCAGTCGGGCACCTGGAGCTCAGCAGAGGTGAGGCATCCACAGATCAAAATGTGGGAAAGGAGAGGTCAGTCAAAGCAGCCCACAGGGCAAAACAGAATGGGCCAGAGGCCTTTTTCTCAGAATTCCACATCATGGGTGATGAAGGGTCATCCTTAGAGAAAAACTCTCATGACCAACAGTGAGGTGCCACACAGAGCCTTTTAAGAGCGTCTCAGAGTCCAGTGTAGGTGCAGGCAGAGGCGGCTGGTGACAGAGGTGGTTTTTAAAGTAAGGTCCCTTCTACAAGGATTCGCTTTTGTGCCTGGTTAGGCGATTATGCGCATAATCGCTGAAGCGCATTTACGCCTAATGCCTCTGCACGAGAGGCGGCGAGAGGCGGCGAAGCGCATTAAGGGATGACCAAAATGCACTTTACAAGTAGTTAATGCGCATAAGCACTTGTTCACATAGTTAAAATGCGCTTTAACGGACGGAGCAAAATAAAACTCGCTGTTTAACGCGCATTCAATAATGCGCATAATTGGAGAGATAATGCATCTCTACGCCCGATTTGCGCTCCGTTCTTATAGAGGTAATTTTTTTTAAGCGCCTTGAAAGAACTTTAAACCTCTCTTGTAGAGGCAGCCTAAGAGTCACCAGACATGACCAAGCAATAAGCTGACACCCTTCCTCCCAGCCACAGGGTACAAGTGCACAACCTGGCTGGACAGTTGGGAAACTTTGGAACAGGGAGAGAGATTGATTGTTTGAGGCTGGAGGCTTTGGTTTGGCTGCAGTGACTTAGAGAGAGAGACAACAGAGGCTGCCCATACAACCCAGATATACCTGTTGTAACTTAGCCCCACCGCGGTGCTGGCATGCAATGCAGGGCATTAGCAAGAGGGTCTCAGAGTTGCGTGTTTCTGCAGGAAGTAGACAGGAGTTCAAAGTCTGGATGTGAAAAGTTGTGCCAGTGCAAAAGCCTTGAGAAGCTTACCTATATATGTGAGAAGTGTGAATGGGTGAAGTAGTGTCTCCTGCCCACAACACCCACCCTAATGTTAAAGTAGAGAAACTTGTGACAATCATACACAAGTTTGTTTGTTTTTAAATGAACTTTAAAAATAAAAAAGCCAACCAGCCGGCAGCAAGTCCTGTTAAGCAGCAGCTTGCAGCAGAGTGAGGATACAATCAGAAAAGATATTTGAGGGAAGGGGAGAATGTATCACACAGAGTATAGCAACAAAGTACAGCAAAAGCTACAAAAGTAGGAGTGAGTGGAATTAATTTCAGATACATTGGATGTCTCACTTGTTATTTCAGTGATTTTGACATTAAGATGTTATGTAGAACAGTTTTGTCTTAATTGTATGCTGTACAATCAGACATGTGACCAAGGGTATGTTCTGGTGGGCACACCCCCTTGCTGCCGGACATGCCCCCTGGGGGTGGACATGTTGGTGGCCGACCATGTTGTCCTCCTTTTTGGTTTCCAAAATGTGATCACCCTATTTTAAAGCAGTAGCGTAGATCCTGCCTACATCATTGGTTCCATTGTCGTGCTGCTCTAACAGTCAGTAAGTTTTTCCTGCTGTCCAGCCGGAATCTGGCTTCCTGTAACTTGAGCCCATTATTCCATGTCCTGGACTCTGGGATGATTGAGAAGAGATCCTGGCCCTCCTTAAGCTGTGTCTCCCCGTGTAGCAGAATGAGGTGGGTATGAGCGAGTAGAATGCCGAGGGGGTCTGAATGGACTGTACTGCTTTGGTCTACAGGCCAAATGCTCCCCATTTATCACACACACACACACACACACACACACACACACACACACACCTCATTGCAAACAGAAATGTTAGCCCACCAGAGAGATAGATTCTGCACCACCCCTTTGTCCAGTGCACCGGTTTACTGTTTCCAAGGCAATTTTTAACATAGGGGAGCATTAAAAGACAACACCACGTGAGCACCCCCTCAGTCTGTAGTAGTGCAGCCACCGCCTCACCCTGCAACATGTGCAAGCCAGGCTGTATTCGCTCAACCCCTGCAGGAATAGATCTTGAAAAGGTCCTCCAACATCTGATTGCTTTAACGATATCTTTCGCTTCCATGCCTGGAAGCCATGCCGTGGCCACTCACGCCACTTGCCATGACGCATCTGGTGCACAGTGTCAGCTACTTCATCTACACCTCGATCCCAAACACATGTTTGTGGAAGTAAGAAGGAGGTGTGTGGTATCAGGCGCAAGACACGGAAACCTGGTTGCTGCTGAGAGGAGGATGGAGGGGTGAGGTGGTGGGTGGGAGAAAAGGGCCTTTAACCTGTTCCTTGCTGGCCTTCTCAGTTGTGGCACCCTGCTTATGGAATGAACTCCCCAAAGATGTTTTCCTGTGCCTACGTTTCGATCTTTTTGGTGCCAGGCAAAGACCTTTTGTTTCTCCTAGGCTTTTTGAAGGCTTAGTTCCATATATATTTTTTGGCTGTTTTATTGATTCCTATGCTGTTTCTTGTTTTGCATTGCATTGTATTTTATTCTTTTAAATATGTGCATTGCGTTTTAGATTTTAAACTGTTCTATGGCATTTTCGGGCGCAATCCTATTGATTACACCCAAACTCAAAGGCATCCGATCATCCATTGTTGGTCGGGAGGAGCGGCAGAGGTGACCTTTACCTCCCCGTCTTCCTGCCCTGCAGATTTCGCTAGATGGGATTTTTAGCCCATCTAGTGACGTTGCTTCGGAGTGACAGGGAAGGAAGCTGGAGAGGTCTCAGGATAGCTCATATCCTGGCCTCCCCGCCTCCTCCTCCCCACCCACTGGAATGCCCCCTTCCCCACTCTCTGAGGTTGATTTTCCAATCTCGAAGGGCAGCTGATGCCAGTTGCAAGAGGATGGGGGAAGAGGGGGATCTCCGACTCCTTCTTCCAAGGACAGAGCACTATCCTCTGGCCTTTCAGACAATGTCTAGGGTGCATAGGATTGCTTCCTTAGCCTTCTAAATGTTTCTAGTTCATCCTGGGAACATCAGTCACAGGGTGGCTTAGAAATGTAATAAAGGTGATGATGATGATGGAGAACCTCACTCCAAATAAAATTTCCTTGGAATTCATGATGCCTCTTCTATTAAGCTTGAATATAACATTCTTCGGCCTTACTGCTCTAAAATTTCCAGTTCCAAGTAATTCTTCGCTACTCTAGGCAGGCTTGGAAATGGCATGAATTGGAAAGCAACAAAGCATACATGTGTGCACCCACAAAGGAAATGCACTGGTGTGCTGCTGAAGATGCATTAAAAATGCACATGCATTAAACACACACACACACACACACACACACACAATCTGCCTTAACAACATTTCTAGGGCCCCACAAAGAGGAATGTTCTAGATACAGCCTTGCATGAATCTGATCTAAATTTTGTAGTGTACATCAGGGGTTGTCAGAAAGTAGCTCTCCAGATGATTTGGACTTCGACTCCCAGAAACCCCTGCCAGCAGAGCCAATGCCCAAGAATGCTGGGAATTGAAGTCCAAAACATTTGGAGTGCTACTTTCTCCCCACCCCTGGTGTAGCTTCTAGGTGGCTTATCTTCTATACAACAAATGTTATCGAGTCTGTCGTTTCAGTGGGACGGGGTACTGTGACTTGCTGCAATTATGAAGGAAGTCAGATGTGACCGTCAGGATGAGCCAAAGATTTTCAAGATGAGCTGCCTGAGTTGTTTCTTGTAACGGCTGACAGGCTGCAGTCTGTGTCTTCAACAGAGTCAAGCTGAAGTTCCTTTTTATAATCTTCCAGGAACTTACTACTCACTACCTCAGGATCCCTGCTCTGCAAAATATGGATTCCTGCATTTCATTTTAACCACAGAAAGTGGAAACAGTCACATTTGTATGTAGGGGTGTGTGTGTCTGTGTGTGCGTACACACTCAAGTGTATGAATATCTATATTCTGCCACCTTTTCTGGCTTGCTTGGCAAACACAGGGTTTTTCCACCAGTCCTTTTTTTTGCATTTCGTCAGTCTCTCTACTGGGTTTTGCTGCCTGCTGTTTTTGCAACCTCCAGTCCACTCCAAGCCCCTTTTTCTCAGCGGGAATAGCAGAATTTTGCATCCACATGAGAGGGGCAGTCCATAGCAGAATGTCTCCCGAGGGCTGCCTAAACATCAACTTTGCCCCATGGTGGCTCTGAATCGGCGCTGCGTTGGTTATATAACACGCAGCTACCGATTCACTGCCACCACGGAGCAAAGACGCGATGATGTGCTGTGGAAAAGACAGGTCTCTCGGAATTATGGTGCATGCAGAATTACGGCGCATGCAGCTTTCCTGCATCTGCTAACTTCCTGTTCAGTTTCTCAACAAACAGGTCTGCTAGAAAGGGGGCCTCCTGGGGAGCAGCTGAGTGCAGGCTGAGGAGGTGCTCCTGCAAGCGACGGCCCCCAGCCTCCAGTCATCACAAAGCCATCTCTCGCAATTTTGTACCTTTTTAATTTATAGGTCTTGAGCAAGTCTGTTCTCCCAGAATTCCACTAGCATACATGCATATTTATTTATTTATTTATTTATTTATAAATAACTAGGAAGCTAAGTGGGCGATTTCAGTACTGCGTTCCAGGACTAAAGCAGCAAAGGAAACCTTCTATTTATTTGTTCATTCCATTTCGATGCCGCCCCATTGCCAAAGCTTTTTGGGTAGTTCAAGCTAAGAGCACAAAATACACAATAAAAACAGTATAAAATAGAGAGGCACAAAACTACAGCATAAAAACACTGCCAGAATAAAACCTAGCAGCAATGCATAAGTTTAAAACACTGTAACGGATTTAAAACAGCAAAGCTAAAAGACCAGAAGGCAAAAATGCTGGGAGTGGGGGGGAAAGTCTTCACCTGGCACCAGAAACAGTGCTGTGTAGGCACCGGATGAACCTCTCTAGGGAGCTCATTCCACAACCCGGGAGCCACATCAGAAAAGGCCCTCCTCCTGGTAGCCACCTGTCTCACTTTCTTTGGCAGGGGCTCCTGGAGAACGACACCTGAAGTTGATCTTAAGGCCCAGGCAGGTACATATGGGAAATGGAGATCCTTCAGCTAACCTGCCCCCAAGCTGTTAATTAACAAATAATTAAGTGGTTGCTAATGCCATTTTGAAGAGCTCAAAGGAGATAGCATTAGTAGCCACTTAATGCCTCTCCCAAGGCATAGCTAGAGGCAGTAAGTGCTTTACACTAAAATAGGCTGGACTTTTGGCCCCGCTCCTTTTGCCTTTAGCCCCCCCACCACTGGAATGCAGTCCCCAGGAGCTTCTCCAGAATGGCATTCAGGCCAAAAGAGGTTGTACACTCTTGCCGAAAGTTGCATGTGTGATGGAAGAGGATGGAAGAGGCTAAGTCTTGGTCTTGCGACATCTAAAATCTCCATATCAGGACTACTTGTGAATCAGACTGCAGTAGAACAAGCGGCAAAGTGCTCCAGTTCATAATTCCAACCACTCATCCTGGCCCATTTCCCAATTATTCCCTTCCATTCCTCCTACCTTCCAGCTTCCAGTTTCCTTGTTTTCCTCCCAACAGTCAATGAGCATTCAGTGCCCATCATCAGTTCCCATGCGGCTGTTTTGGGGTTCCCCTGCCATGGGGGGGTGTCTAAAGATGTTTTATTTGCGCTTCTGCTGACTTTGGGGGTTCCACAAGGAATGCTGGTATCTCCCTCCTGTGCACGAGTGGTGCCGCTTTGGATACGTCAGCAACAGCACTCCCACCCTGATGCTGCAGAGGCTGGTGACTCCAACGTCAGTGAATCTGCTCCAGGTTTCATCACCATCTCTGTTCAATCTCCGCTGAGTTTCAAAGTTGGGGGAAATCAGGTCTCAGCAGCTCAGCCAACATGACTGTAATTGGCATGTGCTCATTTCCATCAGTTTCTCATCTGACAGTCAATGAGTTGGATCCAGACTTAGTCATATTTAGAGTAGATCCATTGACATCACTGGGAGTTGAGTTAATCACGACTAACACATCCCATTGATTTCAATGGGCCTACTGAAGTTATGGTTAAATCTAGATCTATCCCTGCAACCATGACTTATAACTAGGGTTGCAATTGATTGATGGGTTAGATTAAAAACTTTAATGGACTAATAAGGTACCCCTTGTAGTGCCATCAGGGAAGAACTTTAGGGCAGAAGTACAGAGACCCATGGAACAGAATAGGCAGGAGGACCATCAAGTGCATCAGGACTAGCATATGCCATTTTGAAGCAGTGGAGGCTGGTGGCTCCAATGTTGGGTGGTAAATCCTCTCTGGGTTTCAATCAGAACAAGTCAGAACTCTACAGGAGCTATCCGCAGTGTGAAGCATCTTGGATAGCTTTTTTAGAGTTCTGACTGGTTGGGACTGAAACCCAGAGCAGATTCATGACCCCTTGGACAGCTCCTTTAGAGTTCTGACCAATTCTGACTGAAACCCGGAGCGGATTCACTGACCCACTGACGTCGGAGTTGCCAGCCTCCACTGCCTTACTCTACATCATCCCATTGGTCCACCTTCTCAGGTCAAGATCAGCCGGACACTTAAAATGGAGCCCGTGATTGAAGACTGTGCATCCCTCCCTTTGCCCTCCATTCGTTGCCTCCCAGCTTATCGGTTCCTGATTGGCTGCCGTTGTGTCTGTTTTCCCCGTGGGCACCCTGCTGTCTTGTTGGGGGGCTGGTACTTGTGCGGGAGAGCATGTAAATCCACGAGCCTCTCATCACCTCGTTATGCTCTAATGGGGGGAGTGAGGCAGCCGCCGTTTCCTTTGCTGAGCGCTTAATTCCTGATGATTTCTGGGCTTGATCTCCCGGTGTTCATCGATTATGTCGTCAGCGTTTGTGGGCCAGCTGTTTCGGCCGACTAGAGCCGAGGGGGAAGAGGGAATGAGTTGCATATTCCCCACATGCGTTGTCCCCCCTCCCCGCACATGGAAGGCATTAAAACTCGGAATGCCTCATCCCTGCTTTTTGAAAGAATCGGGAAGCAACACAGCAAAACATCCTTCGATGGAGCTGTAAGCAATTGCCTGGATGGATTGATCCTGTGGAGGGAAGCAAAGAAGATTTAAGGCTTGTCTAGAAGCTCCTCCGAAACAGATGACAAGCACTCCCTCTGTGGAATCAACCTTGGTGGTTCGGCACATCTGGGGGGAGGGGGGGCTCAGCAGAGATAAAGTGACCAGATGGCCCCGTTCTGGAGGTCTGCCATGATGGGAGCAAATGTGCCTGCCGCAGTCAGACTTGGAGCGAAGCTCCACAAATAACGACTGGGAGGCTTAAAGGACCGGGGTTCAGCCATCTCTCGCAGCCTCCTCTAACTCGTCCCGCTCCAGACGTGTTGGACTATGAGCCCCATCATCCCCAGGCAGCACTGGGCGATGGGACGTGTACTGCAAGGCATCTGGAAAGCGCCAGGTGGGGGAAGGCTGACCTCCCAGGTGCTAGAACTCGAAGCAATGACCTGCCAATATTCCCAAATGGGCTTCTTTGACATTTGGATGAGAAATTCCAGATTCGCAATACAAATTTGCATTTTGGATCAGAGAGAGAGAGAGAGAGAGAGAGAGAGAGAGAGAGAGGAAAGTTAATCTGGGGCTTCACAATTAAAATATTTTGCAACTTGTCAATATCTGTGGATTGTTTCGATTTTGGCGGGGTTGAAATAGGAAAGCTGAAATCGGCTGCCCATCGTCAAATACTATTTGCCATTGCATGTTATTTATCTAGTGTTATTCGGTGTGTGAACACCACATGCACAGATGCAATGGCAATTAGTATTTAACTGGCAACCTATGCAGTCTTTATTTGTTTATTTATTTATTTATTGCATTTCTATACCATCCAGTAGCCGAAGCTCTCTGTGGCCCTTGCATATCGTCTATCATATTTCAAGAAACAAAGAGACTTGTGGCACCTTAAAGTCTAACAAATATATTGTGGCAGAGGCTTTTGTGGACTAAAGTCCACTTCGTCAGATGCATGAGGTGGTATCCTGAGTTGCAAGGGGGAGAGAATGTAAGCGGCGAGGTCAAAGGGAAATGAAACATTGTCAATTACATCAAAGGACAGTTGCAGAATCTCTTTCCACCAGAGGGCCGAATTCTTACTTCAGAGAAGTTCTCGGGGGCCGCATTCCACGGATGGTTGGGGCCAAAGGCAAAAGGTAGGGTGACCAGATAAAATCCAGGTCAGGACTCATGTAACTTTAACAGTTGTAGAGAAAAGGGAATTTCAGCCAGTGTCATTTATATGCAATTAGTTCCTGGTGAAATTCCCTCTTCATCACAACAGTTAAAGTTGCAGGGGGCCTGCCTTCTTTTGTATATGGTCACTCTAGTATAGTGCCTGCACCTTTAACTGTTGTGATGAAGAGGGAATATCACCTTGAACTAATTGCATACAAATGACACTGGCTGAAATTCCCTTTGCTCTACAACTGTTAAAGTTACATGAGCCCCGACCTGGATTTTATCTGGTCACCCCACACAAAAGGCAGGAAATCAGCAAATGGTCGGTGGCTGCAGGAAAGGGGGTGGTGCCAAGAAAGGGGGTGTGGCCTTCTGGAAGCTCAGAGGGCCAGATTGGCCCACCAGGTCTAAGGTTCAGCACCCCTGAATTAAAGTTTAACAGCCACCATTCACAAAGCACTATTGGGTGACAACCCAACTCTCCCTGATCCTAGTAAGTGTGCAGTGGGTAATGGTGAATAGAGAAGCATGAGGAATTCGATTTTTGTAAGTTCTGATGCGAACTGACCAGGACTCTTGTGTGGTTTGGAACCGGATGAGCCGTTGAATTTCATTCCTCTCCAAATTTCGCGATGAAGCTCTGGGCTCAAAACCCATACTGAAATACTTTTCAAAATGCATATATTACAATAGAATGCACTGATTGCTTGATTGGATTTGTACCCCTCTTTTCTACCAAGGAAATGGGCATTCAAGGGGGTGTACAATCATAGATAAATAGCACTTGATTAAAACAATAATAAAGCAAATGCACTAAAACACAATTAAAAACACAACTATAACAGAATAAAAGGGTGCTCAACCTTCAACAGACCCACTTACTTGCCAAAGGCCTTTTGAATGAAAATGTCTTCCCTGATATGTGTATTGTGTGAGGAAAAAATCATTCAGGAATATGTGTTTAAATGCATATTTATATACGAATATTTGTAGCTTTTTCTTTTAAGAGCATATTAATGAAGAAATGGGAAGGAAGAGGCGTATGAATGAAAACCCATGAAATTGACCTCGGTGCTGTCTAAATGTTCTGGAAGCCCCGGAGCTGCATCAATTATATGACGCAGCAGCCACCTCGAAGCCATTGTGTGGCTTTCCTTCAGCCATCTAATTGCACTCCATTCTCGATGCGGAGGTGTGGCCTGTCAGATGGCAACCCCTGATTGGTCACCATCTACCCAGGCAGAGAGCAGGGGGCGGGCCCAGCCACCAGAAACCCCGTGCTTTTGCTGCTTACACCTGTGCTTTTGTGGCGGCAACTTGACCAGGGGGATGTATAGACATCCCCCTGGTCAAGAATTGATACTGATCTGCCCACCTCTAATGGTGAGCCCCCAAAGTGCCCTGCTCGAACAGAGAACGCACCCTAAAACATGCTCCAGCATCCTTTGCAAGAAGCAGGAATGTCATGGCAGAAGCGCCAGTGTTCCTGAATGTTCCCTGATGGAAGAAACTTTGAAAAATACTGTGAGACACGTTGGTGAATCAGCTATCTGACAAATACTACGTAAATGCCAGTGCATAGGGTGCGTCAATGTCAATTATACCACTTTCAGTGATATAATACAGGAATAAAATACCATTTGGCCACAAATACAGACATCAAATATTAGGGAAAACTCAGCAAATATTTCAGCATTCAGAAAATGGGGAATTTTAAGGGAAAATTTGGGGCTCGTCTTTGTCTCTGCTTTGCTAACTACTTACTACAGAAAAGGATTTGCTTTGACGCTGAATCATCAAGCACTGATCCAGTTTCTTTTCCAACTCCCACTCTACATTCTGTGGGTACTGAGCATTTTCAGTCTTCATTGGGTTCTTGTGGGGGTCTGTTGTCCCTTTACGTTTTGGGTTTTATTGTATTATTTTCAGTGGAGGCTGGTGGTTCTGAGTTTGGCGGGGCTGTAAAACCATTCTGGGTTTTAGTCAGAACCAGCCTGAACTCTTAAGGAGCTGTCCGAGGTGCTCAAACCTATCCCCCAAATAGTGGACTTATGCCGTGTCTACCCAGTGAGTTCAATGGGGCACCCTCTGAGGAAAGCAAGCGTTGAATTGCAGTTTCTGTTTTAAACACGCTTGCACTCACTTCGGTATCTAAGGTTTCTAAGGTTCAGAATGAGAACAAATTTTGGCCTGCAATCCTAAATAGGCTTCCTAAGGAGGAAATCCCAAATACCAGAGTTGGAACCCTAAGCGGCTCAGATTTAGCCCACAGGCCCGAGGCTCGATGCTCCTGTTTTAATCAATGTGGAAGTCGCACGGAGACCTGCTATGGCAGAAAGGAAGGCTAGAAATAAAATGCATTTGTGGGCCGGGGGACACACAATATAAATCAATGGTGTGTCTGAATAGGTGGCTGTGAGTGAAGGGTTTTCCCTTCCCTTCCCTTCTTTCCTTCCTTCCTTCCTTCCTTCCTTCCTTCCTTTCTTCCTCTCCCTTTTTAAGTTTTGAGGCGCATTTTTAAAATTTCTGTTTATTCCTTATAAAAGATGAGCATGTGGTAGCTTTCCTTTACTGACAGCCTAAACCTATGCTGTGTCTACTCAGATGAAAGCCCCACTGAGTTCAATGGGGCATCCTCTGAAGAAAGCAAGTATAGCAGGGCAGCCTCCATCATAAACAATCTTGCACTCACTTCACGACAATAGCAAACTTTAACTTGCAAATCCTAAACAGGCTTCCTAAGGAGGAAATCCCATTGAAAACAGTGGGAATTATTTTTGAGGTCTGGAGAGGTTGTGGGTCTCATTTGCAGGCCTGGGGGAGTTCGTGGGTCTGGGGAGGTTGAGGATGTTTCCCACTACTTGTTAAGATGTTCCCTCTGTGACCATCCTAGGCATGTATTTCTCGCTATCACTCTAAGATGCCACCAAACAAACCTCTCTAATAACAGATATGAGCCCTTCCTTCTGGCACTGATGGGGTTTTTTAAATTATTATTTAACCACTGCCCAGGTAGCAAAATTTACCTTGGCAGGAAGGAAAATACATGCCAAATCTCAAATGGCTTAGAGGGAAAGATTCTGATCTCGTTGGATGTGTGTATTTATGTATATATAAAGATGTGAATGTATTGTGCTGTTTTTCTTTTTATGTATATTGTGGTGGCCGACAGCTCTAAACAATAGAGTTACTACTACTTATTTCCCAGTAAGCAGACATAGGATTGCGCTGCACGGCGACCACACAATTGGCACATTTGGTTTTACTTTACGGGTAGATTATTTATCCGCTAAAACTTCTTTCTGCCAGTGGCGAGCCGTGAGCATCTCGGGGTGATATGAGACACACCCCCTCCCTTGTTTCCCTAACAGCGCGAGATTCACAAGCTACAAAGTGCGCCAAGCCCAACAGAACCTTTGCAGCCACCAAGCAGTCTGTGAGACCAAAATGCCTTCTGCAAATGACTCAGCTGCTTTTAAACGCTCAGGATGTGGTTGTTGGATTGGTCTGTATTATTCACGCCCCCGGCTTTCTGTCTTTTTTTCTTCTCTGCTCCCCTTATTTTCTGAAAACTGCCAGTATTGGAAACATTGCAAGGAAACTGAAAGAGTTGAGCCTTGCCTCGTTGCATGAGAATGCCTCAGGGTGTCACAGAAGTGCTGTGTGTTTGCTGCAATGTCTGGTCTAATACATTGGTTGGTTTTAATTTTGGGGTGTGTGTGGGGGGGATGTGGGCAGTGGAGGCGGTGTCCAATGTCAGTGAGGCGGTGAATCCACTTCGGGTTTTAGTCAGAACTCTAAAGAAGCTGTCCCAAATATGATGCCGGTGGGGCGGTTCATCCGCTCCGGGTTCCAGTCAGAACCAGTCAGAACTCTAAAGGAGCTATTCAATATGCACATGTTAGATAGCTCCTTTAAATATTCCAACTGGTTCTGACTGAAACCCGGTGCGGATTCACTGCCCCACTGTCGTCAGAGCCACCAGCCTCCACTGTGTGTGCAATTTATTGCTTTAGTAAACAGCCATGAAGGCCTTTGTAGTGGAAAGGTTGCCTACTCCAAGGGAGGCACGGAGGGTGGCAACAAGGGAAAGGGCCTTTTCAGTGGTGGCCCCCCAATTATGGAATGATCTCCCCGACGAGGCTCGCCTGGCGCCAACATTGTTATCTTTTTGGTGCCAGGTCAAGACTTTCCTCTTCTCCCAGGCATTTAACAGCATATGATGAGGGTTTTTGTGTTTTTGTTGTCCTTTGACTCAGAAGGTTATTGTAATTTTAACTTGTTTTTATGCTTTATGCTTTTAAATTTTGTATATCGGTGTTTTAATTGTTCAATGTTTTTAATTTTTGTAAACCGCCCAGAGAGCTTCGGCTGTGGGGCGGTATATAAATGGAATAAAATAAATAAATAAATAAATAAATGGCACTTTCATATGGTGGCCATGTGTCCGCTTTTACAGAGGAAGTCCTCTGTTGGAAGAACTGTCCTTTCCAATTCTGATTAAAAGGTAAGGAACCCTAAAAACGGTTGCCCATCCACATTTAGGACCTGCACAACAGACTGAAGAGGCTGGCACACCGGTCCCCAGGTCACAGTCATCCACACTATGGTGAGATGGGCTGCATTTCTATATAAATTATAATAATTTCTAAATGTGCATCTATATGCCATCTTTATGTAAATCAATACCCTCCTTTGTTACCAGAACGTAAGGCGCGCCATGCTGGATCAGACCAGGGGTCCCCCTAGTCCAGCATTCTGTTCACACAGTGGCCCATCAGCCACCTGTGGGATAGCCCTTTTTTTTTTTGTGGCTGCATTTCCTCTTGTTTTACAATTCAGAAGCTGACACCCTAAATAGTGTCCAGGCCTCTGCACCTTCTGACCAACCGAGCCATGCACAGATTCCTCCTCCACACCACCAGCCTTCTCACATCACTAAAACAGCAGTTCAAGCTCCTTTTCCAGACTGTCAGGACCCCTGAACAGGATAGGGGCGTGTCTTTTAGGCAGACCCCTTTTCCTTACTGTCCTCCTGTGAGCTGCATCAAGGGAAATTTAACCCGAAGTCAGGGGATGCTGAGAGTGAAAGACAAAGCAGTCAAGGTCAGGGCGACTCAGGGAAGGGGGCAAAAGGAGGCCCTGTGAGTAAGAACACAATTCAACCTGAGTAAAAACAGCCCAGGCTGTAAACAACAAGAGATTTTCATCTGCCCGACATATACTGTAGTCTCTTGCGTGCGATCGTTTGCCTCCCATGTGCCTGGGACAACAGCTTTCGAGATGACTCCTCCAATTTCGTTGGGAAGTTGTTATCTGTTTTACACCTGTTTTATGTCTGCGTCTCTCACTCTCTCTCGCTCTCCTCCCACCATTTTGTGTATTCACAATTCAACACTGAGCGAGCATCTCTCCCTGCCGGGTGCATCATTCACTTTCCGAATGAGGTAGCGGCGCTCGCAGACAGAGGAAGTGGTTTCCCCCAGTCCATGGGAACGACACGAGGGTTCTCGGAAAGGCCCCTGTGCGTCTCACTTCTGACTGGGGCACGCTGCAATGCCGATTCTCACGCGAGAGCCGAATAGTGTGAAGGACGTCTGGGAAAAGAGCCGTGGGGCGGCAGTGGGGGGAAAGATTGTCAGGAAGCAACGATTGTCTCTCTTGTTCGATGCAATGGGATAATCGGTGGGCTTGTGAAATCTCCACCTAGATGTAATCTCTGCCTGTGAAACACAGCCTACTTGTCTGCTACATGCAATGTATGCAATGCCGAAAAAGAGGTAAAAAGGGGACCTTGATTTGCATGTCATTTTCCATGTGCTAGTTGCATGCATAGATGCACATTTAGAAAGCATTCTTCAAATTTGAAATGAAATACAGCCCTTTTCTGCCGTTCTGGTTTGCTACCTGTGAATGGCAACACGTCTTGTGGTCCTTTATCTTTATACTGAACTTGGACAGGTCCATTCTTCAAAGAGAGGTTGGTTCTCTCTACAACATGGCTGCCCTTGCATGGAGCCTACTCAGGGCCAGCCCTGCCATTAGGCAGAGTGAAGTGGCTGCCTCAGGCAGCAGAGTTTAAGTGTCATGAGAGGGCAGCAAAATTGTGAGTGGTTTAATTTGTTGTTGCATTTCTACTGCTAGGGATGGGCAGAGTTGCTCGTGGGATTTTCTGAATCGATGTGCCAAAATAACTTGGCTGATGCTGGTTACTACACACATAGGCTTGGGGTGGTGGACGGCATTCGCTACTCTCCCTCGGGCATCAAAACTGTGGATGAGCGACAGTTTTTACGGCTCTTTATCTTCCAACTGATATCGGTCTGGGCAACCCTTCTAACGAAGGATGCCTTCAAATAAAGGACGGTCCTCTAGCATCGCTACAAATAAAGGACTGCCCTCTGTAAAGTAGGACACATGGCCAGCCTATTCACTACTCAGGTCTCTACATTCATATATATATATATATATATATATATATATATATATATAGTCAAGAATATGACTTGATTTCTCCAGCTCGGATGTAAGCAGAGTTGGAGAAGTTAAATCCTCCCCCCAACCAAACTCTAACCGCACCCCAAGTTTGGGGGTCTCACTTTGATGAGACAGCGTTCAGATCCCATTGTGCTCTTGATTACATCAATGGGGGAATGCCAGCCAGAATTTTGGCTCAGAATTCGTCTCAGGACAAACCGAGATGTTTCCATATTTGGTGGGATTTCACCCCATCACTAGTTAACGTTGTGATACTATGTCAGAAAGCAAACTTTTTTCCCATTGAGTTTTTCACTATCTCTGATGCCTATTCCACATTCTATATCACTGACTGCCATGTCCGGACACCGTCCTATTTAAAAACAAAACAAAATGGAGGACTGAGTGCCTGGGCAGGGAGTACCCTTTTGCTTCAAACTCAAAGCACATGCAATGGGATAATTTAAGGACAGCCAAATGCCCTGATTTCTCTGACTTGAAGTCCGGAATAAATGGCTTAGTGGGGGATTTCTGAGCTGGAGAGGCCTTTTCCTCTCATTAGCCAGAGACAAGGATGGATCTGGCCGTAACGGAAAAGTCAAACGTCTTGCCCCCAAATTAGATTCTTTCTGGCTGCTTTTGTTTTCCAATTACACCAAACCCTATAATTAAACACCTTTTTTACTGGGGCTAGGTAGCTTTAGAACATCCTGCCCAGCAGCAAAGCGGGACTATTTTTTTTCCATAGGCATCAGTAAGTCTGCCAGTACAAAGGGAATTGACAGAGGTTCCTTTGCACTGAAATCCACAGCTGAGACACCCAAGAGCTTCAATTGCATCCAGGCCGATGGGTTTTTAAGTGGGGCTGGTGCAGCCAGAACGCAACGCACCGTAAAGCTGACATGGGACACAACGGACTCATTCTCTCCACATGCCTTCCTTGGCTGCAGACGGCTGGCTGCGTGACATGGTTGTATTGTACATGACATCCAAGAAACCATCAAAAGTCAGAGCCATGCACAAATGCTCAGAAAAATACGTTTCTGAGAAAAGTCCTGAGAATTCTCCTCTTCTCTTTTGCTTCAGAAATGAGGAGCATTTTGCCAAATCCTTTCTGCCATTTTTATATATGTGGTGGCCACCATTTTCTACCCACAATGCCCTGGAGTGACAGTATTGTGTCGGATGCAAGATGTCCAACCAGCTGCCAACACAGTTGAAGTGGCCACAACAAAACCTCAGAAGGGGGGAATCACACCATGTCTCTGCTGACGGTGAGCTCTGCACCCCAAAAAATGTTGGAGAATTTCTCCTACCCATAAAATTATTTGGAAAAACAGCCATCCCATCCTCCGCTCCACCCCCACAATTTTGCCAACCACAAATAGGGTGGGGAGTTTCAGAGGGCCATTTTCACTTAAGCTTCAATGTATCATCCCCATTACGGAAACGGTGAAGGCAACAGCAGCCCGTTATCCATACTGACACGCCAAGATCTGTGAGCCCAGGGCCTTTCCATCGCTGTCAAGAGGAATGTTTAGAGACACTTGAGAAATTTAGTATTTGTAAGCTCTGATATGAAGTGACTTGATTCGCGACTCTTGAGCGACTGCGCCAACTGGAACGTCATTGCCTATCGGCTTTTGCACTTCCTGAATGTTCCAACCAGGACCAGCCTCAAAGGTAGACATGGCTGCCAAGGGCCAGCAGCCCAGCAGTGGGGCAGCGACCAGAGGTTCTTGGAGTTGTTCCTTCACTTCGCCATTGCGACCTGCTTTTTCGCCTGCCTCTCATTCTGCCCCAGTCCTGGTGAGAAGAAGGAGTCACAGCCTACTTGCTCGCTGTCTCTCTGCCTGCCCAGCAAGCAAGTGATGAGAAAGAGGAGGAGGAGGAGGAGGAGGAGGAGGAGGAGGAGGAGGAGGAGGAGGAGGAGCAACCAACAGCAACCAACGTTGGTGTGAAGGGAGACTCACTGGGGTAGGGAGTCCACCAAGACACAGAGGCAGCACCTGTTCCAACCCAGTTCACGGCTCCAAAAGTGATCAAAATGTGTATCTGAGACACATTCATTTCAAAAGGTGTATTCGAATGCAATTTTTCATGTGGGACTAACTTTCTAAACCGCAGATTAATACGGAAACAGATTCAAGGGTGAATATACACGGTCCAGAAACAGACAAAGAGAGGACATGTCTCAGGATGCTAGAAATATTGATTTATTCTGAAGAAAGGTTTTCTTAAGAATAAAGCCATTTTTCTGGCATCCTGAGAGATATTCTCTCTTTGTGTCAAGTCAAATTTCATTGAATAAGTCTTCAGACCGTTTCAGACACATTAAGCACAGATTAAAAACAAGCAATAAAATGCTTAAATCCTGAAACATAAGACTTAAAGCATAAAACTAGCTAAAGGAATCTAAAATTAAAGTAGAAAAATTACATATACCTTTTAATAAAATAAAATATTATTCCTGTATTATTATAGTATTTATTTATTTATTTATTGCCCGCCTTTTTCCCAATACTGGGACTCAAGGCAGCTTACAAACTAAAACATGTACAATTAAAACAGAGATATACAAAAATTAAAAATATAATTTTAAAAATAGTACAATTTAAAAATATTTAGAACATTTAAAAACATTTTAAATACAAAATAATTTTTAAAATCCAAACTATAAGCAGCACATCCACAGAGGTCTCAACTACTCCCCAAAGGCCTGTTGAAACAGAAAGGTTTTAGCCTGCCTCCAAAAGCACACCAAGGAGGGAGCCAGTCTAGCTTCCCTGGGAAGGGAGTTCCAGAGCCCCGGGGCAGCCACAGAGAAGGCCCTCTCCCGCGTTCACACCAGGCGTGCCTGTGATGGTGGTGGGATGGAGAAAAGGGCCTCCCCTGAAGAACTCAGGGGATGGGCAGGCTCGTAAGGGAGAATACGGCTCCCTTTGTTTGTGGATTTCTAGCTTTCCAGTTTGGTCCAGAAGTAGACCAGTAGCCATCGCGAGGAATGTCGGGGTGGTGGTGATATGTATTTATAAAAATCCATTGCTTTGGGATGGAGGAGAAACTTTCTCATTCCACACTTTAGTGTGAACTTTCCTAATTACGCATGTCTAAACCAATACTTGAACCAAAACTCAGGTAGCAGTCCTATGGGGTACATCCTGGCTGCTCGTAAGCCTTTGAACTCGGAGGCTTCTGTGTATCCAATGCAGAGCACGAGATGCCTTGTGCCTCCCACTCTGCGTTTGAGTTAGATGGGCGATTTCGCCTGTCTAGCGGAAGGGGAGGGAAGGAGGCTGGACACAGCTGGGGATACCTCATAGCCCCACATCCCCAGTAGCCTTCCCTCCCCACCTCTTGGAACGCCTGCTTTTCCCCATCCCTGTACTGTGTTTTGCGAGCATGGAGAAGTAGCCAGCATGGTTCTCTCTGCACTGGCTGTGGGGAGGGAGGGGAATATGGTTCCCTGGCTCCAAGCCCTGGTTCCAAGCTTGGAGCCAGGCAACTGAACAATCCTATGTCTCCCAGTTATCTTTCTAACTTCACACTTCACCAAATTTTGCAATAGAATTCTCCAGTCTGAAAATGTGTCCCAAAATGTGTATCTTAGGGGAAAGCATAGATTTTTTAAAGTGTATTTTATTGAAAAGAATATTTTAAAATGCAAAAAAAAAAATTGACTTGCAAAAAAAGTGTGTATTAGATGAAATTGTTTACAAAAAATGCACGAATTACAAGAAATGTGCAAATTATGCATTTATAAAAAGATCTCAGTGCTGGGGACAAACTAAAGATTGGAAAAATGAGAAATGGAAATGCTTAAACCAACAGGCTGATCCATTCCTACTGATATTCTGTCACGCTCCTTGTAGCATGGCCAAGAGAGAGAACATTGGGTAAGGTTAAACAGACAAAAACAAGATCAGTTCTTAATAGCTGAGTTACCAGGAGTAGAAAAAAATTGATTTCCTCCTGATAAGTAGGGCCTACTTCAGCTCCACTCCTAAATGCACCTTTTTACATTGCCCCATAGAAATGAATCCTTTCATGCCTTCCTATGCAGGGGGGGGGGGGGGTTGCATGTTGGCAGCTGTAGTCTCTGATTCTCTGCAGAACTGTCCCATATGAGCATGTAGCCTCAACAGGGCTCCAGGATAAAGTATCACACAAGAAGAGGAAATGGCTCCCAGGTTCAGGAATGACTCTCTTCACTCCACCCAGGTTGGTCACTGGGCCATAAAGGCTTACCTGTTCAGGCTAGGATCTAGCCTGGGCAAATATTATTTTCCCTGGCTCTGACACTTGGCTTGATCTTCCGGCTCTGACGCGACTTGACCTCTTGGCTGTGATGTCTGATTTGGCAGCTCCTTCTTCCTGGCTCTCACGCCATGGCTGCCTATGGCTTAGTTGTGAAATGTAATGAGGGCCAGTCCTACCATCAGGCAGGGCGAGGCATCCGCCTCAGGTCGCTGGTTTTGGCTGCCATGAAAGGACAGCAATCCATTCATTATTTGAATTTATTGCTGTTGTATTTTTATTTCCAGGGACTGGGCAGTAGGATTTTCCGTCTCAGGTGCCATAATAATTTGATCAGTTTTGAGTCTTATGCACTTTGACTTGTGGAGGTGGGGCCAGGGGCGGAGCTCCATTTGCTGCTCTGTTTCAGGCAGCAAAATATCTTAGGCGTTGCAACTCCTACAATTAATTTTTTTTTAAATCAATTCATACAAATCATCTCTCCACCAGTCATAATTAAAGACATTTCATTAATTTAAAATAGACATGTGGTAAATAACTCATTTGGGACTGTTGCACTATAGACTCTCCAACACAAAAAGGGAAATGGGGGAATCCCTGTAAGGGGGGAACTTTGCCCATTGAGATGGTTAGTGTTTTGCCCCTGATGCACTAGATTTCCACAGGCAGGAATTTCCACAGGGGAATTCTACAACATGAACTCTTCATGCGTGATAGGGTCCCAAGAGAGCTGTGATCGCTGATTGCTCTGAATGTCTATATCAGCTCTAAACTGCCGGGATTTAAAATCACAGAGAGAGAGAGAGAGAGAGAGAGAGAGAGAGAGAGATGCAAATCTCTGTCTGGAGTAGAAACAGGTTCACATCTCCCTTTATGAATTTGTGGTTGTGGAAATCCCAAAGCACCACGTATTTGTGTGTCTGAAACAAAAGCGTATGAAATAGGAACGTCTGAAAGTGCATGCAGTTTCAACTTCTGCAGAAAAGGATCAAAATAACGGGCATGAGTGGGCAGTGGGGGGAGTTGCGGGGTGGGGAGAGGAGATCTTTTTATGGTGACATGCTTCGGGCTCTCCATGTGCCTGGTTGCATGCAGTGGAGGCTGATGGCTCCGGAGTCAGTAGGGCGGTGAATCTGCTCCAGGTTTGAGTCACAACCCATCAGAATTCTAAAGGAGCTATCCAAGGTGTAGTGTCAGTGGGGTGGTGAATCCACTCCAGGTTTCAGTCAGAACCAGTCAGAATTCTAGAGGAGCTATTCACACCTTGGACAGCTCCTTTAGACTTCTGAAGGGTTGTGACTCAAACCTGGAGCGGATTCACCGTCCTGCTGACTCCAGAGCCATCAGCCTCCACTGCATGCAGCCAGGCACATGGAGAGCCTGACTGACAACAACAGCAGATTCACTGCCCCACTGATATCGAAGCTACCAGCCTCCACTGGATGCATTTCTTTTCAATGTGCCCCATGTTGCAAGAGGTTGCCAGAGCTGGCAGCTTCACGGGCTGGTCATTTGGCACAAGGAGCGGCAGGGCGAGCCCTTTGCCACGTTCCTAGGTCAGCATAGCGAGCTGTGGTTTGCATCCGATGTTGCAATGGCGGCGTTGCAAGCTGTGGTTTGCAGCTCTCTCATTCTTCCTTTATTACATATGCCAGCTTTATTCATTGCCCTGCTTAAACGTTAAACGTGTGATTAGTTGGGGCAGAGGGGAGTCATTTGAAACAAGCTTTTGCGGAGCAGAGACAGGGGTAGATAAACAAAGAGGCAACTAGCCAAAGAACCCATCTTCATTCCCATCTCAGGGGGGCATCTTCTCCCATGTAGCCTCCTCGCTATGCTTTACAACAGGGGTATTGAACCTCAGGCCTGTGCTCCCCGCCTGGCCCTCTGAGGCTCCTCAGAAGGCCACACCCCTTCTTTTGGCCACACCCCCTTACCTCACTGGACAGCTTCCTGGTTTTTGCATGTTTCCCCAACGCCATTGTAAAAGCTTGAAATGCCTCTCCTGAGGCTTAATTACCGGTAATAAGAACTAAAATAGGCTGTAAGTTTTGGTATTTTGCCTGTGGCCCTGCTCCATTTGCCTTCAGCCCCACCCAGCATGAGAAAGTGGCCCCTGAGAACTTCTCCAAAATGGAATCCGGACCTCGGGCTGAAAGAGCTTCCACATCACTGCTTTAAGATCTGTCAATGCCCTGCACGGATCAGTTTTTTAATCAGTTTTTGTATTTTGTGTTTGGTGTTGTTCCCCGCCTCGATCCGTTGGGAGAGGCGGGTGATAA
Source organism: Anniella stebbinsi (assembly GCA_029215795.1). Classification (NCBI taxonomy): domain Eukaryota; kingdom Metazoa; phylum Chordata; class Lepidosauria; order Squamata; family Anniellidae; genus Anniella; species Anniella stebbinsi. The sequence continues at coordinate 86,106,860 of JARDYH010000007.1, forward strand.
ATATATTATTATTATTATTATTATTATTATTATTATTATTATTATTATTACCACTTGTGAACATGACATTGGCATTCACCAGGACTAGGGGCTTTTTAGTGGCTGCCCCAAGGTTACAGAATGCCCTCCTGAAGAAGGGAGACAAGGCTCCAACCTCAGAGCCAGGAATCTGAGCTCCCATCCCTGCCCCCTTGCAGCCAGTGCAGAGAGAACTGTGCCGGCTGCCTCTCCGATGTGACTTTAGAGAGGAGTGGAAGGGGGCTTGCCAGTGGACTGGGGAAGGAGGAGACTGGGGGAGCTGGCTTATGCTGTAACCTAGGGCCTGCCCAGCCTTTTTCCCTTCCACTTCCCAGAGCCCTAGCTGGATGGGTGAAAAAGCCTGTCTAGCCATAAGATCACCTCCACTTCTCCTTCTGCTCTGCATTGGATGATCATAAGCATTGGATGGTCATACGGCCATTACAGTAGGATTGTGGCCTATAAGCAGCAATGGGGGTAGGGGGTGGGAATCACCTCAGAACCTGTCATCTCAAGTGTCTGGGAAAGTGGAATTTGAGGGATTGCCTAGTTTGCCTGGATCCTCTGGAATTTGATCAACCCGTAGCATGGATTCTATGCACTTCCGGTATTGTGAGGTGGTTTGCGCTATATTTTCACATTGCACAACAGAATAACAGTATAAAGAGAACGATTAAAATGCCATGCTTCCAGCACAGCCCCTCCCCTCAAAATCTACCCAAGCTTGTAAGGAAAAAGCCTTCGGGTGGGTTTAATGAGCAGCGTTTGCCTGTGATTTTATGCTTTGATTTGTAACTTGTGGGATCGTTGGGAAACAATCGCCGAGTGTGTTGACAGATGCAGAGAATCGGCAAACACATGGATGTTCTGAACACAGAGCCAGCTGGAGATCCATCATTTCCTTCATCTTCCTAACTTTCCCGTCTACGATTCAGAGCCAATTCATGCGCAATGTCATTAATGATAGCCTCACGATTACCTGCGCACAAGAAGCCCGCCTCCAAAGATGTCCCATTTGGCGGTGCATTTCATTTCCTTCACCGCCCAAATATCCCAGGGTGAAGAACGTGTGATCTGACAAACATGTGGTGTCCATGTGTCTACTTTCACATCTGAACAGTTTGTCATGTGGTTACATGGCAGTTTCCGTACTGCTTCCTGTATAGTAACAGTTGCCAGTATATTTTTGCTGCAGACAAGAGCCAAAATGGATTTGCTCCCTAGATTATTCCCTTGCCAGTTTTGTTGTCGAATATTCATCCTCCAAAGATTTGAATACTTGCCAAACATTGACCAATGGCTTGCTATATCTATAAGTTCGCCTCTGGTATTTCATTTCAATTTTGGAAACTTGGCACTTGACATGCAATGGTCTTTACTATTTGACAGCATTTGATAACTGATGTGAAAACAAGCTTTCAATATTTATTTATTTATTTATCTTTTTAAGGACATTTTTATACCGCCCAATAGCAGAAGCTCTCTGGGCGGGTTACAAAAATTAAAATCATGACAAGTATTCAAAATATAAAACAAGAACAATATTAAAACATAGCATAAAAGTACAATATAAGAACACAAGCAGGATAAAACTAAGCAGCAATGCAAAATTAATACAGATTAAAAATACAAATTTAAAACAGCAAAGTTAAAAAAATTAAACCAATGAACTGTTAAAATACTGAGAAAATAAAAATGGTGCCAGGCGAACCTCTCTAGCGAGCTCATTCCACAACCGGGGTGCCACAGCAGAGAAGGCCCTCCTCCTGGTAGCCACCTGCCTCACTTCCTTTGGCATGGGCTCACAAAGAAGGACCCCTGAGGATGATCTTAGGGTCCAGGCAGGTACATACGGGAGGAGGTGTTCCTTCAGATAACCTGGCCCCAAGCCATTTAGGGCTTTGAATGTTAATACCAGCACTTTGAATCGGGCCCGGATCTGGACAAGCAGTCAGTGAAGCTGGAAAAGAACTTGTGTAATATGGTCTTGTTGGCCAATCCCTATTAACAATCTGGCTGCCCTATTTTGTACTCGTTGAAGTTTCTGGACCTTTTTCAAAGGCAGCCCCATGTATAATGCTTTGCAGTAATCCAGACGAGAGGATATCAGGGCGTGGATAGCTCTTTAGCTATCAAATACTTCCAAATATTACACTGCATTTGAGCTCAGTGAAATCATATTTGTTCTTTGACCATTTTCGATGGCTGACATGCAATGGGATTGTGCATTTGTTCACTGGCATTCCGCAACTTTTCTGACAACGTTTGATAGCAGTCATTTCTATTTAATGGCATCTGACAACAGTTGAGGGTTGACATGGAAATGTCTGTTGTTATCCAGCAACGTTGACAACTCCATATTTGTCCCATAGCATGGGAAGGAAAGTCATGTTCCGGTTACCTCCAAGATAGACTACAGCTGTGCGCTTTACGATGTGGGTCTGCCTCTAAAGATAGCCCAGAAGCTGAAGCTGGTGCAAAATGTGGCCAGCCAGATATTGCTGGGGTCAAAATGCTGAGTACCTGATGTGGGGGGGGGGGGCATTTATTTATTTATTTATTTATTTACATTATTTTACCTGCTCTTCACCCCCACCCCAAAAGACACCCAGGGCAGATTACAAAGATTAATAATGAGACAGTCCCAGCCTCACAATCTAAAAGACGCAGCACCAAAGGAAAAAAAGTTTGGGAGGGTAGAGGGGGGGAAGCACAGAAATGAGACATCAGCTCTTAATTTCAAAGTTCTTCTGGGTTATTTTGTCCGATGATGGGGCCAAGGTGATTTCCCCCTTGCCATGGTGTTCCTTCTGGGAATGGAGTCCTCTTCTTGTCACATATATTACACATCACATGCAAGCTCCGAACAGAATCCCTGTCTCAGGTGGGTGTCATCCTAGTGGAGCTTAGCAACACAAGAGGGGAAGGAGATACTCTTGGAGGCTCTTAGCATGATGGCATCTTCCTGTCCCACTGACCGGAGGTTAATTGAGAGCAAGGGTGACAGAATCAACAAGCACCACACCAGACCTACCATATAGACCATGGAAAGGGTCAGCAGCACTCCCCTTTGAATGGTTTTTCTTGAGGATGACTTCATCTGCAATACTCTCAATGGCGGCCATTGTTGCTGCTGTTGTTTTAATTAATAAACTTCGGTTCAGCTGCTAATTGAGCAGGAGGCCCATTCACCCGAGCAAAGTGGGTGACCTAGACGAAGCGTTCTATTAAAAATTCATCATGAATTCCTGCGCCTCAATTCTCAGGAGGAAATGCCTGAGCGGAGGCCCCGTCTATCGGTAGATGAGCTGTCATTATTGATGTTTTCCTAGATCTGGGGTGCATAGGGTGGCCCCTTGTCCTCTTTTACAGAGGACCGTCCTTTATGCAAAGGCATCCTCTGTTTGAACTGCTGCCCCGTCCAATTCCAGTTTAAAGAAAAAGAACCCTAAGGATCGTTGCCCACCCGCAGGTAGCACTTGGGACAGAAGACTGTACAGGGAATCAGGCAGCTTACCTGGTCACAGTCTTCCACACTACCGTCAGATGGGCTGTATTTCCATCTAGATTGTAATCATCACCATTTCTAAATTTGCATCAATACCTATTAATTGGCATGTACCCATTTATGCAAATCGGTGTCCCCATTTAGGACGATTCGTAAGAGGCCAACCTAGATCTGCAATGATGGAGACCAGTGGCATAGCAGTAACATTTAGCAGCTTAAGTTGAGTTTAAGCCTTTGGCCTGGCTGGGAGTTTAAAATTGTTTTAAATGTTAGCTGTTTTTATGTTTTATGTTTTTAAATTTTGTATATTGACTTTTCATGTTCAGTCTTTTAATTTTTGTAAAGTGCCCAGAGAGCTTCGGCTATGGGGCAGTATATAAATGTAACTAATAATAATAATAATAATAATAATAATAATAAAGCATGCAGGATATGCTCTCTGCTATTGGTTTCCGCTGGGCTCAGCTGAAAAAAAGGAGTTAGAAGAAGCGTCACGAGACCAGGCCAGGTTTCTCCCTCCCCTCCCTGATGAGCTGTCTGCTCAGCCTCCCCTCTGGCTGTCCTGGATCACAACTCCCATCATCCATAGGCAGCATGACCATGGGTGATGGGAATTGTAGTCCAACACAACTGGAGGGTACCAGGTTGGAGAAGGCTGGTCTAGACTTTGGGAAAGGTTACTTGCTTGTTTGTTTGTTTGTTTGTTTGTTTGATGTGTAAACTTATCTCATCACCACAAAGAAAGCCCTCTGCTTTGTCACCAGATGGGGCATCTGTATTACTGCAAGCTCTAGCAGGAGAGCCAGTGTGGTGTAGTGGTTAGAGCAGGGGGCGAGGAACCTTCCTCTTGCCAAGATCCACGATACCTCAGTCAAAACATGTCAGAGGTTGCATTCTAGCTGGGGGTGAGGCCAGAGCCATAAGTGCTCATTATGCAATCATGGGGTGGGGTGGGCTGGGATTTACAACCAGGTCTTTCCCTTCCCTGACTTCAGCAAGATTTCCTCCATCAACTTTGTACTTGGGGGAAATGAGCGGCATGGAGTAAATACGGAAGAGCAGGACTGGCAAAGGCCACAGCCTGGAGAGAGATCAGATGTCTGGACTGAGAGGCCTGGAGTTCCGTATTTGGCCCAGGAAGTGCCACCCCCCTGGATCAGAGTGAAAGGTGAGGGACGAGAAAGCCTAGTTCAAATCTGCACGCTGCCATGAAGCTGACTGGTTCGTCTTGGCCCAGGCACTCCCTCTCAACCTGACCTACTTCACAGGGTTGTTGTAAAGATAAATGGGACATCCATGCACGCCACCTGAAGGCAGGAAATAAGAAAGCCCCGTCATCTCCCGAGACCTTCTTTTCTTGTTTGGGTTTCCACCAGATCCCTCCTGACTATCATGTCTCTCTCCTTCTCCTTGTGCGCCTTAATTAACTTCAGAATCCGATTGCAAATAGGAAACAAGGCAGCTTTTGCCCTGATGCGGATGGATATTACTATTCCATTTGATGTGGCGATCGGAGGAATGCTGTTATTCATTCCTGCCTGCGATAAAACCCACATGTTTTGAAGACTTTGCACTTGGGGGGGGGAGCCCTCTTCAGAAAAGGGGTCGAGTGTGTTTTGCATGCATGGCATGAGATAAAAATGAGCCATACATATTGAAAGAACAGTCGGGCCTTTGTGCTGAATTGAAGCGGGACTCAGGGGAGGGGGCAGGATGATAAAAGCGAGGGGTGCCACTTGGGGGGGGGAGAGGTGTGAAGCGACCCATGGGCCGGTGAATCCACTCCAGGTTTCAGTATGAACCAGTCAGGACTCTAAAGGAGCCTCTCACCTTTACAATTCTGAATGGTTTGGACTGAAACCCAGAGCGGATTCACCGCCCCACTGACTTCGGAGCCACCAGCCTCTACTGCCTCAATTTCAGATTCTTGGTTCATCTCAAACTTTGAGAATTTCTCCAGTCTTAAGTTTGAATTGTCCCAAAGTTAGAGAACTATTTGTTAAAAAAAAATGCATAAAAATTCATAAACATTTTTTGCATTTCTTTGAATACATTTTTGTATTTCTCCGAATGCATTTTTGTACACATTTTGGCCAAATTTAGACATTTTGACCCAATTATGGCATTTTTGCAAATATTTTTTCCCTAACCCGCAGATTTCTATAAGCATTTTTGACTGAAGAACTCCAATGCAAAATGGCAGAGAAGTGAAAATTTATAAGGATAACTGAGTTTCAATTCGCATAGTGACTCAAAAGGCCGAAAATAGGCAAGTTCACATTAAAGGGTAAACTGAGTGAATTTCTCCCCGCTTCCCTAGTGAGATTACAAATCCCATCATCCCAAGACAGGAGGGGCACTGGCCCTGCTGGGTGTGGATAGTGGGAGTTGAAATCCAACACCTCCAGAGAGCGCCAGGTTGGGGAAAGCTGGTTTAGAGAATTTGACTTAGACTGGAGAGGCCTATTTCTGAAGGGCGAGGGAGTCTGGAAACTAAATTGAAAGAGATCTGGATATGACTAGTGTGGAGAATAAGAGAAAATTCAGGGAGACACGAAAGCCATCTTCAGATATCTGGAGGGCAGTCATTTAGAAGATAGTAGGTTGACCAGATAAAATCCAGATCAGGGCTCATGTAACTTTAACAGTTGTAGAGAAAAGGGAATTTCAGCCAGTGTCATTTAAATGCAATTAGTTCCTGGTGAAAATCCCTCTTCATCACAACTGTTAAAAGTTGCAGGGGCCCTGCCTTCTTTTGTATAGTGCCTGCAACTTTAACTGTTGTGATGAAGAGGGAATTTCACCAGGAACTAATTGCATACAAATGACACTGGCCGAAATTCCCTTTTCTCTACAACTGTTAAAGTTACATGAGCCCTGATCTGGATTTTATCTGGTCAGCCTAGAAGATAGAGCAGATTCTCTATGGTTCTCTATTGCTCCAATGGTGATGGCTAGCTCCAATGGATGCAAATTGCAGGGAAGCTGGTTTCAGCCAAGCATTAGGGGAAACTTCCAAGGGAGGCTGGCGGCTTCTATTTCAGTTGGGCTGCAAATCCATTCCTGGTTTCAGTCAAAACCGTACAGAACTCTAAAGGAGCAGTGAAAGGTGCTGAACCTATTTTGTGAGTAGGGTTCAGCACCTTGTATAGCTCCTTTGGAGTTCTGACTGGTTCTGACTGAAACCCAGAATGGATTCATAGCCCCACTGAAATCAGAGCTACCAGCCTCCACTGGAAACTTGGCAAACTCTGTCTCAGGAGGTGGAAGTGGGCTCACTTTTACTGAAGTTTTTTTAAAATCATATTCATATAAGTTTAAGAGAGTGGGTGGACAGCTATTGGCAGAGTTGCTGTAGTTGCACAATTCCTACTTTGGTCAGGGGGATGGACTAAATGACCTCTAGGGTTGCTTCCAACTCTATACTTTTATTATTTTATTAATCTTCCCTCATGCTGTGGGCTAGTCACTCTCTCGCTCTGGTAATAATTGAGGTGGGCACCAGGTTGGGCAAAGATTACTGTAAACATTTGTTAACATTAGGATTTTCACAGAGTGGGAAAGGGCCATAGACCAGGGGGTAGAGAGGCTCTCAGGTGGCTGGATCCACAGCATCTCCAGCTGAAATATCTCAAGCTGGAAGAAGAGCCTGGAAGGTCACTGTCACTCAGAGCAAACGGTGTTGGGTCAGGGTAGAGATGAATAGAGCAACTGCTCGATCCAGTCTATGGCAGCCTTCCCCAACATGGTGCTGTCTAGATGTGTTGGATTACAACTCCCATCATCCCACAGCCAGCCTACGTTGTCGGGAGTTGTAGTCCAAGAGCTCGTAAGGAGACCCGGTTGGGCATGGATGATCTAAGGCATGTTTATGGTTCAGTGGGCAATACCTTGCAATGCAGTCAGCCAAAAACCTGCTTCCCTATGTCATTGGAAAGCAAGAGCAATTCTTTGATTGATGGATGGTTGGATTGGATTGGATTTGAACCCCGCATCTAACTCCATAATGAGGCAGCTTCTTGTTCGTAAAAGCTAAAAACAACAAATGCACGTTTACATTTTTATTTGATTCTGATAACTTGAACCTTTTCATGAATCTTCCCTTCCCCACCCCCCCAAAAAAACCCTAAAATGGAGTTCCTGTAGTTGGAATCGCTTCATATTGCACCAAACTATATTCTTCAGAACTGCTTGTGGGAGGGAGACATGCTAGTTAAAGTAGCATAAAATAAATATATATTTATCGTGTGAATAACAGCAACAAGAACTCATTTCCATCCCGCATCAATGCCCGTGATATTTTGCAAGGAACAGGCCTCACGCGGTCTTTGCTGCTGTTTTTATCATGGTTTTATTCTGCACTATCTATCTATTTGTTATTGCTTTAATGTTTTCATTCTATGCCCAGAGAACTTCGGTTACTGGGCTTCTTAAAGGTATAGCAAATAAACAATTCGACAGGTCTCCAAGGGGCTTACAATCTAAAAAATAGACACAATGAAATCATAGCAGGAAGGATAAGAAATGGAGATGGGAGGAAAACCAAGGGAAGAATATGCAATTGTTTCAATTGCATGTGCTTTATATTTTGGCTTAGCTACAATAGGGTGTTGGTACCAGAGAGTTTAAACAGGCGCACACACACACACACACACACACACAGAGCGAAACAGAACAGGAAGAAGGAACATAATTCCCTCTTTTTCTGATCTTCAGGCATGAGTGCCAAAAAAAGCCAAAATGGCACAACTCGCACACACAAAGGGAGATATCAGCAGATGCAGGGAAACCCCCACAGTTTGCAGAGGTTTAGGGGGATGACCTTAAGGAGTGTGTGGCGGGGGGGGAACCCACGACAATAAGGACTACATGCGCTCCGTTGGTACAGGATGCTGACGGACAACTGGTGCGGGGAGGTATGAGAAATTGGATAGGGGAGAGAATGGAATGGAGTCTACCTTTGGCGTTCCAGAAAATTGTTCCCTGCGGTGGTAATAGCTGACTGTCTGGAACACTTTCCAGGAGCACTCCGGGCTGCAAACACATTGTTTTGGCTCCCACTTCTCGTCTTTGATTTCTCAGGTAACGACCTTGTGCAAAAACCAAATATATAAATATCAAAATGCCATAAAGGGAGGGGGGGTTAATAATGCAGGGAGGGAGATAAACATCTGTTCTTGGATTTTCTTGGATGAGCAGAGGAAAAGAAAATAACTAATTTTCCATGTTTTTCCCCCCATTCAAGTAAAGCACGCACACATACCCCCCCCCCACACACACACATTTTGTTTATTTTTAACAACTTTTATTTATCATCCTCAATTGCCCAATCTATCTAGCCCGACGTTGGGCATGTCGACCGCCTCTCAGCAATTCCGGAAATTGCCCACATGTTCAAGGAGCATGAAGACCTTCCATTTGTACAACTCGGTGTTCCGAGGTGTCCTGCAAAACCTGGCCTGGGTCCCACTTAAATCAATGGTGCAGCGAGGCAGCTTTAGACTCTGGATTGCATGGGCTTAGGGGGTCCTCCTTCAGATGGTCAGCTGCACTACTTCAGTTGTAACATTTTTCTTCCCCCTGCCCTCCATGCTTTCAGTGTTGTCAGTGGGGCAGTGAATCCGCTCCGGGTTTCGGTCAGAACCAGCCAGAACTCAAAAGGAGCTGTCCAAGCACCTTGGAGAGCTCCTTTAGTGTTCTGGCTGGTTCTGACTGACTCCCGGAGCGGATTCACTGCCCCACTCCTTTAAAACTGCTTCTACATTCCTGATCATTAGGGGAAAAACCCACCAAGAACAACAAAACTCTTTGTCAACCATGATAAAAGGAAAAGACACATGCTTTTGAAGCTTACTTGAAAATCTAGCATTGAGGTGGCCAACTTGTGGCCCTGCAGATGTTTTGGCCTACAACTCCCATCATCCCCAGCCAGCATAGCCAATGGTGAGGGACCGTGGGAATGGTAGGATGCTAGCAAATGGAGTTTGCTTCTTCTACTCTGATGCCTTCATCACCTGCTCCTCTCTGGGTGGTTACTTGGGGCGGGGGGCGCTGAGATTTGAAACCCTAAACTTTGGCCCCAAGCTCCAGCCCTGGCAGTGGCCCAGCCTGAAATCTGTGAGCCTCTCTGCAGCTCAGAGGAGCTTGTTTAAAGCTGTGACCGAATGGAGCGTTACAATTTGAAGCACTCTGTCTTCTACAGGCTGAGAGAAGTTATAAATCACAATGGTCGGTTAATTGCCTTCCGGGCTCAACTTTTGGGTGCATTGTTTGCAAACGTTGGAGTATTTTATTACCTAAATGCAGACATTGATTTTAAGGATTTATATCCTGCCTTTAGAGACCAGAGACGAGGACTGCACTTCAAGCAGGTAGGGATGGGGTGGAGCTGACACGCACAGTGGCCATGATCCAGAGCCGGTGTTAAATGCTAGACATGACATGACTTGCATGCAAACAATTAATGGGCCATGTTGTTGGGTTTTTAAAATGTTTAGGGTGGCCAGGTATCCTACTTTACAGAGGACAGTCCTCTATTTGAAGGTGCCCTCTGTTGGAGGAGCTGGTTCGAAGTCATGAACTACAAGGTTGGAGAACCGATCAGGGCCCTTGAAGATGCCCATCCACACTTAGTCCTGGGATAGCAGGCTGAGCAGGCACACAGGTCACCTGCCCATCTTCTTTACTATGGCAAGATGTATTGCATTTCTATTTAAATTATAGCAATCATTTCAAAATTCACATCTATACATGTAAATTAGCTTATGCAAATATTATGCAAATTTGTTTCCCTTTTTTTATGTTGTAAGTTGCACGCTAAATGTAAACAGCTGTCATCTATGGGGAGAGCAACCAGGATTGGGACTAGGGCACACAGGGAAGGGGGCATAACCCTTTCCCCCATTGCCATCCTAATGAAACCCCATGGGTGCCAGTAGGGGCTTCTTCCTCGGGCTAATCATAGCAGCTTCTGGGAGACGTTGCAGTCTCCCCTTCCCCACATACCAGGTTCCTGATCCGGCTTGCCACCCACCACTTGTGGCAAAGTTTTAATGGTACACATTAATTGCTCACATGCTCCTTTAGAGTTCTGGCTGAAACCCGGAGTGGTTTCACCACCCCACCAACATCAGAGCCACCAGCCTCCACTGCTTATACTTGCCCTCCTTTGCAGGGTTGTTGTAGGACTTATTGAAGCTCAATTTAACCATGGCATGCCTTTACCCATGCAGAATTATGTGCCCATGTCACATCTGAACTGGCTTGCCTATGCTGTCCAGGGTGACATATGTGCCCATGCAGAGATTCAAGGTCTGGGGGAGGCATCCTATTGCTGTGCTAATGCTGCACCCACTGGAGCCAGCAAACCAGATTAGATGTGATGCAGAGCTACACATGAAGCTCTTTGTTTGCGTGGGTATGATTTTGAAGCACCTCTGTCTCCATCTTTACATTGAGACTTGGATCACGTAGGTGAAGCACTTCAAATGCCATGAAGCTGCTATTAGCCACAAAGGGTTGCTGAAAAGGTTGCTGCAAGCCAAATTAGTTGCAACGACATTAAAGACATCTTTGCATTTCCTTTGGAGGAGCAGCTTTTGTCGAGGAAAGGGTTAAATTCCTCCCCCCCCCCCCCCGTGCCTGCATCAACCTTGATAGGCACATGCTTCTGGGAGATGCTGTTTGCATTTTAAAAGAATGTATTAAATTCAAAGATGCATTTAATGACTGGTTTTGCATAGTCATTGTGACACCTTGGGGCTTATTTAAGTGGTGCCCATGTAGAACCCATGGCCTGTTTCAGGGCTATACAAGGGTTGTTTAACAATCACTTAACTCACGGTTCCTGAGTTCGGACAACATAACAAGCCGCAGCCATGGCTTGAATATCCAAATTGGGTGCTGGCAAGCCCCGCAAGCCAACATGGCTTAAAGAATTGAGGTGTGCATTGCTTCAGATCCAAATCCCGAATCTGAGGCAAATCAGGGTGATTCTGAGGGCTTTGAAACAGATCTGAAGCAAAGCAAAATAGTTCAGAATCGGTCTGAAGCGAATCAGCATTGCACAAATTGATTTGGATTGATTCGGAACTTTTTTCAAGTGCAGACCGCCTGTCTGCACTTGAAAATGTTTCTTTTGTTAGAGTAGGGAGGGGGGAGAAGTTTGAAGGGGAAATTGGCTGTTATATGCTTTTAATTAGTTTACGTATTGTATATTGTATGTTATATTGTTGGTACTGATGTTGTTCCCTGCCTCAATCCGGAGGGAGAGGCAGGTAAGAAATAATAATAATAATAATAATAATAATAATAATAATAATAATAATAGACAGCTTCATCCCACAATCCTCTCCAGTAGCCCAAGGACAATCAGGAGATCGAGTTTCCTTCGTCCTTGATTATTGTGGGTTAGACTTGGTAGGAGTGTGGTGTTTGGGGCTGGCTAGCTTAGGTTCCTTATTGGTGTGTGTTTGGGGGCAATGGTACTTGGATCTTTCTTGAGCCTTCCCCCTTCTCTCACTGTTATCCTTTGCCTCTATTTCTCTTTCTGCTTGCCTTTTTTTAAAAAAAAAAAAAAATACTGTGTTTGTTCCAATACTTCCCTCCTTCCTTCTCCTTCCTCCATTTTCCCTGAAAAAAGCAAATTTTGCCAGTTCATTACACAAATACCACTGCACCAATCTGTCTGGAAATTGGAAGACATGAGCACCTCCACAATGTCTGTAAGGTTTCCACATATTATGTTCATATCATGAAAAACAAAAAAGTTATAGCACTTTGCTTTGAGTAGTTTCCCTAAAGAAAGCAAAACTTACCAGTACTTTGCATCAATACCACTGCACCAATCTGTCTGAAATTTGGCAGATGTGATCACCCCTACAGTATCAATAAGGTTTCTGCATTTCATGCTTGTATTAGGGATGTGTATCGTATCGTTAAAATGTCCAATAACAATATGATAAGGTCATTATCGGACATCCAATTAACAATAACGATACAATAGAAAAACCTCCAATAAATATCCGATCCGAAAATTTTCAGCCCGATTATATCAGATTATCAGACTGCTATATAAATAAACCTATAACTTCTGTATTTTAAAAGTTAGAGGCTTGAAACTTGGTCACACTGCTTATGGGTTATGCCTATGTATGTGTATGAAATTTAAGATCGATCCCTCCAACCCTTGAGTTTATATTAATTTTTGACAGGTCTGAATGAATGCACGTGGCAAGCTGTCATTCTGACCTGTCAGAACTTAAACGTTCTTTAATAAATTCATATAAACTCGAGGGTTGGAGGGATCGATCTCAAATTTCATACACATACTTAGGCATACCCCATAAGCATTGTGACCAAGTTTCAAGCCTGTAACTTTGAAAATACAGAAGTTATAGGATTTTTTCTAAAAAAATTCATCTCCATAGGGCACAATGGGGCTGAAAATTAAATATCAGATTTTCGATAATTATCATGAAGACAATAAGATTAACCTACGATATTATCGGAGGCGATAATTTTTTTGGTCCAAAATTCTGATAATGATAAAATACGATATTTTCGGGCATGCACATCCGTAGCTTGTATCATGGAAAATCAAAAAGTTATAGGCATTATAGGGGAAATGAGAAATCCGACCGAATCTCGATTCGGAAATCCGAATCATGATTTGGATTCAGATCCAAAGCAAATTGAAACAGGTCTGAATCAGTCCAAAGCTAAACAGGCCTGATTCAGACCCTATGAATTGGGATCCGAAGCAAATCAGGCGGTCTGTGCACAGCCCTTTTAAATAAGCCATGGTGGGCTGTTTGATCGTGCAAACTGGCCCAGTGTCACATCTACTTTTGGCCCTGATATATTTTTTGCCTCTGTAAAAGGAGAAGAAGGAGAAAGGCAGGTACCCATATAACACTACAGATGGAGGTGTGCCAGTGTCTCATTTGTTATTGCTTTAAAAAAATGGGGGAGAGGTGAGACCCAAGCTATGGTTTGGACAAGAGGTTAATTCTTTCTCCCTAAATCAGTGCGAATTTCCCCACCTCCTACCTCTGGAAAAGCTATGGGGGGATTCTCCTCCATGGGTTTAGAAGCTGTAGGGTGAGGGGTGTGTGATTTGGATGGGGAAAGAAGTCCTGGGAGAAAGGGCTAGACCACATCTCCCTGCACTGTGGTCCCAATCCAAACTGCAGCGAAGGAGGAAGAGGAGGAGAAAAGCAGGAGAGCACAGAAATACCTCCCCACACCCTAGTTTGGCCCTTGTCATCACAGTGTGAACTGACACAACGCCTGGCGGGGAAGGAAGTAAAATAGCCATATATTTACCAGTTGCCTGCTGAATGGAACATACTCATTCTCTTAAATAAAACGATTAGGAGATCGTAGTCCGATATACTCTGAATTCAGAGCAATTAAGCTGAGCTTTATTTGTTGAGAAACGTATTGGATTTGACAGCAGTTTCCTCAAACTGTAATTGCACTTTCCTCTGTCGTGGAGGTCAAGATGGCTACATACTTACACTGCAATCCTATGCCTGTTTACTCAGAAGTAACATCCATTGTGTCCATTGGGGCTTACGCCTTACTGGTAAATGTGTTCAGGCTTGTAGCCTTAAGCAATGAACTGTAATTGCCAAAGAATGGCAAAATGTTTCTTCTTTGTTAGGGGTTGCTTTTTAACTTCACCCATAACTCTTTGGGGGAACCTTCCAGGAGTTGCAGTGCAAAACATCTGGAGGGCATCAGGTTGGGGAAGGCCGCTTTGGGGGATATGCTCTTTTGAAAACAGTGGGACTTACTTTCAAAGCTGCATGTGTTTTTTTCAAATCAGAGCACTGGTTTCTTAAACAAAGTGGATATTCTAACCTCTTCCTCTGGTCACCTTGAGAATTGATCATTCTGCAGAAATCCAGAGACCCTATACTGGGCAGAATAAGCGATTGATTATAGGAAGGAAAAGAAAAAATATCTGAGAATTTGATCTTTAGCCCCACTGATGATTTGTAGGGGGTGGGGGAGATTTCAAGGAGACATATTGGGCTGACCCCAAGATCTGCCTTCCACAAGAGGAAGGGCTTTGCTCACAGAAGGACCCCCATTTGGGTTGTGGGGATCCCCCCTCACACACACACACCACCTCATCCCATTTGCAGGGTTGCCTAATTCTCTGGGCAGCATTTTTAGGAGGGTGCTGAAGGCAAGACAAGGCGAGGAAGTCCACTTCCACTGGTGTAGTTCATCCAACTTAAATCTGGATCCAACCCATTTGGAGTTGTGGTTGTGGTTATTATTATTATTATTATTATTATTATATAGAAATTAGAGGAGGAGAATAAAGATCTGCATCACACCTTAGAGTCATGAAAGCATTTCACACATGTTATTGCAGTAACCTTTGCAACAACCCTGTAAGGTAGGTCAGTGTTATCATTAGCCCCATGTTAGAGACGGCAGGAGGCTGTTTATGGGAGAGATGAGAGTGGAATTGGGCTGTCTTGATTTACAGCTCAGTCTCTAAGGGCACAATCCTATGCATATTCAGATGGGGGAAAGTCCTACAACTCCCAGCATTCCACAGCCAGCTTGGAGTTGCAGGGATGCTGAGAATTGCAGGACTTTTTCTTCCCTTTCTTTCTTTCTTTTTTATAACTTTGGAATATCCAGTAAGGGGCGGGGAGCATTAGTGGGACTACCAGCCTAATGCTCTTTTCACTGTATACTTGGTGGGAGGTAAACAGGCTGTGGGTTTCTGGAAACCTCCACTGGCAGTGAGGTTTTGATTTGAATATACCCATAGGGTTATGGCAACACCAGCAGCTTAGAAGCAGCCTCGAAGGATGAGGTTTAAGCGCCAACTAGTGGCCAAAGGAGAAAACATCATCTCGGATTGATTTCGGGGGAATAATAGGATTGTATTCTAAGCTTCCAGAACTGTGTTTCCCAAACTTCTGGTAGCAAAGCGAGACTTTCGATTTGTCTGCCTCGAAGCAGAAGGCAGGCACCCTTCGCTCTTACACGAGAACACGTTCGCTTGCGGCGCGTGGGAAGAGTTGCGCGCTCCTTGGAGCAGTCAGGTAATTTTAGGTTGCAATCCTATGCGTGTTTACAGTGAAAAAAATCCCACAACTCCCGTATGACTCCCCCCCCCCGTCTAAACATGAATAGGATTGTACCCTTAGACTGAAGTCTGCATGGTCTTACAGCCCCCCCCCCCCTTTGGACTGCACTTGCTTCAAAATGTAGCAATCCAGCCCTGCTGCATTTGAAGCCCCCTGCTCATTCTCTTGAGTGGGACCCCCAGACAACTGCCCCAACGTCTTCCCCTGGCGGCAGCACCATTGTACCCACCCACTCACAGAAGCCCACTCGCCATGTTCCTGCAGAGAGAGCAGGATTTAAGCATGCCTACTCACTGGAAGGGGTGGGGGTTCTCGATTGTCACCAGAGTGGCTTGTTTATTTTATTTTATTATGTTGTTTTTTAATTACAGTTTATTACATTTATATCTCCTGGGGTTAGGCTGAGAGAGAATGACTTGTCCCAAAGTCACCCAAGCTGAGTAGGGATTTGGGCCCGTGCGTCTTCCCTTAACCTGGTGCCCTCCACATGTGTTGTGCTAACTGGGAAGGATGAGCGTTGCAGGGCAATGTCTTTGGAGGGCGCTAGGTTGGGGAAGGCGGCTCTAACCACTCTAATCTCCCCCCCCCCCCGAAGATCAGTTTGGCAATTTCTGCTCTAGACTCCGAAGCCTTCCTGTTTCCTTGAGGGTGGGATTTGGGCGCGGCGAGGGGGGGGGGGCATCTTATACACAGCAGCATTGCAAAACTCCTGGATGTGGATGTTGTTTGTAAAACGAAGCCAGTTGTATACCCGCTAGACAAACACGCACAGGCACATGGAGAGGGGCAGGTTCACATCCCCAGGAAAAAGGGAGGGAGAGATCCCTCTAGTTATTTTTACCTGTCAATATATTCATTCGCGGTGTAAATGGGTCTCAACACTCCGAAGCAAACACAAGCAACCTCCGCAGAAATAGCCACGAGAATCCAGACGCAAACCTCAGACTTTTCACCTAAAAAGGGAAGGATTTGTAATCCAAATCCTCGAACGCGCAAGAACTTTCCCAGAGGAGCAGAGACCAAACCAGCACCTTCCTCTTCCTCCTCCTCCTCGCCCCCCCCCCCTCTCTTTCTAGATTTTGGCCTCGCGGCCACGCCTTCCCCAACTTGCTGCCCTGCAAGGGTGTTGGACTACAGTTCCCAGCCTACCACGGCCAGGCCGGGCTGGAGATGATGGGGGTTGTAGTCCAACACCCCTGGAAGGCGCCCGGATGTGGAAGGCACCAGCTAAGACTTGCGCGGCCGGAAAGAAGCCATCCCCACAAACCTCCCTGGGCCTGAACGGAGGGCTTCCTCCCCACCAGCTCCGTCTAGCGAGGCCATCTCGCCCCGCGCGCTCTGACTGGCCCCAGGGGAAACCGAGCGGGCTTCACTTCCCGGTGGCACATATATCGGATCGGGCTGTAGGGATAATAGCCCACATTAGTCCTAATTGAAGTAGACCCATTGAAATGGATAGGACAAGTTTCTCCCCACTAATTTAAATCCCATTCATTTCAGTGGGTCTCCTCTAAGTTGGACTAACGTCCCCGCACTCCCTAAATCAGCCTTCCCCTTCAACCTCGAGCCCTCCAGATGTGCTGGACTACAACTCCCAGCATCCTCGCTGGCTGGGGATGCTGGGAGTTGTAGTCCAGCGCACCTGGAGGGCGCCAAGTTGGAGGAAAGGTTGTCCTAGGGAGTAAGAACACTGAAGTTGGTCAACTTAATTCTGTGGCCAATCTTTTGCCTTCGGGGGCCGCACTCCCTGCGCCCCGATCCCTACTCTGAAGAAGTCCCGCGGATGTCCCGAGTTGGTTGTGCGTAGAACTACACCTTGAAACTCCATTTCAGAGCAGAAAACACGCACGTACATTCTCCAGGGTTCCCCCTCCAATTGAATCAACGTGAGTTAATAATAATAATCTTTCGGCTGAATCGTCCTCTCCCCACCCCCACCCCCCAGGACTCCTACTTGCGAGTCCCACCTTCTTATGAATTCCTCCTACTAAGGCACAACCGTATCATTTGTCTATTATGGGTAGTATCCAATATTGGACTTACGTAGAGTAGACCCATTGAAATTAATAAGGCTTAAATTAGTGACAACCAAATTAACTCCCTCTCAGTTCAATGGGTCTACTCTACGTAGGACTAACATTGGATACTGCTCAATGTGTGTTTAGTGATGGTAGTCTTTTTGCCCAGCTGCCGGTTTCTCAAACGATCCAGGGATTTAATTGATGTCGAACTCTATCCCTGTTGACAGATCCACTTCACTTTAATTTTATATCGGACTTTATTTAAACAAAGCAAAACAAAAAAAATCATAATGTATGGTGAAATGTATAATAATCAGTTTATTGTTGCTGTTGCTGTTATTTCTATAGCGTCCAATAGCTGAAATTCTCTGGGCGGTTCACAATAATTCATAGCCAATCTCCAACCCCCAAACGCAAAGAAATCCGAAGTAGATGAAGAACGATTTCGGTAGCCTTATTCAAAAATGCCCCCCTACGCCTCCTCTTTAAATCCTACTGTGTTGGAGGAAGCTTCTTACCAGGGAGCAAGACCCATTGACACTTACCAGGGAGTAAGACCCATTAAATTCAGTGGGATTCCTTTCTGAGTAAATATATACGCCTAAGGTGGCAGTGTAGGTAAAAACCGTGAATCTGTCCGAAGCCCGCGCTGATCCGAATTAAGAATCCCATTGTCTATGTCTATAAAACTGCAGGAGAGCAGAGGAAAAATCCGCTGAGATTTCTGTTTCTTTTGGGAAAAGTTTCCTTTATCCGTGTTGATTCGTAAGCAAGTCAGCTTCTATAGTTTCAAGTCGAAGTGAACTGTCAGAGCAGACAACTGGATGGAAATCAGTAAAGGCGATAGCCACGATCCACACAGTAAAGGACTTTTCAGGCTGCAAGTCCGGCACAATCTATGTCTACTCAAAAGTAAGTCCCATTGAGTTCAATGGAATTCACTCCCAGAATGGGTATGGGATTGCAGCCTTATTTGGATTAGAAGTAAATCCTACTGAAATCCGTAGGGCTTACTTCAAAGTAAACTTGGGTAGGAACGGGTTACAAGTCCCTTTGGTTTTAATTGAAGCTATTTTAAGCAAGTGGATAATGAGTGGGAATAAATCCCATTCGAAGGTACTGTGATTTACTTCCAAGTAAACAGGTGTAGGATCCGTCTGCATCTTTCCCACAGCAATCACGCCATTTCACCCCACCTCCCACCCCATGCCTGTTTACTCGCATGCAAGTGCTGTGGGTTTAAGTAGGATTGACTTAATTTAGCTGTGGCTGTTGATTTGGAAAGTCTTAAAAGAGCTTTTTGTCTGGATCGGGCCCCTCTATGTTTTTTTTTAAAAAAATCCCTATCCACTGCTGAACAATATAGAAGAGCAAATTAATGAACACTTTAGTCCTTTATGCACTTACCTGGGTGTAAGATTTACTGAATTTAATGGGGGCTTACTTCTGAGTAGACCTACCTAGGATTACACTGTCAACCCGATGGCACACTGCCACTTTTCTAACCACCGCCACCTTCGTTCTGTATCGCGTACCCCCTTCCCCTCCCCCACAATACAGACAGGGAGATCGGGGATCTAATCAGCTTTAATCCAGAATTTGTCCCTGTGCCGCGGGTGTACGCATCACTGAGACCTCTGTCGCTCCGATTCTACAGCCATTACTCGCAAATCGTGAGCCCCAAACTGTCTCTCTCGATACAGATACAGAACTTTGGGGCTCTCCAGATGTGTTGGATTATGGGAGTTGGAGTCCCAATACATCTGGAGAGCACCAGGTTGGGGAAGGCTGTGGGGTTCAATAAGTAGCATCCAATGTTAGTCTTACATACATCGAGTAGACCCATTGAAATGAATGAGACTTGAATTACTCAAAACTTCCTTAAGTCCCATTCATTGCAATGAGTCTACTCTGCATAGATCTAACTCCCTAGTGTTAGCCTAGTTTGAATCCCATTCATTTCAATGGATCTGCTCAAAATAGGACTAACAGTGGATCCAACCCATAGAGACGGAAGAAGACTGGTAAGTGGCAGACCGTCTGGGATTTGGGCCTTCTGAATCATTGCTCTCGGGGCCAAAACATCCAGGGGCCACCTGTGATGGGGGAACTCTTGCCCCCTGCGCTGCGTGTTTCGTTTTCGTTTGTTTAAAATATGAAGCAACCGTGCCATCCCGGTCATGTCTACTCAGAAGTAAGTGGCCTTGAGTTCAAGGAGACTTACTCCCAGGGAAGTGTGTATAGGGCAGCACCCTTAAGAAGGAGAACAAGGTCAAGTTAGCGAGCTGTCCCATCGAGCCGCCCCCGCTGGGAAGGAATCGGTTTCATACCAGAAAGGTCAGCAGGGCGAGTTTGTTGCAAAATTCGGTGGCGGGCGCGGAGGAGGTGAGAAACGGTTTGGAGCCAAGCTGGGGTGGCGGTGGAGGATCACTCACCTGCCCTGCGAAAGAGGTGGGGGGGGGGGGGAGAGAAAGCAAGCAAACAAAAAGGACAGAATAAAAGCTGTTTGCTCTTAAGTGTCGGTGGTTCGATTATTAAAATAATTCACCGGTCATTTCTTCTGAAGGCCAGAGGGAAGTTCCTTCGGATTCTCAAAGGTCTTGGCTTTGAGCCGCTGTTTGGTGGGTTGTTTCGCGGTGATCTCTCTCTCTCTCTCTCTCTCTCTCTCTCTCTCTCTCTCTCTCTCTCTCTTCCTTCAGACTCCTCCTCAAAACCCTCATCCCCCCTCCCGTTTTTCTACTTAACCCTTTCCTTCTCAGAAAGGACGAGGCCTAACTCTATTGGGGTATACTATGCTTCCCCACCTTTTTCTTTTTGAGACCCAACCCTCCCACCTTCCCGTTGGACAATGCATTGATTGTATTTTCCTCGGGGCATCTTATGCGGCTATTTTGCAAAGCCCCGTGTAATTTATAGCGCTCTCGGAATGCTGGTTGTCCTTGCCCTCCTAGCCCAGTGGTTAGAGCACGGGCGTTCCAAGCATAAGGTTCGGTCCCTGGCCTCTCTAAGTGAAGACCCCCTCCCTGGAACCCCGGAAATACTCTGCCAGTCCGACAAGAACGGCAGGCAGTGCTGAGCTCGATGGAAACCGCGTCCCTTGTTCGCGGCGGTGACGGCCGCGCATCCGATTGTTTTGAAGGGGAAAGAAACCGATCCATTGAGCGGGAGATCCGTAGAAGGCTATTCGCAAGGACAGCTGCACAGACAATCGAAATGCGCAAGCTTTCGAGATCCTCAGATCTCTTCATCAAGCAAGAAGTTACAAAAGGCCTGATGGAGAGATCTGTGGATCTCGGAAGCTTGCGCGTTTCGAGTGAGTTGGCCTAATAAAGGAATAGTTACACGAATAGGAAGGATGCTGGAATTCGTTCAGAGGCGGTAATAGCAGTCCTTGGCGGAGGGGTGGAGCGGGGGCTTGTGGGCTTCTCCCGGAAGTATCTGGTTTGCCAATGTGGGAAACAGGATGCTGGACTCGTTACATCCAGCAGAGTCCTACTTCTTCCGTTCTCTTCTAAGTGCTTGAAAAGCTGAGGTTCTGAAATGACTATAAAGGAGGTTTGAGCAGCCTTCCTTCCCATCCCCCACAAGCGGGCGCCCTCGAGACGGCTCAGACTATAAGGCCCATCATCCCCAGCCAGCTGGGTGTTGTAGTCCGAGCCTTCTCGAGGGCGCCCGCTTTGGGGGAGGGAGGAAGGAAGGCTGGATTTGAGGACAACCCCCTTCCCTAGCCCTCCCCCGTCCCCCCACCCGCAGACTCTGAGCAAATTTTTGCGCTCTTCCATTTCTTCACTTCCGAGGTCAATGCTTCCCATTGTTCAAACCGCTACCGGAGATCACACGTTTTTGGGGGGTTCTTGAGGGCAGCCACCGAAAGCGCCTACACACCCGCCCCGCCCCGATATTTGCAGCCATGTGCAGCTGTATTTAAATTTTTTTAAGAGTGTGCGTGTGTGTGTGTTGTGTCCTCAAACCCCTGCTTGTTTCGCCCCCACCCCCATCCTGTCTTGTTTATTTAGAGTTCAGGTTCTGTGGGTTTTATCCCCCGTTTACACTTGCTGCAGCCCGTTTATCGAAAGACTCCCTGGCGGCTTGCCTCGGAGGCTGCTTCTGATGGCGGCGCTGGGACTTGTTTTCCAGATAAAAGTGGTTGGGACTGCAGATCTGATGCCTGGAAAGGAAAAGAGAAATCGTCCATAAATATCCTCGGGCTGCAACCCTAGACACACTTACTACGTCGGTGTAAATCCCACTGAACTCAAGGGGATTGACTGGGACTGAGTTAAAGTACAATCCACTTATAGAATTGTTCATTTCATCGAATTACTTGGATTTTTTAATTTTACAGTATATATATAAAAACCAAAACACACACAGCCATTTATATTTGGACTTCAGCTAGATTACTTTGGAGTAATGGTCTGATCCAGAACTCCGCCTATAAGCAGGAGGGGTTTTTTTTCCAGCTGAGGTTGCCTTCATAATAAGCTCATATTTAACGCGGAGGTGTTTCCAACCACGTTGAAATGCCCACAGGCGAAGGCACATAGGTAGTCCTCCTTATCCTAATGAGAAGCCTCATTAAGCCCAATTGGGCTTGCTCCCAAGTAAGCGTACATAAGCTTGTATCCTTATTTGGAACCGGCGTCCCCAGCAACCAGGAGACTGGGACAGGAACGGGAGCAACTGCAGACTTCAAAAGATGGGGCGGGCCGTGCCTCGCTGCCCTCCTATTCACCGCTTCGCATTAAAACCCTTTGCATGACATGGGCGCTTCCCATTCTAGGGGGAACTGCGCTTTAACCGGCTTGTAAATCCAGCAGCCCTCGGGGCTGTAAATAAAGGAACTGCACTCGTTCCGGCCGTTTTCCCGTAGAAAGTGTGAAAAAATCCCCACAGGAGTAAACTTTTCTGATCGCTACACGTGTTATCTTCTTTGAAAGAAAGCAGGCGGGGGGGGGGGGGCGTGGAGAGGGGGCGTGGCTTCCCGGGCGCGTCCTCCTTCCTGCCCGCCCCGCCCTCTTCCTCTGTCACTTTCTCAAGCTTCGCCTCGCCTCGATCCTCTGATTGGTTCCCCCCGCTGCCATTCCGCGACACCCCGCCACGCCCTCCTCTCCACCCTAGTTCTGCCTCTGAGTAAATAAAAGTTTTTTTTAAAAAAAATCCGTATGTAACCGCTGACACTTTTTGGCTGGTTTCAGAAGCGTCAAGAGAGGGAGGCTGGAGGAAGGTGGGAGAATTAGCTAGCCCGATTGCCAGGCAGAGAGCAGGCAGCGGAGGGGAAAGCGTTCGCCCCCCAAAGAAGACGAAACCTGTTGAGGCTCTGGTGCCGTCATGCACCCACAGTGAAACAGGCGAACTAAGCGCTGGATGGTTACTTTTTTTGGAGGGGTTGGGGGAGAAGGCGAGGTGCCCTGCAAAGGTTCGCTGCGGCGATAGAAGCGAGGCTTATTTTGTCTGACCCGCGTTTATTTTGACTGGGGAAAGAGGCCGCGGCGGGGAACTCGGCTCGGAGGGAGACGCGCTCCGCTGGCGGGCAGGAAGCACCGACCGAGAGCCAGCTTGTTTTGGGTGCCTGGGCGCTGAGAGGCTCCCTCTTCCTCCTTCTCTTCGTCCTCCTCGCTGTTTTTGGGCCGCCTACGGGGGACTCGGCTGCTTCTGCCCGTCTCCCGGCCAGAGCGCACGGAGAGCGGGACTGCGGCTCCGACTTGACCGGCGGTGGGAAGCGCGGGGTGGGGGGACGGCGGCAGCGGCATCCGGATCGGATTTCTCGACCCTGGGGGAGCCATCCGAGGAGGCGACTTCGCCTGCCGCCGGCCGGAGAGGACGGGCGAGCGAGAGGGAAAGCGGAACGAGCCCCGCGGAGAAAGGCGCGCCTTGTCGACCCAGCTGCGCCCGTCGGAGCGACTCGCGGGACGAGCCGGGCGCTTGGCCCTGGTGGTGGCGCCCAGATCGGCGGCGGCGGCGGCGGCGACCGACCCTCGTGGGAGCTGCCCGTTCCCGAGCGCCGCCGGGGGCCGCCTTCCCGCCGTGCGCCAGGCTTTGGAGAGGGCAGCCGTGCGCTCTTGGGCACCTGGCCGTGCGCGCCTGGCCCGCTCGCCTCTCCGCCGCGTCCTCCCGCCCCTAACGCCCGCTGTTGTGATGCGTATTCCCGTAGACCCCAGCACCAGCAGGCGCTTCACACCTCCCTCCACGGCCTTCCCCTGCGGTAAGATGGGAGAGAACAGCGGCGCCCTCGGCACGCCGGCCCCGGGGACTCGCAGCCGGCCCGAGGCGCGCTCCGTGGTGGACGTCCTGGCCGATCACCCGGGCGAGCTGGTGAGGACCGACAGCCCCAACTTCTTGTGCTCGGTGCTGCCTTCCCACTGGAGATGCAACAAGACCCTCCCCGTGGCCTTCAAGGTAAGCCAAGGCAGAGCGAGGGCGGGGAGGGGGGGAGAGGAGAGGAGAGGAGATAGACGCGGAGACGGAGGGGGGAAGAGAGGAGCGCAGATGTTTCCTGCCCAGCGTCCTTCCCAAGCGCCCAGAAGAACTGGTGGTTTAACGGAAAAGGCAACGGGACGGGCTTGGGAGGGGAGCAGGCAGGGTAAACGCCACGAGAAGCCCTCCTTGGAGTACACCTACTGAAATGAATTGGACTGCAGTTACTAAATGAAGCCCCATTCCTTTCAATGGGTCTACTCGAAGGACTGGTGATGGATTGTACCCAAAGACTTCGGAGCCCAGCGATTTTCTCCAGAGTTTCCCCTTAGAGCGTGCAAGGCGCTGTCCAGGCGACCCTAAGGAAATGTTGGGAGCCCATCAGCTCGCAGTCGAAGGACCTGCCGCTTGGCAGTGCGCCCTCCAGGGCACTGGGTCTTGTGGGATCAGGGCTGCACCTTGGCTAGGAAATCCCTCCGATTTGTTGTCACCAACTTTCAAGTGCAGGAGGCTGAGGCTGCAATCCTATCCAAACTCTGAACAGGGAACAAGTCCTATTGAACGCAGTGGGGCTTGCTTCCGAGTAAACATGCATGTCTTTTTCCTGGGACTATGGTTAATCTTTAGTGAGACCCGAATCGCTCGGGACTGCTGGAGTGGGTAGGATAAGATGAAAGGAAAACCACCCCCGAAGCGCAATTCTAGACCCATCGACTCAAACCTAAGCCCCATTGAGTTCAATGGACCTTACTCCCAGCTAGTGGGCATAGGATTGCAAACTTTAAAGGTCAAGTGCTGAAAGTTTGATGTCCAGAGGTGTTCCTTTAGTTCAGATTTTCTTTACCTATTTCTGCATTTTGCCATTTTCAAAAGAACTGTAAATTATCTCAAAAGTGCCTGTGAAATATTCCCCTGCATCGTACTTGTGCTCCAGGGGACTTGCAATAAAACAAATTTAATGAAAGCCAGGCATGGATTAATAAAGATGATGATGATAACAAGAAGAAGCAACAGAGGGGAGGAAGTCCTTCAATTTGAACAGCATAACTCTATGGCTCTAGCCTCCTAAACTTTTCATCACTGAAATAGGTGCTCACTTCACGGGTGCGTTTGTGCCTCTTATGAATGTGGAAATAACACTATGAAAGGAAGCCATAAATAACACTATGAAAGTGGTATATGGGATGTGGATTGTGCCCCAAACCTCAATAGTGCTATAAAGCATCTGGCCCGTATTATTTTAGAGCTCCTCCGAGGGTCCTAATATGTCACCCCAGGCATTCATCTGACCTCCCAGAGAGGGGGGGGGAAGGAAACGTAAGGCAGGCTACTGCGCACATTCCTCCGGCCTCACTCCGAATTCTGGCTGTCCTGTGTGTGTGTGCGCAGGCGGGCGCAGGGAGAGGCTTCTCTCCGGGCCTTTTGACATCATAGAAAGTGGAAGAAAAGATTCTTCCCTTTTAAAAACGAAATAAAAAAAACGAGGGGGAGGGAAGCGAATGTTCTTTGTAGTCGGAGTAGGTGCCCAATTCGAATTACAGGAAACAAAAGAGAAGGGGGGGACATATTAAACCTCACCTGTTCACACCTCACCTCCAAATCAGAGTAATGACTTTATGTATTTCAGCAGAACCTGTCTTCTGCTCTAAATATGGTGATCAGTCATAACCTGAGGGGGGGCTGTCACCGCCCACCCACTACCCACCCACCACCCACATTTCCTTCCTCAGTGGAAACGCGATTACCAGCGCAATGGAAAGCCACTCCTGGAAGGGCCGTAGTAAAGAGTTGGAATCGCCACCATGTAGATACTGTGCCCTGTTCTCTCATTGCCAGCTTTGATCGTTCATGGAGTGGGCCTGCCCAACACCGCCTCCTTAGGAAAAAGCACCCCCCGTTTCCATTAGTATCCCCTCAAAACAAGGGAGGGTGTCAAAGTCAATTCGATTTCACTGATTGCAAATACAGAACGTGCTTCCGAGTCGGTGCCAGGCATCGTTGCCCAGGACAAAAACTTCTGCTCGCGCCCCCGTGCCCACCCCCAGACCACAGCCACCAGTCCACCCTATGTCTCGTGTTTTTTTAAACACTACTATCTGTAAATCTCGCACCTCTTTCTCCAGAACACCACGGTTGGCTTCAGCGCATCATCTGAAGGCTGTAGCTTTCCTTTTGGTTTTCAAGTTTCTAGCCTGCATGAACGCTGGATTTTGTTTCCTTTTTTTTAAAAAAAGCGGCCCTACACAGTTTCCCTCACATGTAGAATTATAGAATATTAGAGTTGGAAGGGGCCTATAAGGCCATCGAGTCCAACCCCCCTGCTCAATGCAGGAATCCACCTTAAAGCATCCCTGACAGATGGCTGTCCAGCTGCCTGTTGAAGGCCTCTAGGGTGGGAGAGCCCCGCCGTGCTCCATGGCGCTTGCTCCCAGGAAATGCTGCATAGGGGATGGTTGCCTTATCATGCTTAAAAAGGTACCAGTAATTTGGAAGAGCTAAAGCCCTGAACTACTACTGTGTACAGGCGTAGGCGACTGTGCAACACGCAGATTGTTCCCACGTCCTAGGAGAACCAGAGGCATTTGGAAATCGATTTCATTAAAATCAAATGTCACAACTTCCACTTAAATGGGAAGATCAATGCTTTAGCTGCCTCTTCCAGTGATGTTCTTGGGGCACCTCTTTTGCAAACATGCCCCATGGGATATGAAGCGCTGGAAGGGACCTTCCCTTCCAGGGCTCGACTATGGATGAAATCAGGGTTTGAATATCTTTACACACACTTATGTCTAATTGAAGACTGTAAGATTCTCGGGGCAGGTAACTGCCTCTGGCTTGTGTTAAACCCTAACCTCCCATGTACTTGGAAGGCATCCCAAATCATCACTGATGATATGAAAACGAAACAAACAGTCCCAAAGTGTCCTCACTTCGGTGGGCCTTACACACGAGTAAACCCCCTCTGAGCCATGGTGCTCTGGTGTTAAAATAAATGATTTTTTTTTTAAAAAAACAACCTTCGACTCTACTCTTCGTCTCCCTTGGTATGTGGATCGCGTTGACCATCACAGGTGTCTCTTTACACCTTGGGAGACCCACGCTGCTACTTGTCTGTGTGCCAGGATCATCCCTGCCCCATCTCCTTTCTCCTCTCCTGGGAATTTGGTTGATTGGCTTTCTTTCTTTCCTTCCCAGCGAGCTTACTCTGCCGTGTTCTTTCCCCCTCCGGCCGCCAGGCCCTTCTCTGATCATTTCATTCAGTGAGTTAAGAGCTCTCAGGGAACTTTTTGAAGTTGAAAGGGAGTTGGGGCTAATTAACTAACTGGGATTTTAAAAAGAAGAGGAGACCAAAAAAACAAACAAACAAACAAACAAAGCAATTTAAGAAGGGAAGAAGATGTAATCTTCAAGAATAAAGCCGAATAACTCAACGGTAACTGATCCACCCCGTTCCCTTCCTCTTTTCTCCTTTTAATAAGCGTTTGCTCTGCTGCTAATCTCGCCACACTTATTTTAATTTTCCTTTAATTTAATCCCTCGCCATCTCAAAGATTACAAAAATTGCAGCTCCTTCTGCTTGATCTCAGGTGGCTTCCGTTCTGTCCTCTAAAGCGGCAAAGTCGTGCGCACTTTCCTGGGAGTAAGTCCCCGTTGAACTCAGTGGGGTTTACTTCTGAGTAGACATGTTTAGGATTCTGCTGCAAAAGTTTTTGGACTCCCAAGTTCGTTTGCACTGGATCTCTTAGCTTAGTTTCCAGATTGCATCCGGGAGGCTGAGAACTAACCTTTCTTTTTCTTTCTGGAAAGCTGTCAGATTTGCATATAAAGAAAACCTGCGGGTGCCCGATTATACTATCATTATTCCTATTTTGCCACATCCCTCTCGACGGTGTTTTTAGAAGTGTAGTAGCGTAAGCAACCGCAAAATTTCCAAGAAAATGCGGCCCTGGTGGGGTGCCAGATGAATAATAAGGATTAATCGGAACTTGCAAAGTGGATGCAGATTGTACTGCTGCAAAAGAACCTAGTTCAGCCTTGGCCAAGACGGTGCCCTTCGAATATGTTGGACTACAGTCCCCATCCACTTTAGCCAGCATGGAGCCAGATTAGAGAAGGCTGAAACAGGGTTTAATGCTATGCATGTTTCTAAGTCCTTCGGCTCCCAGCAATCCCCTCAACCAGCTGGGAAAATGCTGGGTAGGACTTACTTCTGTCTAAGCATGCATAGGATCGGGCCCTTAGCCTCTCAGGCCAGCCTCAAATGGAAACCCTTTCAGGCTCCAATCCTATGCAGATTTCCCTGGGAGTCAGTGAATTCAATCGGACTGACTTCTGAATAGACACGTATCGCTTTCCACTGCTAAGTACGTGTGAAGGCTGCCAACCTATGCCCCCAGGGTGGGTGTAAGCTCCATAGGAATTGCTTCTAAGCAGCAGCGGAATACTGCTCCCCGCAGGTGTACACCTACACCGGATCTAATGCGTGCACTGACACTTACTCCCGAGTAAGCAAGGCTAAAGACTTGTGACCCGAGGGTCAGAACTCTTTGGCTCTCACTTGTAAGTAAAGCTGTTCACGATCCCGATCCACCTCCCCCATTGAAAGCAGCCCTTGATTTGGCCAGCCTGCTGCGACCCATCCATCCCATTCATTTCGATGGCGTTAACTGGATCGTGCCCTAAATTCTGACCTGCGGGGACACAGCAAGGGGAGGAAGGGGGAGGCCCCGGGCTCACCAGGAATGGCACCACCAACCAAAATAAGTCTGAAAGGTAGAAAGAAAGAAAGAAAGAAGCAAAAAATAGCACTATTAAAATTCAAATGATAGTCGTATTAGCGAGAGATCTGTCATCACTCTGGGAAATTAACAAACCACAATGTTACGTCTGCAGCGATTGTGGATTTGCGATGAGATATTTGTTTCCTTTTTCAAAACACACACGTAGCTGAAATGAAGGTCGAATTCCTGCACATATTTCAGGGATGTAGCAGAGAGGACATAAAAGGAAAGAAATTGGGCGCTGGAGGGCTTTGGAGGAACCTTTTAAACCTCCAGGCACCTGGAGCCGAGATCAAGCCCCATTGAAGTCAATGGATTCCGCTTTCCAAATTATCTCTTGGAGCAAAAGGATTGTGTCATTTGCAGGGTGTCTCTCAGCCGGATCTTTCTACGCACAGTTTTTCGGAAATCTCCATTCGTGTCAACGGATCTTTATTTCTGAGTGAAACGGAGAAGGATCCGGGTAGCGTCGGAGTATTTTTGTTTGTTTGTTTTAATTAAAGGAACAACAAACAAACAAATAAAAATTCTCTACGGGGCTGTAGCATGGTCGCGTACTCACTGGGGAAGGAGAGAGGTTTGACTCCGGCATCCTTTGCAGATCAAGGCTGCAATCCAAATTACCTAGGAGTAATTCCCATTGGAGTCAATGGGGCTTCCGGGTAGACATACATAGGACTGCACTGTAAACATTCTATACATATATAATAAATTATTGTTAAGACTACAATGTTAGATTGCCTATTGCATTTTTTTAAAAGAAAGAAAAGAAAATAATTTTCGATAAATCCCTCTCCTAATCTTCCTGGAATATGCAATCTAATACAATACTCTAATACAATAGCTTTTTTAAAAAAAATCCCACACTGTGTCAGGCCAAACTTTATCTCGTTTGTCCGGAAGAATTTCCATTATTTTTTTAGAAAGGGAAACCGTTTTTTACGTGAATCAAAACTGCATTTTAGGGAAAGGGCTTTGGCAGTCTATACAGGATCTCATTTTAAGGAAAGGGGTAAAAAAAAATAAAATGGGAGGTATCTTTAATTTCGTTTGAAAGAGAGACCTGGGATCCATTTCTGCTTCTCTCCTGAAAGGGAAAGGAGGCTACAGTATCCTGGCTAAGGCTCCGATCCCCCGGGCCTCTTCTCAACAGGGATAACTTCTGAGTAAACATGCTTAAAATGAGGCTGGGTAGCTGCAGTCCTGTTTGGGATGAAGACCCATTGAAGACAGTGAGACTTAATTCGGAGCCAACAGCCACAGAATGGCACGCCCACTATTTCAATTTACCCAGAACCGACTTCAGGCTTGTAAGATCTATTTTGCTTTGGATTCGGAACCCCAAGATCCGTCAGTCCTTCCACATACAAATCCACTCCTAGTTATCCGCCACACTTTCTTAATTTCTGTACTATAATTTAGGGTGTGGGGGCAGCGGCGGTTGCTTTGTTGTTGTTACTGCTAAACCACTGGGAGATGGAAATCGCTTGCAAACCACTCCGAGATCTACCAGTCGAGCCTGATCTACCTTCTGTGCGCCTCGACTCAGATCCACCCAAGTAACT
This sequence comes from Anniella stebbinsi, assembly GCA_029215795.1. NCBI lineage: Eukaryota > Metazoa > Chordata > Lepidosauria > Squamata > Anniellidae > Anniella > Anniella stebbinsi. Next base: position 86,137,289 of record JARDYH010000007.1, read on the forward strand.
GCACTCCCTGTACCTAGTCATTTTCAAACCAGCGAGATTGTCACAGGATAAGATGGCTGTGGATCAAACGGAGGTGGAAAACTCCAAAGCAAAGATGACAATGACGCACTTCAGGGAAGGGGAAAAAAAAGTTTGAGGGAAATGATCTCTATTGCATCAACACTTAATTAACAAAAATGATTATAATTATAATTTTTAAACAGAGTCTTCTCTTCTCCCAAGCCACCTCCACACAAAGGTAGAATGAAAGATCCCTATAATATCAGATCAACTTCTGAAGAAGGAAAATGCTAGTTAATTATTTATATCTTTTTTTTTTTTAAAGCCCCTAGTCAAAAGAAATCTTACGACAATGAAATCATTTTTTTATATATTTCCCCGCTTTCGATTGAGAAAGGAATGGAATGAATAAGCTTGATATTTGAGGTTGGGAACGCTTAAGTAAGATGTGGAGCTCCAATGAGGCGGTTGAAAGAACGCTAAGGTCGCGATCCTATATTCACTTACTTGGGAGTCAGCTCCAGTGCATTCAATGGGATTTACTTCTGAGTAAGCATCCACAGGCTTACGGCACCGTTAGATCTGGCCATCCTACTTGGAAATTTCCCATCTTGAATGCCGCCTAAATCGATTCCTCTTTAAGATTAACAAAAACAACGATAGGATAATTCTTTTGGTTTATTTCAGAACAAAATTTATAGGGTCGCTAGAGGAAAATAATCCATCATCATTATTATCCCAGCCAGAACTAAAGCTCTGCTAGATCCCTTCCCTGCTAATTTTTCAGGGATAGAAAAGCGATTCACTTCGAGCGGACCGGGGCCATCAGCGGGCCCGCTGTCCGAGTTCATCAGAGCAAGCTTCCGAGTTCAGCAGAGAACTTCCCCAGAGGCATGTGGTGGGAGGCGTTCGATGATGGAGTTGTGCGCCTGTGCGTTTAATTCGAATGGATCTTGCCTTGCAGCCGCTACTACTCTTCAGGGTGACTGAGACATTCCTTCCCTATGGATTAGCTAGGTTTGCCCCCTCCCCCCTTTCCTTTTCTTTGCCAAACAGGTGTTTGTACAAAATAGCCTGCGGCGGGACTCTGCCCAGTTACAAATGTAGCAAAACCCCAAAACACACGTTCAGCAGTATTGCATGGAATAGGAGTGCAGAGTTCTCTCTCTCTCTCTCTCTTTTCCTTTCTCTCTGTCTCTCAATTTCTCTGTGGTGGTCACCCTGCAAATTAACTGAAAAGTCTATTTTATTTGAGATTAATTGGATGAGAAATTAATTGTCTGGTGTTGCCTCCTGTGAAATTTAAATAAATCCTAGTTACGCGTCCTCAATTTGCGTGGATAGATAATAAATGAGCATTTGCAGATTTGTGCCACAGGGGCTTGGCCCTCCGTGAATCTTTTAAGTGCCCTAGCGATGTCCCAGGGGTAAGGGAAATGCACTCTGCACATGTTTAGGGGTGCAGGAGAAGCCGGAGGTTCTTGGCACCAATTCAGGCCCACTTTCAAAAGGCCTGATCCTGTGTGTATTTGCTTGGAAGGAAGGGAGCCCCACTGAGTTTAATAAAACGTACTCCCCAGCTAGTTAAGGCTACAGAGAGAATGCAGGTTTAAAATATTGAAAATGAGCAAAGTTTAAAAGAATGATCATAATAACATTTGGGATTCTCTTCTGTTTTGTGTAAAATGTAGTGAATGCCCAGGTGGGGAACTCTCTCTTTTTTTCCTTTGATTCTTGCAGTAAAAAGGCACCCTAAACGCCTAAGGCAAGTGTCCCCAACCTGATGCCTTCCAGATGTGTTGGATGTACCAATGGCCATGCAGTCTGGGGATGATGGGAGTTGAAGTTGAACACATCTTAAGGTCACCAGGTTGGGGAAGGCTGGCCTAAGGTAAAATGTTGATAGCACCCTCCCACCCATGTTCCCCAGCAGCTGGTGAACTGCAGGTAGCACATAGCCATCAGGACTAGCAGCCATGGATAGCCTTCTCCTCCAGGAATTTATCCAGTCCCCTTTTAAAGCCATCCAAATTGGTGGCCATCACTACCTCCTGTGGTAGTGAATGCCACAGTTTAACAATGCACTGTGTGAAGAAGTCCTTTTTATCTGTCCTGAATCTCCCACCAATCAGCTTCATGGGATGACCCCATTGGGTTCTAGTATTATGAGAGAGGGTGATAAATGTCTCCCTATTAGGGATGTGCACTGGATCGGACCCGATCCACGATCCGAGTCCGGTCCAGTGGGAAATCGGATAAATTATCCGATTTCCGATCCCGCAGCTGGATCGGCCGATCCAATCCGAACCGGTCCGAAAAAGCTCCGAACCGGTTCGGCGGATCGGCGGATCGGCGGGCGCCCACTGGCGCCCACCGCCGCTTCCATTGGCGGGCGCCAGCGGGCGCCCGCCGATGAAAGTGGACAGCGGGGGGGGGAGGAGGGGGGCACTTACCTTCTCGGCCCGGTGGCTCCCGTCCGGCGCCGGCGCCTACTACTACTAGCAGGCTCCGCGGCCTGCTCTAGGGTGGCGCGCCGGGTGATGTCATCACCCGGCGCGCTACTCTAGAGCAGGCCGCGGAGCCTGCTGGAAGTAGTAGGCGCCGGCGCCGGACGGGAGCCGCCGGGCCGGAAAGGTAAGGAGGGGGTGCGTGGAGGGGAGGAGGGGGCGCGCGGAGGGGGGAGGGGGGCCCTTACCTTTCCGGCCCGGCGGCTCCCGTCCGGCGCCGGCGCCTACTACTCCCAGCAGGCTCCGCGGCCTGCTCTAGGATGGCGCGCCGGGTGATGTCATCACCCGGCGCGCTACTCTAGAGCAGGCCGCGGAGCCTGCTGGAAGTAGTAGGCGCCGGCGCCGGACGGGAGCCGCCGGGCCGGAAAGGTAAGGAGGGGGTGCGTGGAGGGGAGGAGGGGGCGCGCGGAAGGGGGAGGGGGGCCCTTACCTGCCCGGCCCGGCGGCTCCCGTCCGGCGCCGGCGCCTACTACTCCCAGCAGGCTCCGCGGCCTGCTCTAGGATGGCGCGCCAGGTGATGTCATCACCCGGCGCGCTACTCGAGAGCAGGCCGCGGAGCCTGCTGGAAGTAGTAGGCGCCGGCGCCGGACGGGAGCCGCCGGGCCGGAAAGGTAAGGAGGGGGTGCGTGGAGGGGAGGAGGGGGCGCGCGGAGGGGGGAGGGGGGCCCTTACCTGCCCGGCCCGGCGGCTCCCGTCCGGCGCCGGCGCCTACTACTCCCAGCAGGCTCCGCGGCCTGCTCTAGGATGGCGCGCCGGGTGATGTCATCACCCGGCGCGCTACTCGAGAGCAGGCCGCGGAGCCTGCTGGAAGTAGTAGGCGCCGGCGCCGGACGGGAGCCGCCGGGCCGGAAAGGTAAGGAGGGGGTGCGTGGAGGGGAGGAGGGGGCGCGCGGAGGGGGGAGGGGGGAGGGGGGCCCTTACCTGCCCGGCCCGGCGGCTCCCGTCCGGCGCCGGCGCCTACTACTCCCAGCAGGCTCCGCGGCCTGCTCTAGGATGGCGCGCCGGGTGATGTCATGACCCGGCGCGCTACTCGAGAGTAGGCCGCGGAGCCCGCTGGTAGTAGCCGCCGGCGCCGGACGGGCCGAGAAGGTAAGCAGTGGCGGGGAAGGGGGCTTACCCCCCCCCGGAGCCGTCCGCTTCTATCCGCTGGCGCCCGCGGGCGCCAGCGGATGGAAGCGGGCGGCCCCAGGGGGGGTAGGGAGCGCGGGGGAGGGGGTTTACCTGCCGGGGCCGTCCACAGCGGACGGCCCCGGGGGGGGGGAGGGAGTTAGGCCCCCCCTTACCCACCCGCCACCATTTTTTCCTCATAGACTTGCATTGCAATGCAAGTCTATGGGGAAAAAAATGGCGGCCGATCCAAAAATGTACGATTTTTGGGTCGGGATCGGACTCGATCCGGTCCGGGGGGCCTCCGATTTTGTCCGAACCGGTCCGGGACAAAATTGGAGGTCCCGATCCGGGTCCCGATCCGATCCGGGGGGTCCGTGCACACCCCTACTCCCTATCCACTACTTCACTTCAAAATGTTCTCACGGGGCTTCAGGCAACAATGGGTTTGACTTCCCTGACTTTGAAAAGTAGTAAATCAGTCCTGCTGAGTATGGTTCCTCCTGCTCATTCTGCTGAGAGGGTCCCTGGACATTTACCCTAGAGCCTTTCCTTGAGTGCATCAGGGCCAGACTCCCAAAGGGATGTTCTATGCCCCTCCCCACCTGGACACATTTCAGATCTTATTTCAGGTATCTCTAGTACCTTTTATTGTTAGATTTACAAGGAAATGTGTACAGGCAATATTGTACCCTGTGATTCATTGCAAAGTAAGCTTCTCCTACCTTCCAATGTTCTGGCCAACCAGAGCCACGCTCTGGGATAACTAACCAGCTTCCTCGCCCCCAAATTTCTGACTATGTGCCTAGACGCAATCCTGCCACCACGAAGCCATTTTAGATCCCATTAATTGCTACATAAAAGGGCAAAACTTTGGAATGGAAGTTCCTTAGGAACTCTCTTTTTGATGGGAAGCTCTATCATGTGCTATGTGTTGTTGTGTCATATAGCAATAATACAGACACGTATAGGATGGTGGTGTTGAGCCATAATCTTATACATATCTACCTGGAGAAAGCTCTGTTGAAAACAGCAGGATTTCCCCGCGTTTGATTGATTGATAAATTTATATCTCATGGGTAAAAGCCCATGGATTTAAACAGGAGAGATTTTAAGTATGTGCATGCTTCTCCCATTAAAATCATTGGGGTTTAAGGATGCTCAATTTCACCTGGATTGTATCCTTCTTGGATTGACCAAACATGGACAAATTCAATTGGCAGCCCATGAGTTAAGAGCGCAGGGTGTTTCTATTTTGAGTCTATTTGCTCCTGTTAAATTGCTTTGGAATGAAGGCATCACTGTCAAAGATGGCCACTGCTCCAGACAGTGAATAGTTGCATTTCTTTCTTAAACTGTAAGGACATGATCCAGATGTAATCAAATGCTTTTTAACTCCCATTGATTTCCACTGGAAAATGAAACACCTTTTTCCTCCCCCTCCCCACCCCCCGTCCCTGAAATCAATGGGAATTTAAACATCTTTAACTTTGGTGGAATGATGGCCTCCAAGTTATAGCATAGTTACCTCTACATTTCAATAAAACACCATTGAGGTTTGGAAAAGAGGCGTAATAAACCCCTGAATTGGTAAATAGACCCAATAACACATAGGATACAAATGGATGATTGAGGGTACATTCCTAAGAGTTGCAATCAGGATAGGGAAAGGCCCATCCTGTGCCCTGCCGTCAAAAGCTAGGCATGGGCAAGAGGAGGATAGAGGCAATTTCACCTCCATTGAAATTGCAAAACACGAGATGTGTCTCTGACCCTATCCAGTGCCTTAGCCTTTGGGGAGTGGGGAACAGACTGGAGAGCCCATAGGATATTGTGTGTCGTGGCCTCTCTTCTCCCCTCCCTTCCCACCAGCACACCCCTTTTGTCCCTCTCCAACTTCTTTTATGAGGTCATGTTGCAGCTGTGATCTCATAAGAGAAGCTTTCTGTGGTGGCTGGAAGCCTTATTCATCATGGTGAAAGCCGTGGTTTCGGATGTCTTCTGAACAGGGACTGAGTGACAACATCTTAGCCTTGCAGTTAATCCCTAATCTGAATCAAAGAGTGTAAAGCCCATGTTGCCATGGGTGCTGGCAGTCTGAGGGCGAAACATACTGTTCCTTGACTCCCACTATGTGAGTCCTTTAGAAGCTGCATGGAGCTTACTTTCCTCCAATGCAACCGCGGACTCCTGGCCTTCACTTCCTTTCACCCGTCGCCTCAGAACGACATTTGCTTCTTCCTCTCAGGCCTCATGCATGCCACCTTGCCTCTTCCCTCACGTTTGAAACCTGGTCTTTCCTAGGGCCTCTTCTTTTCCTCTTCTGCTACCGCCTCCTCCTCCACCACCGTCCCTGCTGTCAAAATGGCTGCTCTGAGAACGGGCTTGACTCGCAAAGCCCAAGGCCTTCCCTCTGGCCCGGCTTTTGTGTTTTTCTCCCTGCGCAGCTCAGAGCTACATGAGAGCTGAATTTCCTCAACTGCCTCAGGTTCTTGGCCATAGCGCGGAAACATACCTCTTGGCTTTCAAAGCTCAAACTCTGAACTTTTACAAGCTTTGAAAATTTTCTGCACGTTTACACTGCTCAAGCTTCAGTTTGAATCAAAAATGAACAAAATCGGTCTGGGAGATTTCAGATAATAAGCCTTACACTGTCGTATTCTTATATAAAATGCAACATGATGCTATGCTGGTTTTACTCAGAAGTACATCCCGCTGAGTTCAATGGGACTTACAGCCAAGTTAGGGATGGATGAATCTTTCTCTTTCCAGCCCTTGACAGTTTTGCATGCATTCTCTCATAAGCCGTCCCATTTCCACGTTAATACGATCATATCTTTTTAAAAAAGAAATCTGAGCAAAACTTTGCATTTAAATACGTTGTTAGATATATCTTTGTTTTGAAATGTATTTGCTCTAAGAATACAAATTTCTAAATACATTCTCTCTGAAAAGATGCATTTCTAAATGTATTTTCTCTCAAAAAGCACATTTTAAATGCATTTAAATATTTATTTTTGTGCTGAGAACTGTATCAGAACATTTGGGAAATGTAAAAAAATCCCCAATGGATAAGTAAATACTCATCTATATATATTAGCCCGGGAGGGTGGGGTGCAAATCAAGTTAGTTCATATCGAAACTCACAAAAGATTAATTTCCTTAAGCATCCTGAACCCAAAAAACAGTGCAATCTTTTTTTTTTCTCAGAAGTAAGTCTTATTAAGTTTGGAACTTTCTCCTGATTAACGGTGTATGGGAGAGGAATGGTTGAATCTATCAATGTTGGTTTCTCACATTTTTTCCAGTCTTTAAGTTTGGTTTGTCCCATTTCCACATCAGTTGAGTTTTTCTTTTTTAAAAAACAAAACGAATTTTTTTAAAAAAACATTTTCTCCTAATATGCACATTCTATACACAATTCTGTCTAAAATACATAATTTGTAAGCACTTTCCCCTAACAATGCATTTTAATGCTATTTCCCCCAATATATGTATTTCTGTGTGCACTTCCCCCTGATATATTCATTTTTGTACACATTTTGTAATGAAGAACTCCGTTGCAAAATTTGAAAAAGTGCGAATTTCAAAGGATAGCCAAATTGCAGTTTGCATGTAGGTTTGAAAGTATGAAATTAGCTAAGTTCATATGAAAATATGAACTGAATGAATTTCTCCGTCACCCATAGTATAGGATTGCAGCCCAAGCATGCATAGGATAGCAGCCTGAGGCTTGTGCAAGGGGTCTGTGTTTGTGTTACTCTGGACTTTCAGCCTCCAGGTCCAAAATGTCTTCAGTTGGCCCTGAGCGGTTGTGTCAGTCATTCTAAACTCAACCCTTTTTGGTTGCCGGTCATTTCTAGGTGGTAGCCCTTGGAGACGTGCCTGACGGGACGGTGGTAACAGTCATGGCTGGTAACGATGAGAACTATTCAGCCGAGCTCCGGAACGCCTCTGCGGTGATGAAAAATCAAGTGGCCAGGTTTAACGACCTTCGCTTTGTCGGACGGAGCGGCCGAGGTAAGAAGATCAGGGATGAATGGAGAGACAATGGGATCAGAGAGCTCTTGAAAGGGGGACAAGATGAATTCATGGCAGATTGGCCTCTCAATGGCTATGTACTATGAGCAAACTCATTGGCTCAATTCGGACGACACATTAGGCAACGGAGGAGGGGGGGAACAATCGTCAGTTGTGTTGCTTATTGTGTCGTCTGGAGGGCAACACACAATGCACACACAACTGACAATACGTTAATCAGGCACTTTAAACAACTGAGCGAAACAACAGGCTTGCACATTGTTTAGCCCGAAGCCCCATTGTTTAAAGTGTCATCCGAATTCAGCCCCCCCTCCCTCCGTGGACTATTCCGTTTCAGAATAGAGTCCTGCTGCCTAGAGCAGCCAAAAACCCTCGGCCGCTCTATGCAGCCGGCAGAACTCACAGTGCCTGCTGGGATATGGCTGGAGGACATTGGGAGGAGAGGCTGCAACGAAAATGGCCGCTGCAAGTTCGTAGCAGCCGGGGCGTTTGCCGGTGCCAAGCAGTGCTGGCTGCAGCATGTCGTCTGTGAAGCTCCTCCTGCCTAACGCACGGTCAGTACGTTATTTACCCCTCCGTTGCCTAACATGTCATCCGAATTGAGCCATTCTCTAAGCATGGGTCCTTCTGTAGCCAAAACAGTTCCACCTATGCACAAGAGGTATCCACAAGCTTTAGGAGACCCTAAGGATGATGATGATATATATGATTTTTTAAAAGGCTGCCTTTAAGAGTAGGAGCCCTCTAAGTTTCACAGGAGTACAAAATAATCTTTGGAGGGGCAGAAGGCCTGGAGGGTAAAAAAAACAAAACAACAAAGCTAAAAGGCCCCAAACCAAATAATGAAATGAGGACTGAGCAACCTCAGTCGGTATTAAATGCTCCCCGACTGTTGTGGGAAGGAAGGGAAGGGAATATCCAGAGAGAAGGCCTGGCCAGAACACTGAGCAGGAGCCTTCAACGGCGTGATGTTTTAGCAAAAGGCATATACAAAAATGTGTAATATTATGGGAAATTGCTTGCAAAAAATGCATCTCTTAGGCAAAGATGCGCTTGGAGCGCATATGCGCTGGGGTTGCACCCGCTCCCTAGCCAACCTCTGTGTATTCATAGGAAGCTGCTTTACACTGAGATCTAACCTTTGTAAGGGGGGGCCATTTATGACTTGTTCAAAAAAGAGGCCAAGAGCGTACAAATGTGCATATGCTAATTAATAGGTATAGATACAAATTTTAAAAACATGATTTATCATGCTATAGTGTGGTACTCTGTGACCAGAGGCGTGTACGTCTGCCTCTTCTGTCTGCTGTCCAGGTGCTCACTGTGGATGGGGAACAGTTTTGATGCTTTGTTATCATTAAACCAAAATTAGACAGGACAGCACTTCAAAGGGAGGGTTAGTAAAGAGGGCACATGGTCACCTAATTGTCTGATTAGCTCAGTGTTGTCTACACTGGGAGCAGGCGATGTGGGGCCATGAGTGCTAATGAGCCCCTGGACCACCTTTCTCCGTGCTTGGCAAAGTGCTATCCCCCCCACACACACACACACACTTTTAAAAAGTAATTAACATATTTTCTTACTGTCAGCTGAGATTGCTGTGAAATAAATTTCTGTTGATACTGAACTGTTGATACTAAAAACTGTGGCTTCAAAGGAATGTGTTTTAGGGCAGATTACTTATCCTTTGCCATGCCATGGCAGCCATTTTGTGTTGGTGCTGAAGACAGTTTCTCAAATTGCCAAACGTAGGCTAACCAGATAAAATCCAGGTCAGGGCTCATGTAACTTTAACAGTTGTAGAGAAAAGGGAATTTCAGCCAGTGTCATTTGTATGCCATTAGTTCCTGGTGAAATTCTCTCTTCATCACGACAGTTAAAGGTGCAGGCACTATACTAGAGTGACCAGATACAAAAGAGGGCAGGGCCCCTGCACCTTTAACAGTTGTGATGAAGAGGGAATTTCACCAGGAACTAATTGCATACAAATGACACTGGCCAAAATTCCCTTTTCTCTACAACGGTTAAAGTTACATGAGCCCTGACCTGGATTTTATCTGGTCACCCTAGCCAAATGTCCCCATGGCCCAAGACAATTGCCTACCCCTGGTCTATACTGATTAGCAGCAGCCCTCCATAGTTTCAGTTGAGGGACTTTCCCACCCCTATCTGGAGATGCTGGGGGTTGAATCTGGAACCCTTTGCATGCTACGCAGATGCTCTGTACACTGGAGGCTGGTGGTTCTGATGTCAGTGGGATGGTGAATCCGCTCCGAGTTTCAGTCAGAACCAATCAGAACTCTAAAGGAGCTAGCTAAGATGTTGCTGCCCCTATCACCGACAGCTATCTGGGCGGTTGTTGTGGGTTGAGGGGCGCTATGAGAGCCTGGATTTTGGCCCAGACATCCGGCCTTAGCTTCACCGCTGCCACTGAGCTACACAGTCACTGCCAGTTCCAGGTGTTTGAGTTCCATGGGCAAGTCAGCCTCCATTGGTCCCCTCGCTCAGTGGGTCTACCTTCTCACAATGATGGTCACCAGCTGCTCTTGTTCCTTCTCTTCAGAGCCAGGAGCAAGCAGGGCCGTCCATCTCCTGCTCCTCCTTCTCGCCACCAACGTTGACTGGGCCACAGTGAGAGGCAGGCGAAGGAGAAGCAAGTCTAGGGGGCTCTTGTCCGTGGGGCCCTGCTGAGGTGTGGGCCCTTGGCAGGTGCCCAAGCCATGCCTGCCCTTGATGCCAGACTTCTACAATCCCTTCATCTCAACCTCTCTGCAGCTCTTCTACAAAAAGATGAGGGGCTGCGGCCAGCAAAGTTCCACACACAGATCTGAGTACTAGGGATGGGCAGGGGGGGATTTGTTCTGCCCATATTTCAACATGGGCTTACCAGATTTGTACTTCCTGAACCTAAACATGAACCAGAACCCAATTGCTGCTGAAGTTTCTGAAGCAGTTCATCCCCCTCCCCAAAAAAAGGTAAAAGAAGGAATACATTTTTTAAAAAAGAAAAAGCCCCAAAATACATATAAATCCAAAAATACATTTATTTATTTATTTATTTATTTAAAAATGTGCACGGAAATGTATATATTTGCAAAAATAAGCACAAAACTGATCTCCATGTGGGGTGGGGGGAGAGTTCATAATTTCAAAAGGGTGTACAAAATGCATACTTATGGGGAGTGTGCAATAAAAGTGGATTTTTAAAAAAAAAACCCTACACAAAAGCACATGCAAATTCTTGTTCGGACTACTTTTTCTCTCTCTAAACCCGCACTCCGGTGTGGAATCAGGAGAGAATGTAGCAGTGAAAAGGAAAAGGCAAAATAAGAACCTGAGTGAAATTGAGCATGACATTGCGCCTGAGAGATATGCCCATCCCTGTTTTAGATCTTCAAACGCGAGATCTCCTCCACCCGAAGGTAAAAGTCCTTCTGCTCCCTTTCAGCAAAACCCCCTAGTTGGAACGCGAAACCAAGCTCCTCTCATGCTTCCCAAGGACTCAGACTACTGTAATTTCTTAGCCCAGACATGGAGACCCTGGGTATGGGGCGTCCTAATGAATTCAAGAGTCAGGTTTGGTTGAGCTCTGTTCAGCTTGGAATTTTGTGTAAGGAGGATGGGAAAAAAGGAAGCTGGGAGGGAGGAGACTTAAGCAAATAATTGAGTACAGAAATGAAAGCTTAATTCATAAAAGCAAAACATTTTCCATTCATCAACCTGCAAGCAGTTAAGTTGGGGGAGGCGGGAGGGGGGGATTTGAAAGCCTGCCTGCCTGCCACTTGGGAAGGAAGCCAACAGGAAAGCGGAAATGCAAGAAAGAATGTAAACTATTTGGGTTTCATAGAGAGCAACAAGTAAACAGTTGTTACACGCAAATCATTCTTAAGATCACTCGGCCTAAATGTCGAGAAACCAAAAGCTCTTTTGACGGTTTGCGTGTATACATTTTTTTTAAAAAAGGCTGGTAAGAGGCCGGTTCTGCGATAGTCCTTTGCAGGAGGAGTCCACGATAAAAGCATCCTAGGCTCTACCATGGCACTGTTCATGTGACACATCTGCATGGAAGAAGGAGCATGGGATTGGGATTCCATCAGTTGGGACACTGCACATCCCTCTGAACTAGGGATGGGCAAAACTGCCAAGCTCAATTCCACTCAGATTCGCGTTTTGCCATCCTGTGTTCAGACTGTCCTGATTCCGCATTGGATTACATTTTTTCTTTTCAGCGTTTTGGTGTGCATTTTTTAAGGAATTGACATCTTTGTGCGCATGTCCCCAAACATATACATTTTTGCATGCAGTTTGAAATGTAGACCTTGTTCTCCATTGAATGAAGCATTTTTGTGTTCATTTTATTTGCAAAACATACACATCTTTATGAGCATTTTGGGGGGGTATATGAATTTTGTGCACCTCTTTTAAAGAAAAGTGTACGCACTTTTTGCAAACTGCACTGCAAGTTTGGAAATGTATGGATTACAGCAGCAAGCTGCATTTCAGATCATATTCAGGTTTGGGGGAAGGATGGACTTGGTAAGTTTGCATCGAAATGTAAATCAAACACATTTCTCACCCATCTCCAATCTAACATCGGCATGCTAAAAGTCCTGAAACCTGTCACTGAAAAATATTTCCATACGTTGAACAGATTTCTCTAAAATCCTATAAACGTTAGTGCCAGTATTTGTAATTAGCAGAATCAAATGATGACATTCTTTTTCCTGGATGGTACCATTTCAGGTTGGAGGTGTTTATATACGTGTGTGTGTGTGTGTATCAAGGGGGGAGCTGCATGTTTGAATGCTCATGCACACATGCTAACACATACACATGCACACAATCAATCTCCCTGCATGTAGTAATCTAGTCTGTTAGCGAGAAGGAGTTAACTGAATGTTTCCCTCGAGGAGCTATTTTTCTGAGTGCAAGGAACAGGGAGAACATCCAAAAACTAGGGATGTGCACTGGATCGGACCCGATCCACGATCCGAGTCCGGTCCAGTGGGAAATCGGATAAATTATCCGATTTCCGATCCCGCAGCTGGATCGGCCGATCCAATCCGAACCGGTCCGAAAAGGCTCCGAACCGGTTCGGCGAATCGGCGGATCGGCGGGCGCCCACTGGCGCCCACCGCCGCTTCCATTGGCGGGCGCCAGCGGGCGCCCGCCGATGAAAGTGGACAGCGGGGGGGGGAGGAGGGGGGCGCTTACCTTCTCGGCCCGTCCGCTCCCGTCCGGCACTAGCAGCTACTACCAGCGGGCTCCGCGGCCTGCTCTAGGGTGGCGCGCCGGGTGATGTCATCACCTGGCGCGCTACTCTAGAGCAGGCTGCGGAGCCTGCTGGTGGTAGCCGCCGGCCCCGGACGGGAGCGGACGGGCCGAGAAGGTAAGCAGGGGGTGCGTGGAGGGGAGGAGGGGGCGCGCGGAGGGGGGAGGGGGCCCTTACCTTCCCGGCCCGGCGGCTCCCGTCCGGCGCCGGCGCCTACTACTCCCAGCAGGCTCCGCGGCCTGTTCTAGGGTGGCGCGCCGGGTGATGTCATCACCCGGCGCGCTACTCTAGAGCAGGCCGCGGAGCCTGCTGGTAGTAGTAGGCGCCGGCGCCGGACGGGAGCCGCCGGGCCGGGAAGGTAAGGAGGGGGTGCGTGGAGGGGAGGAGGGGGCGCGCGGAGGGGGGAGGGGGGCCCTTACCTTCCCGGCCCGGCGGTTCCCGTCCAGCGCCGGCGCCTACTACTCCCAGCAGGCTCCGCGGCCTGCTCCAGGGTGGCGCGCCGGGTGATGTCATCACCCAGCGCGCTACTCGAGAGTAGGCCGCGGAGCCCGCTGGTAGTAGCCGCCGGCACCGGACGGGAGCGGACGGGCCGAGAAGGTAAGCAGTGGCGGGGAAGGGGGCTTACCCCCCCCCGGAGCCGTCCGCTTCTATCCGCTGGCACCCGCGGGCGCCAGCGGATGGAAGCGGGCGGCCCCAGGGGGGGTAGGGAGTGCGGGGGAGGGGGCTTACCTGCCGGGGCCGTCCACAGCGGACGGCCCCGGGGGGGGGAGGGAGTTAGGCCCCCCCTCACCCACCCGCCGCCATTTTTTCCTCATAGACTTGCATTGCAATGCAAGTCTATGGGGAAAAAAATGGCGGCCGATCCAAAAATTTACGATTTTTGGGTCGGGATCGGACTCGATCCGGTCCGGGGGGCCCCCGATTTTGTCCGAACCGGTCCGGGACAAAATTGGAGGTCCCGATCCGGGTCCCGATCCGATCCGGGGGGTCCGTGCACACCCCTACCAAAAACACAATATTGTGCCATTAACAGCATCAAGCACAGAACAGGTGGAATGTGCTTCACCTGCTTAACACCAGCACATCCAGCTGCTTCTAAGGGCACAGGAGGAGGACTAGTGTAAAAAGTTGGCCCAATCGGACCACTGAGGTGCTGGCACCTGCATTATTCAACAAGACAAAACAAAGTGCTTAATTTCTAAAGGGAGGGGAAGACTTGAACACTCAGGGGCCATTGTGAGGTAGGACAGAAAATAGCACCCACAATCACCAAGGTGCAAAGTCCCCATGGCTGGTCAAATTATTTTGGCACCCTAGGGAGAAAATCCGATAACATGCCTCTCTACTTCCCTAGCAGTAAAAATAAGTTGTTGTTGTTATTATTATTATTATTATTAATAATAATAATATTATCCACCTCTCCCTCTGGATCGAGGCAGGGAACAACATCAATACAAAAAATAAATAAACAAAATAACGGTTTGCTGTCATTTCATGGCGTCCAAACTCAGGTGGCTGAGGCAGACGCCTCAGTCTGCCAAACGGTACAACCACCCAGTACCAATCTATAAGTCTTTCCCCCTGTTCATACAAGGTTACTTAGTCGTGAGGGGGAAACCACTGTGCATAACTTGAGGAACGCCTTATTCTAGTGTTGAGTTCTGGTGTTCAAAGCGAGGTCTGGACCTATATCCGGAGATTCGGGACACATAAAAGGAGGGACTTCTCCACACAGCGCATAGTTAAACTATGGAATCACTAGCAGAAGATGTAGTGATGGCCACCAATTTGGATGGCTTGAAAAGGGGGTTGGATAAATTCCTGGAGAAGAAGGCTGTCCATGGCTACTAGGCCTGATGGTTAAGTGCTACTTCCAGTATCAGAGGCAATAAGTAGGGATGTGCACTGGATCGGACCCGATCCACGATCCGAGTCCGGTCCAGTGGGAAATCGGATAAATTATCCGATTTCCGATCCCGCAGCTGGATCGGCCGATCCAATCCGAACCGGTCCGAAAAAGCTCCGAACCGGTTCGGCGGATCGGCGGATCGGCGGGCGCCCACTGGCGCCCACCGCCGCTTCCATTGGCGGGCGCCAGCGGGCGCCCGCCGATGAAAGTGGACAGCGGGGGGGGGGAGGAGGGGGGCACTTACCTTCTCGGCCCGGTGGCTCCCGTCCGGCGCCGGCGCCTACTACTACTAGCAGGCTCCGCGGCCTGCTCTAGGGTGGCGCGCCGGGTGATGTCATCACCCGGCGCGCTACTCTAGAGCAGGCCGCGGAGCCTGCTGGAAGTAGTAGGCGCCGGCGCCGGACGGGAGCCGCCGGGCCGGAAAGGTAAGGAGGGGGTGCGTGGAGGGGAGGAGGGGGCGCGCGGAGGGGGGAGGGGGGCCCTTACCTGCCCGGCCCGGCGGCTCCCGTCCGGCGCCGGCGCCTACTACTCCCAGCAGGCTCCGCGGCCTGCTCTAGGATGGCGCGCCGGGTGATGTCATCACCCGGCGCGCTACTCTAGAGCAGGCCGCGGAGCCTGCTGGAAGTAGTAGGCGCCGGCGCCGGACGGGAGCCGTCGGGCCGGAAAGGTAAGGAGGGGGTGCGTGGAGGGGAGGAGGGGGCGTGCGGAGGGGGGAGGGGGGCCCTTACCTGCCCGGCCCGGCGGCTCCCGTCCGGCGCCGGCGCCTACTACTCCCAGCAGGCTCCGCGGCCTGCTCCAGGGTGGCGCGCCGGGTGATGTCATCACCCGGCGCGCTACTCGAGAGTAGGCCGCGGAGCCCGCTGGTAGTAGCCGCCGGCGCCGGACGGGCCGAGAAGGTAAGTGGCGGGGAAGGGGGCTTACCCCCCCCGGAGCCGTCCGCTTCTATCCGCTGGCGCCCGCGGGCGCCAGCGGATGGAAGCGGGCGGCCCCAGGGGGGGTAGGGAGCGCGGGGGAGGGGGTTTACCTGCCGGGGCCGTCCACAGCGGACGGCCCCGGGGGGGGGAGGGAGTTAGGCCCCCCCTTACCCACCCGCCGCCATTTTTTCCTCATAGACTTGCATTGCAATGCAAGTCTATGGGGAAAAAAATGGCGGCCGATCCAAAAATGTACGATTTTTGGGTCGGGATCGGACTCGATCCGGTCCGGGGGGCCTCTGATTTTGTCCGAACCGGTCCGGGACAAAATTGGAGGTCCCGATCCGGGTCCCGATCCGATCCGGGGGGTCCGTGCACACCCCTAGCAATAAGCCTATATATACACCAGTTGCTGGAGAAGTTGGGTGGGAGGGTGCTGTTGCACCATGTCCTTCTTTGTTGGTCCCTGGCCAACAGCTGGTTGGCCACTGTGTGAACAGAGTGCTGGACTAGATGGACCGTCAGTCTGATCCAGCATGGCCCTTCTTATGTTCTTAAACTCCAGTTCAGACTAAATTCAGGCCTAATCAGACATGGTGGCATACCATTGTTGCTGCCTGAAGGCGATTAGCACCAAGATGTCCCCTGGCTCCTGCTGGTCACAAGGTGAAACTGTCTTACCAACCATCATAGATGCAAGAAGTATAGGGCTTATCGCCCGTTGCCTTTGTTCAGCTGTGATCCATGGACCGCCAGCCCGCTGGTCTACTGATGCTATCAGCGTGCCTCCAACGGGCAATGGTTTGGGTATCTAGTCAACAAAGGAAGCTGTGGGTTTGTGGTTCGAAAGTGGAGTTTCCGAGACCTCGGTTCCCTTCCAAATTCTCTTGGGTTCTGCTTCCTGTTCCAGAGGCAGCGACCGTTGCCCGATGGCTCCCAGCTGCTTCACACGTGACGGCTCTTTGGGTGTACGAGAAAGGGGCTGCATCTTCATGCGTGCACCTGAATAACATGAAGTGGGTGTGGAGCAAAGACGAGTATCGTAGGAGCGGACAGGGAGCTGGAATGATCAGCAGCTCCTGTCGAGTAGGGAGGAACCACCATCATCTAGTGGTTGAGCACCAGATTGGCTCCAGCTCCAATCCCCAATATGTCCACAAACAAGGGTCATTAGCCAGTGATGGGGGAAAACCTTTCTGTCTGAGACCCTAGAGATTGACTGCCAGTCAGTTGGGCTAGATGGACACGTAACCTGGCCTTGGTATGAGGCAGCTTCTTACCTCTGGGTGGAAACTTGGGTTTGCCGCCATATGATGGGTGAGGAATGATTCTTAGAAAGAATTTAGGAAGCTGCAATGAGAAACCAGGCTTTTGCCATGTGATGTCCTCCAGATGTGTTACACTACAACTCCGTCCATCCTTTTTCATTGTTCTGAACATGTAGATTAATCCTATTGGTGTTTAGGGCAGGGCAAGGCCGGCCCTACCATTAGGCAGAGTGAGGCAGTTGTCTCAGGCGGCAGCTACCGAGAGGTGTAGCAAGGTGTTGGAGGAGAGTGTTGTGTTCCAAGCAGCCTTCCTTGCATCCTCTAAGCTGACCTTCTGCCTTCAGGTGCAACGGAGGATATTATCCCATTGCCCGCCCAGCATTAAAGAAAAATTAATCCTCAGGCTAATCACCTTTTCTACTTGGAACGGAAGGGGACACCACCTTGTTCTTTGCCCTCAGGCATCAAAATTTCTCAGACTGGCCCTGGGTCAGGGTAGGCAACATGGTGCCCACAAAAACCAATGTGCCTCTGAACACCTTCCTAGATGCCCACCGTGGCACCTTGTCCCTCCAGCTTTTTTGTTTGCTTTTAAAAATAAGGAAATGTTTCTTTACCAGCAGCTGGGGTTGCTTCAAAGCAAAGTGAGGGCCTCCAGCCGCTGCCATCTTCATTTCCCATGAATGTCTCACGGCTGCACCTCTACCTTAAACTCTGCCATATAGACAGGTTACTTGTCCTTTGTGATTAGCCACGCCTCTTGTGGCAGCCATTTTGTGGTGGTGCCCAGGGCCGTTTTCTCAAATTGTCAAATGTGTTCACGGGACCAAAAGGGCCATCTGCCTTTGGTTCAGGTGCTGTGCATTAATTACCACTTGAATCCTACCCTATTGCCCATTGATTAGGTCTTTCAGCTTGTGACAGAGCATCTTCATATATTGTTAGATGGTTAATTTGACTCCCTCTGATTGCTTACGCCTGCTACGTTAGATCGTGACCACCAGGAATTTCTTGAAAGAGAAATGGTAAAGGAAACCAGACTTGATTAAACCCTTGCTTAACTTAAACGAGACTTTGCTTTCAAAATTTCATTATATCCTGGATCCTGTCTACATCTATCCTGGACTCACATACGCTCTTTCTTCTCTGGTTTCTCCTCCTCGCCCTTTAGGGAAAAGCTTCACGTTGACAATTACAGTCTTCACAAACCCCACCCAGGTTGCTACCTATCACCGTGCCATCAAAGTGACCGTCGATGGACCGCGGGAGCCAAGAAGTAAGTTGGGACTTTTCTTTTGGAGCAGCCATGGGCAGCCGGCCATGGTCCTCATCTTGACGCCTCGCGCGGGTGGCCTTTCGGTGCAAAGATGGGGCCCAGGTTTAGTCTCATCTGGGTTGAACTTGGCATTGGTCGTATGGTGTGGTCACTTCTGAGATCAGTGTCGGCAGCGCTAGCTCCAGGTTTTGGAGGGCCCATGGGCAAGGCACCCTCCAGGGAGGCCCATCCTCAGTGAGTCTATCTTCTCAGAGCCATGGTCACCAGCTGCTCTCACTCTCCATCCTCTTTCTCAACATGGCTACCACCGCTTGCTTGCTTAGCAGGCAGAAGAAAAGAAAGGAGAAACAGGTTCTCAGGATGCAAAGGGCTTACCGATACAGAGCCCGACACATTTTGGCCTGTGTCATTTCGAAGGCCTTCTTAAAGGGGTTGTCAGTTGCCAACGATGATCAGAGGACATAGTCTCTTCTTAGAGGAAACTCTGCAGACATCTTCTGACAACCCCTTGAAGAAGGCCTTTGAAAGGACACTGGCCAAAATGTGTCAGGCTTTGTATCAACAGATCCTTTGCATCCCGAGAACCTGCTTCTCCCTTCTTTTCACCTGACTTGGATGCTTTCCTCCTTTGGTTTTCGGCAGGCAGAGTGCCAGGGAGCAAGGCGGACGTGGCATCTGCTGCTCCTTCTCCTTACCACTGGTGTTGTTTCAGCTAGAGCGAGAGGCAGATGAACAAGCAGATTGCAATGGTAAACTGGAGGAGCAAGTGCAGAGGCCTCTTGTCAGTGGCCCCTGCTAGGGGGTGAGCCCTCAACAGATGCCCAATTATGCCTACCCTAAGTGCAGTGACCCTGACACAGCTCTGTGCCAGTAGAGGAACTCCTGATGTGATCCAAGTGACTCCTGATGTGATCCAAGTGATGGGGATGTGCAAGCCAACCAATGACAGGGGAAGCCATCTGATTATGGTGCCCACTCTACAAAGTACACACATAAGCGGGGGCGGAGGGGAACTTACAATGGGGAAGGAACAGAAGTATGATAGGTAGGGAGGGCTTCAGGTTGCAGTGGAGGGCAATACGCCACACATTCAGGTGCCTGAATGCTCATTGTTCATTCCAGGGTCTTTGCTCTCATTGGCCAGAACACTGGAAGCTGGGAGGCAAACTGGCTTCCAAATTCCCTGTCCAGAGGAAGGGGTCATCCTAGCCTTCCCCCTGACCTGCTAGTTTTCTACATGCATGGAGTTGCATTTCCCAGACACACGCATTGAAGAGCATTCAAACGCAACAGTCTTTCCCCCATTGATGGCCTGCAATGGTACAGTCCAGGGAGGGCTTTGCCATTGGATTCTGCTGATGTTAGATGAATCACTCACTGCCTGATAGGTTTGGGATGACTTTAATATCTTGAAAATCAATATGTGCATTGGGTGTTAGATGCTGCAAGCCTCATCCTTTCCCCCCTCCCCATTCACCCTTTAAATTCAGCTCCCAAATCTGGTAATAACTTCCAGAATGTCAAAAGCTTCAGCCCAAACTAGGTGAGACACCAGCGTCCTGATAGCTTTTTACTGGGAATGCAACTGTGGATGGAGCAGTGGGTGGGAAATCTGCTTGTTTTATGATTGTGTTTTTTTTTATGTTGCTATGGCTCAATTCAGACGACACAATAAACAACTGGTGTGGGGAAAACAATAGTCACTTGTTTTGACTATTGTGTAATCCGAATGCTGCCATAGTCAACTCAGCGCTGATCCTCATCCACACCACAGTTGATTATTTATTACCATGTTGTGTGAGGAGTATCCCCTAGGGTTAGGGTTAGGGTTAGGGTTAGGGTTAGTCAACCCGCCATTGACTATCGTGTCATCTGAATTGAGCCATTGTGTGCTGCCTTCAGTGTTTCTTTAGAATAACAATAAGGACAACCATTGGAGTTGTGTCAGGGGAAGGGATGTTTAATTCCTTTCCCTTCAGGGCCATTGTCTCTAATCACGGGCCGACCCTACCATTAAGCAGACAGGCAATAGATATTGGGTGTCATGAAAGGGCAGCAAGTTGTTAGTTCTTAAATTTGTTTGTCTTGTATTTTACTGTCAGGGAGAGGTGTTTGTGGGATTTGCTTCCTCATGGTGTACACCAGTTGCTGGGGAACATGGGTGGGAGGGTGCTGGTTGGCTGCTGGTTGTATGAACAGAGTGGTGGGCTAGATGGACCCTTGGTCTGATTCAACGTGGCTCTTCTTATGTTCTTATTTGCCAAATGACCGGCTTCTAGAGATGCACACACTTTGACCTGGGTGGGAGAGGGCCAACATTTGCTGCTCTGCCTCAGGCTGCAAAATATCTTGGGCCAGCCCTGCCCAATCAGAATTATGTCCCTCTCAACTGCTTTTCTCTCTAAGCCGGAAGATTCTGAGTCCCTGTATGTTTTCCCCAGAGGGTGAAGAAAGCAGGTGAGGCAGGGAGGTATGATTGGGAAATAAGAGTGAGGGGAAAGGGTGAAGCGCAACTTCCTGGTTCACCAATGCTCTGATCAAATCATAACCCGCATCCCTACAGTAAGGTATGTTTTGAAAACGGCAATTGTGAGACACTCTTCTTGTCTCCCGCCTCTCATCATGAGGGAGAAATTTGTTTGGTTCACAATTTGCACTTCTGAACCAGTACGCAGACCGAAACCTGGTCATCTTTCAAAATCTGCACGTCTTTGGATCTTGCAGTGGAGTTCTCCAGTAGAAAAATGCATACAAAGATGGGAATATTAGTGAAAGTAGCATTGAAAAATGCAATATATTAGGAGAATTGCTTGCCATAAATGTGTATGTTCAACAACATCCTTTTTTTTTAAAATGCACGTTTTAGGAGTAATCTACACAAAAAAGCATATCATTTTTCATGCAAATGTTTAAAAAATAACAACTCTAAGTTCAGGATGACCCAACCTGAAGATTGGAAAAATGAGAAATTGAGAGAAACTGAAATGGACAGATCTGTCCATCTCTAACAGAGCAACTGGATAGAATTCTGCTTGGACAATGTTCTTTCAGTCTCCATCAATTAACCAGGCTACAGGTTTACTGTTGTGGGTGGGTGGGGATTTATATGAAAGTTGAACGTTCAGGGAAGGAACTTGGAATATTCCCAAGCCCCTGGTCTCTCTCTCCCTTTCTGTTGGTGACACTCCTCTGTTACTAATCTGTGTACCAAATTTATGGTACACAGTCAGGTTACTGGCATGTTAGCGCAATTGGAAATGTTGGTCCACCACTCCATCTCTCCATGTCCTGACTCCAGAAAGCATGTGGTAGGCAATGTACAATGCACTCTGAGAGCTTTCCCAGACTGGACAGGATTCCCAAACTTGCTAAGGATCCAGAGCACTAGAGCAGGAGTACCCTGGCTTCTGTGTGGTGTGATTTACTCCCTGCCCCCCCATGAATGTGCTCCGTGGTCCAGCAATATGCTTTCAATGTACAAAGCAAGAGTGCATACTCAGTATAACTTAGCTGCGATGCACCTTGGAGAGCTCCTTTAGAGTTCGGACTGAAAACCGGAGTGGATTCACCACCCCACTGACATCGGAGTCACCAGCCATGACACGATTCTGCTGATTGATTATAGAAATCGGCCCTTGCACCGAATGCCTGGATAAGTCAAGCCAGCCCAAGACCTTTTGATACTAGGGGCTGAAAAACTAAATTCATTCCCGCTTCCCTAATGCCCCACCACCACCAAAGCTTTATGCATTGGACTGTTACTGCGCACAGACCCAAAGGTTGCTGATGCAGCGACAACCTTACAGAGAATGGTTGACACTCCATTCCCAGTCCATAGCCTTAGTAGTCCAACAATGTGGTTTCAGAACCCAAGAACCTTGCATTTCGCAGAACCAAACGTAAAGCCACAGGATGACTTTTTAGACAGATACGCTCACTCTTACTCACACACACACTGACTTTTGGATGAAAGCGTCCTGGAGACTTGTGGCATTTTGAAACCTTATCTTTATTTAGAAGACTTACAAGCAGAGCATAAGTGGAGACAACAACAGGTGCTCCTGCAAGACACTATATCTGCTAATTCACATGGGGCGACCCTATGGAAAGGAGGGCAGGGCTCCTGTATCTTTAACAGCTGTATAGAAAAGGGAAATTTCAGCAGGTGTCATTTGTATGCATGCAGCCCCAGGTGAAATTCCCTCCTCGTCACAGCAGTTAAAGCTGCAGGAGCCCTGCCCTCTTTTGCATCTGGTCAAGAGGGTAGATTCTCATTCTGTGTGTGTGTGTCTCTCTCTCTCTTTGTGCAAACTATTGTTTCTTTACACACATACACGCACACAGACAGATTGCTGGCTCCAGGTCTTTTTAAGCCCTTGGGGCCCCCTCCCTCCATGATTCTACCAGCCCCCACTGGGCTTCTTTTCAAAGAAAAACCCGCGGCCAATCGGGCTCTCAGGCTTCCCTTGGACTCCACCTACCAGCAGTCCGCCTGTGGACAGCGTGCTCGCCCCCGCGTTAAGAGTACTTAGCAGAATTATTAACATCTGCCCAGATTCAGTGGTGAATCATCCCCAACTCCTCTTCTGCATTTCAACACAGGACAGAAATTAAAGATCAACCTGATAGGCGGATGAGCTGCTGTATGCAGGGTTCGCCTATTCTAATCGCACGAGTTCCTAGCAGTTTGAGCTTGTGGGCGACCCATCTCTTGTTAGGGTGACCAACTGTCAGGGTTTCCCCGGATTTGTCCTGGTTTTTGTTCTATCCTGGGTGTCAGGCGGGATATTTTTGTAATTTTCTAAAATGTCCTGGATTAACACGCTTTCCCCTTTAAGGCCGCTATTAGCATGGTGGCAGGGAATGATGTGCTTTTCCCCCACTGCTCCAATGAAGGCCTTAAAGGGGAAAGCGTGTCATTCCCGGACATTATAGAAAAGGCCCCGATTGGAACCGTGGGGGGGATGACACACTTTCTGGAGGCCCCAGAAAGCTATTTCCCCACCACACCCCCTGGGTGTCCTCTTTTTTGGTTTCCCAAATATGGTCACTCTAGTGTTGGTATCTTCATGTGGCAGAAGAAGGGTCCCCACCCCCCCACCCCTATCTCTTTTCTGTTTCTTTTCCTTCCAGTCTGAAATTGTGCAGCTGCCATCAGAACATGGCATTTGAGAGGTTGCGGCAGCCACAACCCAGTCGGTAGAGATTCAAAAGCCTCCTTGGCTGCAGTTGTCAGGTTCAGTTCACACATGCATGTATCACTCTGGCCATGCTCCTGACGGGTGGATTCCGCAGCCCTCGTTTGCTTGCAGCCAAAGGTGCAAAGTGACTTTGCCCCCCCCCCCAAAAAAAGAAAGTCCCAGCGTACTTTTATCATATTTTTATTTAATTTAAAACATTTCTTGGCCACCTTTCAGGGCAGAAAATACATAAAAACAGTTAAAATATTAAAAGGAATGAAAACATAAACACATTAAAATAGCAATAAAAACAATACTAAAAGCCAACAATAAACCAGCAACTGTGACAATGGCCAAAGCAGGAACAACAATAGTAATATCGTGAGAAGGCCATGGTAAAATAATACGTTTTCAAGGCCTTCTTAAAAGCCTGCAATGACGGAGCATGGCAGGCTTCTCTTGGCAGCGTGTTCAAAAGTGTGGGGCTGCTGCAGAGAAGGCCCTTTTCAGCTGAGATGAAACTTTGGCCTGTGACTTTGGCTGCACGAAAGGGTAGGTTGTTCACGCAAGCAAAGCAATGCCTGATGCGTGCAGTTGTCCAGTGTTGGACATCCATGTGCAAATGTCCTTTTAGATAGGACAGTCCTCTGTTTGATGGGCTGTCCTGTGTAACTCAAGTTCAAAGAACTGTTGCCTCTTCACAATAAGTACCTGGACAGCACACAGAACAATCTGGCACACCGCTCACCTCTTCACAGTCTTCCACACTATGGCGAGATGGACTATAATAATTTCTAATTTTGCATCTATACTATAAATTAGCATATGCAAATTTTATGCAAATTTTTAATTTATTTTTTTAAAATGGGGTTCCCTCCCCATTCTGTTTTGGTGATGCATTGTCTCTGTGTGGAGATTCTTAAGGACCACTCTAGCTGCAGCAGCCAATGGGTGCTGGCCACGCCTATGCAATTTAGGCCTCCGACAACCATCTATGTAGCCTCCCAGAGGGATAGAAACTTGGCAATCCCCTCTGCTTCTTGTCGGACACCTGCCAAGGCCCACAAGCCCCCCACCCACCCCCCAGCTCTGCTTCTGCTCATCCTCCTTGCTGACGCTCCCTGTACGTCAGCCTTTTCCAAGAATGTGAGCGGTGATAAGAGCAAGTAGAGGGAATGGCAGCCTCCACTTGATGAGATGTACTGGGTTACTCTTTAAATTATAATAATACTTTCTAAAGTTGCATTTATTCATATGAATTAGCATATGGACA
Organism: Anniella stebbinsi; assembly: GCA_029215795.1. Taxonomy (NCBI): domain Eukaryota; kingdom Metazoa; phylum Chordata; class Lepidosauria; order Squamata; family Anniellidae; genus Anniella; species Anniella stebbinsi. The sequence goes on from JARDYH010000007.1 coordinate 86,162,036, forward strand.
TTTCTGTAAATGGGTGTCTCTTTGCACACAGCCCCCTCCTTTTTGGTGATGCATCTTTTTTTGCTGATTTGTAAGCGGGACACCCTACATGGACCTGCCCTGGAGAATCTGGTTGGATTTCTCAGAACAAGAAGACTGTTCTCCATCCCAAACAATTTCTGAGCATGTCAGCTTGAAATTACTAGACCTCATGGTATTGGACCAGAACAACTGAAAATGTACTGGGTTTTATTTTATGCTGAACGCAACATCAGGAAAAAAACAAACACCTCCAGATATTTGTCCTTCCGCTTGGACCTCACTCCCTGACTCCATCATAAATATTCCAGTCTTTTCACCAAGATGATGATGATCATCATCATCATCATCTTTAGCCCATGTAGACATATATTCTAGCATTGACAGAATCATAGAATTGTAGAGTTGGAAGGAATCGGTAAGGCCATTGAGTCCAACCCCCTGCTCAGTGTAGGAATCCACCTTAAAGCATACCTGACAGATGGCTGCCCAGCTGCCTCTTGAAGGCCTCTCTTGTGTGGGAGAGCCCACCACCTCCCTAGGTCATTGGATCCATTGTTGTTCTGCTCTAACAGTGCATTTTTTCTGTGTCAACACCATTTCGCATACCTGATCTCAATAAAGGCAATCTTGTAAGGTAGCCTATTCTTATGATCCCTGTATTGCAGACGATGATGGGGCTGAGAGCACGGAAGCAGGCATGCTGCTGGCCATGTTTTCCTTGCCAAGTGTCTTCCAACATTGCCAGCCTTTGAGCAGGGCCCCGGTGGCTGTCTCATTTCAGTGGCAAATTGGTCTGCAGCAAAAAGCAAGTGACCTTGTCTGCCTATCCAGCAGCTCTTAAGGCCAAGCAGAGTCCTGCTAGGAAGGAGCGAGGAGAAGTTTGGCAATGCAAGGCCATCCCAATTTAGAAGCAACCTGAGCCATTACCTGGGTGCCCAAATGCTGCTGGTGTCTGCTTTGTAAAAGCCTTGGAGAAAGAAAGCCATCACCTGCACTTTATGCTCCATCCCCTTTTTTGATGCATGCTTAGCTGACAGCTGACATCTGTGTAAGTGCTGGTGCCCAGCTCGTCTGAGGTTATGTTATTTCTGGCAGAGATGGGGGATGTGAGCTCCCCGCACCTGTACAAGGCCTGGTCTTATCCATCAGCCACAGGAAAAGCAGCTGAGGGAGCTTGCTTCTCTCCTTCCTCCCAGCAAAAACTCTTGTGAGAATGTTGTAACTAAAATGAGCACTTGGGTACGTTAGCTTTCCTCTGCCCTCCCCATCCCTTTTCTTTTAGTGTCATGGTTTTTCATTTGTAAGCCTGCAGACCAGGGCTATCTTATTATTGATCTTTGTATGCCACTCTGGATGCCTTTTTCAGCTGAAGGAAAAACACATTAAAATAATAATGGCAGCAGTATTGAGTCCAGATTAACATACGTAAAGCACAATAGCATGGTGTTTAAATTACTGAACCCAAAAAATCAAAAGAAGGCAATAGCACCCCAGTATCAACACTTGATGATTTAGAGCATCATCACACGGGGGAAATCACGTTTCCTTATTATCGCTTCTCCGCCCACGTGTTTGTCCCTCATTACTTCCTCTTTCAGAAGAGGAAGTAAACAACATGCATGTGGCCCATTCAGTGGGCCGTTTTGATCCCGCTGCTTCTCCTGCACAGAGCAGGGGATAGCGGCAAATTCCGTCTTTAAAAATAAGTCGGATTTACTGGGGGGGAGGGGGTTTGGTCCTGAGAAGAAGACTAGAAGGGGTGGGAGGTGCGCAGGAGGCAGACGACGTCTGAGAGGGACCCGTGAAAATCTGTGAGTGCCCAGTAACAAATGTGCAATACAATGCTTGTTTGATGGAGCTCGTATTCTGTGGTTATGCTGAACAGGATGTTTAGGTTCCCTCCATCTGTCCCTTTTTACCAGGATCAGATTTTCTGTTTTGGTGTCCCTGGCAAATCATGGCCTTTGTTTTTTCCCTAGTTTTCACCTTTTGGAGTAAGAATTTCGTTTGGTTTGAGGGAGGTTGATAAGAACTTACCAGAATTCACCAAGAAAGAACTTGAGACGTAAAAAATTCAGATGGGGTTAGAAAGAGAAAGTGACTGGTTCTCCAATCCAGGCAGAGGCCTTTGAGTACTTTAGTTCACCAAAAGGTCTGGCTTTGAATCCTTGCGAATTCAGCCACGATGGTGGTGCTGAATTTGGGCTACCCCTTCTTTTGGTCTAACATGCTTCTCATCTTTAAGAGCTACGTGACAGGCAGGTCCAACACAGTCCTCTCCATGCTGGGAGTGGCTACGCTGACAGAAATTGGCCGGCGCAGATGGGCAAGTCGTTCATCGGGCTCCTTGCTGAATAACCAACATTCTCAAGTTTCTTCATACGCAGAATGGAAAGAACTTTATAAAAATGCAAATGTGGGAGAAAGAGACAGCGACAGTTTCGTCTGTCTCTGATTTCCATATGTGAAATCCTGGAGGGGATGTGAGAAGAGACTTGTGGGGGAGGGGGGGGAGGGATTCACATTTTGCCCAGGTCAGCAAAAAGCTGTGGCACAACTTTGGGCACGTGTATATGAGTAAAGGATTCTTCTCGCATGCTTTTTCCTTTGTCTTCCTCCCCTCAACATTTTATTATACAACCAATAAAAAACAGACAAAAAGGACATCGTCAGATGGACAATGAAAAAGTTACCAAACTGTACGTGCAAAATACTTCCGAAAGGTAGACGATCTTCCCTGTATAAAGCACATTCCCTTATCCTCCTCAGCCATCTATACAGTAGATAGATAGATGGAGATCACCGTTAATACACCACCTCTTTCCATACAATTACCTGGGATGTTGGTATGTTGAATTTGTCGGTCTTCCTATTGGCTTGGGAAATAAATGGCATGTCTTTCATCATTCCGTAAGGAAAGCACATATAACACAAGATTTTCCATCAGTGCAATTGACTATAGCTTGTCCCTCCATTGCATAATAGGCACAGAGTTGTGATCATTAATTTTGTGCGATAATTAGTCTTGCTGTGACAAGAGACATATGTGTGTGTGTGTGTTTTGTGGTGTGGGTTTGTTTGTTTTTTTACATTTTGCCCAGGGCAGCAAAAAGCTGCCGCCCAACCTTGGACACCTGTACAAGAGTAAAGGGTGCTCCTCGCCTGCCCTTTCTTGTCTGCCTCCCACCCCTTCCTGCTCTTTTTAGCCACTGTGCCCAGCTTGCCAAACCAGCTCTGACACCGTAAACCCTCCCAACGTGCAACTTGTAAAATAACAGGGAGGGAAAAGGTGGGGCTGCTGAAGGCGGGAAGAGATAACCAAGGAGCAGCTCCTGTCTCGGTGACGAAAGTGGGAAGGATCCAGGTGGCCACATCTGATTAAAAAGCTTACTAGGCTTTTTATTTTTAAAAAATCTGCTAATTGCACTGATTAATTGATTTATGTTTCTGTTTCCTCCTCCTCTTCGAAGGGAGTCTTTTGTGAATGTGGAAAGCGAGGGAGGCCAGGTGTCCTATTTTACAGAAGACAGGCCTCTATTTGAAGGGGCCCTCTGCTTGAAAGACTGTCCAGTCCAAGCCCAATTCAAAGATAAAGACCCCTAAGGAAGGGTTGCCTGTCAATGCTTAGCATCCAGATTATAGGCTTAGCAGGGACACAGCTCACCTGTTCGGCCTTCCGCAAGTATGGTGAGATGCATTGCGTTTCTGTTTGAATGTTAATTATTGGACACTAGCCAACAATAGGATACTACCCATTGTTTCTAAGTTTGCCTTTGTTTCTCTATATTAGCACCTGCCACTTTTACGGAAATTTGTGTCCTATTTTGCCCTCTTTGGGGGTAATACTACTCTTTGCGGGAGATGCATAGGTGACTGCCCTAGGGGCGGATGTTAGAACGTAAAATCTGACTACTCCAGAGTGGGCCAGTGGATTTTTAGTTTGCGTTTGTGCGATTTGGAAGACCTGGGTTCAGATCCACGGTCCAGCATAGGTGGCTAGGGCATGCTGGGAGTTGTAGGCCTTTTCTCTATCTAAACATGTGTAGGATTGTGCCCGTGGAGAAGCACCAAAATGGCTGAAGCATAAACAACCAATGCAATGTGTGAAATGCACACATCACGCAGGTATATTTGTCACAGAGCCAGGATTGGTGCCATATCCCTATCCAGTATATGCTTGGGGGCAAACTTAGCTTTGCTATCAGAGAATGTGTGGATTATCCCTTGAGTCCACTTCACCCACTTTACATTTAAATGTAATGTGTGAATGAGACAAATCACTGCTCTGAAACTTGCTAGGCAGTCACCATCTCTTTCGCTTCTATTTCCTGCTTGTAAAATGGGAATGGGTGGCTTCCCTCCCATGGCTATTGAGAGCATAAATGGGATTCTAAGCTTTCTTTTGAAAGGCAAAAAAAAAATCAAGTTTCTAGCCCTTATGGGAAGAAAGAAAAAGCTGGAAATCATGTGGCTACTGAAATCTCCAAAGTGAGTGGCTGGAGAGGTGGCGCTTCAGTGCCCTGCACGTTGTCCGTCCGTCCCTCCCCCTGCTCTAAATAGTCTGGCAACACCCAAACTCCCAGATTTCCTTCCCTGTTAATATATTTCTGCGTCTTGCCAAAATATCCCACAATCTTCAAGATCTCGGTCTTGGAAGCAAAGCAACAGCATGCGCAAGGGTGGCATGCATATTTGCATAAGTGTAGTTCATGTGGGCCTCCCAGGTTTCAGTTACTTGCATTGCTGCAGGATTTTGTTTTAAACGTTGGAGGATGGTAGCACGGAACACTATTACTACTCTTCTACTTCTGTCCTTCTTGCAAGGCGCCGGTTGTCTTTTCAGTTGACGAAGCTGAAATGCCCAGGTAGCTTTCTCTTTAAATCTGTGATGATATTGAGTTTGTGGAACTATTACAGGGACGTTTAAAAAAACCCGTGGAGGCTGCTGGGTCCGATGTCAGTTGGGTGATGAATCCGCATTTCAGTCAGAACCAGCCAGAACACTAAAAAGGAGCTATACAAAGTGCTGAACCCTATCCCCAAAATGGATTCAGCACTTTGGAGAGCTCCTTTAAAGTTCTGACGGATTTGGACAGAAACCCAGAGCGGATTCACTGCACCACTGACAGCAGAGTCACCAGCTTCCACTGGTTAAAGCTCACACTTCCAGGGCAAATTGGGCTGGGACAAAGTCACCCAGATGGCCCAATGGCTTTTCCCCTGACCACTGATCATTGGGTTGTTTTCCAGCTTTGGGGCAGTTCCACCCCGCCGCCCCCCCCATTCTAAAAGATTTAAATGCCTCTTCTAAGGCTTAATTATTGGCAGTAAGTTCTTTAAGTTAAGATAGCTTGGTATTTTGACTCCGCCCCTTTTTCTTTGGCCTATCCCACCACCAGAACGTAGACCCCAAGAACTTCTCTGAACTTGAATTAGTCCCTCTGCGGTCTACTGCTTAACAAAAGTGCACAGCAGCATAGGGCCTGCTCAGGTTCTGTATAGGGATGTACAGATTTTGTAAAATCCATTCTGTCTGTATTTTGAAGATCTTTGGCTCCCTTTCATTCTACCGTCCACTCATGGACAGATTCGGATTTCCCCTCCCCCCTTCGGAAAAGTCTGCCAAAAAACACCCCCTCTGCCACAATTTCCAGAACCTTTGCCGGCATGTGACAATTTGCATATTTTTCTTACTCAACGTACAATCAATGAGCAAAGGGCGTGCACACTCAATTGCTATTTTGCAGAAGCTGCCGCGAGTTTGGAGATGTATATAATGTTGTTGTCATTTTAATTGAGATATGTATTAGGGCCGTGCACTGCTTCAGCTCCAAATACAAATTGTGAGCTGAAGCAGGTCAGATCTGGGCCAAAGTGGCCCAAAGCAAGACAGATCAGGCCCGATTCAGAAGCTCCGAATCGCCCTCCAAAACATGTAGGGAGTCCGTGCACAACAGTAGTATATATTAGTATATTTCCCACCAACTTTCATATTTTTAGAAGACTAAATTTGCATACAATTCTGGAAAGTTTTTTTTTTTAAAAAAACAGTCTGCAAGTCAGCACGACTCAGAAGAGTCCTGCAGGATCCGCAGGATAGACTTATAGAAATCCGAAGTCATATGAATCTGGTCTCTCTGAAATCCCTAATCAGTGGGACAAGAGAAAGAGGTGGTGAATCTGTTCAGTGCACCTGTGTTTTCCAGGCTCAGTGGCCAGGTGTGTTGCTGCCCTCTTCTGGGTAGAATGACAGGCCTGTAGGAAGCCTTGTGTGGCTGTGACTTAGGAGCTCAAGGTGGTTGTGTAGTAGCCATCTTTTTTTCCTGGCCATGCTCCTGTGCCTTAGTCAGCAGCTCAACACTCAGGTGTTTTTTCCCACTTGGTATAGACGTAGACAGGGCAAAGCTTCCTCTGCTTAACTACTGTGTGTCAGGCTAACTGCAAGGATAGGAGAAGCCGTAGGAGCCGGGCCAAGAAAAAAGACTGCAGGACGGCCAGAAAGCACGTCCTCACCGGATTATCTGCAAACCCACACGTAGCAAAAGCTTGTCCATCTTGCCCAATGATCATGGCAGCTCCTTCTTCCTGGGATGATGGCGATCAAGGCGATAATTTTTATTTATTCCTAGCCCACCTTTTAGGACAAGACTTCACAAGGAGGCTTACGGTAAAAAAAAAAGGGGGGGGAGGGGAGAAGGAAAAAATTAAAAGCACTGCAATAATTGAATACGTAACATCTAAGAAAAACAGTGGGCTTCTTTAAACAAACAATTTATAGCATGCTCGTGACTGGCCACTCAGGGAAGCTTGCAAGTCATTTCAATGATGTTGTGAGGCTCTTGCACATCTCCCGCTCCTTCCCTCCATTATTCCGCTTAAAAATAAACCTTGGAAAACCCGATTCTTCTGAAATATGTCAGGATTTCCTGCCACGTGCAGTCAAAGTTGTGCTACAAAACACCCACGAGGGGCTCTGTCCCATTGGTCTATATGAGCTTGGAAGTTTTAATTTACAGACCACGTGGTCGCTGCTCTCCTCCTGTGTAATTCAGCTCATTTCAAATGTGGAAAAGAAACAGGAAGTGAAGCGATGGTAAGCAAATGCAATTCCCCTTTAATCTAAAAGGCTTCTTAGTCAGATAAAATTATGTATATGGGGGCCAACAACAAAAAACAATTAAATGCTTGGCAGATTCCCCCCTCCCCAAAGTCTTGAAGGTCAGCTTAAAGGCCATCAGTGAGGGGTCCAAGCAGAGTTCACAGTGGAGGGGATTTCAAGATTGTGGAGACACCTCAGAAAAAGCCGTGCTCCTGATAGCTGCCAACCAGATCTTAGGGCCCAGGCAGCTTCATAAGGAAAGGGTAACAGGCTTTTGCTCAGGCAAAAAAAAATATGGATGTGAGATTGCTAAGGGTTTTCTCCCCTCTGTGCCTTTACCTGCTGTCTCACGGGTGAAGCTTTCCTTTTGGTACCGCTGCATGCTGAGAAAAGCTTTGTCTATTGAATTTTGGCTTCCCACATAGGTTTATTCTAGGAGCCCTTAGAACTGGCAACCCTGTCAATTGTGATTTTGGACCCAGTTTTTAAAGGAAAAGAAAATCCTGTGTTTAACATCCTTTCCCCACTCTCTCCCATTGCTGAAGACAAAAATATGCTTAGGATCCACCCGCACACGCCCCAAACCTGGGAATACAATCTTTACTGAACATGGGAGGGAGATCTGCTTCTCTCTCGCTCGTCTTCCTGTGATATGACCGGAGAGTGTGAAGATTGTTCCTAATGTGGCCCAGCACAGAAGGATGCTGCCCAGTCACCTAACCATGGTTAGGAAATCAGGAGCTCCCCCATGCGCTCACCCAGTCCTTCCTCCTGCAGTTGAATGCCCCTTCCCTTTTATTTTGGAGCTAGTCATGGTACAGCATTAGCATGTGCCCCAACATTTTCACTAACCATTGTAATTGGAGCTAATCATGGTTATTTATTTATTATTTTGTTTAAATTTATTTTTAGGTTCATGGAAATCCCAGTGCAGATATGATATTTTCAATGTTTAGTGCTGAAAAGGGAAGAGAATTGGGATTTGAGTGCAAGGGGGAAGAGTATATTGCCCTGTAGGGCACTGCCAATCTAACCATGGTATTGGTCTCAATGGCCCTGTTCAGACAATACACTAAACCATAATGGTTAAGCATTTTGAGCTAAACAATATAGCTTAGCATGTTATGTGAACCATGACTTAGGGCATCGTGTGAACCATTCCTAACCATGGTGACTCTATAACCATGGTTTAAACATGCTCACTAACCTTTTGCTGCAAAGGGGTTAGTGGCCTAACCATGACTTAAGAGGCCCATGTAAACAAAATGCTAAACCTTGGTGGCACTACAGAAATGCTCCTTGGTGAACCGTAGGCCTTCTGATCCTCTGTCCCCTAACAGCACAACCACAAGGAGAACATCAGAAACATTGGCATTCATTTTCAACTAACTACATTTTGTTGATATGTCCAAACCAGAAACTGTGGTTAGTTTTAACTGCAGTTTATCCAAAACAAGCCAGGATCATGAACCATGGCTTGTACTTGGCTTATTTCAGGGTTGCTGAACTTCAAGCTTGGGGGCCAAATTCAGCCTGCCTATGGTTAGGGTGACCAGATAAAATCCAGGTCAGGGCTCATGTAACTTTAACAGTTGTAGAGAAAAGGGAATTTCAGCCAGTATCATTTGTATGCAACTAGTTCCTGGTGAAATTCCCTCTTCATCACAACAGTTAAAGTTGCAGAGGCCCTGCCTTCTTTTGTATATGGTCACTCTAGTGTAATGCATGCACCTTTAACTAGGGTGACCACATTTGGGAAACCAAAAAAGAGGACCCTCAGTGGGGTGGGGGGGTGGGAAAGTGGCTTTCCGGGGCCTCTGGAAAGCATGTCATTCACCCCCACTGCTTTAAAGGACCCAATTGGAGCGGAGGAGGGGAAAGTGTGTCATTCCCGCCCTCCACTGCTCCAATCGGGTCCTTTTCTATAATGTCCAGGAATGACATACTTTCCCCTGTAAGGTCCTGATTGGAGCAGTGGGAGGGAAATAACCCACCTCCAGAAAGCTCTTCATTCCCTCCAACCACGCTAATGTGGCCTTAAAGGGGAAAGCTTGTCTTTCCAGGACATTATAGAAAATTACAGAAAATCCCCCCTGACACCCAGGATAGAACAAAAACCAGGACAAATCCAGGGAAATCCTGACAGTTGGTCACCCTACCTTTAACCGTTGTGATGAAGAAGGAATTTCACCAGGAACTAATTGCATACAAATGACACTAGCTGAAATTCCCTCTTCATCACAACTGTTAAAGTTACATGAGCCCTGACCTGGATTTTATCTGGTCACCCTACCTATGGTCCGAATCCAGCCCTCCCCAGATGTCCCACCCCATTCCCCCTAACCATGGATCATTTGGTGGTTTTACAGCCTTTGTGCCAGATTTCCCCATTCTAAAAGGTAGAAAAATGCCTCTCCTAAGCCTTAGTCCCTAGCAGTAAGGGCTTCTAAGCCAAAGTATGCTGATATTTTGGGCTCGCCCTCTTTGCCTCCACCCCTTTTGCCTTTGGCCCTGCCCACCTCTGAGAGCTGCTCCGAAATGGAATTCAGCCCTCTGAGTTAAAAGGTTCTGCACCCCTGGCTTTTTCGGACAACCCAGAGTTAAAATACAACACATTTGGTCCTGGTTCGGACGTAACAACAAACTCTGGTGGGTTTACAGCAGGAAGGAAACGCCTCCTGTTGTCTCCTGGCCGTGCCAGATAAGTTGAAGGGAGCATACGAGCTCAGCCCCACTGCGCTTAAGCTATGGTTTAGTGTTGCATCCAAGCGAGGCCAGTCCTGGCCCAGTGAGGGCCAGAGAAATGGAAGGTGTTGTTTGCAGGCATGTAAGCTGAGGAAAGAGGAGCAAGAAGAAATTACCCTGAAATATCTCCTGTTTACTGTTTAAGGCAACTCTGGAAATAAGGTCTGTTTTCAATGTTTACTGTTGCACATGGAAAACCTGATTAATGTGGATGTTTTCCCTCCAGCAAAGGTTTTTTTTAATATGAGGAGACAAACAGGCAGGCTTCTGTTTCGCAGAAATGAACAAAATGATCCCACTTAGTTGTGTGTGTGTGTGTATGTGTGTCTGTCCCCCCGCCTTTCCTTCTGGGGTGAGGCCCCATTGGATATATATCACTCATCCCATGCTAATTTAGATGAGGCGATTGCGATATTGTTTCAATGTGGCAAATTCCTCTCCATTTAGTACTCCACACACACACACACACGCTGCTCACGAATGACGTGCAGAACTCTGCCATGACATTTTCATCCACCTTATCATTGAAATTCCTTGGAAGCTTCTCCTAGGGATGCCGGAGAAATCCGCAATGGAATCGAATGACTTGGCATTTCTAGGATGCCGACTCACGGGTTCCACAGTGAACCAAGTCACACAGATTCTGTGGACTTGCGGACCATTGAGCCAGTGACTGTCTCTCTGCTTAAGCTACCTCGCAGGGTCGTTGTGAGGATAAAAAGGCCAAGAGGAGAGAACCGCGTATGCTGCCTTGAGATCCTTGGCAGAAAGGCTGGGTATGAATGTAGCTTCTCCATGGGGTCAACGCATGCCACACAAAGCCAGAGACATGGCCAGCCCCAAGAATAACAGCCACTCCGCTCAGCACCGTGAAGTCCCTCATTGCCTGTCCACAATTTCAGATTGGAGATAACAGTGGGGATTCTTCCAGGGGGCAGACTTGGAGAGGAGGCTCCCGCTGCAGATGTTCACCTTCCAACATATAGAGGGCAATGGGAGCAGGGGGAATAGGGGGCAAAGCTCTCTGCCTCCTCTTCCCGAAGCTGTTTCTCTGCCAGCGCCAATACTGGTATGACCGGGTATTGCATTCCAAATGCTGGGAAGAGATCCCCAGCTATCAAGGGACATTAACTTTGTTTTGTTAAATCCCTGTGGGGAGGTGGCGCTCATCCTCGGTGATTATGGCAGCCCAACTCACTATACTGCCATTGAACTCTGTTGTTGCACCAAGGCTATGACTAATGCTTTGTGTAGATAAGAGTCATTGATTGATTGATTGATTGATTGATTGATTAAGGTTGATTAAGGAAAGCTCTCCAGCAGATATTACAGCTGATATTGTATTGAGATAATAAGTAGGTGTTGGCTGTGTGGTTTTGTCTCATTCTGCTCCACTCGTTCCATTCGCCGGCCTTCGCCTAACCTGCTTCCAAATCTCTCACCGGCTTCTGTTTGGGATTCGGCAATGCAGATCTTCACCCTGAAAAAAAGGTGTTTCTACTTGCCACTCCTGCTGACAAAGAAGCAGAGGGCTTTGTCCTCCGCATCTTATACTTATTTGAGCATACTTATTTGAGCTGCAGGAATTAATTCCTTGAAGATTAAGATTCTTGATTTCTTTATTATGTGGTCACTGGCCTCTCACCTTAGAGATTAAAGCTGCCGGCTTCGGGAGTAAATCCGATGGAAATCGATGGGACTTGATCTCAGACGTGTGTGTGTGTGTGTGTGTGTTTGTGAAAAGGATCAAAAATTTACACAGCGGCGTACATAGAGAGGGAAGGAGAGAGATAATTCTCTGAAGTCAAAAGGAATCTGCTTACACAACTCAAATCCAAATCTGTGATGCATTTAGGTTATTTTAGACTCCGACCTCAATGGTGTGAGAAGGCCGTTCCACTTTCAATGGTAATGCCTATTGCTTCGCTTACGTCACCCCTGCTCCGCTTGGGGGCATTCTATCGCGTGGGGCTCAGGACCCGAAGGCCCTGCCAGTGCTACTGCTACAAGTGCAGGCTTTGATCAAGGATGCAAAGCTCTGAGATGCATCTTCTTTTCAAATTCCTGGGTGTTTTGAATTTCAGCATTTGGATTCGAATTTCAAATGTTGATGGGGCGCAGCGGCAAACTCACGTTTGGAGACTCACTGTGAGGGGGGGGGAAATCACCCTGGTTTCTTCTTCTACTTTTTCATTAAAACAATAAGAAATACACCAAATAAATAATAAGACCTCTACAAAAGTAAATGACAACTCTTGCTACAGATAAAACATCAATTCAGACTACTGAAAATGACAAATGTGGGCTAAGGTTATCCTGGAATTTATCATTCCAAAATGCAATAATAAACACGCTCCATTTTTTTAAAAAATAAATCTATTCTCAAATATGCGATCCTATCATGCTCTTATATAATAAGACATTTTCATCATTATAACAAAATCCCACATCCAGGGGAAAAAATTGGACAATGGAGGTGCAATGCCCTTTTTCCAATATGACACAATATAATTGTTTGCTGCAGTCAGCAAATTTAACAGCCGCCCCTACATTCAAGATTTCTGTGCACCCTTTCAGCTGCCTGTTTTTCTTCTTGCCCAGAACTCCCCAAACATAAAGGGAGGTCTGGCACCCCAACACATGCCTAATGGGTTGTATTTACAACGCAGCCAGTAAATGGAAAGACTTTGCTAAGGTAACTGCCTTTTACATGAGACAGTCCTCTACTTGAAAGGCTGCCAGTGGACTGTCCTCTGTTTCGAAGGTGTCCCCTGTTTGATGGACTATCTAGTCCAAGTCCATCAGAAGGAAGAGCTAAAGGGCTTAAAGTTGCCCATCAACGTTAGCTGGACAGCAGACTGAACAGGCCAGGCATACAGGTGACCGGGTCACACTACGGCGAGATGGGCTGTATTTCTATTTAGATTATAATAACTCTATTTCTAAATGTGCATCGATGCCTCTGCATGTGATAATGAATGTTTCATGCAAATTGCTACATTCTTTTGCCCTCTCTTTGGATGGTGCATTCATACAGATATATGAACTGATTCAAATTTGATGCAAATCAGCATCCTCTTTCTTGGTGACTCAGAAGCGGCCGTCCTGTGCTTTATTTAGGTGCAGTGCAGGCTGCAGGTTTTGGAGGGCAAAGCACCCCCTCCAGACCCCCTCTCTCAGTGAGTCTACCTTCTCCCCGCCATGGTCACAGATGCTGTTGCCCCTCCTTCCTCTTTCTCATCATTTCTACCACTTGCTTGCTTGACCGGCAGAGAGCCAGGGAGCAAGCAACCTGTGGCATCTCCTGCTCTTCCGTCTCACCACCACTGTGGGCTGGGCCTGAATGAGAGGCACTTGAACAAGCAGGTTTCAATGGAGAAGAGGAGCAGAAAAATCCAGGGGGGTCGTCAGAGCAGGCCTACCTGGGTGTGGGCCCTTGGCAGGTGCCCAAACATGCCTACCCTTGATGCCAGCCCTGATTAGGTAGGTTGACATTTCCAGTTTGTAAACGGCCGTAGAAATTAGTCCAGGGGTTGTTGTTGTTTGGGGCGGGAGAGAAAGTGACACCTTGGGCATTTTACAAAAGAGTAGGGTGACCAGATAAAATCCAGGTCAGGGCTCATGTAACTTTAATGGTTGTAGAGAAAAGGGAATTTCAGCCAGTGTCATTTGTATGCAATTAGTTCCTGGTGAAATTCCCTCTTCATCACAACTGTTAAAGTTGCAGGGGCCCTGCCTTCTTTTGTATATGGTCACTCTAGTATAATGCCTGCACCTTTAACTGTTGTGATGAAGAGGGAATTTCACCGGGAACTAATTGCATACAAAGGACACTGGCTGAAATTCCCTTTTCTCTACGACCGTTAAAGTTACATGAGCCCTGACCTGGATTTTATCTGGTCACCCTACAGAAGAGGAACGCAAACTCTATCACCGCACGCGATCTCCAGTCACGCTCTCAAGCGTTCTTGAGGTTAATTTCACATAGTGTTTACAAGATGTATGCTCGGGTGGGAGAAAGGGTGAGTGTTAGCAGGCAGGGATTTGGAATGACCTACCTAACTCGTTTCCTAGGCTCAGAAGCCTGCCTAAGCTCCAAGAGATAATGCAGCCACATCTCAAACCCACGCTGATTAAAAAAAAAATCCCATTATATTGTACCTGCTTCTACCACAGTCATAGGGAGACCAGGCCAGACACGCCTCAATTCCAGCTGCCTGCACCCTTGGTATCTTATCCTGTCTATCTTGGTTCTCATACCACACCCATTGCTAAGGGATCCAAGCATTGCGTTGTGGTTTGATGCTCCGGCTTTGCCCGTTCTTGTGCATCTGAAGACGTCTGCAAGGGTTCTGGTGGAGGGACACCAAATGGCCTTCAAAACAGATGCTATTTCATGTGTTTAGGGTGTAATCCTGTGCAGGTTTAGATGGAAGAAAGTCCTACAACTCCCAGCATTCCCCAGGCTGGCTGGCTGGGCAATACTGGGAGTTGTAGGACTCCCCCTTCCCCATCTAAACGTGCACAGGATTGTGTCCTAAGTGTTTTTTTATTTTATTTAAAGTATTTCTAGGCCACCTGTCCAGGGAGACTTACACAATAAAGTCCCATATCATTAATAACACACACACACACACACTCAATGATCAAACAGCAAAACCCCCCAAAACCCACAAGTTGGAGTGAGGAGCCATGTTGATGGATTATCATTGGTACCCTCTCATCCCAAAACTTCAGAGTCCTTGAGTTTTGTTCAGAGCTTTCGAGTCGGTGACATGGGGAGGGGACTCCAGTTCTAGCCCCCTTCTTCCTGCTCCGCCACTTTCTCTCACAATAGTCCTATAAGCCACCTTGGACTTAACCAAGTTCAGACTGAGTTTGTCACACGCATGCACAAACACACACACGCACGCACACTTTCCTCTGGTATCTTGGAAAAACAAACAGAGGCAAAGCAGCCTCAGCCTCTTTGACTCCACTTCTTTGGTGGCCCCAGCCTGAGGGAAGTAGGGTGTGCAACCCACCTAGGCAGGCTGAAAGAGGCCCACCACCACCGCCCTCTCACCAACACATTACAGCCATTGCCTTAGTCTCGGCCTTGCGGCCGCCGTGTTATCATTCTTGCAGCAAATCAACCCTGGTTGGGGCTAAGGCAGTGCCGGAAGCGAGGCAACTCCCTCCGTCTCCAGCCATTTAACGCTCTCTCTGGCTCACGCTTGTGCTGGAACCTTTCCAGCCGTGCTAGGAATTGCTGCTGGGCAGCCTTCCCCAAAGGAGTTGGCAACAGAGCAAATGTTTCACTGAGTGATCCCAAATTTTCATAGATCCGTGTGTGTGTGTGTGTGTGTGTGTGTGTGTGTGTATTAGGCGTGCATCCGAGAGTACAGAATGTCTTGCGTCTCACATGAAGGCCCCTGTTTCTCAACATGTATGAGCATCATGTAAGTTTCGTGAATATCAGCAAACAATTCTACCCGGGGAAGAGAGATGTTCATATGCCTGAGAAACAGCAATGCCCAAAGTTCCATTCTTGGAGACTATCAAGTAGGGTGACCATATGTCAGGAAAAACCAGGACATGTCAGGATTTTGGGCAACAAATCCGGGAAGAGGGGGAATTATGAAATTGAAGAAAAATCTGGATTTTTCCCATCCTCCCCCCACCCAAAGAGCAGTTCTACATTATAGTCAATGGGAGTTAACAAAAATGCTTACAGCTCCGTCGGTTTTAAAGATCAAGAGATAAAACTTGGCACCATGTTAGCCCTTCAGTAGGGCTTTAGCCATGCCAAGATTGAAGCAGATCTGTTCATCCATTGATTTTTAGGGATTTTTAAAGTTTGAGGTTTTAAAATTATTATTTTTTTAAAAAAACATCATTTTTAAAGATACGGAGGTGAAACTTGGCATCCTGATAGCTCTGAAGTAGGGCTTTTGCTATACCAAGTTTCAAGTAGATCTGTTCATCTGTTTATTTTTAGCAATTTTTAGCTAATTTATTTGAGATTTTTAAAATTATTTTTTTAAAAAAACACTGGAGCCATACCCTTCAAACTCAGGTTATCAAACCTCTTCTTTGGCGTCTTGCACCTTGAGCAGTTTCAGCCCTTGGCATCAAGGCGATCTTGAATTTTTAGCTAGGAAGTGCTGGGCAAGCACGGCACCTTTCCTGGTGCTGATTTGGTGGGCAGTCGGGCACCTGGAGCTCAGCAGAGGCGAGGCGTCCGTAGATCAAAATGTGGGAAAGGAGAGGTCAGTCAAAGCAGTCATGTGTTTGTGCAGAAGGTAGACAGGAGTTCAAAGTCTGGATGTGCGAAATGGTGCCAAGCCAACGCACAAGCCTTGAGAAGCTAACATATATAAGTGAGAAGTGTGAATGGGTGAAGTAGTGTCTGCCACCCACAACACCCACCCTAATGTTAGAGTAGAGAAACTTGTGACAATCATACACAAGTTTTTTTAAAAAAATGAACTTTAAAAATAAACTAGCCAGCCAGCTGGCAGCAAGCCCTATTAAGCAACAGCTTGCAACAGAGTGAGGGTACAATCAGAAAAGACATTTGAGGGAAGGGGCGAATGTATCACACAGAGTATAGCAACAAAGTACAGCAAAAGCTACAAAAGTAGGCGTGAGTGAAGTTAATTTCAGATACATTGGATGTCTCACTTGTTTTTTCCAGTGATTTTAACATTCAGATGTTATGTAGAACAGATTTGTCTTAATTGTGTGCTGTAACCAAGGCTATGTCCTGGTCCTGGACATGCCCCCTGGGGGCCGACATGTTGGTCAGCATGCCCCCTTGGGGGCCGACCATGTTGTCCTCCTTTTTGGTTTCCAAAATATGGTCACCCTACTATCAAGGTTTGATTGCAACAAAACACAAAGCAATTCAAGGTGCAATCCTAGGAATGTTTCGACGGGGGGTGGGGGAGCTCTACACTTCCCAGCATGTGGTGAAGTAGCTAGAGTGTTGGACTGGGAGTTTGGAGATCCGGGTTCTGGTCCCCACTCATCCATGGAAGCTCACTGGGTGAGTTTGGGCCAGTCACAGTCTCTCAACCCAACCTACCTCACAGGGTGGTTGTTGTGAGAATGAAATGGAGAGGAGGAGGATTATGTGTGCTGCCTTGAGTTCCTTGGCGGAAAAAAGGCGAGATATAAATGTAATAAATAAATAAATTCCCCAACTGGCTTTTTTTCAAATGTTAAAAAATCTCTTCATAATGTCCCATGCTGGCTGGGGAATGCTGGGAGTTGCAGGACTTTTTTTTAATGTTCTAAACATGCATAGTATTGTGCTACAAGATCATTTGTCATAATTATTTTTTTTTGTTTTTTATCCGTACTTCATCAGATCTTACATGGTCTCCAGCAGTCCCTTATTTACCAGGAATGGCCTGTATGAACAGGATCCCATCCATGGTCAATGTTGCCTTTGGCGGGGGGCAGGATTCTGGACCCCTTATGAACTGCAGCCAATTGATGTAAACAATACTGAGCTAGACAGACCAACCGTCTGCCTTGTTGTAAAGCAGCTTCCTGTTACTTGTTGTAGGTCAAGGATGCATAACTAGTTGGGGGTGGGGGGAAATTGCCTCCCCACCAGGACCTCTGTGGGCCCGATGATGTCAGGGGGCATAGCAACGCCCATTGATGTCATTACCCGAGCCCCACCTTTGAGCTACACTGGACTGTGGCTCTCTGCCTCCATTTAAATATCCCACAATGCCCCAGAATCCTGCTATGTCGGGGGATTGTGGGAAATTAAATGCCAGGATAGAGAAAGGGACAGCCAGCACCTTTCATGCATGTTTTCACCCTCTGAGCATGTTTTCAACCTGTTGTGCATTATTTTCAACCTGCGTGTTGGGTGGGGGGGAATGCATCACCTTTTTCTGGCGATGCATTTCCTCCGTTTTCGCTGACCATATGAAAAGGAGGATAGGGCTCATGTAACTTTAACAGTAACTTTAACAGTTGTAGAGAAAAGGGAATTTCAGCAGGTGTCATCACAACAGTTAAAGTTGCAGGGGCCCTGCTTTCTTTTGTATATGGTCACTCTAGTATAGTGCCTGAAACTTTTAACTGTTGTGGTGGCAGCTGTGCCCAGCCATACAGTGCCACTCACTTGGAATGCTGGGTCATGGCCGTTCTGTTTGTTTGTTAAGGTGGGCACAGAGCAGGAGCCTGTGATTGGCCTGCTCACAAGCTGCTTGAGGAGGCTGTATGGGGGCTGACCCCTGCCCAGTAGGCAAATAGCCCAGTAGGCACAAAGCAGGGAAACCCATGCTAAGACAGTAACAAGGCAATGGAGACATGAGACAGGAAGGAGCAACCGAGATACCGCAGCTGCACAAGAGGGAGGGGGAAGTAGCTGCCAGAGGATGGAGCACCTACTGTCAGTCAGGAGGCAAGGCTGGCCTTGCTCCGGGAAAGCGAGTGCCTTCCCCCCGGGGAGGGCAAGCGGGTGTAGGATTGCGATAAGGTAGTGAGACAAACCAGTCAAGCGACGATTGATTCCCAACGTCAATTTTCAACACGTGTAAAAGCCATTAAACAGAGCCACGCGGGCACCAGCTGGAACAGTCCCCTCAGGGCTTACCATGCGATTTACAAAAAAAAAAAAACCACCAAACCCAACACCGAGTAAGGCTGTGTCATCCTGCCAAGTGGTGAGCAGAATTTTACTACACCCCCTAATTTCCGATTAAGGGCAGGAATGTCGGGGTTGGCTCCATTTATGAGGAGGGCCTTGGCAAAGTGCCCTCTGTGGGCATCCCGGCCCCAGACGTCCTTGGCAGAAAGCCACCATTTTGAATTTCTCACAAGGGTGTGCTGACAGTGTGGCGGTGGCGCTCCAGGGAATTGTGGGAAAATTAAAATGGCAGCTTGTAGCCAACCGCCAATTGCCGTGGAGGAGGGGCAGGGCAGCTGTTGGTGCCTCAAGCCCTGCCTGGGTGCTGGAGCCTTACAGCAGCTGTTTGAGGGCACCAGGGCTGCCACCAGGACTGGGGAATGTGGTCAGACTGTGAGTGTGAAGTCACCACTGGGCAGCACAGTGCAGAGAGAACCGTGTCCGGTGGTGGCCCTGTTGTGTCTTACTTCACAGAGGGACTCCAACCCTTTGAGACCCATGGGCACATTTGGGAATTTGAGAAACTGCTGTGGGCACCCCCACAAAATGGCTCCGACGGAGGATGCAGCTGGTTGCATAATGGCTGCTGTGGGGGCCTAGCTATTCAAAAGTGAGCTAAAGAGGCGGGAGGGGGAGATATAGTGAGGCTAAACGCAGAGAGGGAGGGAGGGAGGGGGAAATATTGAGGCAAAGAGGTAGAGAGGAGAGAATGAGCAAGGAGAGAGAGAACTGCCATTTTCTGAGATTTTATTTTATATATATATATATATATATATATATATTGAAGCAGGAAGCAGCAGAAAACTTTGTGTGTGCCATTGGAGCTCCCCGCAGGCGCCATGGTACTCATGGGCACGGTGTTGGGGCCCCTTGCTCATTCGGAAGGTCTGTCCAGTCCATGTCCAGTTCAAAGTTAAAGAGCTATAAGAAGGAAGCACGTGTCTCTGCCGTCTCTGGAGCACCAGGATGGCAGACTGAGCAAATACGCAGCTCACCTGGTCACCGTCTTCCCCAGTATGCCGAGATGCCTTGTCCTGCTATTCAGGTTATAGCTCCTATTTCTAAATTTGCATCCATACTTATAAATTAGCATAGGCACATTTTGATGTGAATCGGTATCCTCTTTTGTCCTCTTGTTTTGGGCGAGTGTACATGGGCACCGTACAACCATAGTACATTCCACCACTGGTGCTGTGGCAGGGATGCAGCCCAGGCGCATGTGATGAACCAGGGGCATTGGGCTCCATCACACTTATTTTTTTCTCTGGTTTGCCTCCGTGTTTTTTTTACCTCCATTTCATAAGCACGTCAAGCTAATGGTCCCTTTCACATGGGTTTGTGGTATTGCGCTGCACCGTAAAACCTCTCTTTCGCTTGTTTGCTCTTCCACTCCACTCCACTCCACCCCTTCTCTTTCTGCCTCCAGTTCATTGGTTGTGGTACTCTGATGGGTGTGGCCTCTTTCCTCCCCCACCCCCCGCTCTGGCTTTGTTGTCTAGCAGTCTACTGATTTAACATTTCATCAGCTGGGCTCCGTTTCTGCAGGCAACGAGATTGGGGTTGGAGCAGAAAAAGTCCATTCAGTCGACGAAGCACAAGTCTGTACATTCGACAAGGAGTGCTGGAGGAGGAGAACTGCCCCGCCCTCCCCTTTCGTCAGCAAGACTCCATCTAAATCACATGCCCCCAACAAAGGAAAAAGCAAGGGGACAGCACTACGCAGAGGCTGAAGGGTGCATTAAATCCACTGGGGGGGGGGGGAATCCAGACTTTCCCCACACCAAAATAATACACAGAACAGAGGAAAAGAGGCAAGATGGGTGCAGGACAGGGATGATGTCATGTGAGTCCCGCGCTGCAAAACCAGATACCAGGCATGGCGAGAGTCCATTAAACTGCTGGTGTGATGGAGCTCAGTGTCATCGTCTGCCCATCCCTCCCAGAATTCCCTGTTCCCTCGAAGCGTCGCCGCAAATCCTGTCAGCAGCTGGGGGAAATCCATTTTCCTAGGAACCAGAGATCTTTCCCTGTTGCAATGCAAAGTGTTTCAGAGCATCTCAGTCTTGAATGGGCAATTAAGCTTTACAAAAGCTCCAGGTAGAGTGGAGAACAGCTAGAAGCGGTTTGTTGATACGGATCAAAGCAGCTGCCTACCTTTTTAGAATCTCCCTCAGGCCGGGGCTAGAGGGACTGACAGGATGAGCGCCCGCAGCTCCAAATGTACCACTACACCACTAATTACCATGTGGTAAAGGGCTGGTTGTCTGGAACCCAGTTGAAATACACGATCTGTCCTTCCGTAGAGAATCGTGAAATATTGATGCAATGCCTTTTGTGCTGCCTGCAGAGGCTACCGCTTGAGGCCAACGCAGCATGCAGGTGCTCGTTGAGTCTGGGGGTACATGTTGCAACTCAGCGCAGAGAACCCGCGACATGCGATACCAGCTGCTGCGGATTCTGATTTGGGCTCCCAAAGAATCTCAGTTGTTTTGTTCTTTAATGGCAGCAAGTTTAAGATTCTTCAGGTTGCAGCAAGAGCCCTAAAAATGTGTGGAAAATGGCAAATGGAAATGCAGGAGTGGTCAGACAAGGGGGGATCCAGCCCCTCCTTCTCATTTCTGTCACAAATTACACAAAATAAGAGAATTCATGCAGATAGTTCTTGCAAAACAGTATTTTAAAAAATGTAAAATAGAGCCTATCTACACTACTGCTTTAAAATGGTTTATAACTGTTTTAGACCTGTTAATGATGGTTATTAACTGGTTTAAAACTGTTATAAACCGTTTTAGAGCAGTCATGTAGATAGGCTCATAGTCTCAGCTTTGCTCTTGTAGGGTTGGATGCAGACTTAGTCACACTTAAAGTAAATCAATAGGTCTTCCCTGCATCCATCCCTTGATGTTTAAGTTTTATTTTGTTTATCATCTTGGACATTTCACTTTTGTGTATACTGCTCTGAAATGATTTTTATGGATAAAGGTGCAGTTTATAGATTTTTAAAATAAATAAAACTAACAATATATTTTTAAAATTTATTTTATGCGTATTTTAAATACAATACAGGCCAGGCGATGTGGTTCTTCTTGCCGCAGAATTTGCCAAATTACTTTGATGCCAGGTTTTGGCATATTTATTTGTCTGTTTGCTACCGTAACCTAGTTCTGTAGCTCTGGCTTGTGGATCATATTTTCTGTTATCCAAACCCAGGCTTCTCCCTGACATTTGGCCTTTTCTCACTGCAGTCACGAATGTTTGATTATATTTATTTATTACATTGACATCCCGCCTTTTTTCCTCCAAGGAATTATATCTAGATGCCCACAACACTAAAGAAAAACCATTGCAAATCCGGTGTCCACCCCAAATTGGGTTCAGATTCTTATTAGGGTTGTATGAGCATTTGGCAGGATCTACTCTACTGCTTTATAATGGCATTGAAGTGCATTGACTACTGCTGGGGTCCAGGACCCCGTTTTCAAACTGTTTTCAAAGTGTTCTATCCTGCTCGGTGTAGATCTGCCCTTCCTTTCAGTTCTCTTTTGACCAGAACTTAACCAGTTCACACCTATCAGAACTTTAACCACAGATCAGAGTCTGTACATTTCTGAGCTTATGATGCAATTAAATTGGGGGGGGGGGGGACTCTATGTTCTAAAAATGCATACATTTGAAAGATGTGTATTTAAAAGTCCATACTTTCGAAAAATGCACAAAAGCATGCATTCATCATTGGGAGAAAATGCCTGCATTTCCAAAAATGCGCACAATGGATGCATACATTTGGTGAAATGGGCATGGAACTACAGACACATTTTCATGAGAAAAGAACAAAACAAACAACAAAAAACCAAAATAAAAAAAAACACCCCAAAGCTTGCAATCTGAATAGAGACACAAATCCGAACGAGCTTCGAGGCAGAAAGCGAAGAACCTCACTGAACTCCGGTTTTGCCAATTCTTACTTTTGAGCACCCAGATCACACTCCATCGCCGTGATGAGATAATAATGCTCTTATCAATAGCTCTTTTCTGATGGTATGAAGCTGGGAGTTTTGGCAGCCAGAACTGGAAGCATTCCAGAAGGCCACCCAGCTGTTCACGGCTGCTCTGAACTCCTGTAAAGGAACTCACATCACACTTTTAGAAAGCATTCTGAGGGTATAGCTCCAAAAAAAAGCATCTCCCAAAAAGATGGCAGTAATTTACACAAAATTTGCATATGCTAATTTATAGTTATAGCTGCAAAATTTGAAAGTGATATTATAGAGCACAGTCCTCTGGTAGCCCTTCAAAGAGAGGAGTGTCTTCTGCAAAAGAGGACACCTGGTTGCCCTAGAATATCATCTGATCGTTTGTTATATCTCAACTTGGAATTCACTTGGGCTGAATCAATGCAATTGAGCAGAGTATAAGAAAGGAAAAAGAGAGTAGTCAAAGTCCACAGAACTCCTGCTTTCTTTTTTCTTTTTTTCTTTTTTAATTGATTTTTATATAATAAACATAAAGAAAAAAACATAAACACATCACTTATAAATCATATGACTAACATTATTAATCTAACATAATTCACCTAACTAGTGCACCCCACCCCCCTGGGACCAGCTACTACATTTTTATATAACATTTTTTAAAAACATTCTTCCAAAATTGCATAGATGCATGTGACAGTATACACTCCTTCCCTTTTTTTTAATGCATAATCCACAAATAATCCCCATATATTTCCAAAATAATTTTTCCTTAATATTCCTCTTTTAACTTTAATATTGCTTGTTAACTTATCGTTTATAGCAATATCCCACACTTCTTTATACCAATCTTCTATTTGGTAGTTGTCTTGCATTTTCCATTGACTAGATATTATTAACCTCGCTGCTGTCATTAAATTCGTGATTCAATCTTTAACATTTTGCTCTCCTTCTTCTTTGTCATAAATTGATAGTAAAGCTATCCTAGGATATATCTCAAACTTTAAATCTGTTATTCTTTTTACTTCTTCAAATACTTTTAACCAAAATATTTGTGCATGTTTACAAGTTCACCACATATGGAAATACGTTCCTATTTCTTGACAACCTCTCCAACATAGCTTCGAATGTTTCTTATCAATTTGATTTAATTTTACCAGTGTAAAATACCACATCCATGCTATTTTATAATAGTTTTCTTTTATTCTTACTGACATAGTGTTCAAAATACGCAAATTCCATATTTTTCCCCAACTTTGATCATTTATTTGTTCTTTTAAATCTTCTTCCCATTACTTTCAAATAATTTTGTTTCTCTTCTCCTTCTAACAAAATTTTATAAATTTCACTTACCATCCCTTTAATATTCTTATTTATATCCTCCTCTTCTCTCATTGTAATCATCTTCTCAAATTTCGAAGCTCTTTATTTTTTTTTCCATTTAACCATCCATTGTTCTAGTTGGATAACTTTAAACCATGCTATTTTCCTTCCTCTCATAAATTCTTCTAATTGTTCTTTAGTACTCATCTTTTCCAACCAATCTTTTATTTTTATAATTCTCTGAGAACTCCTGTTTTCAAACAATCAGGAATGTGCTCCGGATCAACCCCTGATGGTGAGATTTCCATCCATGCACCCAACCTTTGCACCCTCTTCAGCATAGGGTAGCTTTCAGAATGTTAATTCGATTCTGTCCCTAAAACTGATCTTCCCCATATAGTCTCTTTTCCTGAATGAGTGCCTGCCATTTCGATCGCCCCCATCCCTGAGCCTTATCACCTGGCCTGTGAGCTGGCAGAAGGCTTTGAAAGAAGGAGAGATGACTTGGCATACAGAGAGAGGAAAGGTTATTTTATGTAAGAAGCAGCATCTTCAGGGCTCTCTGTAGTGTACAGAAACACCTACCAGGCAGGGGCAGGTCTTACAATGAAACAGCAGGAAACAATTGCTTTAGGCAGCTGGTGTTAGAGGGGGCCCATCCGTCCCTTGCTTTCAATCTCTATCTCTGCATATCTTTTTTTCTTTTCTTTAAATAGGTGTCATTTTCATTTCCGCTTGAGGGTAAGGATGGACAGATCAGTCTATATACGTTCCGTGCCAGATTGGCATGTGTTAATTCAATAAGTCCCATCCCACCCCGTTTCTGCATCCATTTGTGATAAAATATGCATGCATTTGCATTATTTTAACTTTTGGGGGGGAAAACAGCAAAAGCAAATGTATGCATTCTACCCTAAAATATGTAGTTTTACATGCATTTTGCTGGTGCTCTGCTCTTTTACTTTGGGGGGGGGGGAACGAACCAAGGCCTGTTTTGCAAAATTCGGAAATGTGCGAAAACTGTAGGATAACTGTTTTCCAACCTGGGCATTCGTCTGAGAAATGCAAATCAGGTCAGTTCACTTCAAAATGGGGAGCAAATGAAATCTTCAAGCATCCCTACTTGAAGTATAATTATGTGTAAGCTCAGCACTCGTGTTATTATTTGAAGTTGTTGTTGTTTTTTACACTGCTCCTCAGCCAAAAGGTCTCCCAGAACGCATTACATATAACCAATTAAACAAGGCAGTCTCTGCCTGCAGGCTTACAATGTAAAAAAAGACATGAATCACAAGGAAAAAACCGAATAGGGAAGGAAGAAAGGGGAAATTAGTCCTTTCAGCCGGGCTGATGCAATGATCCTGCCTTCCATTCTCTCCTCTCTCTGCTGGAATGGCTGTTGCTGGTGACAGCTGAGGGAAGATGAGACTTCATAGGCGAGGTTTTCAGCAGGGCCAGTAGAATGTGTCTAAAAACTCTCTCATCCCCCTCAGCTCAACCTAGAGATCAGTGGGGCAGGGTGGTTGAGAGACTATTACCCACTGAAGAGGCCAATGAGGAAGGAAGGAAATAAACCTCCAGTTTCCGAATGACGTATTTTAAAATATTATTGAGCCCAATACATTTTGAACAGGTCTTCCTCAGGACACGACAAATATCAAGAACGTAAAGCTCTAATACAAATATCTGTGCACATGTAATAGCATGGCCCATATGAAAAGGAGGACAGGGCTCCTATACCTTTAACAGTTACATAGAAAAGGAAATGTCAGCAGGTGTCATTTGTATGCGTGCAGCACATGGTGAAGTCTCCTCTTCATCACAACAGTTAAAGCTGCAGGAGCCCTGCCCTCTTTTGTATCTGGTCAAGAGGTCAGGGCTCTCCCTTATCACGTTTTATATTGTATTGTTGTACTAATGTTGTTCCCCGCCTCGATCCAAAGGGAGAGGCAGGTAAGAAATCATCATCATCATCCCGCAAGGGGTATCTGTATCTAATCTGATCCTATCTGATATGTTCTCTGATAGATGGGACAGAACTGATGGGTGATAAGAGGCTTCACAGTGAAATGGGCATTTCTGTCAGTCGGAGGGAAGAATGCAGAAGTTCTGCATTGGACTGCTTTGGGTTCGGTAGCATTTTTCTACAACAAAGATAAATTCCTTGCAAATCTGGGGGCAGGGAGGAAGATCCTTGTGTATATTGTCATGGGCACAATTAGGCAATTTTCAAACTGCCTAATCCAAGCAAAATAGACATGCAGTTAATACAGATGGTGTTCCTAAGGTGCTTTCTCTCCACCTGGACAAAGCCTATTTCTGATAAGAAAAATGTCTCACCCCCCCCCCCATTATGCACCAAAACAAGCCACATTCCCTGGCATGTTATAACAATGTATAAATGGTACACTCCTGCAAAGTTCTCTTCTTTTGCATAATAATACCTTGCATGGCCGCTGCTTTGGAGACTTGATGCAAAGGAACCACCATGCCCCAAAATAGTAGGAATGGGGTGGGAGCCCTGAAGCTCCATCCACCTAACAGGTGGATATTTAGTTCAGCAGCCTCTCTGGCTTTCTGAAACTTCGCCAGGCAGTAACTGCACTAATTCAAGCACGCTGTTATACTCCCCACCCCAGCATTCCCCCCAGTGCTAGAAGGCCACTTATTACCAAAAAAAAAGGAACCACATCATCAAAAAGGGACAAAAGACACAAATTTGCATAAAAATTGCATGTGTGTGTGTGTGTGTGTGTGTGTGTGTGTATATATATATATATATATATACACACACATACAAATTTAGGAATAATTATTATAATTTGAAGAGAAATACAGTCCATACAATACTATGGCAAGACATACATCTTGCCATAGTACAAAATGAGGGTGGCCACGTGTCCTCTTGTACATTGGGCAGTCCTCCATTTGAAGGGCTGCCCTGTCTAATTCTGGTTTAAAGACAAAATCCTCAATAGGAAGACCTGGGCCTTAAAGCTGCCCCATCCACCTCACCTGCACAGCAGGTGGAGTAAAGCACCCATCTTACCTGGTATTAGCTGTCCACACCATGTACTGTGTTTCCATTTGTTTCTATGCACTATGTTTCTATTTAAATAATAATTTCTAAATTTCCATCGATATAAGTAAGTTATCACAGGCACGCTTTATTCAAATTGTCGTCCTTGTCAATTCTTTTTGGGCAATGCGTGTCCTCATTTTTGGCAATTCGCAAGGAGACAGTCTATGGCTGAATTCGGACAACACATTAAGCAACTGGGAGGGGGGATCAATCGTCAGTTGTGTTACTTATTGTGTTGTGTGGAGGGTAACACACCGCTCACAAACTACTGATGGTATGCCCAAATAAGCAACTGAGAGAAACAACTGGCTTGCAAGTTGTTTAGATCAAAGCCAGTTGTTTAAAGTGTTGGGTGGAGGGGTGAGTGTGTTAATAGTGTGTGGCGAGTGGGTTAAAACACAAGCCCATAGAGGCAGGCAGCAAGAGTGACCAAAGTGGCGGCTGCCACTCTGCTACAACTGGTGCAACTTGCAGAGGCTGCTGGGATAGAACTCGGAGGACTGAGGGAGGGGAGAGGGGCAGGGGCTGTGTCAGTCAAATATTGGGTTGACTATTAGTCCGCTCAACTCCAGCCCCAACCACCCACAGTTGTGTAGGAATATGTTGTGTGGGGAGTACCCACAAAATAACCAACTGTGAGTTGGCTACTCAACCCACCATTGACTAATGTGTTGTCTGAATTCAGCCTATGACTCTGACTTGTGTGCCTGCCTGTTCAAACCACTGTCCAGGTGCTAAAGTGTTGTTGGGCAACAGTTCTGACAGTTCTTTGTCTTTAAACTGGAATTGGACAGGGCAGCCTTTTAAATAGAGGACTGTCATTTGTAAAAGAGGAGACATGGCCACCTTGCAGCATTGGAATGTTCCAAAGGCAATACAGCCTGAGTTGGCCTTCCTTTTGTAAGAGAAATTACTAGAGACTTAGGCTATCTGTGCAATGTTGCGTTTATGTACAGTTATGTAAGTGGAGCATGAATTCCACATCTCCTAGCAAGAAACAGCCACTGCCCTCCCCCATATTGGATCTCCAGAGAGGGACCCCAAGAGCCTTGCAGCCTTCAGCCCACTCTGTGCCTCCCAGACATACATACATCGTATACACAGGCAGACAGACAGAGACAGCAATCTCAAGACCAACCCTTAGCTGGGGGGAAAGGTTTTGACTCACCTTTTCCAAACGACTCCCACATTCCACACATTCCAAAAATGATATCTGTGGCTGCAATCCTATACGCTCTTCCCAAGTCAATTTTTGCATATATATATATATATATATATATATATATATGGATAGGATTGTTCTGTGCACCTCCTAACCCTACAGATCCTATAAAGGGATGTTCGCTGACGATTCAGGAACATTGACCGATCGCTCTGTGCCGTTCACACTCTTTGGTCCAAACCCTGGACAATCAGCTAACAGAATCGCAACAATATCTTGATAATCATAGGGGCTAGAAACTTCTTTTCTTTTTTTTCAATAAAAATAAATAAATGGAATCCTTCAAAAACTGGATTTTTAGAGGCCTGGGGGAGTTGCAACACATCTGTAACCTTGACCAGCTTAATGTTATTTTCAAGCTTTCATGGCTCTGCTTCTGGAATACTCACAAAACCTCTAGTTTAATAAAATCTAGGGCCTGGCTGTTTCCTTGCTAGCTTGGGAATTTTTTCCCTCCCTCCAGAAACAATAATTATCAAGTCTGGCCAAATTTCTGACTCCTCAGTAATTACTAGTAACAAAGAGCAGCTCTTTAGGGCTTTCTTAATATTGCGTTATTTTAAAAAGAAGAAGGAGAAAAGGTGGGGGGGAAGCATGTTTCAATTACCTCGGAGAAATATGATTACATGAGGGTCAAACAATTAAGTTAAATGGTTCTTGTGTTTATTCATTACGCTCCCGACCATGAACACAGGGGGCAAATTGCCAGAAGTCTCAAGGTAGCTAAAAAGCAGGGAAGAGGGAGGCCTTCCCCGCCCCCAACACAGCCCTGTTCACAGCCTCTGGTACTTTAATTCAGTTATGGCATGCATGCCTAGGCTAGGAAAAAAATGAGCTCCTGTTTAACTACATCCAGGCCCCAGTCTGAACACAACACACAGCCTAGTGTCTCCAGCTTACCTAGGGGGACCCTGCCTCCCTTACCTTTTACCTAGGCAAGCTTTTGTGTTATTATTTATGGATTACCTATGTGTTACATTTGTATCCCGCCTTTTTTCCTCCAAGGAACCCAAGGCGGCGTACATAATCCTTCTCCTCTCCATTTAGCTTTACAACAACCCTGTGAGGTAGGTTGGGCTGAGAGTCTGTGACTGGCCCAAAGTCACCCAGCAGGCTTCCATGGCCGAGTGAGGATTAGAACCCAGATCTCCCGACTCCCAGTCCAACACTTTAGCCACTACACCACACTGGCTTCCATGCTACATGGAACACGTCATGATGAAGAATACTGTGTTGACTGCAAAGACTCTGTTGGTGACAAAATCTGTTCAGTGCAAAACAACAGTTTTACAAGTTCATGCGGGGTGGTTCCTTCCTTCTCATATGTTTCTCAACCAGCTTTCCTCCTCACCCCCGCCCAACCCAAGCCATGCAGTACCTGAGGTTTTCGAGCTGTTTTCAAGGGCAAAACCATGGGAGGGCTCTTACATACCTGCACGTGGTAGAGTGGCCATGTGTCTTCTTTTCCAGAGGACAGTCCTCTATTTGAAGGCATCCCGGATTTGATGGGCTGTCCTGTCCAAGTTCCAGTTTAAAGGTAAAAACTGTAGCACCTGGACAGCAGACTGAACAGGTGGGCACACAGCTCACCTGCTCACTGTCTTCCGCACTATGGTGCAATGGGCTGAATTTCTATTTAAATGATCGTCATTATTTCTAAATGTGTATCTATAGCTAGAAATTAGCATATGCAAATATTATACAAATCCCTGACCTCTTTTGTCCTGTTTTTTCGCGATTCATACATGACCACCCAAGATCTGGATCAGTTCTAACTACCATACACAGTTTTATTAACATTCTTTCTGTCTAAGCATGCATAGGATTGCGCCTTAAGTGAGTTTAAAATGCACATGCAGAGAGCATTTCTTCTTTTTAAAATAAGCCAGGCTTAGCAATCAGTTTTGCTTGCTTGCTTGCTTGCTTGCTTGCTCTAACCTAGCAGGTATATAGGAGCGGTTACAAAGCGTGGAATGCCGGTGGGGGCATGGGGGGCAGCGGAAAAGAGAAATGTCCATGGTGTACTTCAGAAGTGACATAACATATATGGCTATCTAGAGTGGGCAGCATACGGCTGGGTCTTCGGATGGCACTTCTGAATTGTCCAAACAGGGGAAATGCATTACCCAAAACGGTTTACTGTTATA
Organism: Anniella stebbinsi; assembly: GCA_029215795.1. Classification (NCBI taxonomy): domain Eukaryota; kingdom Metazoa; phylum Chordata; class Lepidosauria; order Squamata; family Anniellidae; genus Anniella; species Anniella stebbinsi. The sequence goes on from JARDYH010000007.1 coordinate 86,192,281, forward strand.
AACCGTTTTAAAGCAATAGTGTAGATCCTGCCCAGGTGAGCCATGTGCCTGCCGGTTCAGTCTGTTGTCCAGGCGCAACCTGCGGACAGGTCACAGTTCTTAGGGTTCTTTACCTTTAAATGGGAACTGGACTGGACAGCTCTTTGAAGAGTGGCCGCCTTCGAATAAAGGACTGTCCTGTGTCAAAGAGGGCGCATGGCCATCCTAGATGATTCAGCTACACAGCTGGATTCCTCTCTTCCCATTTTCCTGAGAGTATCGGCAGATAGATCTGAAGAATCCATGGAAGGAAGAAGTGTGCAGAACAGTCCAATGAGAACATTAAGGAGGTGGGGGGGGGGATTGAGAAAGCGAGACTAATTAACACACGCTGGAGTTTGGCCAGGCATCAACATGAACCACACCCCTCTCCCCAGACCTTTCATAACCGCAAGTATCTTTGTTTTCCAGCTCTTGAATGGGGTTGGGGGAGGTAATGACACACCTAATAGCATTGTGCTGCCAGCGCTCGTGAAGTTGTATCTGATGATTAAACTAGCAGTTGCTGCCTCCTGCCTTGGCTCCCTGCTCGTGGGGCACTGCGATCAAGGTGCGGTGGGAGGGGGGGCTTATGTGTACAGGAGAGCATTGATGTGGTTTAGGGGTTCATCAGACTGTCAAGGATTTCCCCGGATTTGTCTGGGTTTTTGTTCTATCCTGGGTGTCAGCAGGGATTTTCTGTAATTTTCTATCATGACCTGGAATGATATGCTTTCCCCCTTAAAACTGCCATAAGTGTGTGTGTGTGGGGGGGGGGGAATGACATGCTTTCTGGAGGTGCATCATCCCCCCCCCCACTGCTCCAATGACAGCCTTAAAGAGGAAAGCGTGTCATTCCAGGACATTCTAGAAAAGGCCCCGATTAGAGCATTGGGGGAGGGGGCAGGAATGACACACTTTCTGGAGGCCCCGGAAAGCTGTTTTCCTGCCCCCACACCTGGGTGCCCTCTTTTTTGGTTTCCCAAATATGGTCACCCTAACCATCACGTACCGCTGCTCTGCTCCCTGCTTCACTTCCGCATTGGCGATGAGCTCAAATTACATGGTGTGTGTGTATGTGTGTGCAGAGACAGTGTGGCACCTACAGATGAATGGGAATAGCGCCCCTTATAGTGCAAGGGCGCTTCTTTATATATAGAGAAAAAGAGATGTAAATGCAGAGTCTGCCGTGTGTGCACTCCTATGCCCGTGTTTCTCAGACATCTGGACTCCGAAGGTGTGGGTTTTGACTCTTACTTGTAATTCAAATCAGAAGCACACGTTCTCATATAATGCAGTTGTTTATGCCTGACCCAAAAGAAAAGAGGGCAAATGAGGATGCAGATTTGCATAAAATGTGTGCATATATTAAATCACATGTATAGATGCAAATTTAGAAATAATTAGCGCCATTGAAATAAGAATGCAATGCATCTCACAATACTGGGGAGGAGTGGTGACCATCCAGGTGTGGCTAACCATTGATGGGCAGCTCCAAGGCCCCTTTCTGCTCTTCCTTCTCAAAGTCCTTTATCATTAAACCAGAATCAGACAGCCCTTCAAACAGAGGATGGCCGCCAGCCAACCTTTCAAATAGAGGACTGTCCTTTGTAAAGTAGGACACTGGGGCCGGATCTACACGTCGTCCTCGATGCGCCCTCCCTGTGCCACAAGCCGCTTTGGAGCGCTGCACTTCGTCTAGTGTGGCTCAAGCCTCGGAGGCTCTGCTCACGCTCTCACCGCCGCCCTTTCATCTCGGCCGGTCCCAGGGAGGGAGGAGGGAGGGTGTTAAACAAAAGCTAGCAATTGGAAATCCCTCTCCCAATCGCTGGTTTTTGTTTACAACCCTCCCCCCTCCCTCCTCCCTCCCCGGGACCGGCCTGCATGAAAGAGTGGTGGCTGCGGTGACACAGGTGCGGGCAGAGCCTCCGAGGCTTGAGCCACACTAGATGAAGTGCAGCGCTCCAAAGCGGCTTGTGGCGCAGGGAGGGTGCATCGAGGATGACATGTAGATCCTGCCTGGGTCACCCTGGGCTTCCGAGGCTGCACAGGTGGTGACTAGAGACAGGGACTTTTCTGTTGCAGTACCCCTCCTACGGAATACCATCCAGGGACACTTGCAGGACTCCTGTTCTAATGATTTTCAAGTACCACGTTAAGACCATTTTAATTCTCCTGAGCATTTGATAGAAGCCTTTCAGCTTCTGTTTTCTGCCATTTCGTTGCCAGTTTTACATAAATTATGCTTTCATTTTTTAATCCTAGTTTTACAGCTGTTATTTTTATGTGGATTTGTGTGTTTTTAAGCGTTGGGATTTTATTATTTTAGTTGTTGTTTTATTCACTGCAATTAGCTGCCTTGAGTTGATTAAGCGGAGTGGTGGGATATAAATAAATAAATTGGGCATGCCTCCTGATTGAAAGCCCAAAGCATGGACTCATCCAGAGGTCCAACAGGCAGCCTCCTCTTCTGGCAGCGAGTTGCTTTCGCTGCGCCTTTACGCCAGGTATTCTAGAATGATCCAGTCACACCAAAGAAGAATCGCCTGCCTCAAAAGTGCAGGCTGATTGGAAGGAGGCAAGGTCAGAGCAGTGGGTCAGCCAGAGGTGCAACTGGCAGCTCTTTGCTGGGTGGGCCAATCTTGGCTCACAGTTTACTCATAGCATTGATGTGTCACAGAATGTAGTTTGGGAATAGGAAAGTAGGAAGCTGGTTTAGGCCAGGTCGGACTGTTTGTTCATTATTCCAGTATTGTCTGCCCTGACTTGACTTGGAAGCAACTCTGCAAAGTCATAGTCAGGTGGTCTTACTTATCACCTGCTCTTTGGGAGCCTTTCCACTGACCATGCCAGGAATCAAGCCTGGACCTTCTGCAGGAAAATCATACATTCTACCACTGAGCTAGAGCCCCTCTCCAGAGTTATATTCCACCGCTCTCGCGGGCCATGGTAGGTGTTGAAGTCCAAAACACCTGGAGGCCACCAGTTTCTTAGCCCTGGTCTGTAGCAACCGTTTTCAGACAGTGGCCCTGTTCAGAAGATGGCTTTAACCACGGTGCTTAAGCCAAAAAGCCTTAAGCGCCATGGTTAAAGCCGTGGTTTAAGGTGTCTTTTGAACAGGGCCAGTGCTAAGGCAGGCTGGAGAGAAGAGGTTCACCACTGGTAGAACTGCAAGAGTAACTTTAGGGTGACCATATGGAAATGAGGACTGGGCTCCTGTACCTTTAACAGTTGTTTAGAAAAGGGAATTTCAGCAGATGTCTTTTGTATGCAGGCAGCACCTGGTAAAATTCCCTCTTCACCACAGCAGTTAAAGCTTCAGGAGCCCTGCCCTCTTGGCCAGATATGATAGAAGGCAGGGCTCCTGCAGCTTTAACTGTTGTGATGGAATTTCTCCAGGTGCTGCATGCATACAAATGACACCTTCTGAAATCCCCTTTTCTATACAACTGTTAAAGATACAGGAGCCCTATCCTCCTTTCCATATGGTCGCCCTAAGTAACATACAAACCCCTGGTGAGAACGTTTGCAAAAAGCAGTCCCACTCTCAGTTTCTCAAGCATGAACCTTAATGTATTCAGTGGGGCTTACTCCCGATAAGCATGCAGTGAGACAACTTCAGCAGGGGAGGAGATTACCAAGAAAACATTGTGGGTGCTACAAGTGGAATGGGTGTGCCATTGGCAAGAGCCTGAAAATACTTAAAGTTGGCATTGGTTTCTCTTGATGTACCCTTTCCTCTCCTCTTGGGTTTCCTCCTCTTTAAAAACAAGGAATGTCAACTGATGAAAACAATATTAGGTTGATTAATCATCTGCTGAATGCATTGGAATAAATTTGTACATTACCAAAACCACAATTTAGGTGTTGCTACCTCTTTTAATGTAATGTTAGGTAACTTGCAGTTTAATGAACAGAAGAAACCACATTTTACTAGAAGCCCTTCTTGAATGTTTTCTTGTTTGTGCATTATTACTGTGGGAAAGCAGAACCAAAATAACCCATTTTTTAAAAAAAAATTAAACAAGAAATCCCCATTGACAGTGAGCCTATCTATACTACTGCTTTAAAATGGTTTATAACAGTCTTTAAACAGTTAATAATGGTAATTAACCAGTTTAGAACTGTTATAAACCATTTTAAAGCAGTAGTGTAGATTGGCTCTAAGTTTACCACCCCATGCCCATCTAATAATAGAGTATGCAATTGACCAGAAAAAATAAACATCTTGCCTGTTTATTGATTATTGATTCATTCATTCATTCATTCAGTTCTTATATGGCACCCTTCAATTCTCCATTCCAGGGAAGTTTATAATGAATTTAAACACACACAAGGAACATGCACTCCAATAAAGCCAGAAAGTAAAATGGCAGATAAAACAACATCAGTGGTAATCAAAAACATAATTAGCAGGATTTTAAATGCCAGGATAAATGAAAAGGTCTGGTACTTGAAGGGAAACAGCTTTGGTGCAGACATGGTTTTGTGCCTTTAATAACAGCTCAATTTGCAAAAACCCATTTTGTACGTCATGGAGCTGTGCACCCTCGCCAAACCTTAGCTACCGATCAAGCTGCTGTTTTAAGGCACAGTTACAGTAACCATTTGAAAAGCTGGCGACCCTACTAATGATCCAGCTAACCCTTTAGCCAAGTCATCTTTCGTGTTACACTAATTAAGGCTGCAATCCTGTACTCACTTTCTCTGGAGTATCCTATGCCTCTCTACTCATAAGTAATCCTCCATAGAACTCTGTAGCGCTCTACTTATGAGTAGAGAGGTATAGGGTTGCACTGAACATGTTACACAGAATCAGCATAGCTTCAGACCATCACGGCACCTCTGCGCAATTTGTGAACACGGATGAAAATCTCCCACATCCCTATGCTTAAGTTGTGTTTTGTCTCAGAGCGCCACCTAGAGGCTCCTTCCTGCCTCCTTGCTCCTCAGGTCAAGTGCTGTGGGGTATCTCTGAGCCCCAGGCTGCCATGCTTTGAGGTTAGCTGCAATCACAATTGTTTGGCAGTTCTATAATTGGTTTTAAAAAAAATAACCTGCTCCAAGCCCTTTGTCACCTCCCACAAGGGCAAACACAAACAGCCCCGGAAGAGATAATGCTACTGATTAAGGCTCCTATTTCCAAATGGTGTTATCAGTCGCAGGTCCTGTAGGAACACCTACAGGCCTGCTGCACCACAGGCGACAAACTTGTCGCCTTTTTGGCAGCCGGATAAGCAAGCATTACCCGGCTGAAGTTCTCCGCCCTGCAGGGGAAACCGTCCCCCTCCAATTTGCTGTGGCGAAACGTTAAAGAGGTCTGCATGTGTTAGGATCCGACTCCCCTTTCTGCAAACCTCAAAGTGGCAGAGGGACAGTGAGTGAGCAGGGACAGAGGTTGGAAAACCAACGCTCACTAAAGAAGGACATTCAGAGCATAGGCAAAAGAGAGGCAGGGGTGTAGAATGGTTAGAGTGTCGGACTGGGACTGGGGAAATCCGGGATCTAGTCCCCACTTGGCCATGGGTGACTTTGGGCCGGTCACTGTCTCTCAGCCTAACCTACCTCATAGGGTTGTGGTGAGGATAAAATGAAGAGGAGGAAGACCATGTGACTCTCCTTGGGTTGCATGCAGGAAGGGAAAAGACGGGATATAAACATTTTTTAAAAACCCAGAGGTCACATGTCTTTTTTTGGAAAGGACCATCCTCTATTTGAAGGCGTCCTCTAGTTGATGGGCTATCCTGTCCAATTCCAGTTTAAAGATAAAGAGCCATCAGGACTGTTGCCCATCCCCAGGTAGCACCTGAACAACAGACTGAACAGGCAGGCATACAGCTCACTTGGTCACAGTCTTCTGCACTATAGCAACATGGATTGCGTTATAATCATTATTCATAAATTTGCATCTATACATATCTATTAGCAAATCAATGTCCTCTTTTACCCCCTCTATTTTGGTGATGCTTTTTCTCTTGGTAATTCACAAGTGGTCACTGAGGCCTGCCTTCATCTATCTGCCACCCCTTGAGCTTAATGATGCCACCTGAAGCAAGTGGCTCCATCCTGCTGCTTGGCAGAGTTGACCCTGGCTGAATGCCCAAGGCTATAGCCTGCTTCCTCACTGGGAAGGGCTGTGCCACATTTCCAGGTGGGGTTTCAGAATAATAAATGGATGAGCAGTCATTTCCTCTTGCCAAGTTTAGTGTCTGGAATGGGGACCTGCAACTAAATGTTGCAGCGTGGAGTGCCCGTTTGGGCTTCCAGCCAGCCAGCCTGCCATGCTCTCTTCTAAAATACTCCATTTCACACCCCTCTCCAAACCTCTTCTGTTTTTCCACTTCTTTCCTCACAACGATCAGTTAGCATTGCACGCCCACTGGCGCCTACTCCATGATAAAGGCATACAAAAGCATACATGGTGTAAAGAAAGTAGAAAGGGAGACATCTCCTCCCTCCCTCATGATACTAGAACCCAATGGGATCATCCCATGAAGCTGTTTGGTGGATTCTGGACCGATAAAAGGAAGGACTTCTTCACTCAGAGCGTCTCTAGAAGGGCACAGGTTCCCTCCTTTGGGCTAAAACCAGGAAGCTTGGAATCTCTTCCAGGGCCATGAAGCATTCTCTGCCTCTGGATTGGCCCCACCACCCAGCCTGGCTATTGGAACCTCCCTAGAAAGGAAGAGCGATAAAAGGCTTCCTGTTTGGAGCTCCTCCCCAGAAACGGTGGTGGTCTTCCTGGTGCTTGAGTGTTTCCATGGGTGTTCTCAGCATCCTGGCTGCCGGATCACCTTGGGCATCTGCCGACAACGCAGCCTCGACACATGTTCCTGGCTTGCTCACTGCAGCAGCATCACGGTGATCAAACAGCGCAAGCAGAACTTTCCTGCCCCTTCGCATCGTTCTCCTCCAACACGATCTTTCCAATGCCATCCGTGGAACACATTTGTCTGCAAGACATCAGGCCTCGCAAGTTCAAACAGTGACAAATTCGGTGCTGTGTAGGGTGGCCACGTTGGCCTCTTTTATAGGACAGAGTAGGATGACCATATGAAAAGGAGGACAGGACTCCTGTATCTTTAACAGTTGTATTGCAAATGGAATTTCAGCAGGTGGCTTTTGCATGCATGCAGTATCTGCTGAAATTCCCTCTTCATCACCACAGTTAAAGCTGCAAGAGCCCTTCCCTCTTTTGTATCTGGTCACTCTAGTATAGCTCCTGCAGCTTTAACTGTGGTGATAAAGAACAAATTTCTCCAGGTGCTGCATACATACAAATGACACTTGCTGAAATTCCCTTTTCAATATAACTGGTAAGGATATAGGAGCCCCATCCTCCAGTCCTCCTTTCCATGTGGTCAGCCTAGGACAGAGTCCTCTCTTTGAAGGCATCCTCTGTCGCAGTGGTCTTCAACCAGTGGGTTGTGACCCAAGAGTGGGTCGCGAGGTCAATCCAGATGAGTCGTGGCAAAGCTGTTGCTGCCATGTTGGGCAATTGTGGAATTGTGGAAGTGAGTCCCATATTGCAGGCTGGGAGTCCAAAGTGGGTCGCAGGTCTGGACCAGTTGAAGACCACTGCTCTATTTGAAGGGCTGCCCTGTCAAATCCAATTTCAAGATAAAGAACCATCAGCAATGCACGAGTGGTCATCCTACTGAGGCCCACCACGAAGCCCTGGATGGTGTTGTAGAGTGGTCGTGTGTCCTCTTTTACAGAGGACCATTGTCTATATGAAGGGGTGTCCTCTATTTGAAGAGCTAGCCAATCCCAGTTTAAAGATTGTTGCCCATCCACACTTAGCACCTGGGCCGCAAACTGAACAGGCAGGCATGGAGCTCATCTCCACACAGTCGTCTGCACTATGCTGGGATGGACTGTACTTCTCTTTAAATTATAATAATTATTCCTAAATTTGCAACTTTGCATATCAATGAGCATGTGCAAATTTTATTCAAATCACTGCCCTCTTTTTGGGTGATGCATCTCCTCTTTTTCGGCGATTCCTAAGTATCCACCCTAAGCGTACATGCATGTATGATCTCCCCCCAAGAATTCCATTGTTCTAGGTTCAAATTGTCAGCCAGTTGTGTTGCTCACTGACTAGGAAAAAAATGCCCCGGTCTGTGCATGTGCCTCTCGCAAGCTGTATATGATAGGCTGAAATTGACCTACGGGGCATTCTGCGGCAAGGAGAATAACACGGCTGCCTGCTAATATCCAGAATCACGTTGCTATTCAAGGCAATAGCTGCAGGGCTGATTGAAAAGTCGGCCATTTCCTGCCGGGAGCAGCTTCCTGTTTGCAAGGGCAGCAGGTGCTGCTGGGAGGCCAGGACTGAGTGAAGGGAAAGCAAGGCAAGGTGCACTGGATCATTCCATGCGCGGCACTTGCTGCTGGGGAGGGAACCTTATCGTTGTGTAAAATCAGGAGTAATCCCCAGAAAACAATTGACGTGAAAGAAGGACTCAGCCAAGATACCGAGTCCTGACGGCTACATCTGATACTTTTGCAGATCAGCACATGCCAGGAGCTTCATTTCGATATTGGCCCTTCCCATCGCTAATTTATTTGTGTTTCTCTCAAGTGAGAATGAGTGTTACGTGATGCGATTATCCCAACTACAACCCATGATCGCATCTGTGCAGAGGCGGGGTGGGGCTGTTGTTGATATACGCACTTCAAGTAATTAAGCAAACGGCGCGCTTCAAAAGGCCTTATCTCTCAGCCACCGCCTCGCACCGCGCACGTCGATATTCAAATGGCCAATCAAGGCGATTTCCTCCCAGTGAGCCACAAGTCCTCCAGTTCCAAAAGTGGGGGGGGGGAATCTCAGGGGCGCTCCCTGCATCGGGTCGGCTCTGGTTTCCTTGGAGCAGGTGAACCGGCTGCCTGGAGGGCGGATCCCCACCACACCGCAAACCACGATCCGTTCTCTGGCAAGCCGACAAAATGTTACTCATGTTCGGTGGAGGAGTTGGCTGAGGGAAAAGGAAATGGTTTTCCAAAGGTTGCTGGAGAGGGAGCTGCCCACACTTCATTGAGGTTTTGTTTGTGGAGTCCTGGGCCTGCAGGACCCCAAAACATTATTATATCTAACTTATTATTATGGAGAGGTCAGAATGTGTGACAAAATGTACTTCTGGACCACACCGCTATGTGAAGAATAGGAGTCTGTGCAATTTGTACAGTAAAGGAAGTTATCTTCAAGGGGAGATGTTTTCTTCCTCTTCCTCTTCTATCTATCTATAAAATGCTAAGGTGATGCAAGGCAATGTGTGGCATAGAGGTCCTAAGCTATGAGAAGAACTTTGTACACTGGAGATTCTGAACTATGAGACTTTGTATGCTGGAGGTTCTGAGCTATGAGAAGAACTTTGTGTAGCTAAGCAACAGGATATATAAACACAGCTGGGACCGGGGGGAGCGGCTGGGAGGGAGTGTGCTGATGGGTGAGCATCTTTAACCATACCTGAGGGCAATAGGCTAGTTGGGGAGGACAGGCTGCTTAGAACACAACGGCCCCATCCTCCAACAGAGAGAATGGCCAGAAATCTGGCACCACTGCCCCCTCTGCACCACCAACTTCTGCCGCCTGATGCACGATCCCCAGTTTGCCTAACGGTAGGGCCAGTCCTAGGGTGACCACTTATGAATTGCCCCAAAAGAGGAAATCAATCACCAAAAAGAGGACACCCGTTTGCATAAATTTTGCAAGTGCTAATATATATGTCTAGATGAAAATTCAGTGATGATGATTATAATTTAAATGGAAATACAGCCTGTCTCACTGTAGTGCGGAAGACTGTAGCCATGTGACCCTCAGTGTGCCTGCCTGTTCAGTCTGCTGTCCTGTGGAAGGGCAACAGTTCTTAGGGTAAAAGAGGACACAAGCCCACCCTCGCACACAGCTCATTCATCACATGAGCAAAACACTTTGCAATTAATCTACTTTTCTTTCTTTCTCTCTATCCTTCCCTCTCTTTAACTATGATTTCTCTCTAGCTGCTTAAAGATTTGGAAAGGCGTCTTTCTTTTCTGTCTTCCTTTCTTGACCAAGAAAAGACAGTAAGGGACAGTGTTTCTAGGCTGACCACATGGAAAGGAGGACTGGAGGATGGGGCTCCTATATCCTTACCAGTTATATTGAAAAGGGAATTTCAGCAAGTGTCATTTGTATGTATGCAGCACCTGGAGAAATTTGTTCTTTATCACCACAGTTAAAGCTGCAGGAGCTATACTAGAGTGACCAGATACAAAAGAGGGAAGGGCTCTTGCAGCTTTAACTGTGGTGATGAAGAGGGAATTTCAGCAGATACTGCATGCATGCAAAAGCCACCTGCTGAAATTCCATTTGCAATACAACTGTTAAAGATACAGGAGTCCTGTCCTCCTTTTCATATGGTCATCCTAAGTGTTTCGAGGATGCAAGAGGAAGCCAAAAAGAATGGCATGTCACTGGTTCCTCTTTCTAAATGAGCAGGCCCACTTCAAACATATTAAAACCGGATCCTGTGTGACGGGCATGTTCAGTGATAGAGGGTGCCTTCTGCAATTTTCCATTCCCTTTCCTCTTCTCCTGGGTCAAAGATCCAAATGGCCCAGTATTCTGCTTCCAACAATGATCAGCCAGATGTAGAGTTCTACCAGCTTGCTAGACTTGTGCTCTAGAATATTGTCCGTCCCCACAAAATCGCAAGTGGTAGTTATGACCATTCCACTAGGAATTTTGGGTACTCAATGTCTCCTATAATTGAACTATCTGTTGAGAGTTGTATATACCTCAACAGGGCTGAAGCATAGGTAGACACAGTGGATTTTAATCCATAGGCAGAGGGATACGTTTAATTTTTAAATATTGGCTTATTATTAAGGGCTGGTTTCAGTCAAGGCTGGTGGCCCTAATGTCAGTGGGATGGTGAATCTGCTCCAGGTTTCAGTCTGGACCAGTCAGAACTCTAAAGGAGCTCTCCAAGGTGCGAAGTTCTGACTGGTTCTCACTGAAAACTGGGGCGGGTTCACCACCCCACTGACATCCGAGCCACCAGCCTCCACTGGTTGATTTCATCTTTGCATAGTCTCTGGCAAGATCTACACTACTGCTTTAAAACTGTTTATAACAGTAGCGACAACTGTTGGGAGCCAGGACACACTCCGGCCAGATCTACACCAAGCAGGATATTGCACTTTGAAAGCGGTATGAAAGCAGCATGTAAAAGGCAGGAGCCACACCAAACAGGATACAGCAGTATGAAAGCGGTATCTGGCATGTGTCAATGGGCCCCAACAGTTGTCAGTGCACTTCAATACTGCTACAAAGCAGTAGTGTGGCTCCTGCCTTTTATATACCACTTTCATACCGCTTTCATAGTGCTATATCCTGCTTGATGTAGATCTGGCTTCAAAGGCAGTTTTCAATTGCCCCTCTAAGCCAGGTGGGCAGATGTCAGGCCGGCAGGATGTAAGTTGTGTTTCCTTTTTTCCACTGGAACCCTGAGGCCCATAACCAAACCACAAATAGTAGCTCAGGCAGGGGGAGGAGGCTGGGGACATATGAAAAGGATTCAGGAACAGGGTGCTTCTGAGCACATGCACAGCCCAGGAATTTATGATCAGTGGCAGAACCAAGCTCACGAGTCCTTTCACACAAAACCCCACCGGGGGGGGGGGGGGGGGGGGGGGTCAGGAGGCAGAGCTCAATGGTAGAACCCATGCTTTGCATGCCGATGGTCCCAGGTTCAATTTCCAGGTAGGGCTAGAAAAATACCTGCCTGAAACCCTGGGTAGCTGCTGCCAGTCAGTGTCAGCAATACTGGACTAGATGTACCAAGGGTTTTAGGCAGGATACGTATAAGGCAGTATAAGCACTCAGTATAAGGCAGAATCGTGTGTTCTGCTCCTGGCTCTCCTCCAAAAAAACATTCTTTTTCAGCAACTTAATTGGGGGGGAAACTTTATTTTTAATCATCGCAATAAGACCATGGAGAGACAGAAACCCCTGCTGATCTGCTGCAAATCTCCCAGAGACCTCAGAGTTGATCTCACCCTTCCTTCTCCCCTCCCCCACCCTGCTCTAAGGGATCCGTTTCCAGCATTCCACGCTGTGTTTTCAGCATCTCCGCATTGGGCCCAAACGCAACCCTCCCCCCCCCTCGCCCCAACTACCAGCGTGCTTTCCATTACTGCCCGGCGTATCAGATTCACAGGCATCCTTCCATATGGAAAAGATTTTGTGCGTTTGATGTAGCGATATAGATCTTCTTGTGTGGAAGTGGGGGCGGGGGGGGGAGGAGGAGGAGAGGGAGCCGACATGCTCGTACCGTGATGTCATGGTGTGCCAAACGCAACGTCGCCTCTGTCTTCGTTTCAAGCGAACTCGCTGGCACGAAGGGAGCAAAGCCAGTAGCCCTGTGCCGGCGGTCTGTGGATGCATTTTGCTCTCCCCGTTCTCCGAATCCGTCACGGCTCCCAAGGCCCTGCTTCTGGCAGCAGATCTGTGGGCTGCACACAACGAGGGGAACAGAAGCGGCTCGACTGGGTCCGTAGCTCAGTGGCAGAGCATCTTATTTTGCATGCAGAAGGTCCCAGGTTCGATCCCCATCATCTCCAGGTAGGGCAGGAAAAGCTCCTGCCTAAAACTCTGAAGAGCCATTGCTGCCAGTCAGTGTCGACAATACTGGCCTGGATGGACCAAGGGTCTGACTGTGACCTCCATCGCACCTAATCCCTCCCCCGTCCCTGATTTGCCTCCGTATTTTTTTACCTCTGAGGCAAAAGTGCGGCAAGCTAATGATCCCGTTCACCTGAATAGCTGCTCTTTTGCTCCTTCACTCCTTAGCTCTTCCACTCTACTCTACTCCACCCCTCCCCTTCTCTGTCTCCCTCCAGTCAGACCCTGTCAGATGAGCACTTCCACCAGACCGCCTTTCTCCCGGGCAAAAATGGAACAACCCTTTAGTCTGGCTCTTTGGGGGCATCAAGGGAGGACAATCCTGTCTCTGCAGAGATTCAGGCATTGTATGATTTTAAAAAATGCTTTTTTGCCTGGGATGCAAGGTTTGGGTTTTATACTGAGGCTTGGAGCCAGCTGCTGGGAGAGATCGCTTTTCCCTGCCAGGACCTGGTACAATCCATTCAAGCCCCCAATTCCTTTAAAACTACATGGAGGCTTAAGGCGCATTCAATGCGCTTAGGGAAAATAATCCAGACTTTTAGCCTTCTAGGAAAGGCTGGGGAAGAGGCGGAGTGTCAGCAGGACAGGCACGGCGTCATGTGAGTGCCGTGCTGCAAATCCGCACACCAGGCATGGAGAGAGTGCACTAAATCGCTGGTGTGATGGAGTTCTGTGTTTAAGGCAGCTTCCTAGGTTCCTATGTCTTGTCGAGTATCTGAGGCAGTAAGCCTATATACACCAGTTGCTGGGGAACATGAGGTGGGAGGATGCAGATGCACCTGTGTCCTGCTTTGTTAATCCCTGGTCAACAGATGGTTGGATATTGTGTGAACAGAGTGTTGGACTGGATGGACCCTCAGTCTGATCCAGCAGGGCTGTTCTTATGAGCGGATGAATGCAGTCCTAAGAGGAGCCTGGCTGTGTCACACCATAGGTCTATTGGTCCAGCGTCCTGCTTCCCACAGGGATTGATCAGAATTCTCCATGGAGCTCACAGGGAAGGCGTGAAACCAACAGCCGCCTCCTGATGTTGTTCCCCAAGGTTCAAATCCCCACTCAGCTATTGAAGTTCTCACTGGGTGACTCTGAGCTGGTAACCCTCTCTCAGCCTAACCAGCCTCGCAAAGTTTGTTGTGAAGTTCAAATGTGGGTGGAGGAGAAAAAACAAGGATTCTTGAACTCCACGGAGGAAAAGCAAGATATTAATGCAATATGTAAATAAATAAATAAAATCAGTTCAAAGCAACGGGACAGGATTTAGCTGTAACTAGCTTGAACTCTCTCAATTTTAAGGGGACTTTAATATTTGCTGGATTGCGCCCATCCTCTATATCAGTTCCCACGTTCTTGACAAAGTGCCATTTTTGTTGCTGTTTCGATGCTTTCTTCTTCCTTGGTACATCTCCATGGCTGTGCCCCCTGAGCAATTGCTCAGCAACGGGTCACATAGAGCAAGGGTGAGGCAGAAGGATCTGCAAGTGTTTTGGACGTCGACTCCAAGCGTTGCTGACCATTGCTGGCAGGGGCTTCTGGGAGCTGAAGTCCCAACCCTCTGGAGATCTACTTTCTGTCCACCCTGGTCTATAGCATACCCATATTTCATGTGGCTGCCATGGCCAATGGATTCAACACGGAATATATTTATTGATTAATTCCCCTCACCATTTCAGGACACAGGCAGAAGCTCGAAGAGCAAGCAAAATCCTTCCCTGATCGTTTTGGGGAATTGGAAAGGCTGCGGCACTCCATGAGGGTCACCCCCCCAACCCCTAACCCCCGGGGATCCCTGAGCACATCTGGGCACTTTGGAACACAAGCTCAGAGCCAGATCCAAGGTAAGCAGGTTTGGTTCCTTACTTCCTTCACAGCTGCAAGTGGTCCCAGTGCTAGAACGGGAGCCCAGCAAGGGTTTGCTTCTCGTTTGGATGAGTTGCATAACATTGACCCTATTCAGACAACACACTAAACCCACAATGGTTAAGCATTTTGAGCTAAACACGGCTTAGCATGTTGTGTGAACCATGACTTAGCGTGTCGTGTGTACCATTCTTAACCATGATGGCTACATAACTATGGTTTAAGCACACTCACTAACCATTTGCTGCAGAAGGGTTAGCGGCCTAACTTTGGCTTAGCGTGTTGTCTGAACAGGCCCACGGATATTGTTGTTTTTGATAACCCATTGACATTTCATATGGTTATTTCAATTAATTACTGAGTGTAATTGTACCATGTAGGGTGACCATATACAATGGAGGACAGGGCTCCTATATCTTTAACAGCTATATTGAAAGGGGAATTTCAGCAGGTGTCATTTGTATGCATGCAGCACGTAATGAAATTCCCTCTTCATCACAACAGTTCAAACTGCAGGAGCCCTTCTTCTTGACCAGAAACAAAAGAGGGCAGGGCTCCTGCAGCTTTAACTGTTGTGATGAAGAGGGCATTCCACCAGGTGCTGCATGCATACCAATGACGCCTGCTGATATTCCCTTTTCTAAACAACTGTTAAAGATACAGGAGCCCAGTCCTCCTTTCCATATGGTCACCCTAGCCATGTAATATTATAAATTTTGTATAAAAAGCTAATTACTGCTCCAGTCCATCATTGTTCGGTTCCTTGCACTTGGAGTGTTTGGTTTGAATTTGTACATTGGAAACCTCGCCTGTGTTGGTTGCCAGAAGCTCTGTGCAAAACAGGCCATGTCGGAAGATGTGGAGGTCGGAGGTGGGGCCACTGGGCTGTTGCTCCCCACACACATGTACAATTCATGTAGGATGGGCATGGGCCAACTTTACAGAGGATGGTTCTTTATCTGAAGGGCTGAGAGAAGACAATTCTCTTCCTGGGGGCATCCTCTGGTTGATGGGCTCTCCACTCCAAATCCTGTTTAAAGATAAAGAATCATGTGAAGGTGGAGCAGGGCCAGGATGGAGCGGCACCTTTTGAAGTGCAGGCACTCATCATGACAAGCCCTTAGCCATGCCCCCAAGGAGAGTCCAAGCTTTCAGGTAGCTGTGTTGATCAACAAACCGGTTCTAGCAGTTTTATCTCCACCAGGATCAGGTCTCTTGCAAAGCGAATGGGTGTTATTTGTCCATTCAAGGCCAGGCCATCCCTAAAACATTTTGCAATACAACTGGAAACAATATTTTGTTTTGGGATACCCACCCCCCACCCCCCACCCCCCTTAAAAAGCCCCACTGTGGGAATTGCAGCTCAGCTCAGAGGGAACAGGAATTCCGAGAGGGGTGGCAGATGACGTCAGTGACCCTGCTGATAAAAAAGTGTTGGGGCTGCATCCCTGTGCGAGCCCTTCCTCCGCAACACCACTGCTACAGGAGCTTGACAGTAGCGCACCCACAGTTAGCCTCTGGACAGCAGATTGAGCAGGCCCGCGGGTGATCACTTGCTCACAGCCTCCCTTAGTATGGTGAGATGTCTTATATTTCCATTTAAATGAGAGTCATTATTTCCACCTTATACATATAAATTAGAATATGCGAATCCGTATCCGCTTTTTGTTCTCTTCTTTGGGGGAAGTGTTTTGTCCTTGTTGGTGACGCAGCAGTGACCAGCCTGTGTTCGTTTTTCCCTGTGTGCGTGCCTGGACAGAGCTTTTGAAAAGCTGCTTCCCCAACCCCAGAAAGGTCTTCCCCATACTTAAAATAACTGTTTCTGAATGACGAAAAACATCTGTTAAGTTGGGCAGCTGCGAACCGTTTTTTTCCCAAAGGGAACTGAGCGAAAGTGACTGTGCTGTGTGCTGCATTTTCTCTTCCAAAGGAAGGAAGGAGCCAAGATGTTTTGCTCGGCTTCTTCTTTTTCGCTCCTTGTGTTCTCGGACCCTTCACCAGCCCATTATAGAATGATCTGTGGTGTTCATGGGTTGCTCTGCTACACATCTCTGATGCACATCTGAACTCCTTCCCTTAGCAGACCTGTCTAGCCCCTTCTCTGTTCACTTTCCAGAAGTTGGTGATAATGCTGGAGAATTTTGTTTGGCCCCACACGTTAAGCAAACCAACCGAATTCATACGCAGGGCAGAACACAGTAGTCTTTCTGATCGTGAACTTCTCCAAAATTCTCAGTGCTGGCCTTGGTTTTACAAATGTGTGCAGCAATGCAGATTTTAGGGGAAATGCATACAAAAAGGGCATTTTATGGGGGGAGATTCTCCCATTTAAAAGGATTGCTTCAAAAAAAAATCAAAGGAAACAGGGCAGAACAGATTTAGGATGGAACTCATGTGAAACTGATGCGGACTGAAAATTGAGAGGGCAGGCCTTTCACATTGGTTAAGCTGGTTCCCCCTCATCTGGCACTGTGCGTGCCTGTGGTGTGGCTATATTCTTTGTGCTGGTGAATTAGAAAAAGAATAACGGTGTTCTTTTGTCAATGTTGTTGTTTTGCATTTTTACGGTTGTATGCCTCTTTCGGGTCCTTGGGTCCCAAAAAAAAAAAAAAAAAAAAAGTGACTTCAGGTGCAATCCTAGGCGTGTTTAGAGAGAAATTACTCCTACAACTCCCGGCATTCCCCAGCCAGTGAATCTCATAGGATCCATTTCTATCTAAACATACACGGGATTTCACCCTTATAAAATGTAATGATTAATTGGTTAATCCTGTGATACGTAGGGATTTCCGTTGCTAGGAAATGCTGTCCTTTTTTGACTCAGCAGAGTTCCAAGGTGTTCCTGGCTTGGTTTGCATGTACAAACTGAACCGCGGGCTTTTTCTCAAACTCCGGGAACTTTTTTCTGGCACGTTTTTCCCCTCAGCTTCTGCCCCTCCCCCTCAGCTTCTGCAAATTACAGTCAGCTTTGCAGTAATTCGGCTGGGATATGTGCAAATTTCTCAGAAATTTGCACAGATTTGCTCAGATGTCTGTACAAACTGCAGAACCTCTGGGGGGAGGTGGAAATGTCCAAACTGCCCAAACAGGCCTGGCCCGCTGCAGATTGAGTCAGCACTGCTGCAGAAACCCAAATGAAATCCGGGAGGAACTGGTGTTGTCTGGGAGGAACCTGGGAAAACCCATGAAACTCCACCACCACCCCAAACGGATTTCTCCGACATCCCTAGCGATCCAGTGGTGAACCTAGGAACTGGAGTAACTAGGATAAGAGGTGGAAAACTGATGGTGGCCAAGTCAAATCGGTCCTTTTGACAGAGGTTCTGCCTTCCCCCCAGTAGCCAAACCAAAAGTGAGGGAGGGGATGGATTGATGGCTACAGCAACTGGACCTGTGTGGATTCTGCCACTGGGCTACAGAAGGATCAGCCCTTGAAGGTCTGAGTTGGCTAAATATCGCATGCATATGTGTGTGTGTGTGAAAATAAATGAAAGACCGGAGATAGTTGAGTTAAATGTTTCAGCTTCTGGTTTCCCCAGCAACGCAGTTGGGATTTCAAAGAAACGACGGGAGCCAAGGTGACGGACTGATAGTTTTAAATGCTCCCAGCTTTCTTTTGGAATCCCTACTGCGTCTTTTGCACGCTCTTCGTGGCTTTCCCCAAAGAGCCCTCGGTTGGGCCGTCTCGTACGGACGTTGATCCTGCAACTTCTGTTTCTTTCCCGCCTCAAGCTCCGCTTTCCCCAACCTGGTGCCTTCCAGATGTGTTGGGACTACAACTCCTATCTCCAGCCAGCCATAGCTGGTGGGGGGGGGGGTTCTGGGAGTTGAAGTCCCAACATAGCTGGACGGCACCAGGTTGGGGAGGCTGCCTTACGCGGAAACAAAAGTCCAGTCCGGTGGCTGGGGAGCCATGATTGTTGCGCAGATTGGAAACTGCGCCACAGCGTAGTCACACAGCACAGGCAGGCCGGAAAAGGATAGGATTGTCGCCACAAGGGTGGCCATGTGTCCTGCTGTGCAGAGGGCTATCAGAGGACGGTCCTCTATTTGAAGGCATCCTCTGTTAGGAGGAGTGTCCAGTCCAAGGGTTTGATCTAGGATCTGCTTTTGTGAGAAGAAGGGCTTCTCTTGTGAAAGGTCCCTCCACTCAACTTTGGGGGATACCTCCATCTCCCCCTCTGCCTCACAGCTCACCTGATTCAGCAGGGTCTCCTGACTCCCTGTGTAGCATTCTCAGGGGCAGGAGGAGCTGCCATGGGAAGGAAGAGACTGGAAGGTCCCCTTCTGCCAGCACAGTTGATCTAGATTACATCTGGATCCAACCTCAAGTCTTGTTTAGAGATAAACAACTGTAAGAAAGGAGAACGGAGAAGTTGCCCATCAACTCTTAGCACCTGGACAGCAGGCCGAGAAACAGGGACACAGCTCACCTGGTCACAGACTCACCCATTATAAGGTTGCATTTCTATTTCAGCATTCAACATCATCCTTATTAATGATGCATTTCCTCTCTTTTTTGGTAATTTGTAAGTGGACATCCTAGATCCTTTCAACTTGACATTGAATCCTGGCACAAGCAAAGCCTGTGGGTGTTTTTACATGAGGCATTTAATGGGTGCTCATGATTATTCACTCAAGGAAGTTCGCGGGTCCTTTTCATGACGATGTCAACCTCCGGTGCCTCTCTAGTCATTTTTTAGGTTTATTTTGCCATTTTATAAATCGCTGAAAATGCAGTAACAAAAAACCCTGCCAAAAAACACCATCAAAGAGGTGGTGTAATTCATCACAAGAATTGTAGAAATCTTGCAGCACCATTTATTGGCTGTATAAATGAAACATATGGAACATGCTTTCAAAGGTACCAGGAAGACAAGGGGAGAAGCGTGTATATTGTACCCATCATAAACCTGCAACGACTCCAGAAGGCAAAGCCCCAGTGAGGCTGCGGGACTTTTCCTTAATGTAGAGAAGCCTGTATGTTATCACTGCACTATGGCCTTTCCCAGTTGCCTTTGTTCAAGACTGGGGCAGGAGGGGGAGGCCAAATTTAGCCTTCTTTGAGCTGTTGCTGTTTGGAATCCATTCAAGCAACGTGAAGACCTAGGTTTTCTCCACAGCTAGTATAAAAATAGAGATGACCTTTCGTTGGATTGGGTTGTTTGATTTGGAAAGGGGCTGCGAAGCTTGAAAATCCATTTGTGTGTGCCGCTCGGCTCTAAGGTGAGGGGCCCTTTAAGAATGGCACCCTCAACCACCCAATGGACAAGAGGGGGGGAGTGAATTTGGGCAAGTGGCAAAATGGGACTCCTCTTTCAGTGTCACTGACCCCCCAAGGCAACGAGAGCGGCCAGCCCCAAGAGGCCACAACTACGCTATGCTACTCAGGACGCTGACCTCTGGTTGAACACACATTCCTCCTCACTTCCCAGTTCCGTGGTCCAAAGTGCTGCCATTTCCGTTGATAGATTGGGTCAGATATTTGGAGTGTGCGGGCGCTCGGTTTGCTCTCACAATGGTGAAATTCTTACCTCTAAATGGGCTTATTCAGTTAAGGCAGCAGCTGGTGCGATTTCAAGAAGAAAATAAACATTTCCTTCAAATATTTTGATTGGCAGCCCGACAAGCAAAATACTCGCCCTCAGAACTGCCTGGGCCCTCAAGAAAGAAATACAGAAGCGGACAAAATCTAGAAATATAAGTCGGGCTGTAGTAAACTTTTCAGAGGCGAAGCCATCAAAATCTGCGGTGGTTTCTTGTCTCTCTTTCACTCCCCCCCCCCAATTATTTAACTGATGGATTCTGCTCACAGTTCAGATGTGTTTAGGGAGGGGAAAGCGGGGGTGGACAGGGAGGGGAAAGACATTGTCAGCTCCGGATGCAGATGGAGTGAAAAAGTGAGAGAAAGCAAGAGCAAAGACGTCTTAATTCTACTTTATGCTAGAGGCCTTCCATGAAGTAGAGCGAGGCAGTGACGTCAAGCAACCCATCTGAGTAGGGATGGCCAAGGAAGAGAAAATGCTTTGCCAAGACAGGGGGCGTCAATTGGCTTAAAATTTGCATATGCTAATTTTAGGGATTAGATGCAAATATATATATATATATATATATATATATATATATATATTAATGTAAATAGAAATGCAGTCCATCTCACTATTGAGCAAAAGATTGTGACCAGGTGTGCCTGCCTAACCAGTCTGCTGTCTGGCTGACCATTTTCACAAGCAGGGAAGGAGCATGCCCTGTTGTTATTCTCTGCAGTGTACCAAAATCCGCTCTGCTTCATCATTGTTACATGGGCAGAACCAGCTGTCCCTAAAAACCGGCCTTTGAGTGCTGGAAAAGACATATTTCCAGAGGGGGAGGGGCTGGAGTAGAGCCCATGTCATCCGGAGAGAGGCTTGTCACCCGCCTCTCTCCAGGTTCCCCCTGACAATGCAGTTGAATGAATGGCTCCCCATGAGAGCACCCCACCGGCACAAACAGAACCCACTCCAAAAAGTATGGCACCCACCCTAACACAAATAGAATAATGCAATCAGCACACAACTACTAAAACATTTAAAAATGTCCAAAGAATGGGGGTAAGTAAATGTTTTATATAACATATTAATTGTATGTGAAGTGTAAGATATTTAACTGAAACTAAACAAGTAGTTAACAGCAAGAAACTACACAATAGATATAACAACCCAGCAAAAGTGGTTTACAGAAACAGAGAGCTAACTGAATATCTGAACGAGGGGCTACAAGCCACCGGCTTCTTATGCCTGTTTCGCAACTGCTTCATCAGACTGCTTCATCAACTGCTTCATAACAGTATCTCAATGTTTATGGTTGGGGAAAAGGGAGGATTTGTGGAATATGTTCCTCAGTTCAAAAAGACTTATTAGTCCTCCAAAAAGGATTGACTTGAATCCCCAGCCAGAAAGATGCTAATCTTCTGGAGCGGTGAGTTCTTAACCCTAACGCTACATTGGGAAACCCAATTAACGCAGCTCCCAACTCTGGAGTTGCACAGCTCTGGAGCTAACACCACATCGCATCACTCCAGGGGGAAAAGTTGGGGTAAGTCCCCAACTTTTTAAAGTTGCAGCTTCACATGAAAGCCCCACAGTGGCTGTGAGGTGGCTGCTGCATCGTATAACCGATACAGAGCCACCACATACCCACCGTGGGGCTTTCAGACCATCTAGGTCCCCTGAACAGCAGACTGACCAGGCAGGCACACGGCTCCCCTGGTCACAGTCTTCCACACTAGGGTGAGATGGGCTGTATTTCTAAGTAATTTATTGTCATTATTCCTAACTTTGCATCAATACCTCTGAATTACCACCTGCAAACGTTATGCAGATCCGTGTCTCCTTTTGTCCTCTTTTTGGGTGACGCATGTTCTCCTGTTTGGTGATGTACGTTGCTTACATGATACAAACCAGCCAAAAGCTTTAGCACTGGACTCTGCTGATTGCCTAAACTGGCTGGGTTTGCTTGTGGCAAACACCTGATGTTCTGCTTTGGAGTTACTTTCAATTGCTCGCTTAATGCAACCGATTCAATATGTGCAAGGGAACGCACGTGGCCTTTCCTCCCAGCACTGAACCCCTTCATCCACGTTATCCTCTTCCTCATCACTTAGTAATATTAAATGGCCTAAAATATACGAAGTGCTGCGCAACATAAATTAAAACAGACAGGTTCCCTGCCCGCAAAATCTAATTAAGACAAGAACAAAAGCTACCGAATATGGGGAACGCTTTTTTTTAATTACCTCAAAGGTGAATGCCCTTCATGTTTTGAGCATGTTTTTTTTCAAATGCCCATTCTAAACAAACATCCAAGAGCATTTGTAGCATCCTCTTCAGATTCTTCATGCCCTTCCTTTAATGTAAGGACGGGCGACTTTGGAGGGTCCCGGGCAATATCACACCACTCCACCGCCCAAATCCGCACCGCTGAATTGTCACTGAACTTTAGTGGCAATTCAGCTGTGAGAAGAAAGCCACATTTTCATGTTAAAACAAGATGCCTTGTTTTAGTGCAAAATCACCCTCCCGAAAACAGAAAAGCATCTTTATACTTCTTAAAGTATATTGACCACTTCCTAAGTATTGACCACTTCCTAAGATTTGTTAGGAATGTGCTTGTGTCTGTTGCCTTCTTCTGTTCATCTATAGTACAACTCTAAGCTCTGCAGGTTTGCTGCACACGATTGCTTAGAAGGATTTTGAATGCTCTGAGCGACAGTGACTGACGACTGGATGAATTGTGGATGCGCTTGGCTTTGCCGGACCAGATCGAAAGTCCATCAACTCCAGCATTCTTTTCCTAATCACAGCTTTTTTCCAACGGTGGCTGGCTAGTCAGATGCATCCATTGCCCCAAAATGTAAAAGCAGGAGCCTGAGGGAGACTACCCACCCATGTCTCCAGCATCTGGCCATCAGAACCTTGCCTGCTCTGGCCGATCTTTACTGTCAGTGGACATTCAGAGATCTCACCATTCATAAGTGTCTGCACCCTTAGCTAGCAGATTTTGAATGCTTGGAAGAGATTAAGGGCACCACCCACAGCAGGTTGATTTTGTTGTTGTTGCTAGTGGCAGCACCAAAAGAACACATCAGTCCCACTTACCATCCTCTGTCTGCTCAGTTGTGCCCTAGACAAAAGACTATGCTACTACCAGTATTGCAGGCCACTCCTACTTTGGAGGCTGGTGGCACCAATGTCAGCGGGGACATGAATCCACGCCAGGTTTCAGTCCAAACTGCTCAGAACACTCGAAGAGCTATCGGAGCTATTTCACAGGATCCCTGCTGTTGCTGCATCCTGTGAAGCACTTTGGATAGCTCCTTTAGAGCCCCACTGACATCGGAGCTACCAGCCTCCATTGAATGTGAATGTTGGGGCGGCGGGGCAGGGGTGTAGATCTGTGACAAAGCAACTACCACCTTCAAGGCCCTGCTAGCTCCCTCATTCAGAGAATTTTACCTGGGGTGGGGGCAGACAATGTCATCTTCCACTCATAACCCTCCTGTGTTTTCCCACCACTTTTCCTGACATTTTTTTTTATACCACAGATAACCTGTTAAGAAAGAAAAGACAGGTTAACGGTGCGCTGCCTTCTCATTAGTAGGCCTAGGAGCCCACTGTCTGGAAACACTGTTCATTTTCCACTCATAACCCTCCCAAGTTTTCCCACCGTTTCTTCCATCTTTTTTCTTATCAGGAAAAATCTGTCAAGGTAGAAAATATGCAACAGCTACGCAATATCCTGTAACTGTTAATGTTAAACACACACACCCAGCTCAAAGCACCCTAAAAAGTGGAATGAAAATGTCCAAAATATAGAGATTAGATAGATAGATGATAGATAGATAGATAGATAGATAGATAGATAGATAGATAGATAGATATCCAATAGGCTATACTTCATGAGGGCTAGACACTTGCTGAGTTTATTTTAGTTTACCTTAAAAGGAAGCAGAAGTCTTAGAGGATATATCATATCATAAAACCAGGGGGGCTGTCTTGATGGTGCTGCATTGGCACCACATTCCCTCAAACCCCACACTTTCACTTTTCCAGGGTTGCACCAGGTAATCCCCACACCAAGGAGCAAGCACAGAGTTTACTGCTGCCACACTGGAGCCTCTCCCCCTCTGTCTCTGGCTTCCCCACCCCTTATCTCATAAAATCTGGTCCCTGTATTGTAAGCCTGCAGGTCGAGCAGTATCACTTTTAATTTACAAACATTTACAGGCTCCTCTGCGAAACTGCAAAAGAGATTCTTCCCCCCCCCCCCCCCCCGCTATACCAAAGGCAAAGTGGAGGCATTCTGTTGGCCATTCGGCTTCTCTGGAAAGCCCTGCAATGGCTTCAAGGTGGCTGCTGCATCGTATAATCGACGCAGCGCCGACGCGGAGCCACCTCAGGGCTTTGAGAGCATATAGACAGCCCCCAGGTGTATTTCGTTTTCAACATGATTAAAAGAAATGATCTTTTTTTGGCAGGTGTGCGTTCTTCCCATTTGCATGTTACAGGAAGAAATGTATGGACTAGAGGCCCACCTATGGCATTTTGCATCTCTCCCCCCCCCTTTTTGTTTTGTTTTCCAAGCCGTCAGTAGTTAACACATTTACACTGTCGCTTTTCTCCTTAGCAGCCGGCTTGCCAAGTGTTGCAAGCTCAGACTCATAAAATTTGGCCTCTCTGAAAAAAGACTTTAGGAGCGCATTAGGGAGGAAAAGAAAGGGGAAATGTGCCCGAAGCACTTCGCTTTTTATTTGAATTTGCTCTTTATGGAATATTATTTATGGCCACATGAAACATAATGAGGGAACATAAGCCCTTCCTTTGCTCTGCTCAGGCTGCTGAGCGGCAAATGGCGCCTACTTGCCATTTATTTCAAGATATCCATCTCCTGTAATTCTCACAGCCAGCATTGCCTAGGAGGAGGAGGAGGAGGGGGACACAGCAAAAGCACAGGCCTGATCCAGCGAGAACATGAATCAGCTCAAAGTGTAGGGTGGGATGTGGACAGGGGCTGAGTTTGTCACAAGCAAGCAGGGGGAAGGGCAGACTTAAAAGCCCCCTCCTCCACCCCACCCCCGAAAATAAACCCAGCTATCGGGCCTAGTACCCATTGACAGCCTTTTCCTGGAGGAGAAGGCTATCGGTGGCTACTAGCCCTGATGCCTCTGTGCTGCCTCCAGAAGCAGAAGCAGTAAGCCAGTGTACACCAGTTGCTGGGGAACATGGGTGGGAGGGTGCTGTTGCACTTATGTCCTGGTTGTGGGTTCCTTGTTGGCAGCTGGTTGGCCACTGTGTGAACAGAATGCTGGACTAGATGGACCCTTGATCTGATCCAGCAGGACTCTTCTGATGTTCTTAATCATCCCAGAGAGGTCGCCCTGTTTTAGACTGTTGCAGTAAAACCAACACAGAGTCTTGGGCACTTCGAAAACCAGCACTTTTATTTTGGCACAAGCTTTCATACTTGACTATACTCCACAACAGCTTAAGCCATTAAAAAAAATGTTAGTCTTTACGGTGCCACAAGACTCTTTCTTGGCCTCACTGAAACAGTCTTCTTGGAGGATGTTCCAATGACGGAACATCCTTCGGGTGAACTGTTTTAGTTGTTGCTATCAAGATAAGAAATGTATTTTGCCTCCAAGCAAGGTAATTGTTGAAACATGTCGGGCACATTGCATTATCCTAAGTGTTTATTGCAAAGCATCAGTCTGAGATCTTCCTTCTCCTTTTCTGCTTTAAAGTAAGGGTGGGTGAGCAATGAAAAGGGACGTGACGGATCCGTGATTAGATCTCTCAATGTCTTTTTCTGTGCATAAAAAGCAACCCTCTTTAGATCAGTGTCACGAGGTGGGCATAGGGGGCATTATCTCTTTCCACCCATGTTGTTCAGCTAGATTAAATCCCACTCACTTCGGAGCTGCTATCAACCTATGCAAGAGGTAAAAAAAGAAGGTACGAAATAGGTACGATATCTGTGTTTGGCCCTATGTTTGGAAGGGGTCAAGGCTTGATGATAGAGCAAAGATCCAAGGTTCAATCCCTGCCATCTCTAGTTAAAATGACCAGGCAGCCAGGTGGCCTTTTGACCAGAGGAACATCCTATATTTGAAAGGCTGCCTTGTCCAATTCTGGTTTAAAGATAAAGAGCCATTCAAAATGTTGCGCATCCACAGCGGGCTGATCAGGCAGGTGCACAGGTCACCTGGGACTGATCGACACCTTGTGTCCAATCGTTACGATCCCATCCTGGTAACGATATATCCCTCTTGCACATTTATGCCTCGTAGGACACACAATGACCTTTGTTGTGGTATTTTGGATCATGTGGAATAAAAAGCAGGAAATAGCACTATGGAAGTGGTACAGGGAATGTGTAATGTGCCCCAACAATTATCAGTGCACTTCAATACCGCCATAAAGCAGTAGTGTAGATTGAGCCCAGGTCACAGTCTTCTACACTATAGTGAGATGGACTGTATTTCTATTTAAATGGTAATAATTATTTCTAAATTTGCATCTATCCATATGAACTAGCAGATGCAATTTTTTTTATGCAAATTGGTACGTTCTTTTGTCCTCTTTTTTGGAAATGCAAAAGTGGCCACCCTGCAGGCAGCTGGTTATAGGAAAGAATCTTTGCCTGTGATCCTAGAGCTACCTTTCAGAAAAGTGAGACGCCTTCCACCAATTTCTTTCTGTGCTCTTTTACTGATGATATATCTTTTGCTGCTGCTTTTTTTTTATTGAATATCACGTAAAGTAGTGAACAGTACTAAAATGGCCAACGCAATCAATGAAACCATTATGATCTAATCGAGATCAATACTGAAAAATCATGATGAAATATCCAGGAAGAACGCGACACATACCTAGAAAAGAAACAAAATCACAGGAGGCCGAAACAAACCTCAGCAACAAATTTCGGTTCCCTTTCTCCAAGAGACTCGCTCAACGCTCAGCCCATAAAAAAGGGGATCTGGGATTGACTGCAACTCCTAGGCATGCGAGCCAGAGTAGCTGTGTGTCCTCTTGTACAGAGGACAGTCCTCTCTTTGAAGGCATCATCTATTTGAAGGGCTATCCTGTCCAGTTCCAGTTTAAAGATAAGGGACCATAAGAACATTTGCCCATCAACAATTGTCACCTGGGCAGCATACCATCAACAATTGTCACCTGGACAGCATACTGAGCAGGCAGACTCACAACTCACCTGGTCACTGTCCTCTGTAAAAGGACAGTCCTAAGAAATAGGAAGGTAAGAACATAAGAAGAGTCATGCTAGATCCAACCAAGAGTCCATCTAATCCAGCATTCTGTTCACCCAGTGGTCAACCAGCTGTCTGCGGGACATCAAGAAGCAGGACATGAGTGCAATGACCCTCTCTTGCCCATGTTCCCAGCAACTGGTGTAAATAGGCATACTGCCTCTGCTACTAGAGGTAGCATACAGCCGTCAGGAGTAGTAGCTGTTGATAACCTTCTCTTCCAGGAATTTATCCAGTCCCCTTTTAAAGCCATCCAAATTGGTGGCCATCACTACATCTTGTGGTAGTGAATTCCGTAGTTTAACTGTGCACTGCAAAAGACCCGAAGTCCCGAATCAACCTGAATGGTGATGCCTGTAAACAACATCCCTTTGTATTTGAAATTCTCAGGGGGACGATACATTAAGCCATCTCCACCTTTGCAATGAGACTACTCAGGCACCTTTGGAACTGGGATGTGAGGAAGGGGACATGTTGGACTTCCCTTTCCCCAAAGAAATATTGTTGGTATTGACATTTCCTCAGTCCTTGTTATTATATATATATATATATATATATATATATATCGATTTAGGCCCTCGGGGGCAAAGACATCCAGTAAATGCCTGACCTACAGTTAGTAAGCTTTCAACTGTGTGTTTATCGGCTCCGTCCCCTGAGCCTCTCAGTACAAACAGACCACCCACACGATGGCCTCAGAAGACCTGGCGTAGACTCCATATTTCCCTCCATGTCTCTCTGTTTGTGTGTACAGAACGGGTGCCAAAGCAGATGGAACTTACTGATTTGGGGACTGGCCATCAGAAAGCTGGACTGTCTATTTATTACACAGCCCCGGAGAACAGCTAAACAATTTTATTTCTGTGTTTATGACTGTGCTGGTGAAAAGCTAGAATAGAAGCAAGCGTTTCACTAACACACACACACACACACACACACACATTCAAAGCAGCAAAACTGCAGCATCCAGAAGGCGGTGTGCATTTTTATAAATGCACCGTTCGGGTCACCCACTGCTGCTAAGGTCTCCAACTTGGTTGCAGCTTGAAATATTTATGCCCCATTTCTCTGTCCACAGAAAGGGACCTTCCCAGTGGCTAATAACCCATCATGAAAATATAATCAATAAAATAACAAAAATAAACAAAAAGCAGTAGCAATAATAAATTGAGAGCAGAGAGCAAACCAATGCCTTACTGAAATGCAAGCTGGGAAACACTCTTGTTTGTAAGTGACGCTGAAAGGCTTAGGGAGGGTGAGCCAACCAGCTAGATCTCCAAAGGCAGGGTGTTTGCTTATTTGTATGTATTTCATTTCTGTACCACCCAACAGCTGAAGCTCTCTGGGCGGTTCATGACACAAACTTCCATAACATGTACACCAATAACTCAGAGTTCCATAACTTGTGGACACCAATACCCAGAAGTTGGGATTACCCACCAGCCACACCTCCGAGGGGATGGAGATGAAGAACAGAGCCTCGAAAGGCCAACATATGCAGGCACACTTGTATGGCACTATTGTGAATCTTGAACTTCAGCGATTACTCCTCACCCTCACCTCAGGGGATAGTAATTATTCTGTCATTAACAGTCCCTCTAATAGCGAACTCAGGTGATGAGTGCCAGCAAGACTGGAGCCATAATGGGTCCGCTGAGGATCAAAAGGCATCAGATGCTTGGGGAAAGCCTGAGGTTTGTAGAAGTACAAAAAAATAAAACTATAAAAACACCTCAGGGAGCACACCCTGCAAAAACAACCCAGTGAAGACTGCCCATGCTCAATGGCCGTGGAATGTTGCGTGTCAGTTGGAAACAGGAAACAGAGATGAGGATGCCCTCCCAAGCTCCTTATCGACCTTTCCTAACCCTTAGGTCCCCAGATGTTAACTACAATTCCCATCATTTCCAACCAGCATGGCCAATGGTGATGGGAGTTGGAGTCCATCAACACCTGGGCTCCCAATGTTAGAAAGGCTGGTTTATAGTATCCTGGAGTAGGACATGGCTAGCTGGCAGGAACCCGGAGCAGGTGCAGTCCTTCTAGGAGATACTGCAAATTTTTGTTGTAGGTCCCAATTGTGTATACCAGCTGTGCGTGGCTCCTGCGGGCAAATCTACACTACAAACCCGTCATCAGTTGTATACCAATTACACCATCATGGTGTCCCACAAAGAATCCCACACTTGTGGTTTCTTGAGGGCGCTGAGGATTCCCTTAGAAATGAAAACTCACTCCATCTATGCTCAGAAGTGGTTAAAGGAGATACGAAACATGACAATTATGCGCAGACATAATGCTCAGAGAAGGAATGAGGGTGAAAAACAGGACACCTTTGGTTAGGGGGTAATGCTTCGGCATTGTTGTTCTTATTGCTGTTTTATTGCGTTTTTGCTGTGTTTTTATTCCTTTTCAAGACCATGTCGGTTTTATTATGTGTTTTATTGGTATGCCAGCTTGGGAGGGCTTCTGTCCTGAAAGGCAGCCAAGAAATATTTTAAATAAATAAATGAATAAATTGTTCCATATAGAAATATGAAACATAGGGCCAAAGCTGCTGTGCGCAGCACATTGACCCCAATGGGAACGATACATGAGCACTGCCATGCATTTGAACTACTCCACTTCATTTCGGTGGGGCTGGTGCAGGAGAACCTCTGCTGTGGGCCTTTGATTGGAGCCATTCATGCTCTCAGAAATGTTTGTCTCTGATGTAAAGCCGCCTTTGCCTTTTAGGTGACTTCAAAGGGGAATTAGTCAAAAGCATGGAGGATTGGCCTACCAACGTCCATTAGCCATGGCAGCTGCCGTTTCTCTAGTTCTACTTCCTTTCCTGGTCCTAAGCCAGGCCCTGATCTGGGCTGATGCTTGCATGCGCTTCCCCCCTCCTTCTGAGCAGACCAACATGTGACTAGCCATGGTGTACCACCGCCTACCAGGCACGCCGGCTCCTCTGCTCCTGCTGTCCTGGGGGTGAAAGCCGGGAAGGGAGCCAGGCAACTGGCACGGAGACTTCCAGGCTGTCAAGTCTGGGTCAGAAGGCTCCTCTGGCTCATTGGATTTCCAAGAAGTTCCCAGGTTACAGATCTGGGCAAGACTGGCAGGCAGCTAAATGGACCATCCGTAGTCAGAGACAGTATACTTCTGAATGGTCCCCTCTACAGGGATTCGCTTTTGCGCCTGCTTAGGCGATTATGCGCATCATCGCTGAAGCGCATTTATGCCTAATACCTCTGCACGAGAGGCAGGCAGGGAGAGGGGAGGGGGGAGGTAGGGCGGGCGGGCGCCTGTCTCTTTAAGGCAGGTCCCTGCAAGTTGTTATGCTGGAGAGCGATGGAACTGACGGGGCGATTGAATGAAACGGAGCAAGGGGGGGGGGGAACAGGGCAAGAAAAAGGGAAAAGGGAGCTGGAAGACGGAGAGCGAGAGGTCAGCGGGAGCCCGGTAGGAGCGGAGCCAGGAGCCGAGCGGGGGAGCCAGCAGCAGCAGCACTCGGGAGGCAGGGCGCACCGGCTTCACATCCCGCCGCAAAATAAAACTCGCTATTTAACGCGCATTCGATAATGCGCAGAATCGGAGGGATAGCGCGCCTCTACGCCCGATTTGCGCTCCGTCCTTGCAGAGGTAAAAAAAATGTTAAGCGCCTTGAAAGAGCTTTAAACTTCTCTTGTAGAGGCAGCCAATACCAGACACCAGGGACAAAAGAACAGAATAGCCATCACCTCCCCGCCCTGCTTGTGGGCTTTTCATGAAACAGGATGCTGGACTGGATGGATCCTTGGCCTAATCCAGCAAAACTCTTACGTTGTTTTCCTCGGTGGGTTATTTAGAGACCTTTCCTGTGTTTATTCAACGATTCCCTCTATTTCTGAAGTTCAGGCAGGAGCGCCGACGCTTGTGTAGAGGAAACACCACCCACTCACAGGAGGGTGGGATCAGCAGGCTCCGTGGAGCCCCTAGGTTTGCAGAAGAACAAAAAACTCTCTACACTGAAACGCTCTGTTGCAGGTCCCACGGTGTTGTGGATAAAAACGAAACAGTGGCTCAATTCGGACGACACGATAGTCAATGGTGGGTTGACTAACCCTAACCCTAGGGGGCACTCCCCACACAACATGGTAATAAATAATCAACTGTGGTGGGGATTAGGATCAGCGCTGAGTTGACTATGGCAGCATTCGGATGACACAATAGTCTGACACAAACTGACGATTGTTTCCCCCACACCAGTTGTTTATTGTGTCGTCCGAATTGAGCCAGTGTGTAATAGGGCTGCCGTCTTGATTGCCTCTGCACAAAATGAGTTGTGCCATATTCTGCAAAAGGCTAAAAATGCCAACCCATGATAACATGTTCTCTCTCTCCCTTTCTTTCTCTTTCCAAAACTAGGTACATCTGAATTGAGTCCCTTCTCTGATCCACGCCAGTTCGACCGGTCGTTTTCTGCATTACCAGGGCTCACTGAGACCAGATTTTCTGACCCCAGGATGCATTACCCCGGCGCCATGTCGGCGGCCTTCCCTTACACTGCTACGCCTTCCGCCACTGGAATCGGGGGCCTCAGCATGACCAGCATGCCTACCGCCACTCGGTTCCATCATACCTACCTTCCTCCTCCGTACCCCAGCTCCACCCAAAACCAGAGTGGACCTTTCCAGACCAACCCGTCTCCATACCACTTGTACTATGGTACATCATCCGGGTCCTACCAATTCTCCATGGTGGCTGGGGGAGAGCGCTCACCGACAAGGATGCTCCCGTCTTGCCCAAGCGCTTCGGCCGGAAACAATTTAATTAATCCCAGCCTCGCCAATCAGAACGATGGTGTCGAGGCAGATGGTAGCCATAGCAACTCCCCTACGGCTATGACAACTACCGGAAGGATGGATGAAGCGGTCTGGAGACCGTATTGAGGAGGGACTAGTCAACGAAGCACCTTTCGCTTCCACTGAATGAAAATGCCCAACGGCCTGCTAGGTTATGGCTGATCGTTAAAAGGAGGAGGTCGTTAAACAGAGCCCTAGGCGGCCCTCCTGCTTCCTGACACGCATCACAAAGTAAGACTGCTCTTGTACAAAATATAGGCCATCAAGTGAATTAAGGAAAGACAAAACCTGAAATGGGCTGAACTTTGCATACAGTTCAAGACGGAATACGCACCGTTCCTTAAGGTCCCTCGTGACCGATGGTCTATCTCGTGTCTGAAATGTACATAGGAATGTATAGAACGGAAATGCTTTGCTCCTTTGCGGCAACCCATGGCCAAGTGTAAAAAAGCTCCAACACAATCATCTCAAAGGCGTGAGGTTTTTAAAATGAATGAATGGACGAATGAATGAATGAATGAATGAATGAATGGAGTGTGTAGCTCTCCAGGTACCGGAGCTGGAGAGAGACAGAGCTGTGAGTCCCGGTTAAAATGAAGCCAGGATCCGAACGCCGCCATCCCCCGTGCCATCCCCTTTCTACTATACGGTGGTGGCTGAACCGAGAAGCAATGCAAGACAGTCCTTTCAGGCAGCAGATTTGGGATATCAAGAAGAGTGATGGAGAGGGGGGGTTGACAGGTCACATCTACATGGTACGTTGACCCTGGCACATGCTCCACTGGAGTGAATGGAGCTGGTGTTTGCTTCAGTAGGGCTTGTATTCACACACACACACACACACACACACCTACCTTTCCAGGACAGTGTGACAAGGCTCATTAGTATTGGGTTGAGGTGCCATTTTGGATTTCCTGTTTCAAACCACCAAAGTGTCAAGATTTCCTCTTTCAAATCCCCAAGGTGTCAAGATGGCCCCTAAGCGCCTCTCTCTACACACAGCAGGACCAGTTGGATGGAGGAGGAGGAGGAGGAGGAGGAGTCCTGCATGGAAACAGGTGCTGGGCCCACCAGTGGGATCCAGCAGCAGTCAAAGGAACTGGAGTTGTGTGGATCAGGAGGGCTTGGTGGGGCTGGGGTCGAGGGGAGTCCTCTGCCTCCTGATCCCAGTTTCATTTGCAAGTCTACACAACCGTAACCCCCGTGGCAGTGTGCATGTGGTGCTCCTCCAGGGCCGGCGGTTGACAAAGCACCACTGCCGATGGCAGCTGGGTGTTCATTGGTGGAGGCTGGTGGCTCCAATGCCAGTGGAGCTATGAATCCGCTCCAGCTTTCAGTCAGAACGCTAAACTCCTTAGGAGTTCGGACAGAAACCCGAAGCGGGTTCACCGCTCCACTGACATTCGGAGCCGCCAGCCTCCTCCAGCAGCCACCCTGAGATAGGAAGTTGTCATTTGGGGTGGCCCGTGTTTCACATCTGTGCAGGAGTCCTGCTTAGAGCCTAGACCATCCCAGTTAGAAATGGGGGGGGCTGCAGCTCAAGTTCTGAAGAATGTTGCTTTTGCATAGGCGTGGATTAGTCCTGTGAACAAGTGCCAGGATAGGTCTGTTTGAAAAGAGGCGTGCAAAGCAAGGGCAGGATCCATCACCATCCACTCTCAGGGGATCACTATGACATCTGATAGGCTCATACTACTGCTACTACTACTTCCTTGGTGTATGCTACACATGACCTAGAAAAGAAGGGCAGCACTTCCTGTAGCCTCATCCAGCCCAGTTCAAAGAATATTACGGGGGGGCAGGGGGTTTCTTGGCGGACAGGTAGACAGAAAATATTGGCTTCCATTGGGCCTGTTCAGACAACACGCTAAGCCATGGTTAGGCTGCTAACCCTTTTGCAGCAAATGGTTTCAACCATGGTTATGTAGCCACCGTGGTTAGGAATGGTTCGCATGACACGCTAAGCCCTAAAGCTTAGATCAAAACGCTTAACCACTGTGGCTTAGCACGTCATCTGAAAAGGGTTATTGACTTAATCTTTCTTTACCTTCGTGCACTGCCCAGAATTAATCTCCAGCCTTGAGGTCAGCCATGATGTGTTTGTTTGTCCCAAGAGTCTGAGGTGTAACCTAAAACCTGCATGTCACTTAGTTGAGCCCTAACACTCGTAACACGATAGTCCGTTGAGATCTGCACCCGGGTGCACCACCAAGGGTAGGCACGGCCGGGCACCTGCCAAGGCCCACACCTCAACAAGGGCCTACTGGCAAGAGCCTCCTGGAGTTGCTCCTCCTCTGTATCATTGCAACCAGCTTCTTCTTTCCCCCTGCCCTTTCACTCCAGCCCAGCAATGGTGGTGAGGAGGAGGAGACGTCACGGCCTGCTTGCTCCCTGGCTCTCTGCCTGTCAAGCAAGCCAGTGGTTGCAATGATAATGAGGGAAAGGATGAGAGGCAAGAGCAGCTGGTGGCAACAGAGATTAGAAGGTAGACTCACTGAGGGAGGGGGCCCATTGGGGGTGTCTTGCTAAGGGCCCTCAAAAACCTGGAGTTGGGCACTTTCTGCATGCCTTCCATTCCCCCCCCAAGACTCTTCCCCTGCAGACATCATGAAAAAGAGGTCAGCCACCTTCGTCTTGCTTCCTTCCCCCCTCCCCTTTTGTAACATCTTGACTGAGGGAGAGATCGAGAGATCTTCCAATGTTTGCCCACAATTTTTATCCCTTTTGGATTGGTTCAAAGAATGATATTGCCGAACCATGGGTTTAGGGAATATAATGAATGGCTCCGCAGTCTGGGAAATGGAAAAGGTACTACTGTGGTGCTTCTGTGCCAAGGAGGAGGAAGGGAGAGGGAGAGAAAGGGAAGGAGGTGGGTTTTGGGGGTTCTATAACCATCCTTCTGAGCTAATATGAGAACAGATTGTGTTGTGACTGAAAAACAGCACTATATAGTACCTGACGGATGCCACAACTGGCAATGATTTTAATTACTGCATTTATATTCCGCCTTTTTTCCTGCAAGGAACCCAAGGCGGAGTACATAATCCTCCTCCTCCTCTCCATTTTATCCCCACAACAACAACCCTGTGAGGTGGGTTGGGCTGAGAGTCTGTGACGGGCCCAAAATCACCCCGTGGGTTTCCATGGCCGAGTGGGGACCAGAACCCGGATCTCCCGGCTCCCAGTCCAACACTTTAGCCACTACACCACACTGGCTGTTTTGTTGTTAATTCCTTGCTGCCTCTAATTGAGTCTCGACAGGGAAACCAAAACCAAAAATGTTCAGGACAATCTGGTGCCCTCAACATGCAACTTGTAAACCACAGCAAACCTCTGGCAGCCCAACCCTTTCAAGTCTTATGCTGGGTTGCCATGTGCAGGTATGAAGAAAGACACATCTGTTTTATGCAAGCAGTCAAATATCGGGCCTGTTTTGTATTTTGCTTGTTTGTTTATTGCTTTGCACTATAATATGCTTTTTTAAAAAAATGCACAATTGCTTGTACAGTAAAATCTTTTATTTTACTGTACTCATGGAATATTTAACTGTAAAAATAAATAAATCTACTTTGGTCTTTATTTGTTAAAATAATATAATTCTAAAAAAAAAAAAGTTGCTGAAGGATTCCAGTTCTTAAATAATGCTTAGAATTTATGTGTGGAAGTTTTTTTGTTTGATTGCTTTTTTTTTAATTAACAGATTGATAATTTGGTTAGCCAGCAGAAGAAGAAACTCTGCATTCTGTAGATACGCTGTGTTTTTATCATAGCAAAGATTGGATGGTTCGTTTTCCCGTTGTTGTGTTTTTTTAATGGAGCTGATTTTGATGATGAATATTTTAAAAGATGTTAATAATATTTAAAAGGTGAGGGTCTGCGCAATATTCCAGCCCAACTTGGTGGTATCTCTATTTTGAAATGTAGCCCCCCTCTCCCCACTTTCCCCATGTTTTGCCTTTTATGTGTAGCACTTGTAACCATCTGGGTCAGAGATCTTGCCACAAAAATTCAACAGTCTCAACCCAGAGTTTGGTGAAAACATGGAAGGCTTTTATGAATGTCTGAACAGGCATATGCCGCCACCTCTTGCCCTCCACCTGGACTGCTCCCTCTACAATACCAAAGCGTCTTGACTTGCTATGTTCATGACAGCAAAATGGCATTTTATCCGGTCAGCCCTGCCTAGTGGTTCGTTGGGAGTTCAGTCTGTAAGGAGCCATAGCAGCGCGGTCAACCCTGCGTTTCTGTTTCCTAGAAGAAAAACAAAGGTCCGTGTTCTCGATAAAATATACATGATTATATTGCTAGGTGTTACATGTAATCGTTTTAATGCCTTACCATGTGGAATAAATAAATGTATGGTTACCGATTGATACATTGCCTATTGCCTGTTGTATCTGGTCCACTGATGGGGGATAATCACATGTATGGAGCAGGGTTCAATTTCCTCCACTCCTTGTCCCCACCAAATGGCCAATTTATATGATTCCAGCTCCCACATTCACACTGCAGTGCACCCGGGATTTGGGCACAGAGCTATTGCCGGCAAATTCCTGCTTTGCTGCCTGGAAAAGCATCAGTCATAACAAGGGACACCAGACTAGCAATGTATTTTCCTTGCTGGTTGTTTGGCTGCGGGTGGTTCAACACCTTAATTTGAAGAAAAGTTCAGACAGACTCAGTTGATTTCCAGCATCTTTACGCCGATTCATTGGGGGTCGGGGGGGTGGGAGAGAACTCAGGTCATTATCACACGGGCGGTTTAAACCACACCCACCTCGGCTTTGCCCCACTTCTTCAGCACTGGGCTCGCATGATGTCGCCCCCCCCCTCCTGCTGCTCTCTCACCCTGAGGTCGCAGGTTTTAGTTTCTCTTTCAATTTATCCCTCAACCCGCAAAGTCCGAAACGGGCAAAGTTCAATAGGCCCAGCTGAGGTATCGCAGCGATCCCGACCACGTGTGACTCAAAACGCTAGACTCGAATACGAAAGGGAGGGGGAAGCCACAGAAGCAACCCGGGGGAGGGGGAAATAGTAGGTGTGATAAAGCCCTCAGACTCAGGGAGTTTTTTTATTAAAGGACCTGCTGCTGCCCTCCCCCCCTTCCATAGTTTGAGCACTTCAATAAAAGTAATCTAGGGAAAGTAATCCTTGTGCAACAAGCTGTTTCCAGTGACTATAGTGGCATGAGATACTGGACAGCGGGCACATTTCTTTCCACATTGCAAGCCAGATGAGAAGTGCAGATAGTGAAACGTAGGAGCCAGTGAGACTTTCTAGGCCTCAGATAAAAGGGCTGAGGGAAAGGAGATGAAGCCCTGAGCACGTCCGGCAGAAGAGGGGTTCCGTTGAGCCCAGGTCTCCAGTTGCCAGTCGCCAGATCCATCTTTTTTTTAGATGCCTCTTTCTATTGGTGGCCTGGTGTTTTG
Organism: Anniella stebbinsi; assembly: GCA_029215795.1. Taxonomy (NCBI): domain Eukaryota; kingdom Metazoa; phylum Chordata; class Lepidosauria; order Squamata; family Anniellidae; genus Anniella; species Anniella stebbinsi. The sequence continues at coordinate 86,229,889 of JARDYH010000007.1, forward strand.
CACTGAGCTTCTACATCACACTACCCAGAAAGACGCTGCGGGTGCGCGTTACATTCCAGATGTTGGGTAAATGCAGTTCCAGTGGATCCATGCACAAAAGCCTGCTCACATGCACAGCTCTCTCCCTTGCTGGGTCAGAACTGTTGTGTCCTTTGCTCTGCGTTATCCGTAAGGACATTAGAAAGTGGTGAACCAAATTCAAAAGAGAGAGACCTTAATCGTGAGGTAGATAATTTTAGCGCCACTTTCCATGCTTGAGTGTGTTGAGTGTTGCTGATCCTAACTCTTAAAAAAAAATTGTGCATGTAAGCGCATGGGTCCCCAATTTGGGTCCCACTGCATATGGGTTAGGGGACATACAAATTCCCATCCAGCCACTTCCCCTGTAAACCACACATACATATGCAGGGGCTAAAGAGGGGAGGAAACTCCATTGGTACCAATTTTACACAAATTCGTTTTAAAGTTAGAAACGGCCACCTTCTACGCATTTAACATAGTGTGTAGTTTAGCCTGTGTGTGAGAGAGAGAGGAAGGTTTTTCTGATGCCTAGCAATTATTTCGACCCTCCTTCGACACACTGTTGCACAGATCCCATAGCTGTATTTAGAAGAAACCACAAGAAACGCTCAAACGGGTGAGAATTTTGCTTCACAGCCTCGAGTAACGGAAATGTGTTTCCAGTGCAGCCACACAGAGCCACCTTTTTATCACAGCTACTGAGAGAGGAAACACATATACACACCCCGGGGTGTGACCATTATTTATAGGAACTTTCCGTTCCAAATTGATTTGAACTTCTTGGAGATTGATTTCAGGCTGAAAGACTCCATTTGAGGCTTGGGGGGGGGGGTGGAGAGAACGGGTTTAGAAGAAAAGACTGTCTTCGTGGATTGTCGGACCGTGAACGTTTTCAGCGAAGCTGGCAGCTTTTGCTTAAGGCCAGTGGGACTACCTCGCCCTCCGTTCGAGAATTCCCTTGAGTCAAGCAAACTTAATTCACTCCCAATTTTGTTCCGTTACTAATAAGAGATGCCTAAAAAAACAGCTCAGCCACTGTGGCAGTCCTTCATCTTTAAACCGGAATTTATTTATGTATTATGTATTTATGACATTAGCCAAAGCTCTCTGGGCGGAATTGGATAGGACAGCCCTTCAAATGGAGAACACTTTCAGGTACAGGATGGTCTGCAGACAGTTTTTTAAATAAAGGACTGTCCTCTGTGAAAGAGGGCAGGTGGGCACCTTATGGAAAGAGGCAGGACATGCAAAACTGATCAAATGCGCTGTGCAAATTGATTATGTGCCCTATTAGGGTTTTGTGCCCCCTTGTGATCTTAGGGCTTTATGGCAAATTCTGGAGCTACCTCTGCTCACCTCCCATCTTACATAAATCTATAACTCAGTCTTAAGCCTTAGGGTGCAAATCCCACTGAGTTCTATGTGACTTAGGACTTCTCTACACAAGACACTTAACATGCACTCATCATTCCCTACTCACAGTTGTTTACAGCTTCTTTAGACAACAACATGACTCTCCAGTTTCACTTTTCTGTCCAACCAGCACTTTTGGCAAGTTTTTTGGGGTCGGGAAAACAGCATTTAATTGCAATAGCAAAAGAAAGTGTGATTTTCAATTGTGTATTTGTATATTCTGCGATACCACAATGCCACCTAGAGGTTATGTAGGAGGAAGGCAGGAAAGGAAACACTCTTGTGTAGTGCTCAGATCTCAATTCTGTGACAAAGCCGAAAGTGAATATAGTGGATTAACAGCCAATTAACAGTCTCATGTAGAAAAGCTCTTACTTCCAGTTAAATGGGATTTGCAGGTCTGCCAGAGTGGAATAATACTTAAAGCTATTGTGTTGTACAAAGCTATTGTATAGTCCTTTTGCTTTTAGCATGCATTTAAGGGATAGGATCTGAATTCATTCAGATTATAGGTGTCAACATCTTAACTCAGAAGTTTTAATCAACATGTCATTGGCTTGTGGATCCATTAAATTAAATGTCAAGGTAGATTGATGGGATTCTGTTTTTCCATACAGCAGAATCCCTGATATGGTAGGCATGTGTCCTATCTTACAGAGGACAATCCTCTATTTGCCTGCCCAAAAGCAAAAAGTGGCTGCCAAAACAGGAGTTTGTGAGCTTTCTGATTGGGTCTTGCCAATGCGGCTTTATTTTTCTCTGGATTGTGTAAACATTTTAAAAAATTATCCAGATAATGCATGCACATAAAGTTCATCATCATTATTATACCCATATTGCAGGAGATGGGACTGGGGCTGCGGTTACAGCAGCCCCGCAAAGTAGCCCAGTGTTGGTATTCCCATTTTGCAGCGGGGGGGGGGGTGTTCAATTAGTGCAGGACAACTCTGCAGTGTAGCTCAGGGTTGTTCTCCAGTCTCCAAGTGTGTTGGTTTTTTTAGGGAAAATGCAGATGGGGCTGCCAGCAGTGCAATTTAGTAAAAGCTAGATATACTGCTTTAAGGGAACCTTCCAGGCCATGGACAGGGTGCCATGCAGCCCCTCAGAAGCGAGTGTTTTCTCATGTACAGACATAATAAAGAACTCTGTTGTGGAGGTTCCTGGATCTATTGTACATTGGCTGCAGAGCAGAGTTTAGGAGTGGACTGCAAGCTGATTAGAGCCTAATCCACACCAAGCAGGATGCAGCACTATGAAAGCGGTATGAATGCGGTATATAAGAGGCAGGAGCCACGCCAAGCAGGATCTAGCACTATGAAAGCAGTATATGGTATGTGTCATGGGCCCCGGCAGTTTTCAGTGCACTCCAATACCGCTATAACACGGTAGTGTGGTTCCTACCCTCTTCTGTATCTGGTCACACAAGGCAGGGCTCCTGAACTTTAACTGTTGTGATGAAGAGGGAATTTCACCAGGGCTGCATGCATACAAATGGCACCTGCTGAAATTCCCTTCTCTATGCAATTGTTAAAGGTACAGGAGCCCTGTCCTCCTTTCCATATGGCCACCCTAGCCTGGGGCAGTTTCTCTTTGAAAAAAGGTGAGTATGGAAAGGTGTACAAAATGATGCATGGTGTATAGAAAACGGATGGAGATACTTTTTTTCTCTCCCTCTCCCATGATGCTAGAGCTCAGGGTCATCCCATGACATGGAATGGTGAGAGGTTAAGGATGGGGGGGGGGACTATTTCTCCTACTCAGTGTATAGTTAAACTATAGAATTGGCTGCCACAAGATATAGCGATGGACACCAACTATATTAGGATTAGAGGATTAGATTAATTCATGGTGGAGAAGGCTATCAATGGCTACTAGTCATACTGGATAGATCGATCGATAGATAGCCCTTCCAATATCAGCGGCTTGCTGGGGAACATGGGTAGGAGGGTGCTGTTGCACTTATGTTCTACTTGTGGGCTTCCCACAGGCAGCTGGTTGGCCACAGCGTGGACAGAATGCTGCACTAGCTAGGCCTTTGGTCTGATCCAGTAGGGCTCTTCTAATGTTCTCATGTTTATAATTGAATTATGCATTAAGTGAAGATGTAGAAGACAATACGTTTCTACACTGGTGACACCTTGAGTCTTCTACCACTGCTAGGGTGACCGTTTATGCATCACCATAGGTGTGCGCAGGGGTGTGCCAGGTGTGCCCAAGAACACCCAAACATCTCAAGCAATAAGCGGTGAATTGAGGGGACCATTGAGTAGGGATCCAGAGGGGGATCCAGATACAGCACGAACAGTCTTCTGGCTGATCTGCTGCTGCCTCCCCAACAGCGCACTGTTATTCCCGGCAGCAGGAGCAAAAAGGAATCACTCTGCTGGGAGCCTCTCTGTCAGGAGCCACGCTTCAAAGAGGCCAGAGCAGGAGGAGGGACCCCAAAGGCTTATATTCCCTCCTAAGCCCCTCCTCCGGCCAGTATCACCACAAAGCCCCACCAATACTGAGGCTTGAGGGGTGTCTCCTCATTCCCCCATCTCTCACCAATGGCTCACTCATGGTCAGGCAAGCCAAATGTGGAGTGTCTATAGTGTTTACTAAATAAATGCATAAAAATAATGTCCTTTATGATTGAGTATTCAATAAATGTTCGCCTTTAAAAAAACAACAACCCTGGGTGCACTAATGAAATGTGCTGCGCACACCTATGTCCAAAAAAGAGGACAGTGGTTTGCATATAATTTGCTTGTGCTAATACATAGGTAGACATGAAGATTTAGAAATACGAATGCAAAATATCTCACCATAGTGGGGAAGATGGTGACCACCTGACTTGTTTCCTCTCATACCTGGTGCTAGGTATGAGAGGAAACATCAAGGCCCCTGTTCTCCCTTCTCAGGATTCTTTATCTTTAAAGCGCACTTAGGGGCTGTCTTCACAGCACCAAGTTGGAGCCGCTCCATTGCCAAACCTTGCAGTTTCACTGGTGGGGGGTGGCAGCGAGTTATCCAAATGGAGGGAGGCAGTGCGGGCTTTCCAGTGGCCATTAGGCTTGTTGGGTCCGCCCTCTCCCCCTCCTGTGGCTTCCAGCAACCAATGGTAGGTCACCATCCATCCGGGAACACCCCCCGGAGCAGCACCACAGTGAGGACAGATGGCGGAAGAGCTACACTGACCTCACGCGGGCAGAAAAAGTTAGGGTACATCCCCGACTTATCTGCTCCATATCTTTGGCTCTTTGTCCTGGGGTGGCTCCGAATTGGCGGCTGCATCATATAACTGACACAGCATGGATTCGGAGGCACCACAGAGCAAAGACAATGTATAGACAGCCCCTTATACTGGACAGCCCTTCAAACACAGGACACCTTCAAATAAAGAACAATTCCCCCTGTGGTCTACAAACAAGGAATATCTTCTGAAAAGCAGGAGACACGGCCATCCTTCTCTCCTCCTACTGACCCAAAGTAAGGGGGCAATGTGTCCTCTTTTACAGAGGACAGTCCCCTGTTTCAAGGGCTGTCCTGTCCAATTCTGATTTAAAGGGAAAGAACCGCTAGACCTGTGGCCCATCAACAGTTCCAGAATCGCAGACTGACTAGGCAGGCAAACACAGGTCACCTGGTCAGGCTTCCACACTCTGGTGAGACGGACTGTATTTCTATTTCAGTGATAGTAATTATTTCTAAATTTGCATCTATACATGTAAATTAGCATATGTACATTTTATGCAAATCAGCATTCTCTTTTCTCCTCTCTTTTGGTCATGTCTTACCTCCTTTTGGTGATTCATAGGTGGCCATCCCAGCTGAAACACACATAGGGATGCACTCCTTTATTTTGCAATAATTTTGTCTTGCTCTCAATTTCCGAAGCTGGGTGTGTACATAAACAGAGCACAAGAGTTTCCTAAACAAAACAAAATCTTTAAATCTCATAATAGACCTGGTTATAATTACCTTACTAAAGCTGCAACTCCACTTTCCTTGTGAACATTTAGTATCTTGATAGTGGCCGTACAGGATGAAGCAATGCATGGGTGTTATATGTTTTAGGCAGCCAAAAAAGAATTGACAGTCACTGTTTGATCCCATGAATTAAAAGCAAAAAGAAGGTTTGCATTTTTTAAATAATCTCTTTTATCATTATGGTTTTATTATCATTTTTATTTAAAATATGTTGACTTTGCCTTTCAAGATGAATGCTTCTCAGGGGGACTTGCCAAGTAGAATGCTTAAAACCATTTTAAAAAATAGAAATACAATTAACAGAAACAGCATAGATCTTTCATTCCAGTTTTTTAAAAAAATCTCTTACAGTTAAACTACAGCTTATAAAATATAGACCAGCATCAATATTCAATTAAAAGCTGACTGGAACATCCAGTATTATTATGAACATCCTGTATTATTATGACTCTAAACTGTTACCATATTGAGTAGTCACCTACTCACAGCGGTGTACACCAAATTATTAATATTAACAATTCGACAACAACACAACAACTAATGTTGCTCAAAATGCTTTTAATTTTTTTCTTCACATATATTCCTTTAAACCTTCCATGTTTCCGTAGGGCGAAGACAAGAAAGTTGTCTGATCAAAACATTGTGTATTTGTTAAAATCAATAAGTAAAATAAACCTTGCTTTCACCCGATCCAACAAAGGAAGGATATATTTATCTCAAAGATCATGATTAATATTGCATTCAAGAGCAAAATGCATAGGGCAGTATTCAATGGTATCATTCCGCAAACTCAAATAGCGCTGACTGAGCTCCGCTGAATCTTCTCATTGTGTAAGCGGTTGCCCTTATGCTTGCATAACCAGTTGTGCAAGCCATTGCACAACCAGTTGCACAATCAGGTTGCACAAGACTTATGCACAACGGGTTGCACAAGCATAATGCACAACCACTTCCAAAACTGTGCTTGTGCAAACCTAACTTTAGCTGGATTCTTCTCTTGTGCATAGTTCAGGACAGGAAGTGACATCACACGGGGGGAATCGCATTTCCTTACTGTCGCTTCTCTGCCTGTGCGCTTGTCCCTCATTACTTCCTCTTTCAGAAGAGGAATTAAACAACGTTCATGCGGCCCATTCAGTGGGCCGTTTTGATCGTACTGCTTCTCCTGCACACAGCAGGGGATAAAGGCAAATTCCATCTCAAAAATAATTCAGATTTACCAGGGTCTTTTTTTGTCGCGCAAAGAAGGCTAGAAGAAGCAGGAGGCATGTGGGACACCGACGATATGAATAAGACCCGCGAAAATCCATGAGTGCCCAGTAACGAGCATGCAATAAAACGCTCGCACTTAGTTTCTGCTAGCACAACATCATTTGCGTCAACGGAATAATGCAGTTGGATACTGCCCACGATATCCTCAGCATACAGATGGTGCCACAATCAAGCTCCATTCTACTTAGGGAGACCCACAGGACATCCTTCCCAGTCTGCAGGGGGGAAACATTTATGCATGCCCAAGAAAAGGCTATCTTCGTTTTAATATTAGATGAACCAACTCGATGTCTCAGGAATATGAGGAGAAGTTGGCCATGCAGTTTTTTATTTTACAAGAAGCAATCTCTGCCATTTGGCATTGCGTGTCAATGTCCCTGAGCACTTGTAGCAATACAGACTTAACTTGGCCATGACTTAGGAATAATCATAATCATAATCATAATAATCATAATAATAATAAAAGGCCTCCTGCAAATCACTGAAGAACTGATGACAAACATGAAAACGGAATTTGGGATAGGAAAATGCAAGATGCTACACATAGAAAGCGGAAAATGGAAAGAAGAAGCAACATCAGAAACACTAAATAACAAAATATTAGAGAACGTGGAAGAAAATGAAACATACAAATACTTAGGATTCCAATAAAACACAAAAATCAATCACTCCACAGTAAAAACCTAACTAAGAATGCAATATAAAATTCGCCTATCACAAATCCTAAAATCTAAACTCAACTCAAAAAACATTTTCAAAGCCATCAACACCTACACAATACCCATCCTCACATACTCGTTCAGAATCATACACTGGCCACACACTGAACTTGAAGAAATTAACAGACTCAATCGCACCGAACTCACAAAACACCGCATGCTCCATCCCAACTCATGCATTGGAAGAATAACAATCAGCAGGAAAGAAGGAGGAAGAGGTCTGATGGACATTAACAGAATTCATGCTAAATAGATAAAATCACTCAGAGAATTCTTCCACACCAAAAACACCCCCATTCATAAAGCCATAGTAACAGCAGATAAAAACTACGTCACACTCAACCTAGCACTACAAAATGAAGATCAAACACAACCACTTACACTCGCAGAGAAAAAAGAAAAATGGGCACAAAAAGCACTCCATGGGAAGCACTACAACCTAATACAGAACCCACAAACAAACAAAGAAGAATCATATGAACGGCTCAGGAAGGGTGAGCTATTTCCAGAAACCGAAGGTTTCCTAATAGCTATACAGGATCAAGTTATAACAACCAAGAACTACCAAAAATACATCATAAAAGATAACAGTGTAACAACAGACCTATGCAGGAAATGCCATCAATTCCAAGAAACAATAGACCATATAACAGGAGGATGCAAAATTCTGGCAGGAATGGATGCAGCTGCAAAAATAATTCACCAACAACTGGCCATCAAATTCAACCTTTTCAAACAACTTACACCACATATTCACCCAAAACAATCTACACCACATATTCACCCAAACCTCATTGACATAGCAATACCAAATGACAAAAATGTTGTTGAAAAGGAAGAAGAAAAGAGAGACAAATATATATCACTGGCCATGGAAGCCAAAGAACTATGGCAACAGGAAAAGGTCACAATTATTCCATTAGTCACATCAGTCACTGCCATCACATCAAAAAAATATACAGAAAGCCTACAGAAACTGTGCCTTCCAGAATACACCTACACCAACATCCAGAAAGCAGTCATAATTAAAACATGCTCAGTCATCAGGAAATTCCTGAATCAATAAAAGACAGCATGACTTGGCAAAGCCCGTCATGTCCATCTAGAAGAACCGCCACGAGCGAGAAAGATAATAATAATAATAATAATAATAATAATAATAATAATATAGAATAGAAAAGCCCATATTCAAAACTGTGAGGTAGATAATAATAATAATAATAATAATAATAATAATAATAATAATAACAATTTATTTCTTACCCGCCTCTCCGTCTGGATCAAGGCGGGGAACAACAACATGATAAAATACATAAAACTGATTAAAACATAACACATTTAGGGTGGCCACTTGCACATTGCCAAAAAAGAGGAATTGCATCACCCCAAAAACGAGGACAAAAGAAGACACCAATCTGCATAATATTCACATATACAAATGCTCAGGGAACCCAGGTCATAGGGAGGAACTTTGACAGGCAGGCAGTGTAAATTCTGGTGTCACTTGACAAAGGATCCTCAACCAAAAGAGCCGTTCAAGGTGAACATCACCAACTCCCACCATTGTCACCGCACACAAACACACAAATCAAAGAGATGTGGAGATAGAAAACCAAGATCCTGCTGAGATGCTTCCATGCCCAAGGCCAAGAGTGTCGTGTCATAAAAATCTTAAGCACTTCTATCTAGGGTGGAAAAAATGACGATAACTTATATGGAAATACAAGCCATCTCACAATAGTGAGGGAGACGGAGACCAGGTGAGCTGTGCCTGCGTGTTTGGTCTGCTCTCCAGGGACAGCTGACGGGAAATTTCAACTCCGCCACCTCCCCTCCCTTCTTATAGCCCTTGGTCTTTAAAGCAGACTTTGGACCGGACAGCTCTTCAAATTAAGAGGCTTTCCTCCGACAGCCCTGCAAATAAAGGATTGTCCTCTTTAAAGTAGGAGACATGGCCACCTAGGTTAGACATGGGGCCTCTGAAGAAATGAAATTAGGAACCCAGGAAGCTGCCTTATGCGAGGTCAGACGATTCGTCCGTCTAGCCCAGTATTGCCTGCTCTGATTGGCTGCCACTCCCCAAGGTCTTCCCAGCAAATGCTACTTGATTGTTTTAACTGGATTTGACTGAATGTGGGACCCTCTACATGCCAGCATGGGCTCTACCATTGAGCTATGGCCCCACTCCAAAGAGACTGAAATTAAACATAGGAAGGCTTGCTGAATTTATACACAGGTTGCAGAATTTGACATTCCTTGCTCAGATTCCAAACATGTACACACATATACAACAAACACAGATCAGGTTCGTAGCTCACGTGGCTTATTTAAGCCATGATGAGCCCCACACCTGTAGGCTCCATCATGAAAATTCAAGCTATGACCTGGTGGGGGTGGGTTGTACAAGGGTTAAACAACCCTCGCAGAACCCATGGCCTGTTTGAGGGACATGCATGGGTCGTACAACCCATCTCCGCCAAATTCAGACAACACAACATGCCATGGTCATGGCCTGAATATTCAAAATGGCTGCCGGCATGAGCCGCAATTTACCGCGGCTTAAATAAGCCACAGTAGGCTGTTTGATCATGTGAACTGGCCCACACACTTTCCACGGGTGTGTGTGTGTGCACAGCTTGACCCATACATTTAACTCTCCCCTCCCAGCTCTCATGATTCCTTAGGTTACTTTGCATGCAAAAACATGTGAGTCCCTTTCAGATATCTGAATCTGAGGATGGGAGGGGAAGTAATGGGTTTGCCCAGCTTAGACCTTCTTGCATTCTTAATGAGGACAGGAAAGAACCTCCAGGGGTACAAGCGTAGGTGACTGAGACACCTCCTTGTCCAGGGGTCCTGACTGCTTGGAGGAAGCCCTAGTTGTCTACCATTGTATGCATGGAAGGTCTTCTCAGACCTTATTATGAATGCTTGGAGGTTGGGCTAGGGTTGCCACTGATGAATCGCCAAAAGAAGGAAATGTATCAATAAAAATGATGATGATGATGATTTGCATACAATTGTGCATGCGCTAATTTATAGGGATAGATGCAAATTCAGAAATAATTATTATAACATAATTAGCAATACAAGGAGGACTGTGACATGGTGACCTCTGTGCTTCAACAAAAACTTCTGGAGAGCCACAGGTCCCCCAGTCCCAATATTATGTTTGCGGGGGGGGGGGGAGGAGTACAGCAAACAAGTCAAGGGGGTTTTCTTTTTTTGCATTGGGCCTGCCTATGTATCTTTAACAGCAACTCCGATATTAGAGTGGAAGCTTCCCCTATCCCCAATCTCCAAGCCAGGAATAACTTTCAGCTGCTTAACTTGTCAAGGCTGCTGTTAAAGGCGCAGGAGCCAGACCCATAAGAAAGAAAAGGAAAAGAATAGCAACCTATGACTTCCAGGACTGGGAGGGTTGCCAACTTGACCAGAAGAAAACTTCCAGGACTGTTCCAGTGTATTTCATGACAGCTTGATTTGATGATGATGATGATGATGATGATGATGATGATGATGATAAAACCCAAGAGGGAAAGCTTTTTCATGACACAGATAAATATTCCCTGGTTTCATTTGTAGATCCAAGCTGCTATTAAAGGCAGAGGAGAGAGAGGGGGACCTGGTGAATAAGAACGCAAGAGCTGTGATGGGTCAGACCAAGGATCCATCTACTCCGGTATTCAGTTCACACAGTGACCGACCAGCTGCCCACAGAAAATCCACAAGTAGGACATGAGTGCAACAGCACCCTCCCGCCCATGTTCCCCAGCAACTGGTGTACATAGACGCCGCCTCTGATACTGGAGGTACCATGGATAGCCTTCTCTTCCAAGAATTTATCCAGCCCTCTTTTCAAGCCACCCAAATTGGTGACCACCACTACATCTTGGGGAAGCGAATTCCATAGTTTTAACTATGCGCTGTGTGAAGAAGCCCTGCCTTTTATCTGTCCTGAATCTCCCACCGGTCGGCTTCATTGTGTCCTAGTGCTAGAAGAGAGGGAGAAAAATCCCAAATGAATAAGCAAGCAGCCCTACAACCCGGGCTTCCAACAGCCACTGTGACTGCAAGATACCCAGGCATGTTGGATTCCCTCCTGCCACACCTTGGCGTAGCAGACTGGCTAACCCACCCCAGAATTTAATTTGAGGAACACTGGCTCTGAGCGTTTAATCTTCTCTTGTAATGCAAAATAATTGCAACTCTTTCCTCAAGGCATCCCTTTCTCTCTGTGTAAAAGAAAGAAAGGGGGAAAAAAACCCGTTGCTAAGTCACTGGGGTGTTGGGGCTGTTGCAGAAGTTGGCCCCTGCAGGCTCTCCTCTTGCCTTTGCTGCTGCAGAAGAAGCCACCCCTTTCCTCCCCACCCGCCATGGCTTCTTCCCTCCAGAGCCATCCACATTTGCTGGTTGCCCATTCCCCACCCCCTCCAAAGCCACTGACTCAGTCTGACCGCCACAGAATCACGCTTATTAGAGCAGCCGGAAAGCCAGCGAGAAGTTTAAGTTCAAAGGGCCCTGACATGACTCCCTGTGAGGCAAAGTACGCCGTTTCCTGAGGAACAGGCTGACTCTTGTACGCGGAGAGCCTGTGAAAACTTTCCTTCAGGAGCGCGAAGGCGCGAGTGGTTCTGTCTGAGAATTAAGTCAAAGGACCCATTCCCCCTCAAGGCGCAACGTCCAGCCTAGTCAGTGGATGTGAATGATGCAGAATGCCACAGTTTCCCAGGCGGCTAATGAATCTTCCATGTTCCCTTCTCTGCCTCCACAAGATGTTTCACTTCTAAATAGCTGGCATTCATAGAACAGCCTTCTGTGACAGCCAGGGGCAGGATAACATGAGGCCTAATGGACATGAAAACCAGTCGGAGTGGCAATGTCTATGTGGTGTGGGAGAGATGGAAAGGTGCGTCCTGCTTGACAGAGGGCAGTCCTCTATTTGAAGGCCTGTCGGAGGACAGGTCTCTATTTGAAGGGGTCCTCTGTCTGAAGTCCAAGTTCTGTTTCAAGGTCAAGAACCACTGAAGAAGGGAGATCCAAGGCCTGGAGGTTGAAACTGGGCTGCGGACTGAGCAAGTCCAGAGGTCACCTGGGAAAGTATCCAGTGGTACACCTACTTAGAGGAGACCCATTGGAATGATTGGGACTTCAATTATTCCTGACTAACTTAAGTCCCATTCATTTCAGTGGGTCTACTTTAAGTAAGTAGGGGGCTGTCTTCACAGCATCTAGATGGTACTGCTCCACCGCCAAACCCTGCTGGTGTGGAGTGGAGACGAATAATCCCCACTGGGGGAGGCAGTGCGCACTTTCCAGCAGCCATTAGGCTCGCTGAGCCTGCCCCCTCCCACGGCTTCCGGGCAACCAATAGGAGATCACCTTCCACCCAGGAACGCCCCCGTAGCAGTGACAGAGCGAGGAGAGATGGCGGAAGACCTCGCTTGGGCAAGAAAAGTTGGGGTAAGTCCCCGACTTTTCTGCTGTGGATCTTTGTCTCTGTGCTCTCGGGTGGCTCTGAATCGGCGGCTTCATCATATAACCGACGCAACGCGGATTCGGAGCTGCAGCGCAGATTCGGAGCCACGGGGCTTCCAGAGTGTATAAATAGCGCCCTGGACTAACATTGCATATTACTCCTGGTCACAACCTTCCCCACGAGAAGTTAAAATTTCAGAGGTTTATGAGCCAGCTAGAAATAGTTCAAAGCCCAGTTTTCCTCTCTTCTGTAGTCCGTTGTCAAAATGCTAGGGTAGAAAGGCTCTGCGTTTTATCTTCTTTTCTTTTTTTCACCCTTTCCTTCTTTCCTCCAGACAAAAGCAAGGTAAAAAAGCAATTTTCCACACAATTCAGCTTAAAATGCCCCCACGGGGAATATGCTTCTGAAAACTTTTTCTTCACTCCCCTGAAGGACAGAGTCTCGACAGCCACCTTCGCCACTATGGTCAATTGTACTGCATTTCTATTTAACTTATAATCATTATTTCTACATTTGCATCAATGCCTATAAATTAGCATGTGCACATTAAGTGCCAATCTGTATCCTCTTTTGTCCTCTCCTTTGCTGAGGAATTCTCTCTCTCTCTCTCTCTCTCTCTCTCTCTCTCTCTCTCTCTCTCTCTCTGTAATGTGCAACTGACCAGTTGCCCTAGTTTAACCACTAAGCTAAACCAACTCCCAACCATCAACTACAGCAGGGTTCTCGAACCTCTTTCAACTCAAAGGCACAAATTCCATATTGGAAGAGCTCTTCAGGGCCACATTCCAGTAGTGGGCAGGCCAGGATCAAAAAGAGCTGGGGGGTGGGGCAAAATACCCCAAATACCAGGATATTGTAGCTTAAAGCTGCTACTGTTAGTAACTAAGGCTTAGAAGATGCAATTCAGTCTTTTAGAATGGGGAGAAAGTGCACAAATGTAGGGGGAAACACCAAACAATTGGTGGTCACAGGAAAGAGGAGGAGGCAGGGAAAGGGGCATGGCCATGCACGGAATAGATTGGGCCTGATTGGGATCGAAAGCAGGCCAGGTTTGGCCTCCAGTCCGCAGGTTCCTTACTCCTGAGCTACAGTGAAACCAACCCACCCTCACTGGGTCCTCCAGCGCACACTAAATGAGCCCTAAAGTTCTCACGTACATTAACATCTCAGGAAGTTCTCCTGCGCAAGCCCCATTCGGTTCAGTGGGGCTTGCACAGGAAAGTCTCTTCCCAGTGGACGTGACCAGCCCTTTTGCCATCCACTGAGTTGCGGACTCCAGCTTGGTATCAGCCTTCTCCTAGGAAGATTTTACCCACCCATGGCTAGCAGCCCAAATACAAAATGCCCTACGTTGCACGAGAGACGTGGTTGAACCACTTTGTTTAACGCTGCAGACAAAGTTGACTTTTAAGACATTCCTGCTCCCTGACAGTAGCAGGAAATATCCAAGTGGGGTTGTCTCATGCGCGAGAAACTTAATGGAGTCTTGGCCAAACTGCCAGATTAGAGAGCAGGCAAGAAAGAAAGGGAGGGAGAGAGAGAGAGAGACAGCAGAAATTAAAATGTATTACTAATCTGTGGATCTTTTGTTCTTGGCAATGTACAGTCAAGACATAAAACTGATGGAAATGACATGTGTTTGGCATGATTTGCCCAGCTTGCTACAGTAAATACTCATTTTCGTCGAGCAGTGAAGAATGAAAGTAACTTTGCAAACTTCAAAGTGGCATGATAGGGGAATACGGAGAACAATTATTCTCATTAACTCTACTTTTGAATCACACCAGGTGATGGGCAAGATAGATGGTTTTAATTAGGAAAGCTCAGGGAAGCCACAAGGAAAATGCTCTTGCATTGCTCCTGAGTCAACATGTAGGTACATCAGCGTGTGGGCATAGATAGAAAAGAGGGAAATGAACACTGAGCCATGGGATGGGGTGGGCAGCATCAGGGAGCTCATCCTCCAGTTGCCAGAGCGGCAAAGTAGTACTCCTGCCTTCCCCAACCTGGTGTCCTCCAGATGTGCTGGACTACAAATCCCATAATACTGTGAACTCATGTGGAAGGAGATGTTCCTTAAAGTGCTAAGGTCCCATCACTTTGAATTGGGGCTTGGAAATAGACCAGAAGCCAATGAAGCTGATACAACTACTACAACAACAAACAGCTCTAGAGTCTTAGCTGCTACATTTTGTACTATCTGAAGTTTCCAACCCTTTTCAAAGGCAACCTTGATGTAGCTACACAACCCAGCCCAAAAGAGGCTGAAGATTCAAAATGACCTCCGTCTTGCACCACAACCCACTGCGGCTTAAATAAGCCACACAGGGCTGCAGTAATTGTGAGAACCCAATTACACTACTAAAACAGGCTGTTCCCCTATTCCAGATCAACGGTCCTATTAAATAAGAGGACTTTTCTCTTGTCTGGATTGAGTTGCAGTTCGTTAGCCACACGGGGAGGAGTGGGGGCAAATGTACTCTTTTACAGAGGACCATCTTCTGTTTGAAAGCATCCTCTATTTTAAGGGCTGACCTGTCCAATTCTGTTTTAAAGAGGTTTTTTTAAAAAAAAAAAAAACCCTAAGAATTGTTGCCCATCTGCATTTAGCACCTGAATAGCAGACTGGACAAGCACACTTGGTCAAAGTCTTCTGTATTTTGGTGAGATATACTGTATTTCTAGTTCAGTTATACTAACCATTTCCAAATTTGCAATTATACATATCCATGACCACATGCACATCTTATGCAAATTGGTACCCCCTTCTGACCTCTATTTAGGTGATGCATTTCCTCTTTGGGGATGATTCATAAGTGGCCACCCTATATCCCAGCCGCCACTGATCTCAGACCACCACCGCCTCTCTGAGATGGGATGAAAAGTTTTCTTTTTTTAAATGCCCACAAAGGACTCACGTGAACCATTCATTGGACCGTTTTCACCACGCCGCTCCTCCTGCACACAGCAGGATATAGTGGCAAGTTCCATCTCTAAAAATAATTTGGACTTACTGGGGTCTTTTTTTATTGCGGGAAGAAGGCTGGAAGGGGCGGGAGACGCACAGGAGGTGAACGGCGTCGTGAATAGGACCTGCAAAAATCCCTGAGTACCCAGCAATGAGCGTGCAATAAAATGCTCGTCTGATGACGCTCAGAGTTTTAAAAAGTAACGTGTCAGCTCCCTTTGTCTTCAGCCCCCCCCCCAAATTAGGTTACATTTGGTGTTGGGAGTGGAAAAGAGGAAACTGCCCCCCTGCTCCCAAAACTAGCTTTAAACATTGATCAGTGTGACTAAATTAAATGCACAGGGAGATAGTTAGAGGCAGCTCTATGCTGTTATATAATCACTGCACGGTCTGAAACGCAGGATGGCCGGGGAACACTGAACCCCATCATCTCCCCACATGCTGTTCCTGCAGGCATTGCAATGGCACCAGTTTTAACGAGAAGCTGGTTTTCAGGCCAGGGCCTTCCATATTCCTGCTTTTGATTCGGCTGCTCTCCATGTGTCTTACTGATTTTGCAAGCCACTTTGAGAGCCAGAATAGCAGCATATGCATCCGATGCATCCTGTCATCTCTCTAAGGAGCATAATGAAAGCCTATTTCGCCACCTGTGCTCCCACTCGCCCTGATTCAGTGGGCACTCGCCTGCCTGCCTTCTCACTTCCGAGCCAAACTCGGAAATGATAACCCACAATTGTCACCCTGCCCTCGTCCCTCTGCAGCCCGCCTGAACAGCACTCCCTCGAACAAACTGGCAACTCCCAGTGTAGTTTTGTGACCACACACACAAACTTGTTATGCTGGGGCAGGGTTGCAGAGGAAAAGGGGGGTAATTAAATATCAGAATGAAAGGTGGCCCATCAGATATGTGGCATGATCTGGTAGTTACAGGGATATTAACCAGGCTTAAAAAACAGCAACCCGCCTATTCACCTGTGGCAAATATGAATCACCTCCAGTCAGAGAAGTTTGGCAAAGGTTGGCCCTTTTTAGGTCATAAAAGGCCCGCAAATGTGAGCTAGGGTTGTTGTTTGTTTTAATAGCTTAGGGTCTAGTAACTTATGTAGACCAATTTGCAAGACTGTACTTTATTAAAGGGGTTGTGTGTATTGGCAGGAGGGAAAGTGGGCACGTATGAATTAGATTACTGTAAACGAGTGGGTTTGAGTCAGATGCTCTAAAAGGATTTACAGCTGGACTTGTTTTTACAGTACAGATTTTACTAGGGCTGTGACTGGATCCGGATCCCGAATCTGGAGCAGATTGGGCCGATCTGGGCCCAATCTGAACCAAATCAGATCTGCTCTGGATTCGGCCTGATCTGCATCCACTCCTGATCCGCTCCAGATCCACTCCGGGTCTGGGGAGAGCAGGAGGGAGGGCTCTGCACGGGCCCAGAGCGGATCCGGATCCAGATCCAAGGTGGATCAGATCGGGCCTGATCCGACACGGGTTGGATTGGGCCCGATCCAGACCTCCCAGATCGGGATCCAGATCGGATGGGGGGGTCCATGCACAGCCCTAGATTTAACTATTAATTTTCATGACAGTGGTGATGAAAAAGGCAGCAGAAGCCAGCCTCCTATTTTGGCCAACCTTTGATTTACCTTAGTGGTTTGTCACGTTCTCTAAGGACATAACGTGACCTTGCTCGTGGCTTTGTGACATTCTGTTTGGTCCCAATCAAGCAAGGCTGTTGTACTTCATTCAGCCCAAGGGTTGGATTCTGTTTTGGAGAAGCTCTCAGGAGCCACATTTTGTGGTGGGTGGGCTGAAAGCAAAAAGGGCAGGATCAAAATACCAAAAATACCAGCATGTTTTAGTTTAAAGCTCTTAGTGCAGTACCTGCGCCTTAGAGGAAGCATTTCAACCTTATAGAACGGGGTTTTGCAGTAAGGCATTACCATAGTGTGAGTGGGTTTGCAATAAAGGCATTAGCACAGTGTGACTGGGTTCGCACGATCACTGCAGCCCACCATGGCTTATTTAAGCCACGGTGGGTTGTGGTGCATGTCAGCAGTCAGTTTGAATATTCGGTCCCCGGCAGGGGGTTGCCATGGTTTGCCGTGCCATCCAAATCGGAGACAGGGATTGTTGGAAGAGGAAACAGCTTTCAAATAACCCTGCAACAGCCCATCATGGGCTGCGGTGATTGTGCAAACCACCCCTGTGGCTTTTAGATTTATTTTTTTCCTCGTCAACCAACCGAGCTACCAACAATTGTTGGGCTCAGTACAATAACTCATTCAGAAACAGATGGGGAGGATGTGTAGTCTGAAGGTGGGTGATTCTTTCTCTTTCACGCTCTAAATGTAAATCTTTTCTGCTGGTAGAAGTAAAGAGGAAGCAGAAGTAAATTTCGTAACTCAGAAGTTACTGTGGAAGGGTAATCAGAGTACTTATGCTGGGGAGGGAAACGTAAGTGCCACCAAACATTGCTTCTGATGACATTTTGCAATTAACTTGGAGGCATCTGCTCAGAAGAAATGTCCAGAGTGTTTTGAGAATCCTAGTGAATTTGGGGCAGAACAAGGTGGGGAGATTTGCTCAAATCTAATTTGTCACCAAATTTCACCTAAAAATGGGAAGGCAAATTTTGAGGCGAAGTGGGTTTCTTGTGAGCAGCTGGTTGGTCATTGTGTGAAAGAATGCCAGACTGGGCATCTGGGAGATTTCAGCAAAGCTAAAAGAGAGTCAATCAAATGAGGGGAAATCTCTCTCTCTCTGGCCGTTTCTACA
Source organism: Anniella stebbinsi (assembly GCA_029215795.1). NCBI lineage: Eukaryota > Metazoa > Chordata > Lepidosauria > Squamata > Anniellidae > Anniella > Anniella stebbinsi. The sequence goes on from JARDYH010000007.1 coordinate 86,248,511, forward strand.
CCATAGGGGTGTAGAGGGAGGGCGATCCCGGAAGTACCTAATACAGCCAAACAGCCTGGTGTAGAAACGGCTTCTCTATGTGTGTGTCTTTCTCTCCTTCACTCTCTTTAATTAATGGTATTGTGCTTATCAATTGTGAATGGATATGTTTTTGTTGTTGTTTGCTGTTCCCTTTTTAATTTTTGTTATAATTGCAATTTTTAAAAAAAAAAAAACCAGGGGAAATCCTCACATTCTTAGTCATTGCTAATGTAGACTTAGTTATATTCTGCCATCCATGAAATGGACGTAAAACAATATTCCCACGCAAAAGCATCTGCCTTAAGACTGGTTTGGAGGTTCCTTTGAAATTTCCATCTGAAAGATGCTACCTGCTCATTATCCTTTGTCACACACACACTCATACACACTCACAAACGCAAAGTGGTGAGAAAAAAAAAGGCAGATTCTGATCTCAACGGTGTAAAAATCCAGAAAGACTTCACCTCACTAACCATACAAGCAATTAAATGCATTTTAATTACAAGCCTCGCGGCTTTACTTACCAACAGTGCAAATAAAGTTGATTGCTGCTGTATTAAATGGAAGGATTAATCACACAATGGAGCTCAGCTGTGTGTTGCATGGCTTTTCCTCAGGAAGTAAGTGGGCCCTGGACTAAGAAGGAAGGAAAAGGAGAGACAGGGCTGTTGCATTTCTGACTGATCCTTATGGTGAGAGCCCAATGTCACGAGCGGAGGTGAATATCAGAACAAAAACTCCCAATGAGGCTGGTGGAAAAGGGGGCCAACCTTGCATTTATGTATTTAAAAAAAAATGTAATTTGTTTTTCAGTGTTTAAACAACATCTCCAATCCTTTGTTATCTATTTGTTCTCTCAGGATGCCCTGGGTGAACCTTGCAACATGCAGGCTGCGTTCGGACAACACAATAGTCAATGGTGGGTTAATAGTCAACTCCATGGTTGATTATTGAGGGGGTACTTCCCACACAACATTATTATAATCAACCGTGGTGTGGATTAAGGCCAGCGCTGAGTTGACTATTAGTCAACAGTGTGTTTGATCGACACATCCCTTGCCCTCTCTCCCCTCCTCAGTCCTCCCACTGGTATCCCATCAGCCATTGTGATTTCTGCCAGCTGGATTACAGCGGCAGCTGCAGCTTTGGTTGCTCTTGCCAGGGGACTCTATAGTCGCCGAAAATACCCTATTGTGTGTGACGAAATAGTCAACGGTGCCCGACACACGACACGATAACCAATGGTCGTTCAAATAATCAACTCTGCACAGCGCTGGTTATTTGCATTGATTATTTAGGCCAAATAACCAACCATGGTGTGAAAACATCCTGACAGACAACACAATAACCAACCGTTGCCTATTTAACCCACCGTTGGTTATCATGTTGTCCAACCCCAGTCTCTTTAAAACTGCATATTGGGGGCTCAGGACCTCTTTCAGCCGGATGGCTGAAAATGTGTGGGTTTGAGTCAGGTGTACAAAAAGGACCAACAACTGGACTTGTTTTTGCAGTAGAGATTTTACTATATTGATTTTCATGACAATGATGACGAAAAACACAACAGAAGCCAGCCTCCTATTTGGGCCTATATTTGACTTACCTTAATGTTTTGCCACACACTATAAGAACATAAGAAAAGCCTTCCTGGATCAGACAAAGGGTCCTCCTAGTCCGGCATTCTTTCACACAATGACCAACCAGCTACTCACAAGAAACCCACAAGCGGGACACAAGTGCAACAGCATTTCCCTGCCCATGTTCCCCTGCAACTGGTGTACATAGGCATAGTGCCCCTGACTTTGATGATAGTTTATTGCCATCAAGACTAGCAGCCATTGATCACCTTCTCCCCCAGGAATTTGTCCACTCCCCAAATTCCATTTCAGAGGAGCTCAGGGCCACATTCCAGTGGTGGGCGGAGCCAAAGGCAAAAGGGGCAGGGCTGAAAAGCCAAACATACCAGCATATTTTAGCTTATAGCTCTTACTGCCAGTAACTAAGGCTGTTTCTACAGCAGGCTGTTTGACTGGGATGGCCCCTGGCTGGTCCCTGTGAGTCCAAATGATGCACAGAGACTTCTGGGGGTGGGGGGGAGGGGGACGGCCACGGGATTTGCCATAGATAAGGGATCCCTGGAAAATTCTGATTCTTCCGCGGTCCTGGGAACTTCCAGAGACCGCGGAAGATGTGGCCGCCCATCCCAGGTGCTGGTGCACTTACTCGCAGGTAAGCGTGGCAGCAGAAATGGGCATGGAGCCACACCGCATGCGCATCAGGGGAGGAGGTGGCACCAGTTTTGCCACCCCCAGGAGAGCAAGGAGGGGGGTGGGGGCCCAATCGTGCACAGGTTTTTTTTTTTAAAAAAAACTTACTTTAGGCGTAGGAGTGCTCATGTGCTCTCCTCGGGCCTGAAAAGAAAACAAAATGGTGGTTGCGATGACCTGGGAGGAAGCCGAGTCGTCGCACTTCTGGTGCATATTAGGGCAACGATCCCGGTAGCAGGTACTTCTGGAATCGTCCTCCCTCCCTCCCTCTACATCCCTATGGTGTAGAAAGGGCCTTAGGAGAGGCATTTCAGCTTTTTAAAATGGGGGGGGGGGAATTGCACAAAAGCTTAAAAAAAACACTCAAATCTTGAGGGCCAAATTGGAACCATCGGAGGGCCACATTTGGCCCCAGAATCTGGAGTTCTGTGCTCCAGCTATATAGTGTAGCTTCCCTAAGAAGTAAACTGTTTTGTTTATTTTGTTGTGCTACCTTTCTGATTTCTCCCTCCACCCTTACTGAAGCTTCTAAATTAGATCCTGGGGCTTGACTGTATATTTTTGATAGCCCAGTTTTAATAATATTTGTCATGTTTTAATTAGTTTTATGTATTTTATCATGTTGTTGTTCCCCGCCTCGATCTAGACGGAGAGGCGGGTAAGAAATAAATCGTTATTATTATTATTATTATTATTATTATTATTATTATTATTTCTCCTGTATGTCATTTCCAGGCTAGACACTTGATCCAAAGGCACATAAGGGGAAAGCAGTGGTGGGATTTGTTTTGGTCTACAACTCCCATCAGCACAGCCAATTGTTGGGGTTAGTGGGAAATGGAGTCCGAAATATTCAGAGGGCACCAGGTTTTGGAAGGCTTCCTTAATGTATTGGGACATAGGTTAAGCTGTCTTAAACTGGGTCAGATCCTTGTTTCATCTCATCCAGTAATATCTATTCCAACCAGCATGGGCTCAAGTAGAAAATCTCCCCCCACCCACTTGCTCCCTAAGCTGAGAGCCCCTATTAACTGAACATCCCAGAAAATGAACCTGGAACTTTCTGCATACACAGAAGATGTTCTGCAAAGTCAGGCAATTCGAAACCCCCAAATCTAGAAAGACATTCAGGAGAAGGAAAATTCTGTTTCTTTTTTAAAACCATGGCCGGTCACTCTTGCGCATCTATACCTCGCCATGCATAGGGTGACCATATGAAAAGGAGGACAGGGCTCCTGTATCTTTAACAATTGCAAAGGACAGGGAATTTCAGCAGGTGTTGTTTGTATGCATATATAACCTGGTGAAATTCCCTCTTCATCACAACAGTTAAAGCTGCAGGAGCCCTGTCTCTTGACCATGTACAAAAGAGGGCAGGGCTTCTGCAGCTTTAACTTTGTGATGAAGAGGGAATTTCACCAGGTCCTGCTTATATACAAATGACATCTGCTGAAATTCCCTTTTCTATGAAACTGTTAAAGATACAGGAGCCCTGTCCTCCTTTTCATATGGTCAGCCTAGCCATGCACACAACGACATCTGTAGCAGTATTTTGGATAATGCAGAATAAAAATAATGCTAGAAAAGTGGTATACAGAATGCATAACGGGCCCCAACAATTATCAGTGCACTGAAGAAACAGTAATTATTTGAACATGGTGTTTTTATTCTTTTCTCCTGTTTGTATTGTTCACTGCTCCTGAATCGGTCTGGGGGATGGAGCAGTATTTAAATGTTGGAAATAAATGAAAATAAATGAAAATAAATAATTAAATAAGAGGGATATAATGTCACCATGATGGGATCATATCAATATGGCACGAGGTGGAGATCTCGCCCAGGTGACCTTGCTCAGCCTGCTGTCCAGGTGCTGTGGATGGGCAACTTCAAGGTCCTTTAGCTCTTCTGTCTGATGGTTCTTTATCTTTATACTGAACTTGGACTGGACAGTCCTTCAAATAGGGGATGCCTTCAAAATAGAGAACAGTCCTCTGTAAAAGAAGACACCCGGCATCCCTACGTCCCTGGCCAGCAGAACCAATGTGGTAAAATGGTTAGAGAGTTGGGCTCGGGTGTGGAGAAACTCATCTTCAGCTGCCGGCTTATTTAGATGGCTTTGGGCAAGCCATCCTTTTCCACCAAGGCCAGTTCTAACATTCCTCAAGTGCCGTGGTTTCAGGCTGTGCCACTCTGAGAATACTTGAAATATCGTGGTTACTTTCTTCCCAGGAGCCAACAGCAGTGGCTTGGGGAGCAAGCGACCACATCATACATCCCCTGTGGTTGCTGCCATATCTGACATGACTCACGCAGTGAGGGAGACATGACCACACAGAAGCAACAAGCCCCAATGTCTTCAAACAGAGGAGAGTTGTCTGGCAGCACTTCAAATAGAGGACTGTCCTTTGCAAAAGGGGACACATGGTGGCCACCAGAATCAGGCCCCGGGTTGACTCTGCCCATCCAGGCTGGCCATTAGGTCCTCCTGAACAGGAAGGACTATGAAAGGCCTTCCTGTTCCAGTCAAGCCCCATTGCCTTAGCAACAAGGTCTTCCCGATCTCTGGTGCATTCCTATATACAGTGGAGGCTGGTGGCTCCTATGTCAGTGGGGCAGTGAATCTGCTCCGGGTTTCCGTCAGAACTCTAAAGGATCTATCTAAAGCGCTTCCTTGGATAGTTGTAGGACTTTTTTTGTCTAAACATGCATAGAATTGCGTCCCTCAATTGATCAAACTTCCCTCTCATCCCAATCTGAGCAACATGTAAACCTACTGTTTGGCTGCATGGCCCATTTCTAATGCTCAGCGCACCCCACAAATTCCCACCCTGCCACCCTCAGAGCTACCTTTTGGTGTCAGTGAGGGTACAGGCAAGAAAAGTGCAGGGAGGTAGAACCCCAACCTGAGGGAAAACGCCATGGCTCATGGTTTCTTTTTAATCTCCTGCATAGAGACTCTTGCAGCATCTGATCCCATTCTTGTGAAATGTAGTTCCATATGTTTCCCCCCATTCCTTGTTAATAATACAACCCAAAAGTTCCCACTTTCGTAGCTTGCAACAACGTTCCTCCTCCGCTAATGCGCCTTCTATAACCAACAACCCCACCCATGAAATGTTGTTAAGCAGAGGCTCTTGCCTTCACATCCGGCTCCTAGGAGGGTGGCCACATATACATTGCCAAAAAAGAGGATATGCATAGCCCCCAAAAGAGGGAAGTGCTTTGCATAAAAGGTGCTCATGTTAATTTATGCATCTAGATGAACACTTAGAAATTATGGCTATAATTTCAATAGAAACACAATGCATGTCTCCAAGTCAAGGTGACCTGTGTGCCTACTCAATGTTCGTCCAGGTGCTGTCTGTTGCTGGGCAGCTTTAAAGTCCCTGTTGTTTCCCTTTTTATGTTTCTTTATCTTTAAACTGGATTTGGCCCAGAGAGCCCTTCAAATGCAAGATAATCCTCTAACTGACCTTCCAGTCCTAAGTAGGACATGTGGCCACCTTAGTTCCTGGAGGCATCTGGTTGGGCGCTCTGCAAAGCTGGACTAGGTGGAGTTTGCATCTGATCGTAATTAGCAGGGCCTTTTGTTTGTCACCTGTAAGTTGGATATGTGCCTTGCCCATGTGAACAATTTGAAGTAAACTAGCTTAAAAGATGTGTCACACTGTGGAAATTGTGCCAAGGAGCTCACAGAACGTTTTCATGTCAGTTATAAAGCCCAGTAGCCCCTAACAGCACTACAAAGAGAAAACCAAATGATGGAGGAGGAGGAAGAGGAGGCGGAGGAGGCATTTTCATTTATGTGTTTATTTATTTAGATGCCTAGCCTGCCCAGCCCTTGGGGCTTGGGGCAGATAAACGAGCTTGGTAAAACAGAAGTTATAAAACAAGATTTTAAAGATTAACTGGATGTCTAAATTAAAATATATTATTAAATAAAATCCTTGATTATCCTTGATAAACATTTGCCAAAAGAGAAAGCTCGTGCTCTGGTTCAGATGCACCTCCAGAGGAAAGAAAATCCAAAATGGCAGAAGAGCCATCAGGAACTCTCTGCATACCCTTGGTTTTTTAGTCAAGCTTGGTTTTTTAGGCATGGTAAACTCAAGAGCATGCTCTTGGTTGATCTTAAATTGTACCTGCACTGTGTGAACCAGCAAACAATGAATTCTGGGCTTTTACTGTGCAATCCAACTTCAAGGACAGGAGGTTCAGCCATCATCATCTTGCATTTTCAGTCTTTCTGTATTTTCCCTCACTTGGCAGGCACAGTAGCTGCACAATGCATTTGAGGGTTGCTGCTGCTAAAAGCCGTCCATCTGGAAATGACCCTGGTTCACCTTCTTTTACGTTTATTTCCCCTGAGTCATTGCTTACTCTGGGGAAATACAAGATCTTCACAAGATGTGTGAGGGACTCTAGTATGTGAGATACTGGTCTACTAGTCATATAGGGTGTGTCCATACTACAGATTTGACAAGCACTCTCTTTTCCCAATGAACCTGTAAAATGCAGCTACCCAGTTCTCAGTACTTCACAAACTAGAATAACAAAGATTCTCTGATGGTAGCCAAGACACGTGAGCTGATAAAACACTGAAACACCTTTGTAGTTTAGGTATGCCCATAGTCACATCTCTCTCCCTTCCAACGTCACAAAAATTCATATCTGCAGCCTTGTTCTGGTGGTTTTGATACACCTATTTGTAAAAACATTGGGAAAACATTAACCACAGAGGAAACCCTGAAGTAAGGAGGACTGGTGTGTTTCCATTCCAATGTACCATTGCCAACCAGCCTATATTTTACTGTTCTGACCAGTAAAACTGTGTTCCATCAAGTAATCAGTCTGTGTTCTATGCAGCTATAAAACTGAGGTTCTGCCATGGTGGTTCTGCCCAATAGTCACCAGTTTCCATCCTGGCTCATATCCCGGCTCCATCTAAAGAGCCAGTACTTTTGAAAGCAGGAATTGGCAACCCTAGTCTATTGGGAATCTAGTGGGAAGTCCAAAGAATGGTGTTAGCTGGCACATTCTCGTCTCCACACCATTTGCGCTTCGAACTTGTATGACTCTAAGCTCCTACCTCAAGGCTCTGCGGCCTACCTATTCTTGTGGGCTCTCTCCAGCTTGGCAGTAATTATTGTTTACCTTTCGGGGGTTCTTTAAAAAAAAGGGTGGGGGAGAATGTGGAACACCCAGGCTTTAATGTCTGTAATGAAATTGATACAGTAATTTTATTCCTGGGTCATAAATGGAATGGGCTGTAAAATAAAGTTGGGTGTTTTTTAGAAACCAGGCTCAAAGAATGAATTGTTCCAAAGGGTCTCAGGTTAATGAGACAACGAAATATATATGAGGTTCATGTTTAAGAGCTCGAGCCTCGGTTGCTTTTCCTTCCTAAAAGATCCATGTTCTCAACCAAAAAAAATTAAATAATATAGCTCCCTCTTTCGCGGCCTCCTCAAAATACACAGATTTCTAGTGGTTCACAAAGCCAGTGAGGGATGTGGGCCCTGAAATCATTTCCGGTTAACAATTTGTGTGGCCTTGGGACAGGCGTTCAGCAGCTCTTTCCCCATTTCCTTTTTCTGGGGAAAGGAAAGGGAGTAATCTTGAACCATTCCCAAAGAGGGGATCAGGACACCCCACCCCCAGACACACACATTTATTTACATAGAGCATAAAGCTGTAACTAGTGGGGGTTGGACACTATCAGGGCTATTTAGTCAGCCCATGAATTCAGTATCCCATACAGGCAACAACATGCAACAAAGGGGGGATAACTAAGTTGGCCACTTATTGTGAGGATCTCGGTCACGGTTGTAGTTACTAGCTGTTGACTGTTCTGGAATTAAGAACATAAAGATAGTCCAGCACTCTATTCACACAGTGGCCAACCAGATGACGATCAGGAACCCACAAGCAGGACACAGTGCAACAGCACCCTCCCATCCATGTTCCCCAGCAACTGGAGTGCATAGGCTTACTGCCTCTGATACTGGAGGTAGCACATAGCCATCAGGACTAGTAGCCATGGATAGCCTTCTCCTCAAGGAATTTATCCAATCCCCTTTTAAGGCCATCCAAATTGGTAGCCATCACTACATCTTGTGGTAATGAATTCCATAATTTAACTTAGGCTGACCAGATAAAATCCAGGTCAGGGCTCATGTAACTTTAACAGTTGTAGAGAAAAGGGAATTTCAGCCAGTGTCATTTGTATGCAATTGGTTCCTGGTGAAATTCCCTCTTCATCACAACAGTTAAAGTTGCAGGCACTATACTAGAGTGACCATATGCAAAAGAAGGCAGGGACCCTGCAACTTTAACTGTTGTGATGAAGAGGGAATTTCACCAGGAACTAATTGCATACAAATGACACTGGCTGAAATGCCCTTATCTCTACAACTGTTAAAGTTACATGAGTCCTGACCTGGATTTTATCTGGTCACCCTAATTTAACTACTCTTTGTGTGAAGAAGTACTTTCTTTTATCTGTCCTGAATCTCTCACTAATCAGCTTCATGGGATGACCCCATTGGGTTCTAGTATAATGAGAGAAGGAGAAAAATGTCCCCACATCCACATTTTCCACACCATGCATAATTTTATCCACCTCTGTCATGTCTCCCCTTAGCCTTCTTTTTTTTCCAAGCTAAGCAATCCCAGCTGTTGAAACCTTCCCTCATTGGGGAGATGCTCCAGCCCCTTGATCATTTTAGTTGCCCTTTTCTGCACATATAGAGAGCCTCTAGCTAATGACCATCTGTGATATGATTTTTGAAGAGTGTTTTGCCAGGGGATTTCCTACAATAAAGAAGTCTCAATGATTTGGGTGTCCTGTGTCAGATTACCCCCCCCCCCCTCTGTGTGTTCAAAGGATCGGGAATTTGACACTTACAAACTGCCCAAAACGAGGAGACACATCGACAAAAAAGAGGATGGTGCTTTGTATAAAATTCGTATTTGCTCATTTATACGCATCGATAGAAATTTAGAAGTGATTATTAGAGTTTAAATAGAAATACAGTAGGTCTCTTGTTCGATGATGTATTTATTGGCCACCCTGACATTAACTTCTACCTGCAAGGCTGAAGCTACCACACATATATATGTAGAAGGTCTATCATCCAAGAGGTTGATAATTGAAATAAGGCATAGATTTACACATGCACGTTCTTAAATGCTTGGAATTCTTACAACAGCCCTATTAAGCTAAACCAGCCTTTGAACCTCCAACATTTCACAGATGCAAAACAAGGCACTTTTCTACAGTTCTGATCCCAGAGCCCAGCTTGTCCTTGCTGCCACACATTGCAGAATACTCTCTTCTGTCTGCTATAATTATGTATTCTGCAACAGCCTGCCCTGATTAGAGATGGGTGTATCCGTCAAGTTCAATTTCACTCAGGCTCTCCTTTTTCCACTGCTTCGTTTGCTCTGTTCTGTTTCCGCATCAGATTGCAAGTTATTTTTGTTAGACCACATGAAAATCTGTATGGATTTTGGGGCACCTTTTTCAAAATATACACATTCCATACTCTTCCCCCCCCCAATGTAAACGTATCTGTGCTCATTTTTTTCAATTTTACACATTTTGTGCAAGCATTTTTTTTCCCAATTCATACAGCACTGTTTCAAAGGTACACATGTTTCTATGCAATTTTTTTTTTTGCTTATTTGTTTTGTTTTTGCAAACTACCTCGCAACCTTCACAGAAGTAAGGATCTTGATGTCAGAGAGCTCCATCACACCAATGATTTAGTGCACTCTCGCCATGCCTGGGATGCAGATTTGCAGCACGGTACTCACATAACGCTGTGCCTGTCCTGCTGACACCCTGCCTCTTCCCCAGCCTTTCCTAGAATGCTAAAACTCTGGATTATTTTCCCTAAGTGCACTTAATGCGCCCTAAGCCTCCATGTAGTTTTAAAGGAACTGGGGGCTTGGATGGATTGCATCAGTTCCTGGCAGAGAAAAGCAATCTCTCCCAGCAGCCGGCTCCAAGCCTCAATATAAAACCCAAACCTTGCATCCCAAGCTCGAAAGTCTTTTTTAAAATCATACAATGCCTGAATCTCTGTGGAGACAGGATTGTACTCCCTCGATGCCTCCAGAGAGCCAGACTAAAGAGTTGTTCCATTTTTGTCCGACAGAAAGGCGGTCTGGTTGAAGTGCTCATCCGACAGGACCTGAGTGGAGGGAGAAAGAGGAGGGGTGGAGTGGAGTGGAGTAGCAAAGGAGCGAAGGAGCGAAGGAGCGAAAGAGCAGCTATTCAGGTGAAAAGGATCATAAGCTTGACATGCTTCTGCAAAACGCGGCGGCAAACCAGGGGGTGGGGTGGGAATTAGGTGTGATGGAGGTCTAACTGTGGTCCAGTTCGTGCTTTGGTTCAGTAAGTGCGAATTTGCTAAGTTTGCATGGAAATGCAAACTGAACAAATTTCTCACCAATCCCTAGTCCTAATATGACTGGAAAGTAAAAAGGTGCTTCTTGTTTCAGTTACAGAGCTACCGGGGGGAGGGGGGAAGCATCAATATGCTATCCTTTCCTGATACTTCAGGCTAGTAGTGAGTTGCACACTCACCACATCCCTCTGGCCTTGCTTAATCAGTTTGTTGCCTCAAAATAATATTGCCTTCATACAGCAAGCCTTTAAGGATAAGACGGTGCCAACCCTCAGTTGGGTGAGATATGAGCATAGCTAGCATGGAGGAAGTCTGTGGCTTGGTTCACACATAACAAAAAAACACTGTAGGTGAATTTCCCCATGGGGCTTCTGGTTGAGGTGATGGTGGCCATTTTGAATATTCAGAGTGCAGCAGGGGCATGCCGTAACTTCTCGTTATGTGCAAACCCGGCGAGGGTGAGCTGTTGGGGTGGTTGACAAGCCACCCGGAACCCATGGGCTGTTTAGGGTTGTTGGTGGCATGTCAACCGCCCCAACAACCCATTCTCTCTGGGTTTGCACAAAACGAGAAGCTACAGCACACCCCGAATATTCAACAAGGTAGCCACCACTGCTGCAAGAATCCCCGAGGGGAAATTCGCCCCAGTGTCTTCTTGTTACATGCGAACTGGGCTTCTCTCTCTTCCCCATCTGCACTCTTAGAGATCTTAGGAGTGCAGCGGGGGCTGATGACTCCAATGTCAGTGGGGCGATTAAGCTGCTCCGGATTGTAGACAAAACCAGTTAAAATTCTAAAGGAGCTATCCAAGGCCTTTCGCACCTTGAGCAGCTCCTTTAGAGTTCTGACTGGTTCTGACCGAAACCCAGAGCAGATTCACCACCCTACTGACATCGGTGCCACCAGCTTCCATGGTACGAGTGTGTACAGAGTCTTGCAGGGGTCCCTTATTGCAGCGGAAACTCCACTGGATTGGTACAGGCAGGCAATGGTATCAGGACATCAGCCATGTGAGTGATGTCATTGCAACGTCAACGAAGAGGGGGACATTTTGGGTTTCTCTCTAGGAGTATAGTTTTCAGCCACCATTTTCATGAAAAGTATAACTGCTACAGCAATGGTGTTTGTTCCTCTGCCTAGTTGACTAAAGGTAATTGATGACCTGCCCAGAGAGAAATCTAAAGTGTAGGTACCATCTTTATTCTGGGTGCCACAAAGCTTAGCAAACTGTCAACTATTGAACTTAATGATATGGTTGTTGGGCTGGCAGGTTACAGCAGGGGGCACAATTTGGCTTTCTGCCTTCAGGCACCAAAAAGTCTTAAGCCGGTCATGAGGAGAGAGATCTAGAACACCCTTCCCCCCACACACATTCCCCAACCAAAGCCTTATACAGGCATTTTACCAACGCATGAGCAGGGAGCAAGGCCACGCCCCTGGCATCATGCATGCAGACTAGCCCCGCCCTGTCACATTCACATGTACAGCATAAATGTCTGCAGGGAAAGAGCCATTGTATGCCATGTGTTCTACATCACATGGAAATCTTTGCGCATACAGCTGTATACACAAAGGCTCCATCCCTCCAGATGTTTGCACTGTATGCACAGATGCCAGGAGGCTGGGCTATATCATAGGCATGCAACATCAGAGGTGTAGGCCTATACCACATGCTCTCACGCTCCACTCAGGGGTAAAATGCCTGCAAAGAGCTCTTGTCTAGATTGAACTTGATTTCCAATGAAAACTCCAACTCTGCTCAGTTAGGCTGACCATATGAAAAGGAGGACAGGGCTCCTGTATCTTTAACAGTTTCATAGAAAAGGGAATTTCAGCAGATGTCATTTGTATATAAGCAGGACCTGGTGAAATTCCCTCTTCATCACAAAGTTAAAGCTGCAGAAGCCCTGCCCTCTTTTGTACATGGTCAAGAGACAGGGCTCCTGCAGCTTTAACTGTTGTGATGAAGAGGGAATTTCACCAGGTTATATATGCATACAAACAACACCTGCTGAAATTCCCTGTCCTTTGCAATTGTTAAAGATACAGGAGCCCTGTCCTCCTTTTCATATGGTCACCCTAGCTCAGTGAGAAGGGTTTGTGTGAGAAGGAAAAAAATTCAACGATCGCAAGATCATGAAAACGGGGGCAGGAGGTTACGCAAATGTACTGAAAGTCCAGTTGGTTGAGGACAAGAGATTTAACCACGTTCCTTAAGTCAGCCCCACAGTTCAGTTGTATTCCCTTGAAAATCCTTACAAAGAAAAACACGGTGAATGAGAAGTTTGGTTTACATTAAGACCTTGAATGTGAGGGGTTTTGTCGTTTTCAATGGGCCTTTGATTCCTACAGATGATGGAATGTTTTCAGAACATTTTGGTTTTTTAAAAAAATGAGAATGTTCCACGCTTTTCTTTCTTGTAATGGCAGAAAACGAGAGTAAATTTTGAATCTCTCTCTCTCTCTCTCTGTGTATGTGTGTGCATGCATACAGACATACGAAGTGCAGGCGCCTGATAATTTGTGGGACATGCCCTGAAACTGCCCCCTCTGGCTGTCATGAATGTGCACTGACAAACCTGCATGCACATGACATGCGTAGATGTCCATGTGCACACAGGCACAACCTGCCTGCAACTAGGTGGGAAGCTCTCTCTTCCTTTTATTTTATTTATTTATTTATTTAACCGTGAGTCACTCTGTGAGTTTCCATAACTGAGTAGGGACTAGAACCTTGAACTCCCAGTCCAACATTCTAACTACTCTTTCTTTGCCTCTCATCTCCATCTTTCCCTGGTACATTTTCCCATGCAAAGTGGTGATACTGGGCAGCATCCAACTGTATCATTCCGCCAGCACAAATGGCATTGCGCTAGTGGAAACTAGGTTCCAAACCATGCGCGCAAGAAGAATACAGTTTTGCAATCCATTGTGCAATTAGTTGCACAACTGCTTTTCACCTGTTGTGCAACCAGTTGGACAACTGCAAAGATTCAGCAGAGCTCTGCTAGCAGTGTTGGACTTCGCAGAATGTCACTGTTCGATACTGCCCACTCTCTCCACCTCAGTCACCCCAGTCCTCTCACTCATTCCTACATACATACAAGGGACCATAGGTACACGCAAATGGTGTGCCAGGTGTGCCCAAGCACACCCTAATGTCTCAAGCAATAAGTGCCAAATTGAGGGGGGCATTGAGTAGGGATCCAGAGGGGGATCCAGACACAGCGAGAATGGCCCTCCGGCTGCCCTCCGGCCCCACACCAAAGAACCACTGCCTCCAAGAGAGCATCATTGTTCCCGGCAGCAGGAATGAAAAAAAAAAACAGTGTCACCCCAAAGCCCCACCAATGCAGGGATTTGAGGAGCATCTCCTCAATTCCCACACACACCTGCAATATGGTCAGGCAAGTCAAACGCAAAGTAGGGCAAAAATGTCTACAGTGTTTAATAAATGTCCATCTTGTTCTAAAAAAAATCCCAGGGTGCACACTCTAATGAAATGTGCTGCGCACGCCTATGCAAGGAACCAGCCGCGGCTATTTTCTCTTTGGCTGCCTCTACAAGAGGCATTTAAAGCTCTTTCAAGGCGCATAAAAAAATTTACCTCTACAAGAACGGAGCGCAAATCGGGCATAGAGGCGCGTTTTCTCTTTGATTATGCGCATTATCGAATGCGCGTTAAATTGCGAGTTTTATTTTGCTCCTGCCGTTAAAGCGCATTTTGACTATGTGAACAAGCGATTCTTCACATTAACTACTTGTAAAGCTCATTTGAAACAACCGGTAAGGTCACCTGTTGAGTGCTCAATTACCTCCTGCATACAAGCATTTACGATAAAGTGCTTCAGCGATTATGCGCATAATCAGCTAACCAGGCGTCAAACGGAATCCATCTAGAGGGGGTCCTAGTCTAATTGCTGCTGCATCCATGGATGCTGCTGCCATGCCACCACTGTCACCCAGGAGCTTTTGAAGCATGACAGCCTATAGTCCTGGCTTGCCAGTTCCATGAAGCTAGTGGTCCTCCAGCAGCAGCAGCAGCAGCAGCAGCAGCAGCGGTGCAGTTCAGGCTGGATCTTGGGGGCAAATCCTCCAGAGCTAGGAAATGCTTGGCTCGAGCACAGTGATTGCTGCATATCTCCCAAGGAAAGGTTCTATGAATTGGCTGTCAAGAACCTGAATGCCTCTTTAATAAAATCAGGCAAACCCTGGGTACTTTGCTTAGATTTAGAGCAGGGGTGGGGAACCTCTTTCAGCCTGAGGGCCAAATTCAATTTCAGAGAAGCTGTCGGGGACCACATTCCAGTGGTGGGTAGGGCCAAGGGCAAAGTCAGTGGAGCCCAACATGTTTGTAGTTTAAAGCTCTTACTAAGTAACTAAGAGCCAATCTACACGCTATGTTTTTAACATTTTATAAGGGTTATGAAAACTCTTTGGGCCACATGACGCACTCCCTTGAACGTTGTATACCTGAGGTTTTTTAAAACTCACTTCAGCTATATACAACAGTTTCACTTTTAATAAATCGTTTTAAGTAAAATAATGTGTCCTTCCTTACCATTTGTGATTTGTGGGGGCAATGCTTCCTTTACCGGTGCCCAAATGCTTAGCAGTTGATTGGTGGGGAAGAAAGAGGGGCTAAGGAGGAAGTGGGCGAGTGAACTACAACACCCACAATTCTAAGCCCTATACTTATTGAAAGCTAGGGAATGACAGAGGAACTAAGGAGGAAGTGGGTGACTGAACTACAACGCCCACAATGCCTTGCCCTAAACTCATTGTAAAAACGAAACAGAAAAAGATGGGGCAGAAGAGTGTGTGACCGCACACACCGTTTTAAAGACTGAAGAATTTTTCTCCTGTAATGTGAGTACTCAGTAATGTGGCCTAAGACGTTTTAGAACGCACCTATTTGGAACGTTTTAAAATACTATTTAAAACGTTCCAAGGGACTGTATAGATAGGCTCTAAGCCTTAGGAGAGTCATTTCCATCTTTTAGACTGAGGAAAAAACTGCACATAACCCCAAAACCATGAGTGGTCAGGGGGAAAGGGGTGGGGCCAGGACAAGGAGGCATGGCCATCTGGAGAACCCTGGAAGACTGGATTTGGCCCGGGCGCCTGAGGTTCCCCACCTGTGATTTAGGGGATGTAGGCAACTAGGGGCTCATCTAGACTAGAGGTTTGCCCTGCAGTAGCTTCGGAGTGGCGGCAGCTAATCTACATGATGCTGCCGCCATCCTGAAGCCATCAAAAAGCAAAGCCCCAAAGCTCCGCTTTACAAAAGTCGGGCACTTACCTGACTTCTTTAGCTTGAAGCGAGGCGACAACGGCACCTGCCATCTGTTGTTCTTGCTCCGGATCTTCTGTGAGGTGTGGCACAGCCCATGGCAACCACTGATTGGTCCCCATTGGCTGGGCAGGGAAGGGAGTGGACCAGTGAGCCAAAAGGTTGCCGGACGACCTCCGGGCCTCTGCAGACCGTCGTTTTTTCTAAAAATATTAAAGCTGGGGGGTGCATATTCTGAGAGCGAGGGAGCCTCCCATTCCTTCCCCCCCTCCCCTTTAGCTGTAAATGTGACCCTTCACATTTACAGCTTTAAAAAAAAAGTTCAAAAAGAAAACAAGGTAGGCCAATTTTTTAAAAAACGTACCTTGGAAGAGTGGGGCGGATGCTCCCAGGGGCCCCTGAACTGCCGCTTACGTCGGGCGGGCACGCACGCAGGTGCAGCACCTTTAAGAAGGTCCACAATCCCGCTCCTTCTGCTGTAGATGGCCGGAAGGAGCACCAATGCAGGGTGGGGGGCACCTCACGCTGCCACCACACTGCTGACCCGACACTGTAAAGATGAACCCGAGGGCACAATTCCCTTCAGCCCCAAATGATACCCTACCAGCTCCTAAATTCATATGTATTGGACCTTGGTGCTCAGCTGCTCATAGAAAACTAGGTGTGTAGATTCCTTCCCCCTGACATGCTGATTTTGAGGGGTGCAGCGTCCCCCAAAAGGCCCTTTCTTTTTAATTGCTTCTTTGTGCTCTTTGCAATGTTGTCCTCCCTTGCTCTCATTTTCAATTGCCTTCACTTGCCCTCAGTAACATTGTCAGACTGCTAGATATGATTGGTTGTGAACCACTGTGATGTCATTCTACTCACTATTTGATCCCTGACCCTGTGGGATCAGCCTTGTGACTATCTCAGGAAGCATTGCCCTCACTCGCATTTGCCCTCATTTGTCCGTAAGGCCAAATATAATTGGCTATGTAATATTATCGTCAGGTTCCCTAGATGATCCCTGATGGGCCGGGATCAGCCATGTGACTAATTTAAAAAGGAGAAAGAACCGGCAACCTGGAGGAAATGCCGCCAAAATATGATTATTAATTAGTAGTAATAGTGGTATTAAAGATGAATATCCATACAGTCTAAGTCAGCCATTCCCAACCTGATGCCTTCCAGATGTTTTGCACTATAACTCCCAGCAGTCTTGACCATTGACTGTGCTGGCTGGGACTGATGGGAGTTGAAGTCCCAAACATCTGCAGTGCACCAGGTTGAGGAAGGGTGGTGTAAGTGAATTCATCCAACCCAAATTACTATTTTTGACCCAGAAATCAAAACTGAAGAATATTTGGTAACGTATGTTACTGCAGAGAGATTTTTTTTTTCTGTTTTGTCCATGTGAAGAATTCAAAGAAGCCCCCCCCCCGCCCCCCAATCCCAGCCCAGGTTCTGAAATGGTGCAGTTCAAGAGTAGATTTTGTTACACAAACTGCTCTTCACATGTACTGTAGCTCTGATTTCTTTTGAATTTGGAATGATTAAAGAAAGTGTTTCATCACTTTCCAAGAGAGGTTTCTTGCCAGAAGCTCAATGCCCACTCCGTTTGCTACCCAACATTGCCCTTAGCCTGACTCAAGAAATTAAGAAACATGGAATTCATGTTGCCTTCATTAACGCAGATTAATTTTGAAAAATAGGAACACAAACACCTCCCTTCTCAGAAAACAGGCCCGGCTGACTGCTGTGGGATGGGATGGCAACACCACCAGTAATAAAAGGGCATGTTAAGGGTTCTCAGAGAACTCGTTCCCAGTTTGGGCATAATCATTCTTCTATAGTGCTCTTCATAGGAGGATTTCAAAGTATTTTCCTGGCATTAACTTAATTAAGACTTGCTTTGGCCGTGGGTTGTTGTGCGTTATGATGGTTATGGGAGGCGTTGTTCCGTGTAGGCTGTTTTGTGGCGTTCTAAGCTTGTCTGGATGAGGGATTTGTGTGTATTTTATCCAAACCAATCATATGTTTTATTTATTAAAACTTTATTAGCTGCCTTTCTGGACCACATCATCCACCCAAGGCAGTGAACAAAATGCAGACATAAAAATACAATAATATAATAAACAGTATGTGAGCCATTGTTCACTTGTGTGGGGAAGATTATGGGTAGTCTGGAAAAGCAAGCAGCAGGAAAGATTTCTCTGTCTGTAGGCGGATAAGCCTTATTTGGGGAAATGGAAAGAACTCAACCTTTACCCTTATCAGAGGTCCCCTCTACAAGGATTTGCTTTTGCGCCTGGTTAGGCGATTACGCGCATAATCGCTGAAGCACATTTACGCCTAATACCTCTGCACGAGAGGCGGGCTGCCTCTACAAGAGGCATTTAAAGCTTTTTCAAGGCACATTAAAAAATTTACCACTACAAGAAAGGAGCGCAAATCGGGCGTAGAGGCGCGTTTTCTCTCCGATTATGCGCATTATCGAATGTGCGTTAAATAGCGAGTTTTATTTTGCTCCGGCCATTAAAGCGCATTTTGCCTATGTGAACAAGCAATTCTCCGTATTAACTACTTGTAAAGCGCATTTGAAACAACCGGCAAGGTCACCAGTTGAGTGCTCAGTTACTAGGGGTGTGCACGGACCCCCCGGATCGGATCGGGACCCGGATCGGGACCTCCAATTTTGTCCCGGACCGGTTCGGACAAAATCGGAGGCCCCCCGGACCGGATCGAGTCCGATCCCGACCCAAAAATCGTACATTTTTGGATCGGCCGCCATTTTTTTCCCCATAGACTTGCATTGCAATGCAAGTCTATGAGGAAAAAATGGCGGCGGGTGGGTAAGGGGGGGCCTAACTCCCTCCCCCCCCGGGGCCGTCCGCTGTGGACGGCCCCGGCAGGTAAACCCCCTCCCCCGCGCTCCCTACCCCCCCTGGGGCCGCCCGCTTCCATCCGCTGGCGCCCGCGGGCGCCAGCGGATAGAAGCGGACGGCTCCGGGGGGGGTAAGCACCCTTCCCCGCCACTGCTTACCTTCTCGGCCCATCCGGCGCCGGCGGCTACTACCAGTGGGCTCCGCGGCCTACTCTCGAGTAGCGCGCCAGGTGATGACATCACCCGGCGCGCCACCCTGGAGCACGCCGTGGAGCCTGCTGGTAGTAGTAGGCGCCGGCGCCGGACGGGAGCCGCCGGGCCGGGCAGGTAAGGGCCCCCCTCCCCCCTCCCCCCTCCGCGCGACCCCTCCTCCCCTCCACGCACCCCCTCCTTACCTTCCCGGCCCGGCGGCTCCCGTCCGGCGCCGGCGCCTACTACTTCCAGCAGGCTCCGCGGCCTGCTCTAGAGTAGCGCGCCGGGTGATGACATCACCCGGCGCGCCACCCTAGAGCAGGCCGCGGAGCCTGCTGGGAGTAGTAGGCGCCGGCGCCGGACGGGAGCCGCCGGGCCGGGCAGGTAAGGGCCCCCCTCCCCCCTCCCCCCTCCGCGCGCCCCCTCCTCCCCTCCACGCACCCCCTCCTTACCTTCCCGGCCCGGCGGCTCCCGTCCGGCGCCGGCGCCTACTACTTCCAGCAGGCTCCACGGCCTGCTCTAGAGTAGCGCGCCGGGTGATGACATCACCCGGCGCGCCACCCTAGAGCAGGCCGCGGAGCCTGCTGGGAGTAGTAGGCGCCGGCGCCGGACGGGAGCCGCCGGGCCGGGCAGGTAAGGGCCCCCCTCCCCCCTCCGCGCGCCCCCTCCTCCCCTCCACGCACCCCCTCCTTACCTTCCCGGCCCGGCGGCTCCCGTCCGGCGCCGGCGCCTACTACTTCCAGCAGGCTCCGCGGCCTGCTCTAGAGTAGCGCGCCGGGTGATGACATCACCCGGCGCGCCACCCTAGAGCAGGCCGCGGAGCCTGCTGGGAGTAGTAGGCGCCGGCGCCGGACGGGAGCCGCCGGGCCGGGCAGGTAAGGGCCCCCCTCCCCCCTCCGCGCGCCCCCTCCTCCCCTCCACGCACCCCCTCCTTACCTTCCCGGCCCGGTGGCTCCCGGCCGGCGCCGGCGCCTACTACTCCCAGCAGGCTCCGCGGCCTGCTCTAGAGTAGCGCGCCGGGTGATGACATCAGCCGGCGCGCCACCCTAGAGCAGGCCGCGGAGCCTGCTAGTAGTAGTAGGCGCCGGCGCCGGACGGGAGCCACCGGGCCGAGAAGGTAAGCGCCCCCCTCCTCCCCCCCCCGCTGTCCACTTTCATCGGCGGGCGCCCGCTGGCGCCCGCCAATGGAAGCGGCGGTGGGCGCCAGTGGGCGCCCACCGATCCGCGGATCCGCCGAACCGGTTCGGAGCTTTTTCGGACCGGTTCGGATTGGATCGGCCGATCCAGCTGCGGGATCGGAAATCGGATACTTTATCCGATTTCCCACTGGACCGGACTCGGATCGTGGATCGGGTCCGATCCAGTGCACATCCCTATCAGTTACCACCTGCATACAAGCATTTACGATAAAGCGCTTCAGCGATTATGCGCATAATTGGCTAACCAGGCATCAAACGGAATCCATCTAGAGGGGGTCGCGGCGAGAGGCGGCGAAGCGCATTAACAGATGACCAAAATGCGCTTTACAAGTAGTTAATGTGCATAAGTGCTTGTTCACATAGTCAAAATGCACTTTAACGGCCGGAGCAAAATAAAACTCGCTGTTTAACGCGCATTCGATAATGCGCATAATCGGAGGGATAGCGCGCCTCTACGCCCGATTTGCGCTCCGTTCTTGTAGAGGTAATTTTTTTAATGCGCCTTGAAAGAGCTTTAAATGCCTCTTGTAGAGGCATCCAGAAAGAAAATGAAAATGGTTCCCTCAGTGGTCTGCAGTATCAGAGGCAGTAAGCCTGTGTACACCAGTTGCTGGGGAACATGGGTGGGAGGGTGCTGTTGCACCGTATCCTGCTTGTAAGTCCCTGGTCAACAGCTGGTTGGACACTGTGTGAACAAAGTGCTGGGCTAGATGGACCCTTGGTCTGATCCAGGAGGGCTCTTCTTATATTCTTATCTCTTTGATTCTTTGAAAGGAGGCAACATATGGGTTGCTCAAGGCCTCTTTGAGCCTAACAGTGCTTAAACCAAGGGCTACTGCTGTTTCAAAATTCATAAGGTCTAGAGCAGAAATTAGCAGCAATATAAATCTCTCTAGAGCAGCACCTAACACACTATACACCAGGAGTCTTTCTACATGAGGCATTTATTGTGCACTCGTGGTTCCTCACTTATGGTAGTTTGTGGGTTCTTTACATGACGTCGTCCTCCTCCTCTAGGGCCTCTCCCATACTTTGCAGCCACTTTAAAGGTGGGCAGGGGGTGGTTCTAATGAAGATCGTCTGGTATTATTTGTGAATGGCAGGGTGAAGCCTAGTGTATTGCACAATTCCACTATGCCACAGTGCCACCTAGTGCTTGTGTAATGAAACATAAAGAAAGGAAGAAAAAGAAAAACCCCAGGGGAAATCACATTTGCAAAGGACCCAAACTTAATCCTGCAAAGAATCCAGAAACAGAAGCCTCAGTAAAGCAATGGGTTAAAATCCTCATGTGGAAAAGCCCCAAGATCCAAATGCCTGGAAGATAAAGATGTCAACAGCCTTGGTGTAAACAGTTGCAATGTGGGTGCAGACCTGGAAGAAAGTTCCACAAATAGGGTGCCACCACGAAGAATGCCCTGTCTCATGTCACAATTTTTGTAGCCTGTGCTATTGACTGGACAATAAACAAAGCGTCCCCAGCTGATCACGAGTTTCAGATTGGTCGGTAATGGCAGATGCAACTCCCTTCAGTACTTGGGTCCCAAGTTATTTACTCATTTATTTATTTACAGCATTTGTATACCGCTCCACATCTAGACAGATTCCGGAGCGGTGAACAACAGGAGATAAAATAAACAAGAGTTTAAAAAATGAAACATGATATTAAAATTAGTCTTTAAAAAAACAGAGTGCGAGGTTAGTCAACCAAAGAAGGCTTTCTGGAAAAGAGCTGCTTTAAGAACATCAGAAGCGCCCTGCTGGATCAGACCAACGGTCCATCTAGTCCAGCATTCTGTTCACACAGTGGCCAACCAGCTGACGACCAGGAACCCACAAGCAGGACACGGTGCAAGGGTACCCTGCCACCCATGTTTCCCAGCAACTGGTGTATACAGGCTTACTGCCTCTATACTGTTTTCAGGAGGCACTTAAAAGAATGCAGTGTTGCTGCATGCCTGACCTCCAGAGGCAGGGAGTTCCATAGGAAGGGAGCCACCACACTGAAGGTAGGCTTAAAAAGATAAACTAAAAAGTCTCTTAGTGCTAATTTACAGGTTGACAAAATAACATGGTGCTGTGTGTGTGTGTGTGTGTGCGTGCGTGTGCATTTTAATGAATTTTAAAATTTGTGCAAAAAGTATGTTTAAAGTGCTAGCGCGTAACTACTTCAAGAATTAAAGAAAGAGAACGCACACACGCAAAAGGCATTTTAGTGCAAATTAAGGTGTCTGGCACAATGATTAACTCATGCCAATGGGAAAGGCAATAATGGAGGTGTGTCAAATTGAATGCACAGGAATAGATTCACCCAGCCAATACGTCGCTGCCCACATCAAAACCGTACCTCTTTAGGAAGACAGAAGAATGACGCTACGGTTGATCTGCTCTGGGCGCAAGTGAGCTCCTGTTTCAGCTTAATTTGAATCCAACTCCTTGTATGGAAGCACTCAAGATCTCTTGGGCTCAGGAGTGTGGAATTGTAAAGCTTCCTTGACTCCCACATACTTTTTATTTTTTATCAACCATGAGCATCATCAGACCAGGGGGGGGGGGATCGCCTCTCCCTATAGTTGCTTTGGCATCTTGCTGCTGACCCACAATAGGGACCAGCAGCTTCCTCTTTCTTCGCCCGGAGAAGAAAGAGGAAACACAGCAGTGACCAAGTGGCCCATTCAGTGGCCGTTTTTATCCCGCTGCTTTCCCTGCACGTAGCAGGAAATGATGGCAAGTTTTACTTCAATAAAAAAAGTATTATTATTTTGTCTCAGAAAAAAGACCAGAAGGAGCAGAAGACACGTGGGAGGCGGACGGCATCGTCAAAAGGGCCCATGAAAAACCGTGAGTGGCCAGTAATGAGCGTGCAATAAAACACTCATCTGACGCCGCGTTATTTCCGTACTTAACGAAAATCGAAGTCATTTTCTAAATTCACACCTCTTCGCAATGACACTTGCAATAATGCTCATTCACAAAAACTGTAGATTCCTTGATCCTAATCTGCAATCCTTCCAAGAAACTCTCCCGGAAGCCTTCGGTTTTCTCCACTTTTGAGAAGGGATTTCTCTTTGGAGATCTCACTTCCCTGCACTGGAACCAGCCGATCAAGTCCCAAGCTGCCGCTGGACTGGATCTCCTTTGGTGCTACGAAACGACACAGGGTGAGAAAGAGAGAAACAGATCATGCATATCAAAGAGCAATGTTGCCGGCTGCGCACTCATCATTTTTGCTTGTTCCACCCTTATTTTCTTTGTTGTTTATAACACTTTTGATTATAATCTTAACTTCCTCCGAAGATTTAATGGGGTGGGATAAAAGAATAATTGGCGATAGACAGACTACAGGCTCCCAATGCTGTCTTGGGGGATCCAAGCAGAACTCCTGCCCTTCCAGACTTCTCCATTTCACCGCAAAAGAAGCTGCTGTTAATACTTTTATTGGCCAGTGTACAATTAAAACAACAGTATTTCAAGCTTTCTAGTTAAAAAATAAGCCCATTCACATTCTAATATCTTGATGCGGCCGAAAGAAATAACACACAGCCATATGCCGAGCCACGGTCGGGGGGCGGGGTGGGGGGATGTGTCCAATTTTACAGAGGGAAGTCCTCTATTTGAAGGGCTGCCTAGCAGTGGAGGCTGGTGGCTCTGATATTGGTGGGGCGGTGAATCTGTTCTGGGTTTCATCTAGAACTAGTCAGAACTCTAAAGGAGCTATCCAAGGTGTGAAGCATCTCAGAGTGCTCCTTCAGAGTTCTGATTGAAACCTGGAGCAGATTCACCACCCCACTAGTATGGACCCACCAGCCTCCACTGCTGCCCAGTCCAAGTCCAGCTTGACAATAAAGAATCATAAGAAGGAAAAAAATAACAGGAGCTTTGAAGTTCCCCATCCACATTTAGGCATCTGGGCAGAAGAATTGAGCAGCAAGCAAGTACAGAGGTCCCCAGGTCAGTCTTCCCCACTGTGTGATGTATTGCACTTCCATTTATATTAACATATGCAAATATTATGCAAATCTGTCCTCTTTTTTAACGATGCATAAGTGGCCACCCTATGGTTGAGTGCAATGCACGCTCAGGAGACCATGGGCCAAATGTTCTTCCATCTTTTTGCATTCCTGATGCCAGCAGTGTTGGATTTCGTTTCTAACTGGCACAAGACTGGCAAAATATTTCTATACACCTAGAGCCTTTCTACAGCTGGCACTTATTGTGCACTCGTGATTCCTCACTCACAGTAGTTTGCGGGTGCCTTACATGACGTTGTCATCATCCAGGGCCTCTCCTGTGCTTTGCAACCATTATGGCATTTTTATATAAAATGAGGAAAGTCTGGTATTTTAGTGACTGGTGGCATGAAAACCTGGTGTATTTGTGCAATTCCACTATCCCACAGCACCACCTAGTGGTTCTGTAATGGAACAGAAAGAAAGGCAGAGAAAAACTTGAAAAGCACTTGTAAAGGAGCCGATCTTAACCCACAACAAATCTGGAAGCAGAAGCATTGGTACAGTGATGGGTTACACACCTCTCGCAGAAAAGCCCCCAGAGGCCATGTCTATCCGATTTCAGGGTGAAGAAAACACAATATTAAATGAGGAAAGACAGTGCCGTTGTTGTATTATTTTCCGGCCCTGAAACAAGTTGGGAGTGTGGGGTTGGGGGGGGTGACACAGTTCTGCAAGTTTTTGGCATGTTTCAGGTTGAGCAATCAGAAAGTTGGCCATGATAAATGCCTATTGGCTAACCCTGGTGACAGCACTAACACACTTCTGCTGCAAATTTATGGGGTGGATTTGAAATGTTTCTAACAGCACAATCCTAAGTAAGAATATCTACTCAGAAATAAGTCCCACCTTGAATTCAATAATTCACAAATAAGTGCAGAGAAGATTGCAGCCTAAATGTTCTTGCGTAATGCAGGGGTGCACCACCCACGTCTTGCATGCAGCTCTCCACTGCTTCCAGAGCAGCCCGTGAAGCTAGTGGCACCTCGGATCAGCAGCTGATCAGAGATAAGAACTTTTCCCCTGCTGAGCCCTGAAAGAGGCTGCCTTTCTCAGGGTGATTCTGTCTTGCTTCCTTCTGAGTAGTTATGCAGCTTATGCTTACTTACTTCTGAGTAAGAAATTTGGATCCAAGCCCACATTTGCAAAGGTCAGTGTTTACATTTCCTTGAAAGAAGGCTAAAAGGCCCAATCCAGCCAAACACACGCCCTTCTAGGTCCCCCTGATTTCAATAGGAGACTGTTACGTCTCATGTTTAAATGTGTCCCATTAAAACACAGAGGGACAGGAAAGTCCTTAACTGTGGCTGTATCAGATCTTGCTATTAGCAGATTTAAAGCGATGTTAATGTGGGGAAATCAACATTTTACACCCTCGCCCTTAAAAAAAATCACTAAACCCAACAGCATCATATTAGGAAACATCATTAAGGGTGCATGTCTATGCGTGTTTAGATAGCAAAAAAATTCCTACAATTCCCTGTCTAAACATGCACAGGATTGCACCCTAGAAGAATGAATTAAGACAACCTTCCCCAACGGGATGACTTTCAGATTTGTGGCATTACAACTCCTATCATCCCCAGGGCATTGGATGGGGGAAGGCTGAATAAAGTTCATATAAAGGGCCAGTGGAGAGGTTGAAAGCAAACTAAAATCAGGAGATTTTCCTTAGGAATTACACACACACAAACATATATATATATATATATATCACATTTGCTTCTGCCAGAATTTTATTCCAGCTCTGTTACATATGTCCCAACATTCTACAGAATTTGTAGGTGCTATGTTGTCCCCTCTAGTTTAGAGATCCCGGAGATATTGCTTGGAGTTTATGATCTTATCCTAAAAGTTCTAAGAGCACTCCTCAACTTTAAAAAAACAACACACATTTGTTTGCTGTTGCCTGACAGATAAGGTGCTGTTTATTGCAGCGTGATGTAAGGGGGGGGGAAAAAACCCATGGGAACACATCCGCGCCTTCCATCACACGGTGCGGCCAGGCTCCAGCAGGACCACTTACTCAGCTGCTGCTCTCCACTCCTCGAGGGGACACGCTCCGCTCTCTGGCAATGTGGACAGGGAGTTCCACTCGCCGCCTGGCTTCTCCAGAGCACCCGCCTGCAGGTGTTCGCCAGAAAGACCCACATAATGGAAATTAATCAATCAGGCTGACAGCTTCCGGAAGTTGCCATGCAACTGTATCCTGCCTTCTGGGCACTGCCGGCAGGTTCTGAGGGTGTGCGGGTGGAGGAGGTTTCACTGAAGTCAAGTTCTTGGTAGAGTCTTGCGTGGGTGGAGTTTCTGTGGGACTTGGAGGAATGGAGGCCCTCTCGCCCTCTCTGAGGTATGAAGGAACTGCTCCTCAGGAAGCTGAGGTGAGCTTTGAGGGCTCAACCACCACCACCACCACCACCTCCTTCTCCTCACTGAAAACAATCCTCTGTCCAGGTGTTTTCATGCTCCCATTACTAAAAATAATAAGTCTGAGCACAGATGGCTTCTTTCAAGGGAATGTCAGAAGCCGAGGTGGACAACCGGTGAATCTGATTCTAAGTCCTCCCACCGAGATAATAAAGAGGTCTGCAATAGGGCTGTGACTGGATCCAGAGCGGATCAGGCTGATTAGAACCTCTGGATCCCAGATCTGGATTGGATCTGGCCAGATCAGATCCGCAATCCAGATCCGGTCACAGCACTCCCTCCTGCTCTCCCTGCTCCCTCCCTTGCCCCCACTCACCTGCTGCCTCCCCCGTTTCATCCTGCCTCCTCGCTGTGGGCCGGCCTTTTTCCCGCTTGTGCCAGGTGATGACATCATCCGCCGCAACCAGCAAATGTGGCACTCTAACCAATTAGAGTGCCGCGTTTGCCAGTCGCGGCAGGTGATGTCATCACCCGGCACGAGCAGGAAAGTGGGCAGCCCAGAGCGAGGAGGGAGGACGATGGCAGGATGACACGGAGGGCACAGCAGGTAAGCAGGGAGAGTGGGGGGAGGGAGGGAGAGAGCGGGAGGGAGTGCTGTGAACGGATCCGGAATAGATCAGATCGAGCCCGATCCGATCCGAGTCGGATCGGGCCCAATCTGGACCTCACAGATGGGGATCGGGATCGGATCGTGGGGTCCATTCACAGCCCTAGTCTGCAGTGCAATCCACAAAAAGCTTTATTCAGTAAATAGGTACCTCTTCACACCTGAAGGGAGTGTGATTACTAGGATCTATTCTCTAAGCTTAATTAACTTAACAAAGCAAGGCAGTTGACTATCACCATGCCTGACAGGATTTAACCAGAGCCCTCCTTCAGGGAGGGTCTTTAAGCTGTAACCTCTGCCGTGTGGCTAGTCTAGCGGACTGCCTTCTACCTCCTCTCAATTTCACCTGCTTGACCCTGCAGCGGACTCTGGGGCCTGTCAATTCCAATACTCCCTCCCTCTCTGACAAATGCTGAGTTCCCAGGAAGGGAAAGTAGGGGGGAGATGATCTCTGAGCCTCCTGTTCGATAAGTTCCTGGGAAGATCCCACCTTGAGTCCTAGAGAGTCTTGGAGAATTCCCTCCCCTATTCCTATCACAGCTGGTCTTCTTCAGCCTCCCAGTTCAATTCGGGATCCACATCAGGGAGACCGGGCCTGATCCTAACAGAAACTACCTCAAGATTGTCAATACTGCATTTAGGGAGGAAAAATCCAGATGCAGAAATCCAAGGTGGATGGATGGCACCTGACCTGAGCACAGGACATGCGAAAGGGATCTTGAAGTTTAAATACACTGGGACACCCCCCCAAAAAAATGGTCAGTCTAATTAACCTAAAGACCAAGTCCTATGAGAAAAGGCTGAAGGTGCTGGATATATTTAGCCTAGGGAGGAGACCACTAAGAGGCAATAGGATAGCCATCGCATAGTCAGGCATGGTCCAAAAGTAGATCTCCAGAGGTTTTGGACTTCAACTCCCAGCATTCCTGACCATTGGCCATACTGGCAGGGGCTTCTGGGAGTTGAAGTCCAAAACTACCAGATCTACCTTCTGCCCAGCCCGGGATACACAATGGAGCAAATTAGTTTTCTGTTGCTCCAAAGGGAAGGGCGCTGATTTACTGGTAGGCAGGACAAGGAATCAGGCCGGTACCTGCTAAATTGGGACCCGTTATCTTAAAATGTCTGCAGGAAATGAGGAGATGAAGCCATCCCATGTTCCAAGCACAGAGGCCCAAATGCCTTAACCAGCTTTGCTCTCCTCTGAAATAATTTGCTATAGTCCCTCCCTACCAAGCATATGATCCTCAGTCCAAGATTGCTGATATGCCTGATCCGATTCATGGTGAATGAAGACGTGCCCAGGTGGTAACGCTGCACATCATTTTCCACTGCTTGGCAAGAACAGCATTGCCTTTTTGTCCTAGCAGGTTGTTTAGCTTATAAAACCAGAGCTCTCACCCAAATGCCACTCCGTTGGTCACCCAGTTTTGCAAAACAAAGATGTATCTGTGTCCAGCATCATGGGAAGTTCCCTCCATAGAAATGGAGCTTGCTAAGAATAGCTGCTGTAACTTTTCATAAGCGTCAAATACTGGAACATACAAAGCATGCACTCCAAATCTTCCCTACTGGCCGGAATAGTCCTTTCCTTTCCTTTTCCCGGGTACCTATCCATGGCAATTCAGAGACACACTTGATGATTGCTTGTCACGTATATATATATGGGCCTTGTTCCTTTAAACCAGCAGCTACTAGGCTGGCTACTTACGCATCACCTGACTAAACCAGACTACAAAGGAAACTGCACTAGATAAAATTGGACTGGACATCCCTTCAAATTGAGGATGCCACCATGATAACTGGAATGTTGCAGATCCCCTATTTTCAATAATGCAATATTGGAGAGTGTGGTGTCATAGTCAGAAAGGGTATCTCCGAGCATATGCTAGCGGATGAAGACCCCTTCATCTTCAGAGGTCCGTGGGAAGCAGCTGTTCTTGCTTTTAGTCAAGGTGTTGGAGGGTTTTTTCTTTCTATTTTGAACTGTTTTTTTTAAAAAAAACTTGCCACAGCTTCAGGCAACAGCCATCTTTCCAGGGAGGAAAGGATGGCTCCTCCCGTGAGCAGTGGATGGGGGCAGCCATCTTTTCAAGAAGGAATGGATGGTGCCTCCTATGGGCAGTGCATGGAGGCAGCCATCTTTTAAGGGGCAGCCATCTTTTCAGGAAGGAAAAGATGGCTCCTCCACAGGCAGTGCATGGGGGCAGCCATCCTTTTCCCAAGAGTGCTCCCGCCAGCGACATTACCTCATCATGCAGCAGAATTTCCATTGCCGTTCCAGCCAGGAAAGCAGCAGTACTGCTGTGATGCTATGATAACACATTTTTATTTCTTTTTACAGTTAGCAATAGGAGGAGGAGCCACTTCATTAAAAATTAAGAACATCTTCCCCCCACCCTGAAAGTGGCATGACATCAACCCTCGTGAAAGTCACTGAGCAGTTTCCACCGCACACACCTTTGCAGAGGGGACGGGAGGGTTCTCAGCTCAACCCTGGTGTAAAGTAACCAGTCCCACATTAAACAAAATAAGCCCAATGCTTCATGATGTTAGAAGCCTAGGATGAATCATGAAAAGAGAAGGCATCACCAGAAGAGAAGGACACCGATTTGCACAACATGTCCACGTGCTAATTTATATGTACAGATGCGATTTTAGAACTAATTGCTATAACTTAAATAGGAATGCAATATATCTTGCCATAGAGTGGAAGACTGTCTGTCACCAGGTGAGCTGAGTACCTGCCTATTAAGTCTGCTGTTCAGGTACTAAGTGTGGAAGGGAAACCGTTCTTTGGGTTCTTGATCTTTAAAGTGGAATTGTACAGGATAGCCTTTCAAATAGGATAGCCTTTCAAATAGAGGACAGGCCTCTGGCAAACATCAGATAGAAGACAATTCAAATAGAGGACTGTCTCCCATGAAAGAGTATGATGGCCAACCTGTAGAAGCCATAGCTACAGCTAGTACACAGCTAGTAGCTTTGATGTGGCTCTTAAATCTATAGTCAGATCACTTGGCAGAAATATTTCCATTTATATTCATTCCTAACATTAATTTTAAAATAGGAGCAGGGTTGAGTCTTCATGCTCTGTCTGACTAATATGTGTGCATTTGGTTCAACTTTGTTCTTATTTCACAATATCCAGCCTCCCTCTCTCTCTGTCTCTCTGAACTTTCTGGAGTCGTCTTTGTTAGATGGATCACGGCTTGATTCATTGTTCCCGAGAGTCTTAACACAGTACATAAAATATTCCTAACTTATTTTTCTTTATTTTCATTCCCTCCTTTGGCTCCTCACTGATTCATTTCTTTTGCTATGCAACATAAAATAAATATTCGCAGACAGGGGTTGTAAAAACTGGGCAGTAGTAGGGTGACCATATGGAAAAGAGGAGAGGGCTCCAGTATCTTTAACAGTTGTATAGAAAAGGGAATTTTAGCAGGTGTCATTTGTATGCGTGCAGCATCTGGTGAAATTCTCTCTGCATCACAACAGTTAAAGCTGCTGGAGCCCTGCCCTCTTGACCAGATACAAAAGAGGGCAGGGCTCCTGCAGCTTTAACTGTTGTGATGCAGAGAGAATTTCACCAGGTACTGCATGCATACCAATGACACCTGTTGAAATTCCCTTTTTCATACAACTGTTAAAGATTCAGGAGCCCTGTCTTCCTTTCCATATGGTCACCCTAGGCAGTAGAATGGAGCAGGTTTTCAATGTTGTTTTCAGGGATCACTGCATTTCATTTTATTCAACCACTGATAGAGGATTGGGGCTTTCTCTCTTCCCTAAGTCTATTCTTTTTTCCCCCTTCTTCCATGGCTTTACTCTGCTTTGAATTCCATTTCTACTAGGATAATTCCTTTCATGCCTTCTGGGACTAAAGCATACATTGTTTGCTTTACATTTTTCCAGCTGAAATGCATCTTTCTCCCTGCCACATACACAGGGCCCCTGAGTCAGAGAAGGGAAGATTAAGGGGAGACAGTTTTCAAACCCCTGAACATGAAGCAGAAGATGACACAGAGCTGCTCCCTGTTGGCTCCAGAGGGCATGTCTAGAGCTGAGGAATGGAAATTGCAGGGGAGCAGATTTTGGCTAAACATTACAACTGTTCAACAGTGGAGCAGTCTGTCTCAGGAGGTGTTAGGCTCTCCTTCACTGGAGATATTGAAGGTAGTTTTATGTGGACTACATTAGCAAGACTCTGTGTATATTGGGGTGATGGGTGGGGAGATTCAGGAATGAACGGGAGGCTTTTGCAGCAATACCTGTCTAATTTGTACTGTCCGGGAGTTTCAGAGAGTGGGCACTGGGATACTAAAAACCTTACTCCAAGCTATCATGGACCAGACCTCTGAAATCTTGGGCACCAGCTGGAGGGTCTCTCTTGATGAAAGCAGCAACCAAACAGGCAGGTAGGGAGTTAAGCATCCTGGACCTGAGTTGTTTAAGGCTATGTAAACAAGCACAAAGACCTTGAACCTGGCCCAAATGCATATAGGCAGCATAGATGTAATATGCTGGTGATAAGCCACTCCCCTTGGCTGCAGCATTCTGTACCAACTGCTGCTCCACTTCAGGCAGCCCCACCTAAAGTGCATTGCAGGAATCCAATTTGGAGGTTACCAATGCATGGTCCACAGCTGTTGTGCTATCCCTGTCCAAGAAGGTCCGTAACTGTCGTACCCCACAGAGCTGGTAAAAGGCACTCCTAGCCATCAAAGACACCTGGGCCTCCAAGAATGGTGCTGGATCAATGCCACCTTCAGGGGGAGTGTACCCCCATCCAAAGCAGACAGCTGACCCAATTCCCCAACTCAGGAACCAATCACCAACAGAGCGGCCATTTTGCCAGGATTCAGACTGTGTTTACGAGAGTGTCCTCACCTCTCAGAAGTACACTGTAGAAGAGCAGTCCTCAACCTGGTATCCCTCCAGATGTGCTGGACTACAACCCCCATCATCCCCATCAAATGCCCCTGCCAGCTGGGGATTATAGGAATCCAATACATTTGGTTGGCACCAGACTGGGGAAGGCTGTTATAGATTAGATGGACCAATGTTCTGACTCAATGTACAGTGGCTTCCTATCTTGGGAAAGGCCATGGCTCAGTGGTAGGCCCCCTGTTTTGCATGCAGAAGGTCCCAAGTTCAATCCCCAGTATTTCCAGGTAGGGCAGGAGAAAAGCCCTCTGGTGAAACCCTGGAGAACCATTGCAGCCAGCCAGAGTCGACAAAAATGAGCTAGATGGGTCTTGGGTTTGACTCAGGGTTAAGCAGCTTCCGATGTTCTTGGATGACCAGTTTACCAGATGGAAATAGGCCCATGGGGACAAGTTGAGCAAAGGTAAGTTGTATGTGTTGACCTTTCATCGGAAATCCTTCCGCCCTTCTGAATGCTGTGTATGCGCACACGCCGAGGGGATCGTCCCCTAATAGGAACAAAGGAAGAGGATCATCAGGCCGGTTTGTTCTGACCACAACATGCCAGGGCCTCATCCTACTACCCGCATCTCCTCAATTCATGATCTAATCCCAGTGTGCTACGATGACAGATGGATCCATGGTTAGTCAAATGTGCACCTCCACACATCCGAATTGCCTCACTGAGGCAGCTGGCTGGAGTCCCGCAGCAGCAGTTCTCCCTCTTGGCAGAGCACCACCCAGCCTCCTAGCGGGTGTCAACATTCCCACATATTAACCGCATCCCGACCCAAACTCTGAGATCAAACGAGGGTGTCCACCCAATTCTACCATCCTTGCCCTGAGGCAAAATCAATGGGGAACAAAGGGAATGTTGGCATAGTGGTTTGTAGATTGCCAAAGACCAATTCAACTGGAAACGTACGTCAATGTTATTATAATATACCTCCTTTCCACATGCTGTGCTCAAGGCAGTTTAACTACGAAAGTAACCAAAACATTTAGCAATATCCCAGCGCAGTGTCTTGATACATAATATGCAATAAACCGATTCATAATAACAGGGAAATAATAGACAAACCTATAAATCATTAAAACAAGTCATCCAGCTATCACTAAGCAGCAAAGCCAATTGTATAACAATCCATAACTGGTAGATCATAACAGTATTTCATACAACTCAATTAGAGCCTCAAACAATAAGAAACACACACTCCTGTCTTTCAATAGTCCTGATGGCGATGCGCTACCTCCAGGATCAGAGGCAGTAAGCCTATATACACCAGTTGCTGGGGAACATGGGCAGGAGGGTGCTGTTGCACCATGTCCTGCTCATGAGTTCCCAGTCAAAAACTGGTTGGCCACTGTGTGAACAGGGTACTGGACTATATGGACCCTTGGTCTGATCCAGCAAGGTTCCTCTTGCGTTCTTATGTTTTAATAGATTAAAAAAAATGCCCAACAGCACATGGTGAACAAGGCAAGGAATATGAAATTAAGATCAACCAATAAAATCGATGGCAAATGCGTAAGTGTAGTGAATACATATTTAATGGCCAATAAGACTAGGGGTGACATCCAATGCTTCCACTCTACTTATGCCATTGATGTAGTGTTAGTGTAAGCAACCTCTATCACCACACCTCAGAAAATAATCGCTCAAGTTTACGCTCCCAATGTTGGGTTAGAAGTCCCTTACACTAGTGTTGCATCAATGACATCAGCAGAGGCAGTTCTCTATTGGGGGCAGTGGCCCTCCACCTGTCCCCCACCTACTTACTTGTGGTAGAGAGATCTGCCCACATCCAGGTACGTGTGCAGCGCCCGAGTGCCACACATGATCTCCTCCTGACCTCAGGCAAGCACCTATTGAACATCTGCCCTGCCCTCTGCCCTCTTCACCCCAATGGGCACTGGCCAGCACTGGGCATAAGTGGAGCAGCAGCACTGGATACTGCCTTATATCAGAGGATGGTTATAACGGACACCCCATGATGTGAAAATCAAAAGGGCGTCAGAAGCTGCCTTAAACTGAGTCGGTATCCTGACTTATACTGAGACCATTGGTCTGTCTAGCTAAGTATCATCATCAGTGACCGCCAGGAGCTCTCCACATTTTCAGACAGGATTCTTTTCTGGCCCTAGCTGGAGATGCCGGGGGATTGGACCTAGGACCTGAATTTCTCACTGCTTGAATTCCCGAGGCTTAGTACCTTGCAACATGTCTGTGCATGCTTCAGCTCAGCCACTGCGCATGCTGGGCACCACACTTACTGCAGCCAGTTCTGGGCTCCACACTTCTAGAAGGATGCAGAGAAGCTGGAGGGGGTTCAGAGGAGGGCAACCAGGATGATCAGGGGTCTGGAAACAATGCCTTATAGGGAGAGACTGAAAGAACTGGGCATGTTTAGCCTGGAGAAGAGAAGACAGAAGGGAGACATGATAGCACTCTTCACATACTTGAAAGGTTGTCACACAGAGGAGGGCCAGGATCTCTTCTCGATCATCCCAGAATGCAGGACCAATAAACTGAGACTCAATCCAGACAAGACGGAGGTACTGTTTGTGGGTGGTTCATCTGTCCAGCTAGGTAATAATCATAATCATAATAATCATAATCATCTTAATCATCATAATCATCATAATCATCATAATAATAGAAATAATTTATTTCTTACCCGCCTCTCCGTTTGGATCGAGGCAGGGAACAACAATATGATAAAATACATAAAACTGATTAAAACATGACACGCATTATTAAAACTGCATTAAAACATCCTAAAACATCCTAAAATGTTCACCCTGTTCTGGAGGGGGTTGCACTCCCCCTAAAGGATCGGGTCCATAGTTTGGGGGTGCTCCTGGATCCAGAACTGTCACTTGAGGCACAGGTGGTCTCAGTGGCAAGGAGCACCTTTTACCAGCTTAGGCTGATCTACCAACTGCGCCCTTATCTGGGCAGAGATAGCCTAGCTACAGTCATCCATGTTCTGATAACCTCTCATCTGGATTACTGCAATGCGTTATATGTGGGGCTGTCTTTGAAAATTGTCCGGAAACTTCAACTGGTGCAAAACAGGGCAGCCAGACTGTTAAGAGGGACTGGCCAACAAGACCATATTACGGCAGTCCTTTTCCAGCTTCACTGGCTGCCGGTCCAGGTCCAGGCCCGATTCAAAGTGCTAGTATTAACATTCAAAGCCCCAAATGACTTGGGGCCAGGTTATCTGAAGGAACACCACCTCCCATATGTGCCTGCCCGGACCCTAAGATCATTTACAGGGGTCCTTCTCCGTGAGCCCCTGCCAAAGGAAGTGAGGCAGTGGCTACCAGGAGGAGGGCCTTCTCTGCTGTGGCACCCTGGCTGTGGAATGAGCTCCTAGAGAGGTTCGCCTGGCACCTACAGACACCAGGTGAAGACCTTTTTATTTTCTCAGCATTTTAACAGTTTATCAGTTTAATTTTTAACTTTGCTGTTTTAAATCTGTATTTTAAATTGGTATTAATTTTTGCATTGCTGCTTGGTTTTATCCTGCTTGTGTTCTTATATTGTATTTTTATACTGTCGTTGTTTTATATTTTGAATGGTTTTTATGGTTTTAATTTTGTAAGCCTCCCGGAGAGCTTTGACTATTGAGCGATACTTTACTTTATTGTAGTCTATAGACCATAAAAGAGCATACAAAATTTAAAATTTGCATCAACAGCTGTAAACAATTGATCAATTAAGAACCCACCAGTTGTACTCTATACAAAGTAGTAAGATATAAGAATTTGGCAACTTGATTTGTGACCATTTTGTCCTTGGCCTGTAGAAGTATAGTGGTAAGAGACTCATGCAAATGCCCAGAATAACCCTGGAGGATTGGTCTCAGGAGATCGTTTCTAATACCATTATAGAACTCACAACTGAGAAGCACATGGGAGACTGTCTCTACCTCAGAGCTAGAGCAGGGGCAGTATAGAAATGCAATCAGTCAATCAATCAATCAATACCATTAGGCAGAGCGAGGCGGCTGTCTTAAGTGACATGCAAAACGGTGGTGGTGGCAGCAGCCCTTCCCAGCTGTTCCCCTCTGATGGAAGAGGAAACTAGATATGTCACATGGCCTGGACTGGGGCCCCTGAACTAGACTTCTGCCTCAAGTATGTTGGAGATATTATCCATCAGTAATGTTGAAGTTAGGTTCAACTACAAGTCCAGTCAGCTTGTGTATGTCGAATTGGGGTCAGGGAGTTCCATTTTGTCCTTTGACTCGGACAACGACGTCTCCTTGGCCAACTCTGACTAGGTGTGAGGCCCAAGGGAAGAGGACTGTAATATGGCGCTCACTATCTGTTCTGGGTCTCGTCAGACAAGGCAATCACATCAGGACCTTGAACAGCACACTACCGGCTGGAGCACTCTCCCATCTGGAGTTGTTGTCCCAGCAGAGGACTGCAGTTAGGGATGGACGAACTCACCTCCGTCTGCACCACATGCCACTCACTTCCTTTATGCCAGCATTCCCTTGTTTGAAACCTTCTTACTTGCAGCATTTCCCAGCCGCTTAGATTTTGTTTGTTTGTTTGTTTGTGGCTCTCCAGTTGGTTATTAAGTTTGAAGCTTATGGCTGATTTTTGTTTTTTTGCTTTGCGTTTTGGTATTGTTATTTGAGTTCTCAATTATTGTCGACTTGCTATTTGACGCTGCTTTCATATTTTTTAGCCACTTTGGACATCTCCATGCAGAGTGTGCATGTGTGTGCATGTGTGTGTGCGTGTGTGTACGAGGGAGGCAGCTTACACATTTGTCTCATAAATACATATATCATTAGTTTCATTAGTTTAGGATTAGCTTAAGACATAATAAAAGGATGAAAGTAGAGGGTGGAAATAATGGGACAAAAATGAATACTCACGCTCAGGTTCTATCCAACCCAACACCCTAGCTGTTAGGTACTCTGTGGTTTGGCCACAAACCTCATAATCAAAGGCTGGGACATAAGAGCTAGTCATCTAGTGAGCCATCTGGGACTATGGGCGATCAGGCTTCAAAGCTGTCAACCAACACAGAAGGTAAAACGGTGCAATAGTGTGGGTGGCCGTGTGTCCTTCTTTATAGAAGAGTGTCCTCTCTTGGCAGGGCTGTCAGAGGACAGTTCTCTGTCTAACAACATCCTTTATTTGAAGGGCTCTCTGGTCCAAGGCTGTTTTAAAGATAAAGAATCATGAAAAAGGGAAAGCAGAGGCTATGAAGTTACTCATCAGTCATCAACACTTAACAGTTGGACACCAGTCTGAGCAGCAGGCAGACTGGTCACATAGTCACAGTCATCCCCACTATAGTGAGATGTATTGCTTCTATTTAAATCATACTAATTAGTTTTACATATAACTTCACATTATGCACATTTTCTGTGGGCCCTTCTCCAGGTGCCTCCTTGGAGGGAGGCTTGGAAGGCAACAACAAGGGAGAGGGCCTTCTTAGTGGTGGCCCCACAATTGTGGAATGATCTCTCCAATGAGGCCTACCTGGCCTCAACTTTGTTAATTTTTCAGCACCAGGTTAAAACTGCTCTCTTCTCTCAGGCATTTGGCAGCATATAATGAGTTTTTAATCAGGTCCTGGATTGCCTTTGGCTGATCGTTTGTAGATATCTGGTGTGTGTGTGTGCCATCTCTTTATGTTTTTATGCAAATAGCTTTTGTACTTTGTATAATGCATTTTACTGGTTTTTAATTTGTGAGAACTGCCTAGAGAGCTTCAGCTACGGGGCAATATAGAAATGTAATAAATGAAATGAAATGAAATTTGCGTCCTCTTTGGTTCTCTTTTTTGGGGGTGATGCATTTCCTCTTTTTTGGGCCTTGCTTAAGCAGCCACCCTAACAAACACTGTTTCCCTGTGATAGGCAGCAGGGTGTTGCTTCTGGATCAGCCAGGCCCAGAAGAAAAACCAGCAGTCTGGTGTTCTGCCCTGTCCCAGGCTGCCCTGCCTTTTGCTCGGTCCTTTCTGCTCTGAACTTGGTTGCGCTTCGGTCTCCAGCAATGTACCCCCAGGACTCTGGATTGCCATTACCAGGGCTTTCATTGCAAGCACATTCACAAATCACAATAAATTCAGGAGTGGGTAAGAAACTAGTGCAGGGATTTCATATACCAGGGAATGAAACGTTATTGCGGTTAGAATGCCGCAGGGGAAATAGAATTCCCTGCCAAAATAGAAGCACCGTGACCAGGACGAAAGATGTCTGGATCCCAGCAAATTATTAATTGCTCATTGAAGTCAGATTTTTTTTTAAAAAAGTCCACATGACGAAACCTACACCACAACTAGCTTAATAGTTATTCCCTCTCCCCAAAGAATTCTCAGCACCCTCCAACTTCAATTCTCATGCTTCCTCGGGGACAGACATGACAATTCAACAGGCACATATAAGAGATGTACGTTTGCACTGTGGATATACCCTGGAGGATCAAGCCAGGCTGGAAAAAAAAGCCTTTGAATTACTGATTAAGCATGGATAAGATGCAACTGTACAGGATTCTCCTGTATTAGCCCATGTTAAGGTAGGACTGTGAGAGCAACCCTCCAAGCATCTATTACCACACATGCTTCTCACACACACACACACCCGTGCTGCTGCAGTGCTTCCAAACTGTGCGCAGGCCCCTTTCAATCATTTTGCTAGCGTAGGGTGACCTCTGCAGGCAGCTGATCTTATCAGGAATTGTTTTATGCTTAACCAAGCAGTCATTACAGACAATAATATGAAAAGCCTTCGCCGACGCAGATTTGGAAAGTCGCACGTTTCTCCTGCTGCTAGATGCGAGCTCAAACAACATCCTGTCCCTACATGACTCAGGCAGGAGGGAAGGATACACCAAGTCACTTTTGTGCATGGGGAGGCCACGGCATATACGATCGCGTGCTTTCAAAGTTGGAGGGAAAGGTTACGGCATAAGGAGGTGGAGGGCTTGAGGACGCATAGAAATTCATCGCAAGACACCAAGCACTTAGATACAAGCAACCAAAGGCTCGGATCGCACGTTAAAGTGGCAGTTCCGTGCTTGGAATCCTCTGCTTTTGCTTTGACAGAAAGCAGGCAAGGAACCCACTTTGGATCAGGGCGGTGGGGCGTGGGAGCAAATGGGGGAGGATCCACCTCCCCTGCACCACAGCCTCAAATTGAATAATCTCCATCCTGTCGTTTCTGCTTTCTTTTATAATAGAAAAGGATTGAGGGCGTTCTAATCGTAGAACTGCCCCACCACTCAGGGTGACCCTAACGTATTGGTCTATCAGCAGCGGCAACTTTTCTACTCCTTAAATGAGAAGGGGGGGGGAAATCCCCCAAATTCACTCTCCTTCAAACATGCTAGAGCCCTTTCCTCTTTAACATCTGGAGAAGGAGAAAGGGGGGCACACAACAGTCCAGTGGAGGCTGCTGACTCTGATAGCAGCAGCGTGTCAAATCCTCCCCGGGTTTCAGTCAGAAACAGTCAAAACTCGAAAGGAGCTGCCCAAAGTGCTCCCAGAAGCCCTTGCTAGCATAGCCAATGGTCAGGTCAGTCCAAAAGATCTGGAGACCTACATCCTGCCCACCACTGCTACAGAAAATGTGATGTGCTACCACCACCACCACAAAAACAAAATGTCAAGTCGATGAGCCTAACAATGGGTTGTGGTTATCTGATCCAGCCTCAGGCTGAGTCGCAATTATTTCCAAAATGGCTACTGTCCTGCTAAGCAGAGTGGGAATTTCATTCGATGCCACTTCTGCTCCACGCTTTCCCCTGCTCAGGGAAAGGAAATTTATTGTAATGGATTTCAGGCATCCAGAGAAAAGGAGCCAAGCCTTTTGTACGGAAGATTCTCTGTAGTCCACCAACCAGTGTGCTTGCTAGTCTTTCTCCACAGAAAGGAGACTTCCATGTCCCTACTGCGAAATGGAACCATGCAGCAATATCGTGCATACGGTGCCAAGGTATATCACCATATTGCTAAAGCATTCAAGCTGCTACTGCCATGCAAGTGGTACCAGGGAAGTTGAGGTAGGAGTTGTTAAACCCCCCTAAAAGTAAATGGTGCCAGGCACAAACAAAGAGCAGAGAAGGGAGCTGCAGGAGAAAGCCCCAGATGCCGCTTTGGCACTTTATCAGCAAATTCATTTTGCTGTATAGTGACTTTAACGGTATAGCTTTAGCGATATAACAAATTAGTGATTTTGTGATATAGTATTTGGAGACTTTGGAGATTTAGAGATTTAGATTTAGCGATTTTAGAAAATTAGGCATCTAAACCCTAATCCTTTAGTTTGGAGGGGTGGAGAAGGACAGAAGAATAAATTACAGTGAGTGGAAAGTACACAAACCTGACCTGTATCTGCGCAGGATACTGCAAAATGACGGAAAAGCGCAACAACGGGGAGGGATAGGGAGCCATCCCTGGACCGAGGTCACAGCCAGGTGAAAGCTGCACCCCCCATCATTCTGGATTTAATCTGGAGGAATGAGGCACACAACAGCTGAACTACATGGAATCAGCATTAAGGGGGAGGGACACGGAATATAAGTCCTCTGCAAAAATGTGCCTTTTCCAGAGGGGCCACAAGGTCATGTGTCATGAATGACCCAACACCGCTCCCCCTCCACATGAAGTCGGCCACCTGGATTGGCCTGAGATTCACAAACTTGTTCCGCAAAAGACCGGGAAAATGTTAAGGCAGAGCAAATGTGTATCTCGACTCCTTGTA
Organism: Anniella stebbinsi; assembly: GCA_029215795.1. Taxonomy (NCBI): domain Eukaryota; kingdom Metazoa; phylum Chordata; class Lepidosauria; order Squamata; family Anniellidae; genus Anniella; species Anniella stebbinsi. The sequence goes on from JARDYH010000007.1 coordinate 86,289,471, forward strand.
CGGTATTGTATTTTGCACTGTCTTTTGGTTTGGGAAAGACTCCGGGCGGCAACGAGTGTGAAATGGGATTGTGAACAGAACCTTGCTTCCCACCATCCGGCTAACAATGTCCCCTTTCAGGGCAGCAAAGATCCCCAGGCCTCCATCCTTGCTACCACACCTCTCAACATGTGATCACTCTGATCTCAGCGTGAGAACCAAAGGGAGATGCTGAGAACCTCATCTGACTTCGCTTGAAGCAATCTGCCCCACAACCATCCTATACATACACACATCCACTAATAGTATTCTCATGTCTCCGAAGGCTGGTCCTTGTGGGCACTGTGCCAGATCCATTTCAAGGAATTAAGCAGGAGTGGGTATCCCCTTTCACAAAATGGGGGTCTCCATAAAAGAACTTCGGGGTGGGGCATGAGGGCTCCAGCCAGCCTTTTGGACCAGAAGGCTGCCTGCCATGCGCCAAGGTCGCAAAAGCAGATGGCACGCTTGGCCTACAATGTGGTGAGCCCCCAAACCCTGTCTCTCCCTAAGACGCATGGAACTCAATGGCATGATCACTTTATCAGATAAATTTGCTTGTACCAAATAAAGATCTTGCAGGGTCAAAAAGACTGTAAATGTACTCACGTGTGCTATGGTTAAATTTCTTAGTGTTCACCATTACTTGGAAAAAAGTCGATCCATCCATCAATGGGGTTGTCCCCAAAAAACCACCACCACAACCACCACATCTTGAGAGCCAAACCAGACAAGATATTTAAAATGGGTCAATGCATTTAACATGCCGAGTTTTTTCCTCTCTCTACATAGCAGCCGGGGGGTAGGGGGGTGGGTAGATCAAGACCACCGTATACGGAGCAGGGGTTAACCTCCTCATCACCACTACCACATTCCCCCTCCCCTCAAAGCTGCTATTCACACCGGAAGGGAAGTGTCCAGTCTTTCCTCTCCCATGACTAATAACATACTGCTGGGGGGGGGGGGGGGTGGCGGTGATTTTTCAGAGAGATAACAGCACATTGGGAAACATAAGAACATCAAAAGACCACTGCCAGATCAGACCCAGGGTCCATCTAGTCGAGCACTCTGTTCACACAGTGGCCAAATAGCCGTCAACCAGGAATCCACAAGCAGAACATGGGTTCAACAGCACCTTCCCCCCCATGTTCCCCAGCAGCTGATGTACTGGAGGCAGCACATAACCGCCAGGGCTAGTAGCCATTGATAGCCTCTTCTCCAGGAATTTATCCAACCCCCTTTTAAAGCCATTCAAATTGGCAGCCATCACCACATCTTGGGGTTGTGAATTCCATAGTTTGACTATGCACTGTGTGAAGATGTCCTTCTTTTGTTCTGTCCTGAATCTCCCACCAATCAGCTTCATGGGATGATACTGGGCTCTAGTATTATGGGAGAGGGAGAAAAATGTCTCCCTATCCACATTCTCCACCATGCATGATTTTGTCAGGTCTCCCCACCCTCACCTCCTCAACAAACACCTCCATCTCCTCTCAAACCATGGTCCTGATCCTGACGACCTAAACCTCAACAGCTCAAGAGCCAAGTATACAAGGCCTTTCCCAACCTGGGGTTGATTGGAGCTGCAGTCCCACACATCTGAAGGACACGAGGTTGGGAAAGGCAGCTTTACACCATGCACTGATTCAATTTTTGGTCTGCTTCCCTTTAGGCTGATTTGCAGCAGCTGCTTGGCTTTCCCCAATCAGCCCCTGCAACCAGCTTGTGGCCAGCTGGCCTTGCCCTGTGACCTCAGAGTCTGGTCATGAGAACAGGCCCTCAGTTCCCACATCTGTAAAATGGGACCATAGAGATCCTACCCACAAGGGTTTTGTTTTGTTTTTGCAAGGATTAGTGAGAGTCACGCTCAGAGGGTGCCCTACAAATGATTCATAATAAAACTCATTTTGCAGAGTTTTAAGTTCAACTTGCTTTGCCAGGGCTCCCTTGACTGGCGCTGAGCACTTGCCAGCACCCTGTTGACAAGCATACACGGCGTGGCCATCTTGGACCCATCCTTCCTCCAGTGAATAAGTGGCATACGGAGCATTCTGTCATGAAAGAAACAACCCCTTTGATCCAGTTTGGCTTCTTACCAAAAATAAAAATCTCCCTTGTGGGATCTGCTGGATATCTCACCCCATCTTCCTTTTTTCCTGTGAGATTACACGCTTACAGAGAAATCCAATCATCATCAGCATCACCTACTAAAATACTAATAGTATTTCTATCCTGCCTTTAAGTCAAAGACTCCCAAGGTAGTGTACAATGCAACATTTTGAACCACAGAACCCACATTCAACCCACAGAACTAAAAACACCTAAAAGCTTAAAAGCAGAGCCACATAATTAGGAACAAGAACAGCAATCAACTCATAAACAGTCATGGAAAGCTAAGCCAAATAATACATTTGAACTCAGCCAGAACCAACTAAAATGGGGACAATTTTCTCAAATGCTGCCAGCATTGTGTTACCTAGATGGCACTTAAGTGGGGAAGATTGCAAAAAATAAATAAATGTGAATTTCCCCTCAAAGGTGTGTTTACGTTTCAATTCCCCCACCCCCACCCAAGAGTCTGGGTAGATGCATATTTTGTGGCATTAGAAGTCCAAGGGTACAGTCAAATATTTTGACTCTAAAATTCAGACGAGAAAAAGGAGGAGGCTGTAAAGCAATTTTCAAATTCACATCCCTAAAACCATTCCCAACAGGGTCAACTCCAGTGGGTTGGGGCCCTCACTTTGGTCCACCACCACCACACCAGTGACCCCCCATGCTGGATTCTTTCTCCCCCCACAATTCCTCCCTCCATACCTTCCATCCTATTAAAGATTGCTTTTGGCTGTGTCCTAGGGTGAACTTCCCTCTATTTTGGAAAGCTATTTGAAGGTATCTTCTACTTCATGGGCTGTCCAGTGATCCAAGTGTGGCTTCAAGTCAAAGAATGAAGAGGAGGGCTAGCAGATCAGGGGCCTTGAAGTTGCCCATCCACACTTAGCACCTGGACACCAGCAGACCGAGTAGCCAGGTACGCAGATCATCAATTTTTGTCCCGCTATGGTGAGTTGCATTGTACTTCTATTGAAATGGTAGTAGTTTCCCCTCAATATTTGCATCTACACATTTGAATCAGCATCGGTGTCTTCTTTTTGGGTGATGCGTTTCCTCTTTGCTTTAGAGACGTGTAAAGGGCCACCTGAACGGTCAGGCAGGCCCTCCACACACAATCCCCACACCGTGAGCAAAATAAGTAAGGCCCACCACTGGAATGGTAAATCACTTGAGTTTTGCACAAAATGAAATTTAGAGGCAAAGATTGGCATGAACACCTGGAGAATTTCGAGGGAAGCAAGCAAGAATGTTATGATGCGACACAGCGCATAGTCAAACTATGGAACTCACTTCCACAAGACGTGGTGATGGCCTCCAATTTGGATGGCTTTAAAAAGGAGTTAGACAAATTCCTAGAAGAGAAGGCTATCAATGGCTACTAGCCTTGATGGCTCTATGCTACCTCCAGTATCAGAGGCAGTATGCCTGGGTACACCCATTGCTGGGGAACCTGGGAGAGCGCTGTTGTGCTCATATCCTACTTATGGGCTTCCCATAGGCAGCTGGTTGGCCACTGTGTGAACAGTATGCTAGACTAGATGGACCATTGGGTTGATTCAGCATCACGCTATGTTCTTATGACTCCAAAATCTCTGCTGAGGAAAGTGGCTTCTGCAGAGCCATAGAGATAATCACTTTTTGCTTATTAGCTGTAGAATCCCTTTGGCTATGTATGACAAAAGGGGTGATTAAATCTCTAAGTAAATCCACCACCACCGACGCCCATTGCTCCTGTGTGCATCTACCCTGGTTCTTCAGCTTTTAACTGCTTTGACACTAAACGATAAAAACGGGAGAAAGCCTTCACCACTTCCCGCCACCCACCCCAACCCCACTGTACATATCAAGTGGCCAGATAGGGATGGGATGTGGCTGATTCATATTACTTTAATGTATTTGTTTAAAATAGTTTTATACTGCCTTATGTTCCCTCCAGAGCTTTTTTTTTTTTTAACATGGTGGTTTTTAATATATATTTAGATGACTAAAACAGCAGTAAACATTTATAACAAGGACTAAAAGTAAAGTCCAATTGATAAATTAAAACTGGGCATCCATTCAATTAAAAGCAGACTGGAACATCCAGGGACCAATTTGTACTAGGGTATTATCCCAGTAGTATAAACATCCGGGTCACACAGGTGCCATATGACGTACTCTCCAACCAACTGGCCACTGCTATTTCTCTGGCAGGATCTACACGACTGCTTTAAAACAGTTTAAACCGGTTTATAACAGTAGTGACAACTGTTGGGGCCCAGGACACACTCCATATATAGTTTTCAAAACGTTTTCAAAGTGTCGTATCCTGCTTGGTGTAGATCGGTCCTCTTGTCAATATTCCGTTCCCATCTAATAGCATTATAACTCTTACCAGTGGAAGCGGCTTTAAAATTGTGGAATATAATATAATATTTTATAATATTCCCCCCCCCCCCCACCGTCACCATCCTTTTCCTCTTCCCATGGCGGAATCTACACTTTTTCCTCCTCCTCAGTTCCTTCTTTGCACCCCTTTTTCATCGGATTTGAGGGCAGGAAATCCACAGGTTTGTGTGTGTGGCTGTCTGTCACCGCACACTTACGCAGCTGCGTAGCAGTGAAGAACCACACGCTTTGTTTTTAAACCCCCATTCCTGGGCAGCAGCAAAGTTGTGCATGCAATTAGCAGACTGGGGTGGGAAGCAAACTGAAAAAGCAGCGTGCTCTTCCGTTGCTCCTGCAAGAGCAGCACTCCACGGTGGCTTGTGGCATGCGCTCACACTAGGAAGAAAAACACGAAAACACATGCGCTTGTTCAACCTCCTCCTCCTCCTGACTGCGCATTTGTGTATGGCATTTCATGGCATTATAAACACAGTTGATACCACATGGTATTCATGTCCATGTACACCCCAAGCAGCAGTGCCTCACAAATGAAACAGGGTCAACTGTAGGTTCTCCTCAGTTTTTTAAAGCTCATTTAAAAGCAGTCGGAAAGGGAACCACACATACATCCCACGGAAGGCCCATTCGATGAGAATGCAGCCATCTTGTGGAACGTCCTACCATGAGATGTAACCACGGCTCCATCCTTGTCTGATTTTTAGGGCAGGCTCCTTTATGGAAGGATTTGGGGAGGGCTCCTGCCTTCAAAGGTGGCCTAGAAATTGTACATAAAATATTCACAGTGACCGATTTGCATTAGGATGTGACAATATGTTTGTAAATGCTCTTTTGAATTTCTTGCTTATTACTATTTTTAAAAAACCAAACAAGCCACTGTTTGACACGGGTAGTTCTCCCCTGTCAGTGGTAACAATGGAAGACAACTGTACCTGTAGAATTGCTGCCTTCCTCAGTGGGGGCTGCCTAACCCAACTCTTCCCATGCTTATTCTGCTCCCGCCTTCCCTCCAACCCGTCTGGACTCGCCCCAACGGAGGCCTTTTTACTCACACGTTGCAGCGCCTGGGCAGCATTATGAAATCATAACCACAGTAGATGTTAACAGCAAAGGCAGAAAAACACATCAAGAGCATAATGCCTTTGCCTTTAATAGCTTTCGCTGGGGAAGCGCTGGCCAAGGATGAAAGACGTTTGGGACAAGATGGAGGCCAGGCGAAAAGGACTTCAAAAGGATCCTGCAACGTCAGGTGCATGATAGGAGGCTCAGAAACGGCTCTCCTGCAGCACTTCGAAGGCTGAGCTGCAAGAAGCTGTTCCCAGTGAAGGAAAGTGAAGCTGTACCCATCCTGACACACAGCCAAACCCTCGCCTTGTAGTTATAAAACCAGAACAGGGCCGGGCAAGAGCACACCAGAACCCTCAGGAGGAGCCTTTGCAGCCTCTTCCAAAGTCACTTTCCCACCCACAAAACGGCCACCGCACAGGAGGCCTCACCCAGTCCTAGTAACCAGATCCCGCTTCCCAGAATCCTCTGCTCTCACCCCGGGCAAGTAAAGATGGGCGGCTGGGCTGTCAACCCAGGCGTGACGGAGGCAAGAGCGCTGGCCTGCATGGGAACCATTTCTCCAGCAGCGCCGTTGTTTTCTCTTTCTCTTCTCCTCCACAGACGTGAAGAGGAATATCAATGTGCGCATAAATATCAGGATGCAACACACTTCACGCATCTAGTCCACAAGAAAATCTGTGCCAAGCAGCACAAGATTCTCTGGTAGGGGGGAGGGGTTGCTATCACGAAACTTGAGTTTGGGTTCGTCCGGCTAGCCGGAATTGATCGAACCATTGCAATCAGGTTCTGTCTGGGAGCCAGTACTGCAGGTCTGAAAAGGCAATAAGCTTTAGATTTGGAAGGGGAAGGGAGGCTCTGCCCCTCAAAGACACATGGATTCTGTCTTCTGGCTTAGTTTTATGCAAGGGGCCAACATTTTTGAAATTAGCTTCTTTATAGAACAGGGATGCCAAACCCCTTTCAACCCAAGCAGCAAATTCAATTCTCAAGATGCTCTTGGGGCCACATTCCAGTGGTGGGCGGAGCTAAAGGCAAGAGAGGTGGGGCCAATGGTAAAAAGGGGCAGGGTCAAAAATACCAGGATGTTTTAGCTTAAAGCTCTCACTGTCAGTAGCTAAGCCTTAGGAGAGGCGTTTCAGCTGTTTAAAATGCAGGGCAGGAACTGTGCAAAAGCCAGGAAAGCATCAATCGGTTGGTGGGGGGAGGGGAAGGCCAAAGGAAGGGGATGTAGCTCCCAGGAAAACCCTAGTGCAGAAAAGGGCAACTACAAGGATCAAGGGGCTGGAGCATCTCCCCTGTGAGGGAAGGTTACAACAGCGGGGATTGCTTAGCTTGGAAAAAAGGAGGATAAGGGGAGACGTGGGGCTTGTCTTGATCAGGGGAAAGCCCCAGGATGGATATGCAGTGGCGTTAGGCAAATTTATATGATGCAGCAGCCATTGCGGAGCCATCCCAGGGCTTTCCCCTGAAGCTCCGATTTTAAAAAGCTGGGGACTTAGCCTGACTTTCTTTCACATGGAGCAAGGCAACAAATGGCATCTGCCATCTGTCGTCATCCTCTGGCTTTGCTTCAGAGGCTTGTCCTGGCCAATGGCAGCCCCTGATTGGTTGCCATTGCCGGACAAGGAGAGCGAAGAGTGGATTAAGCTTTACTTCCCATTGCAACACTATAACGGATCTCAAAATGATGCTGTCTTGGGTTTTGTCCGCTGGTTTTCCCCAGAAGGGTTTCTTTCCTTGCACCCTCTTGGGGGATCACATTGCTCCCTTCTATCAATACGTCTTCTCCCCCCCTCCCCAAAAAAGAACATTTTGTTCTCTCAACTATTATTTATTTATTTATTTATTTATTGCATTTTTATACCGCCCTATAGCCGAAGCTCTCTGGGCGGTTCACAAAAATTAAAACCATAAAATCATTTTAAAAATATAAAACAAGCCACAATCCAAAAACAACAAATAACATACAATCTAAAAACACAACCAAAATAAAACCAGAATAAAACCAGCAGCAGGAATTAATACAGATTAAAATACAAATTTAAAACAGCAAGGATTAAAATTGAGTTAATTTAACTGTTAAAATACTGGGAGAATAAATAACTAGTGCTGGGGAGCAGCAATGTTCAAGAATACCGACAGTTTCTGCAAACATTAAGCGGACTCCCAAGATCAGCCGGGGGCTCCCTCTTGCTCCTTTCGCGTGGGGGAGGAACGGGGCGCATGGAGTGGCAGCAGCTGCCCCTCCTCCTCATGGGGGAAACAACCTTTTGTCCAAGGTAAAGGGGGGAATTGGGGAGGGCCTTGCTGAGGCGCAGCTGCGCCCATCCAGTGGGGCATTTCTCTCCCCTCCTTGTTGCAAACCCAGTGCTCGCTCCTTCGCGTGGGGAGAACACAAAGTGGCATAAACACGAGGGTTGGGGGTGGGGGGCGGGGGGCTCACAGTGCCAATGTGCCGCCGTCAAGACACAGCCATGATAGAGGTGTATAAAATGACGCCCGGTGTGGAGAGTGTGGATAGGGAGGCATTTTTGTCCCTCTCTCAAAACACTAGAACCCCGTGAGGTCAACCCTTGAAGCTGATTGGTGGGCGATTCAGGACAGATGAAAGGAAGGACTTCTTCACACGGCACTTAGTCAAACTATGGAATTCACCATCACAAGATGTGGTGATGGCCACCCATTTGGAGGGCTTTAAAAGGGGGTCAGATAAATTCCTGGAGGAGAAGGCGATCAGTGGATACTAGTCCCGATAGCTATGTGCTACCTCCAGCAGCGTGCCCTGCTTGTGGGTCCCTGGTCGACAGCTGGTCAGTCAGTGTGTGGAAAAGAGTGCTGGGCTAGATGGACCCTTGGTCTGATCCAGCAGGACTTTTCTCATGTTCTTACGTTCCTAGGGTGCCAAGTTTGAATCCCAGCTGGTCTAGGTTAGGACTGAGGTCCCACACCCCTGCTATAGGAGGACTTCTATAAACAATCCATTACAGCTGTCTGCCATCCACAATCTAAACCAGGGCATGTTTCTGAAAGCTAGGAACTCAGCCAGGGAATGTGTAAAATAATCGGAGGATACACAAGGGCATATGCAAAGTGTTCCCTGAACCCTTGAACTACCGCATCTGGGATTAAGTCACGGGGGGGGGGGGGGGGGAGGGAAGTTTTCAGACAAGTTTGAGCCTCTGTTTTTAGAAGTTAAAACAGTGGCAGCAAAGCTTTCAACGATAACTGAGCTGACATCATCCGGATATACAGACACATACAAGCCTGACAGCAGGAAAGAAACATTTCCCTGGAAATGGTTCACAATTCACAGGAGAGAAGAGGTTGGCTGGGAAGGCCCAGGACCATCCGTGAATTTCTGACCCTAACACAACACATCTCAAAAGCTGCCTCAATTGTGTTTATAAAAAGTTGTACAAGCAGAAAATTCAAGAAGCTAACAAGAAACGTAAAGAGAGCCAGTGTAGTGTAGTTGTTAGAGTGTTGGACTGGGAGTCGGGAGATCCGGGTACGAGTCCCTAGTCGTCCATGGAAACCCACTGGGTGATTTTGGGCAGTCTCAGACTCTCAGCCCAAATGGAGAGGAGGAGGAGGAGGAGGAGATGCTCCGTCTTGGGTTCCTTGCAGGAAAGTTGGGATATAAATGTAATAAATAAATAAATAAAGCGATGAGGGAAGACCTTCCCTCTTGCCAACCATCACCATAAGAGTGTCTGCCATTTGCAGCAGCTGGAAGAGATTGGAGGGAGGGAGGGATTGTACATCACTGCATTCCCATTTTGATTCAAATTATGGGCCAAGTGGGGTCTAGAACCCAGATCTCCCGACTCCCACACTAGCCATTACACCAGACTGCCTCTCCAGCCCTAGCGATGCCATTGCCGATATAAATACAACTCCCAGACGTTAGGGATGCGGGGTGAAGGTGCCAGAGAAAACCGCCCCCGTCTCCCAGACTTGTGCCAGCTACCACCCTTCTTGCTTAAAAGAGCAATCTAGCTTCAAATCAGAGCCATGCTTGGCAGAATCTTCATTATTAAAAAAAAAATGGAAAGGAAAAAAAAACAGGACCGACTAAAATCACTCTGACGGTGCCCCACCAAGCCCTCTGCCTGGGGCGCCAAAGATGTGGGAGCTGTCACTTGGCATTCTCTCGTTTGAAGTTTGCGTGCTTGATCTTTGTCTTGAAGCCAGTTGATTCATCTGTGTGTCCAGTGGGAAGAACGCAAGGCTGCCGTCAAAAGGATCATGAGTTTGCCTTTTCTCCCTGGCCTGGAACGTTTCCAGCATCAGCTGCGAGAGACTGGCAAAATGCGCGCACACACACACACACGGAGCGCCCCCATCGCAAAAAATAAACCAACAGCCCTACGAAAGCACAGGAGCTGTCCCACCGCCCTCCGTGGCTTTCGGCTGTGTGCAATCCCTTTTTGGAGTGGGGGGCACAGCAGGTCTAAGAACCTATGTCCCGGTGCTCTAAGCCAGGGTGGGGAAACTCAGGCCCGCGGGCCAAAATCCGGCCCACCCAGGGTTCCCTAGGCAGCTAATGCCCTTTCGCCTGGCCCCCTTCTCCACAGCCGCCAATCATTTAGTGGCTTCCTGGCTTTTGCATTCTCGAAAATTGAATTTGGTCTTTGGGCTGGAAGCCGTTCTCCTGCTCTGTCTGAAGCAATATGCCCTGGAAATGGCTTGCCAGTCAGGCAGGATGGGCATAGTTCCACACACCGACAGGCAACTTGTGCTCCTTCAGATGTCGTTGGACCGCTACTCCCATCATCCTTCACCATTGGCCAGGTTGTCGAGAGCTGCAGTCCAACATCTGGAGGACCTCATGTTCCCAACCCTGGTATAGACAATGCACAGCTAGATGGACCAACGGTCTGACTCGGAATAAGAAATCTTCCGCTGTTCCTAAATTAGGGGTGGGCAACACATGGACCACATGCAGGGGGGCCTGGTCTTTTTTGCACCCCCACTTCCCTCTGCCACTAAATTTGCTACAGTGGTGGCAAAAAAGGCAGCAATTTGGCTTGAAAATAGGGTGCGCGCTCCCCATACACCTTATTCCAAGCCAAAATGTGATTGTCCCAAATTTCGGCAGTAGGGAGGGGAGCAATATGTGGCCCTCTAGTAGGATCCACAGGGGAAAATCTGGCTCTCTGACCTCCTGAGGTTGCCCATCCCTGTCCTACATGATGACTGGACCAAGGTCACCAAAGTGAGGTCCCATCGGAGCTATCCAAGGCAGCCCAGTACAGAAGGAGGATCATCAGACGGGGGTGGGAATCGTGTTTCCCTTCCATCACTTTGCCACCTGCTTTTGTCCCACGATAGGGATGAGCAACTTCCTCTTTCTTCACACAGGGAAGAAAGAGGAAGCAAGCAACAACCACATGGCCCATTCAGTGGGTGTGTTTTTTCCTGTACACGGCAGGAAATGGCGGCAAGTTTCGTTATAGCCCAAAAAACCTGGATTTTCTGGGTCTTATTTTGTGACAGAAAAGGGAGCAGAAGGAATGGGAGATGCGTGGGAAGATCGCTGCGTCGTCAAAATGTCCCGCGAAGAACCGTGACTGGCCAGTCGCGAATGTGCGATGAAACGCTCGTCTGAAGAAGCTCGACATCTAAAAAAAAATAAGACAACCGATGGAAGATCTAGAAGGAAGGTGATGGTTTCTGGTCTTCCCATGCAACAGATCGGCTTTGAAATGGCGTTCGGATGAGGTTCTCGTCTAACAGGTAGAAGGAACCACTTCAAAAGATGCCCAGAAAAGCCACAAGCCCTGAGAGCGAGGGAAGAAAAGTACATCTCAAACATACGGCTCCCTCCTACCTGCTTCAATTATGCTCCAGCCTCACAACAGCCTATCTTGTTTCGGAAAGAGGGCCTGAAGTTGCCTGCCCAGGGGAGATGATGCTCCAAATCCATCTTTAGGGTTGGTTCTGTGCCAAGGGAACCATGTCGGATGGAGGAGGCAGAGGGGGGTTGCAAGAAATTCAAAACCTGTGTTGTGGTGCAAAATTGGAACCCCTTTAAACAAATCCAGGAAATCAATTTAAAAGCTAACTCGTAAATCAGTGCCATCCGAAACCACAGTGCAATGGGTTTTGCATCTGTCCTTCAAGCCTAAAATGGGGGGCGGGGAGGAGGGGCGAGCTGGTGACATGAAAGAACAGCGATTTGCCTTAAAAGCCAATGGTGGGGACCAGGTGCTTCCCCTGCTCCAGGGTTATCAATAGGCAACTCCCACAAGCTCTAGCCAGCATGCCCATTAGTGAGGCATGATGGGAGTTGTGGCCCAACATTATTTGGATGGCCCATGCTCCCCAGCCCGATTCCAACCCCACGTACCATTTTCACAGTCACCTCAATGTCCAAGGGAAACATCCCTTCCCAGTCCTCATGTTTTTCCTGCCCCACTCAGAAATGGATCTGGGGGTTGAGCTGGGGTTGGAAGAGAGCGTAGCTCAGTGACAGAGTGCCCTGCTTTGCCGGCAGAAAAGATTCCGGCCTCGATTCCTTGCATCTCCCATGAAAAGGATGTGACAGATCACAGGCAGCGGGTGATGGGGGAAACCCCTCTCCGCCCACATCCCTGGAGTATTTACTGCGGCAGACTGGGTTCAGTACTGGGCCAGATGGAGAAAACGACTGACCTGGTTGAAGGCATCGTTCAATGAAACATTGAATTTTGTCCAGAACTCACCCACCAAAATTAATCCCAATTGCTCTTTGCGCAACAGGTGAATTAAGCCAATGGCTTTCCTAAGGCATGTGTCACTGACTGTTTAGATTCTGGTATGTTTCTCAGTGAAGACTGGTGGCTCTTATGTCATTGGGGCGGTGGATCCGCTCCAGGTTTCACTCAGAATCACCAGAACTCTGAGCTACTCTGGCTGGTTCTGATTGAAACCTGGAGCAGATCCACTGACATCAGAGCCACCAGCCTCCACTGACTCTAGGAAACCTGCCTACGACGTACCAACGTGGAATCACCTCCCCACCGGCATCCTCTGCAAAGGGCTGGAGAGGAGGATGCCAGACCACAATGGCATGTTCACCCCGCTTTTGCTGCCCCTGTGCTGCACCCCAATTCAGGGAGAGCCTTCAGCTCAGCTCGTGATCAAACCTTCTTCACACCCAGGCTTCCAAAACCCTAGATTTGAGTTTACTAGAGCAGAGTCCATTCTGCAGCTCATTATTTGAGGGTCAATAGCCAAGGGCTGCCTGGGTCTAATCTCTTTCTTGTGTTGGCCATCCGAGAGAGACAGATAAAGAATTATTATGATGTCTTTTGGTACTTGTTATCTTGGATAGCTCCTTTAAGAGTTCTGACTGAAACCCAGTGTGGATCCACCGCCCCACAGACATCGGAATCACCAGCCTCCACCGATGTGGTTTTCAACTTGAGCGTAAAGGTGCACCACCTGTCAGATTTAAACCTCCCATTAGAACAAAGGAAGCAGCCTTACACAGAGTCGGACCGTCGGTCCATCTAGCGCTGCACGGCCTCCTCTGAATTGCTTTCAGGGGTTACAGACAAGCCTCTTTATCCAGCCTTACCTGGGGTAGCCCAGGGATGAAACTGGGACCCGCTGTGTGCACAATTTGTGCTCCACCACCGAGCAGCAGGCAGTACATCCATCCTCCACGATGGCACAAACCATCCGGCGAAGTAGGTAAAGGGAGACACCTACAGGATAAAGGCGTAATACCCGTGGCATCAAGGGCTGGCCATTTCTGCTGGGAGAATCTGGATTTCCCGTGAGAAGAGTCTCCTTCAAAGAATAGATGCTTGTCCTCCCGCCTCAAGCTCCCTGTGCAAATTTCTCACACCTCAAGCTCACGTTGGAATGGCAGAAAAACTGTTCGAGTAATGTAGGAAGCTGCTTTCGACTCAGCCGTAGGTACTTTGAGCTCAGGACTGTCGATGCGGAAGGGCCCTGGGGCTGCAGGGTTTCAGACAGGACAGGGGCGGCTTTCCCAGCCCTGCCTGGAGATGCCAGGCACCGCCTTCCACTCTTCAAAGGTCTCAGTTCCCCACTTGACACATGCCTGGGGCAGACACGAAAGATGGCCTTTAATCCCTAGGGCATCCAACTCGCAGGTCAAAGCATCCTGAGGATCACAACTCCCATCAGCCTTAGCCAGCAGAGCCCATGGCAATGGATGTTGGGCGCTGAGGAGAGCTGCCTCTGCAGAATTTGGATGTTATTTTTGGTTATGCGAAATCCCTTTTGTAACACTTGCAGGTTAACGCAAACGGCGGCATGGGCTTCCGACACACATTCGCACAGCCCGTGCTCAGCTCATAAGCACACTTCACGGTACGTCAGTCAAGTCAGTCCTGGTCCGTCTCGCAGCTCCCGGCTCAAGGAGATGCAAAGGAATTTCTTGCGCTCTACGCGCTAACAGTGGACGGACAAACTCAGAGAGGAGTTCAAATCCCATCTCACTCTCTGGCTGAATTTGGACAACACAATAAGCAACTGGGGTGGGGAAAACAATCGTCAGTTGTATTAACTATTGTGTCGTCCGAATGCTGCCATAGTCAACTCAGCACTGATCCTAATCCACACCACAGTTGATTATTTATTATCATGTTGTGTGGGGAGTACCCCCTAGATGAACAACTGTAAAGTTGATTTTTTCCCCCCACCATTGACTATCGTGTTGTCCGAATTCAGTCACAGATCTACTTGGTTAAGTCTCAACTTCACCTCAGTTCCCAACCTGCAAAATAAGCACAGCAATCCACATTTTAAGGTCAATGAGAAGAGACGGCGTTGAATTTGCAAACTGTGCAGCAGAGCACGCTAGAGTACTGCAAGTCGTACCTTGGAAAATAAAAGCCTCTTGTGAGCCTCAAACATTTATTAGCTGGAGGCTGATTGTTGCACCTCTACACGATCTATTGTTCTGCCTCCTTTGAATGAGCTGTCGTGGGGAAGGGCAGTTTTATTGCATCTCTGTTCCATCGCTCCAACTGCTGAGATGCAGTGAAAGAACTGAACTGCCTTCTTTTACAAGTTTGATGGGAGCGGGGGGTGGGAGGGGAAGAGTTGTGTTTTGTGGGGAGTGGGTGGGGTCAACATCAGTGATTTGGAAGGTGCACCTTTTTTACAATTCCATGATCACAGGGAGCAAAAGGTAGACCTGCAGATCCCCTGCCACTAGAGCAAGAGTGGAGAACCTCAGGACTGGCTGAGAGGAGCAATCCAGCGGGTCCGGGTTCCCCACATGGACACATCCCTCCCCACAATCCCATCCGCCTTCCGCCTGCCACCAATCACTTGGATTCCCAGCTTTTGTGCTCTTCCCCCACCCCGCCCCAATTCCGAACGTTTAAAGCACCTTCCCTAAGGAGCTTTAAGAGCGGCGGAAAGCAATCCTATGGCTCTCAGACAGCGTCGGGTTCCAGGGCACAAGATTGCTCAGATTCCTGGATCAGAGGTCGGAAACAGTGCTTCGACCTCAGACCCAGGACTCTGAGGCTCATTGCCCCCTCCCCCTCGCAGTTGGCACACAGAGAACTACGCCGGCTGCCTCTGTGGACGAGGAGGGGACAGAGCTCGCCCCAGCCTGCTTCTCTCCGCAGAGCCCTAGTTAGACAACTAAAAACGCCCATCTAGCAAAAATGCAGAGCCAGAGAAGCGTGGAGGTGACGGTCACTTCTACACTCCTTCCGCTCTGCATAGGATGCCCGTCAGCTTCCGAGTTCCGAGGCCGCCAGGCATCCGGAAAGGATTGGTCCCAAAAGCTACAACATGCTGATATTTGGCCCCATCCTTTCACTTTTAACTCCGCACCTCTGACCTTCAATCCTCCCCCCCTCCGGAATGCAGCCCCAAAAAGCTTCATCCTCAAGCTGAAAGAAGTTCTGTACCTTTGAACTAGAGGGTTCCAAATATGCATTTATCTCCTCCGCCCCAAAGAAAGGGTGCACAACAGCCAAGCAAGCATGAATATGTTCTAGCCATTTGCAGCCCAACATGGGGTAAAACCAAACTTTTCTCAGGCTTTCCGGGATGGTCCCTTCATGGACCATCTTACCCATTGCAGATCAGACAAAGGGTTTTACAAGCCTGCTATACGACCTTACAAATCCAACACAGCTTTTCCTCATTAAGAGAAGAGTCAAGACCAGCTTTAAGTGAAAATATAAATTTTATTTTTAAAACAATAGCTGCCAGCAGTTTGCCGGTATATCTGTAAAAGATATTCCAGAAAAGTGAAAAGACAAGCATATTACAAGATATCATATAGAGACTTCCAGGTATCTCTCTCTATACAAAGGCCAGAATTAACACCCTGCCTACCCTGGGAATTTGTGCCCACTCACAACAGCTGAGCAGGTTAAAATGCAAAACAGGTTAATATTTTAATGCAACTTTTCCCTGGAATAATCTTCTTTTCAGATATGCAAAAAAGGATAAGAAGGGACTTGAACGTATCTAAGCAATTGTGGTTTCACGTGGGACAAACCCTCTTCCATTAGTTGCGGCTGAAAGAAACACAAGTTATGAGCATTTCGCATACAAAGTTGATTTAGCATTGCCTCTGCTGCCAAGGAACATCTTGATTAAAGCCCCATTTCATGGGAGAGGCAGAATTACCTTTGTGTAGAGGGGACAGAGCAGGGACTCACAGAAGAGAAGTACACAGCCCATGGCAGAATCCAAATAGCATTCTCCACCCCACCCCCATCTCCAAACATCCAATTAAACTTGGGGGCAATCCACAGGGGAAGTTCTCCTGTGTAAGCCCCACTGAAATGGATAAGAGCTGCACAAGGAGACTTGGGCCAGAGAACTTCCTGCAACTTTGTGCCTCGTGGGTCGTCTACTATCTGCCACACTTAAAGAGCGCCCAATCCTGCGGCAGCAGCTTCTCCTTGCTCTACGGAGCAGCCATCTCTAACAATAGCACCTGCACAAAACTACACACTGGCTTGCGTCCACGTGTACTGTTGTTCTTAAAATACACCCGGGCCTAGGTTGAGGCATATTCCTGGAATGCACAATCCTTAAATAAAGAGACCGTAGCTCAGCCTTCTCCAATTCCGTGACCTGCAGGTGGATCGGAATACGACTCTCAGACAACGCCCAATGGCCAGGCTGACTGGGAAGTATGGCAGCTGTAGTCCAAGACATCTGGGGGCAATAGGTTGGGGAATATTGGCCTAGACGGACAACCGGAATGGGAACGGGAATCATCTTTGACTGCAGGAGTGAAGAGTCCATCACGCTACAACACCCAAGCCATTTGGACAGTCCAAATAATGTGCCATCCGGCTTGGCTCTACAGGAGGAGCTGTGTGCCCCCTGTGGCAAGATGGCTGCATGCCCACATCTTAGATCACCAGGGTAACTCTGCTGAAAGAAAGGCTGACATCCACTGTAAGCTGTTCTTGCTTGTACTTCTGGTTTTCAGGAGACTTTCCACCCATGTTCACAAGCCTGAGGATAATTGGGGGGAGTGGGGGGATTTATGAAAGCGCAGATCTTACTCCTGTTTGTTAGGATGGTTGGAAACAGAGGCTTGTATCCAGATAGAAGTCGACCCACTAATCAATGGGACTTCAGTTAGTAAGGAATAACTCAAGCCCCATGATATCAGTGGGTCGACTCTATGACTACATTTGGATCCAACCCAGAAGGTTTGAAATTTGAACCCAGAAAGTTCAGTTTTGCAAGAAACTGGCAGACAGCAAGACAGTTAACCTGGATCATTAATTCTTCACAATATTCTACTGGTAGCCCGATTCCTAAACTCTACAGCAGGTACACAACCCACGCAAAGAAAGGAGATCTTCCAAGCTCTGGACTCAAAACTTTCTCTCTTCACCAACCTTGGAACAGCAAGGCAATTCTCTCAGTTTTCCAGAAAGTCGAATCAATCTGTATATTCCAATGAATGCTACTAATCTGACAAGCTCAAACATAGGTCAGCTAATGGTAACGCCTTCTAAATCGTGATCACAAAAAATAATTATGGGGGCCCATTTGAAGTCCACAGTCCCGTCCCCTCCAAACCACCTCTCGATTCACTCAGGAGAAAACGGAACCCTTTCATCCCTATGGATTATCCAGATGATCACATATACATCCTAATGTGTGGGAACAATTGTCCACAGCGGATTAATGGTCCAAGAAAGGGACACAATTCTTGATAGTAAGATATAAGGCTTTTTTTCTGAAATACATTTCCAAAATATTTCCTCATTCCAGCTTAATAGGATCAATGGCATAAGATTTAATTACTTGCCATATTTCAAATCTTAAGTTGCTTCAATAGTGCAAAGGCACAATCAACATCAAGTTGAAGATGTCCTGTGTATTTACAGAACAATTTAAAATATATGAGGCAGGCTACATTCTCCCATTTGATTGATTCACTTGGGAGGGAGTTAACTTAATTCGGTTCCAAAGAGACCTTAATTCGAATCCTGAATCATTAGAGGCAACTTTCACATGTCCAAAATCAACCTAGCGCTTATACTAGGAGAACTGAATTTAATAATCACATGGAAAGATAGCAGTTAGGTAACAGGTAGGTGTGTGGACAGTCATTTGGCAAAATTTGGGGTAATGGCCCACATCTGACCATATCTTTCTGCCTCCTTCCCCACAAACCCTTCATACTTGTTATCTTACTTCACAATGACAGCATTCACATGTCAACAAAAAGCCAGAATTCTGGAGAATCGTGGCTCATTGTGAACACACTGCATGCTGGTGAATGCAGTCTATTAGCTCCTGCTTTGCTCCTTCCCACCAGTTTGACTGAAGCTAGTTGTCTGAATTAATACTCCAGGCTTATTATCACAAAACTAGCCATGTTTCATGAGCCAAGAAAAAAATCTTGGTTTGGCCTTCTGGCTTGTGCTCCCCAGTTTGGACAGCATCCTAAACCACACCCCTTCCTGGTTTGTTTAGCAGTAGGAGGAAGGGGCAAAGCAGGAGCAAATGGGCTGCATACATCAAGACACAACAAGACAGGGTTCTCTGGTATCCTGGCTTATCAATACATCTGAACGCGATCAATCTGGAAGGGCCAGTTTTTGGCCACTGAATTTTCAATTTGCCAGGAAAGACGACAATTGGAAGGTACACCAGTGTGCGCATTAGGAATTATTCGCAACCACCTGCCACTTAAAAGTCCACCATGCTATTACAAATTCAATTCTACCGTTTTGCTGCCTCCTTACTGAATAAGCACAAGAAGTTGGCCAACTGACCAAAAGGCAATGTGGGTAAGATCAGCGAGAACTTGGAGCACATTTCAGATGTGAGAAATCATACTAATGACAAAAATGCTAGAAAAGGTTTTATCTTTTAGTACTCGTGTCAAAGCTTCAGGATGTTTTGGGTCCACCCTTCGCAACACCATAAGCAGGAGAAAGGATTTTGCCAATAGTGGACATTTTAGATCTTGGAAGGAGCAAGAAGGCACCACAAAGCCATGTATAATGAAACAAAGCTATTACTGAAATCATCTTTCCATTCATTTGACTGAAAGATCACGTTGTAAGAGTATGATGGCTAAAATAAACAAGCCTTTTAACACCAGGTCTCTTACCAAAAAGCTATGGTACAAAATGGTTTCACAATCCCATTCTGTGCTCCCCACTTATGCTGATTAACTCAGGCTGCATATGCATGCTACCTCAAGAGTAAGAGAGCCCAGTGGGACTTGCTTCTGAGGAACTATGCACAAGACTGGATTGTTCAAACCTAAAAAGGAATAGCATTTCCTGACTACTGGATAGGAAGTGTTCTTACACTTTGTAAAACAAACATATGTACACTCCGTTGCAATAGTTACAAAAAAATATGCTGGTGAGACTAATGTTCTTTGGAGGAGTCTCTGATGGCCTTTAAAATGAATGCAACAGTTGGCCTATACCTCAAGCCCTAGCCTTTCTTTTTATTCAAGAAAATCCAGTTTAGCAACACCATTTTTCCTTTTTTAAACTGCAGTGCTATTCCTTGATATTGTTATAAAAAAAAGACAAACGGCCTCAAACAGATCATGATTATGGCAGGTAAAATGATAGATCAGGCAACCGTCAGACAAGAAAACTAATGAAAGAGGGGCTGGAAATGTCACACTTGGCTTATTAATGAGGAGAGGAACATTGTGATGGAATTCTGCACATGGTCTGTTAAGGCAAAGAAGTTGGTTTCTGAAGGCCACTTGCACATCGTTGAAAATAAAAAAGAGCAGGATCCTGACTTTAGCAAAGTGAAAAGGAAGCATATCCAGCACCCAACCACTGCATTTCTAGCTAGCAACGTAAGAGTAGCTACTTCTTGAGTAGAAACTTCAGGCTTATCTAGGCTGTTTGGCAGCTCAGATTTTTGAATGGTAAGAAATAAATCCTACATATTGACAAGTCTCTTAGTGCCATAAAACAACCACTTGCCGTTATAACCTTGGGTTATTGCTTTTCGTCATGAGGGAAAGACTTCCTGCAATTATAGTGACACTTTGTGTCCAGAGAAGATTTCAGGGCTTTGATCCAATCATCCGGAAGACCCACAGCAAAGTATTGGACTTGTGCAAGAATACACCTGCCTCCCTCCCAGAACACAGCAAGGTGGGCAACAGTTCATGGTATTTGAGTTTGTTCAAACGTGTTTTTTTCCCCTCCTGAGCAAAGACCTTTGCAAGACATTTGCCCAAGTATTTCGCAAGTAGTTCTTTTTGGCAAGGCAGTAAGAGCCTTCGGTCAGAGAGCCCAGCAGGGACAGCGTTTCAAAGAGCTCTGGTATGCAAAATTGCCCCAACATTCCCCAAATACATAAAGAATCCTTGAACTACCATCAAGAAGTGCCTCTTACACAGATTTGAGAATCCCAGATTTGATTTGAGATCTGAGAGCCAGTTTACAGCAGTATCGAGAGGTGACTGAACCACCTCTGGCAAAGAGGGTGGGGAGGATGTATATATCTCCCAATGAAAAAGAACTCCCTGCACATAAAAATACTATGGCAGAAAAGGCTGGGATGAACCAATCTCTCTAACAAGACACAGAAGGAGAGAGAAAGCAAGAGAGAGGAGTTCATGTGGAAAAGAGTTGCACTCCCCGCCATCTAAAGTGGTTCAGTCCAGGAAAAGTTTTACCACCTAGTTCATATGACTATGTAAACTGGCCCTCAAACTAATATGGGGTCAACACCTGCAAGACCATGCTCGTGCGCAGGGGTCCACTCAGAAAAATCGCTTCACTGCAAAATTAACCACTGCATTCGCCTCGTTACAGGAGGCAAGAAAAGTAAGCGGCGCAACAGCAGCTTGCATTTTTAAAAACAAATCGCTGTCTCCGGTCTACCTGACGTAACACTGAGTAACTGCAAGTACATGCAAAGTAAATTGCTATCTTAAAAAGACAAAAAGTGTGTGGGGGGGGAGAAGTCTGTTAAAAGAAGCTTTGTTATGGATGTGTATGAAGTGCTGCTTATTTAGTGAGTCTCTTAGCTACGTCGCTGTAAGCTATTTCAATCTCTTTGTCTCCAGGACAAGTGTTGGTGAATTCATCACGGCCGTAGGCATTGGTCAGGTATCTCCAAATCCCCGTCATCGTCTTGGGAATGTTGAAGTCGCGATACTTTTTAGCCACCACCTAGAAGCAAAGGAAGGGGAAGACTGCTTTGAGATGGTGTTCAGAGCAAACGGGATAGGCCCCAGTATATTTTTTTGGAGACAGGAAGTCCAAAATAGAACCCAATGTAGACTAAGCATGGTGCAGGAGGTCTTCCATTGCCCAAGCGCCGCTAAAATGAAGCCAACGTTGCACTTTTACTGTTTACGTTTATTCCGACTTTCTGTTTACGTTTTATGCCAACTCAGGGTGACATACGTTGTTCTTGACCTGCCCATTTCACTGTCGCAACCGTCCTGCAAGATAGGCAAGGCTGAGGGAGTTGACTGGCCAAAGGTCACCAGCTCAAGTTGAGGGCCCAGTGGGGCTATTGGGAGTTATAGTCCAACACTTCTTCCCCATCCCCTGCTACCTGGGATCCTTTCAACTAGAGTCGCCAGGCATTGCACCTGGGGTCTGTGGCATGCCAGGTATGTGCTCTAGCACTGAGCCTCAGCCCCTCCCTGTGGGGTGATAGTGGATGAGCGCAGGGTCAGGCAGCGACTTGTATAGGCGAAGCCACCCAACAGAATCTTCATCACACACAATTTAAACTGTCCTACGTTGAAGGAAGTGCACACCCGCAGCTAGGAGACATTCTGCACTAAACCGACGAGCACATGCTAATGGGTCCTCAAGCCAAGTGCCACATACCTTGACAATATGCAGTTTGGGCAGCAAGTTGCAGTCTGCTAGCGTCATCTCGTCTCCGTCCAGAAACTTGCGGGTGGAAGCCGTGACGTCCTCCATGCTGTTCTCATCGATCTCATCTGGGAGAGGGGCATTCAGGTAGTCATCCAGCTTCTGCAGGGTTTTCAGAAGGCTCTTTTCCAAGGCTAAAGGGAAGAGGCAGCTGCGTTAGCTGGCGGAAATGGGGGGAGGAAAGCCAACAGCACAGAATGAATCAATCACAGCCTAAGACCTACATGCCTAAAAGGCCCACCTCTCCCATCACCAATGGAGATGCCCTGCACCTGCCAAGCCTTCCTTAACAAGGAGCAGGGCTTTCTCGGTGTTAGCCCAAGGTTTATGAAATGGCCTACCAGAAGTATTTAGTTAGTTATATTTATGTATCATGTCATACAACCGTAAGGAATCCCAAACCGATTTACAAAAAAAATAAGAAAAAAAAAAGGGAACACAATACAAAATAATATATTCATTAAAACTACAGAAATTTACAAAAGCAGCCACCTAATAGATTGCCATTGGTCATGCTGGCAGGGGCTTCTGGGAGCAGAAGTCCAAAACGTTTGGAGATCTACCTTCTGCAGGGTGACTGATTTATATCCGCAAGATAAAGGATTGATTTAAGTGAAATTTCCCACTGAAACATTTTCATGTATTTCCTGAACAATGGTGCAAATCTGACCACCAAATTATGCTAATTTACAACTAAATAGAAGATTTATACTATTCCATTCTTACAAGCAGTCTTTGCCTCTCTGTCTCACTGTTAATTTTGTGCATATTTCCTTTTTTTAACCTATAGAGGGAATGTCTTTAAAATATTTCCATATAGTGCTTATTTTATGGCCAGCACCCATGACAGTTTGAGCTTTAGTATAGGAATACGGAAAAATGCACCCTGGACGATTTTGTCTCTTTTTTTTTTCGTATTTCTTAATATGTGCTTTACCATTTTCATTGCTTTTATTTTTTACTGATAAGGTTATTGCAAGCTACCAGAAACCTATAAGATGGTATTTTAACTTAATAGGAGTTTGACTTATTAATGTCAGTACTACGAATTCATGCTGCTACCCTGTGAAGAGGTTTATTTAATGATCCAAGGCACTGTTGATGGATTATTCCGTCTCCCTCGTTTCACCTCCAATTTCCCTTTTTGTCCTTAAATAGTGTTTGATTGGGATAGCGCAGGCTACAAGTCACGAAGCATAAAGTTCAGAACCTGTTCATTTGAGATGCAGTCTAGAAGAATAGCCCCTTCAGTGCCCCTGAAGTCAAGCAACGAAACCCTCAATTCTCAGCTCAAGCTTCATGATTGGACTGTATTACTTCCTGAAGGAAGGTAGAGCTAGTAACAGCAGAGGGCACTCTTGAGCAACGAAGTTCTCCTTATTGGACCACACAGGAGAGAGAGGTTTACTCTTCCCATTTCACGCTATACAAAGAATGTAGGGTTTGGAGACGTTTACGTAACGCTCCTCCAGGACAGTCCAAGTGACAACCTCTAACCTTGACTGTGGCATAAGAAACCCAGTTGACAAGTACCAAATCGTGTTTTTCTTTTTGTTTTAAAGTAGTGAGGGCTTTGTCGCTTCTGCAGCCAACCAAATAATTGTGGCTGTGTTTTATATTAGGGGCTAAGTTGAACCCTGGACAGTCTTCCTTAGTAGGTCAGCTTTCCAAGGGACTTGAATGATGATGATGATGATGATGATGATAATAATAATAATAATAATAATAATAATAATTTATTTCTTACCCGCCTCTCCATCTGGATCAAGGCGGGGAACAACAACATGATAAAACACATAAAACTGATTAAAACATGACACATATTATTAAAACTGCATTAAAACATCCTAAAACATCCTAAAAACATCCTAAAAACATCCTTAAAACATTCTAAAATTCCACTGGATATGCCAGCCGGAAGAGAACAGTCTTTATGGCTTTCTTAAATTCTAAAAGACTGTTAAGTTGACGAGTCTCCTCCAGCAGGTCATTCCACAGTCTGGGAGCAGCAGAAGAGAAGGTCCTCTGGGTAAAGGTTGTCAGCCTAGTCTTGGCTGACTGCAGCAAGTTCTTCCCAGAGGACCTGAGCGTACGGGGCGGATTGTATGGGAGAAGGCGATCCCGCAGGTAACCTGGACCCAAACCATGTAGGGCTTTAAAGGTAATAACCAACACTTTATACTTCGCCTGCAAACTAATTGGCAGCCAGTGGAGCGATTTTAAAGCTGGCATAATATGGTCGCCCCTAGGTGTACCGGTGACCAACCTGGCTACCATATTTTGAACTAGTTGAAGTTTCCAGTCTAGGCACAGAGGTAGCCCTATGTACAGCGCATTGCAGAAGTCGAGCCTCGAAGTTACCAGCACGTGCACTACCATCTTTAGGTCTTCCAACTCTAGGAAGGGGCGCACCTGACGCTACATGGCCAATCCACCCCTAAGCATAGTATGTTAGAGACTACAGACATATGGGAATTTGCAGAGAGAAGGTGAATAGAAGCTACGAACCAACACAAAAGCCACTAGGAAAGGATATAGTTATGAATATTGTTTTTGTACACTGAACCACAGTATGAAATTCCCTTGGCAAAAGATCACCTAGCAACCACAGATTTCTTATTCACCGGCATGAAACATAATCTAAGGTCTACAGATCTGTGCATCCAGTTAAGTGACATTTTGAGGTTACCAAGGGCAGCACAGTGTTCTCAATGCAAGGAAAAAAATATTATGGGATGAAGGTAAGATTCCATGCATCTAATGGAGGGGTGGGTGGACTCTAGTCCACAAAAGCTTGTGCTGTTTTAAACCGGCTTGCCTTTACGTGCCAGCAGGCACTGCTTAATTACATGAAGAAATCTTTCACCGGATTTGTACATGTTCAAGATGACTTATAAAATTACACCACCCTTTTTCAGATGCACAATCAAGGTAAGTATAAGAACTGTAGAAGATTTTCCCTCTTCCCTTCAGCACATGCTTTATGTGGATTCTCATCTGCACAAGCCTCCATGAGCATGAATCCTGCTTATGTACCACAGGATTCTATGAAACCGAAGTTTACTTTGAATCTGTTCCATGCTAAACAATTGAAAAGTTCCAGTAGAATATGGTGTTCTTTCCCACACAGAATCATAACCAAACAACCCTAGGACAGTAATCCCGGTGAGAAAAGCCAGCATGAACTCAATTTACCACGGTCAAGCACTAGCATCAGGCCATTATGCTGCAAATTCAAGCACAAAGCTGAGAAGGAACAACCCCAGTTTTAGGAAAACATTAAAAGCCCCCTTGATGAACATGTGCTGCTGAATACAGATGTCATAAATGTCTGTCCTGATACACAACTGCTCGCAGAATGCCACTGCACAAGGGTTCTTAAGCATAGGCAGGGTGTTTGAGCAAACATAATGGCTCCATCCTTTTTAGTAGCTTTGGCAATTTGATGATTGTTTGGCTTTAATGGGCCATTGCTGTCTGCAGGAATCTCCAAAAAACAAACAAACCCTCATGTGTTCACGCAGCACAGCCTGCACATCTTTTGTACATGAAAGCCCTGAATTAAAAATCAGAGGATGCCGAGAGGAAACAGCTGGGCCTTTGCTCAAAGGTTTTCCAGGTACAGACTGAAGCCAGAGCTGGCTATAAGAAAGGCCTGTCCTTAAGAGTAAAGATGAAGGAAGCCTATTTACCCACTCAAAAAGAGATGGATATAAAATAAGCATTTAAATTGACAAGCCAATGGTTGTTCATGACTACACCAAGTGGAGTCCCATCTGGGCAAAGGGCAGCGTACAAAACAAATGCACAGAACTCAAGGATTACCAGGACCTTGTGGAACTTCCATTCATTTTAAACGAACTTGGACCACCAGGTAATTTTGGGAGGGATGTTGTGCCAGAGGCGTTTTCCATTCTTCCGCCCTTCGTAGTGCCAAGAATTCACTACTTAAGGTGGCAGGTGCCTCGCCGTTGGCTACAGAAGTACATGCACACAGGTCTCATCCCGCCAAAGCAGCAAGAGGTGCCTCGCTGCCCCAGACCAGGGGCCCATAAGCATGCAACAGGTCGCCACCAAGCAGACAACGGGTCGCCACCAAGCAGATGCCTTGGGAATTTTACAGGTAGGGTATGCAACAATAGCCACATCCCATTTGCCCCCAAACATGAGCTAGAAGGGTTCCGGCCTTGTTCTAGAGATGACCACTTCTCAAGTGAAGTGACCGCTGAGCATGGTCTTGCTTGGGCAGCCCTCCACATACTGGTCACATTGCTATTATGCAATGGTATTGCCCATCTCGGCTCCAATCAGAGGAATGCTCAAGATCTAGAAGCATATATCCTTTAAAGCCTTTGCTAAATGTTCTACATGTATACATATGACAAAATGCCAAGGGCTTCCACCACCCCTTTAAAAAATATACTGGTTTAAGGAGGAACCATTCAGAGTGAAGTGCCAGGGGGTAAGCTAAACCCTGCTTCTGCCTATTCTCTGCTCCCAGCCACTTTCCCCTTGCAGGGTTGCAAACGTGCATTTGAATGCCTATGGTGTGTGTGTGGGGGGGGGGGAGCAGCTTGGGTGAATTGGAGCCGAGAAAGTGCAGGAAAACTGTTCATCCCACCCACCCCGTTCCCCAATTCTCCTTTCCTGAAGCAGCAGCTCTAAAGACAGTTCCACTACACCTTCATGCATAACATGAAACTGCCCTTAGGAAAAGCGTTTGCCTGGCGGCAATCGCTACCTGCTCAAGATGAGAAACTGCAACCCTGCACCAACAGGACTAGGGAGAGACGGGTAGCAAACAGATCCCAAGGCCCTCTAACACACAAAAGCCGAGAACGGATTTCCCTACCTTCGTTTGCTTCGGGCCTGGAGTTCTTGATAAATGCTGAAAACTTAGCAAAGATGTCCATTCCAGCAGTGTTGGATTCTGGGTGCTTTGGTGAAAGCTTTGAATACCTGAAGAGGAATATATTTAATACGTAGTGTGATTTAGGTTACAGCACAGTACCTCACAACGTGAGTGTATATTATTCCGTACATTCCATTGTTATTGTTGGTGTCCCTTCATCATCCTTTGTGGCTACTTCATTCCATTGTCATGGAAGGCATTTGTTCTTCCGCTAATTAAATCGCCTCAAGCCCGTTTTGCTCTCTGTGGCATCCCTCCTGTGACAACATTTCCCAGTGCCGGAAAACATGCCACCGCTCTCTACAAGCTGCCATGCAGCATGCATAGCCACAGCACACTCTCTAGCTTGGAAAAGGAATATGGCACCATTCCTTCTCCAAGCTGGAAAGAGAGAAATGCAGGTTGCTTACCTGTAACTGTAGTTCTTCGAGTGGTCATCTGTGCAGTCACACACTATGGGCTCGCGCCGACGCCGAGCCTCACTTCGGAACTTCTAAAGCTTAGAAATTATTGGCGGGAACCCCTCCCCCCCTCCGTCCTATCGCGCATGCCTGGGTTCCCGCCTACCTCAGTTCCCTGAGACCGCCTCTGCAGCCTACCACTGAGGTAATGTAACTAAAATAACAATATGAGGTAATTAAATAAAGGAATGGCATGGCGATGACACTCAAGACCACTACAAGCGAGGTCTAGAGGGGACGGTGGGAGGGTTGTGTGACTGCACAGATGACCACTCGAAGAACTACAGTTACAGGTAAGCAACCTGCATTTCTTCTTCGTGGTCTCTGTGCATCACACACTATGGGCGAGTAACCAGCAATCACTTACCGGAGGAGGGTAGACTCGCTTGTCTAATCATTACTGCAGAATCGAGGACAGGACTGCACGTCCAAAGCTGGCGTCGTTCCTTGCCCTGATGTCAAGTCTATAATGTGACACAAATGTGGAAACCGATGACCATGTCGCAGCTTTACAAAGATCCGGGATAGAGATGCCCCTGGAGAGTGCTGTAGATGTGGCCATCGCTCTAGTGGAGTGTGACTTCAGTCCCACCAGGGGTTCTTTTTTAGCCAACTCATAACTCAGCGAGATGGTGTGGATAATCCATTTGGCGAAACGCTGGGCCGATACTGCCTTGCCCTTCGTTCTTCCCCCATATGCAATGAACAGTCGTCTGGATAACCGAAAAGACTCGGTCCTATCCTTGTAAAATGCCAATGCCCTTCTCACATCGAGAGAGTGTAACCTCGCGCCCACGTTGTCAGTGGCGTCTTGAAAAAAAGTAGGTAGGACAATGTCCTGGTTTACATGAAATTGGGAGACAACCTTTGGTCTAAATTCTGGTCCCGGTCGGAGGACCACCTTGTCCCTGTAGAACTGCATGTATGGTGGGTCCAGTATCAACGCGCAGAGTTCTGAGGCCCGTCTGGCAGAGGTGATGGCGACCAAGAATGCTACTTTAAAGGATAGTAAACGTAAGTCTATCGTTGCCATCGGTTCGAAAGGCTTGTTTGACAATGCCGCTAAAACAACTGATAAACTCCATTGCGGAATCATGCGCTTTATCGGTGGATGGAGATTAAGCAGACCCTTGAGGAAACGTTTGGATAATGGGTGAGAAAAAACTGAGTAACCCTGTATAAGGTCATGATGCGCTGATATCGCTGCCAGATAAACCTTTATTGACGTCTGCCGCAGTCCACCCTCGTGTAGAGATGCCAGGAAGGTTAGAATCTCTTTGATCCCGCACGATCGTGGGGAGCCTCTTCCCCCGCCATAGAACACTTGAAAACGTCTCCATTTCCTATCATAAGATGCCCTAGTGGACGGCTTTGTCGCCTCCCTAAGGATAGTCTGGACAGGAGCCGGTAGGTTCAGGTGTTGCCATCTTGCCGGATTCTCCACGCTGTCAACTTTAGTTTTAGAGGGTTTGGGTGCTGCACCCTGCCTCCGTCCATCGTGATTAGGTTCTCTGTCCTTGGCAGCTGTATGTATTCCCCGTTGGCCATGCGAAGTAGGGGGGCGAACCAAGCTTGCCTCGGCCACCATGGGGTGATCAGTATAGCGTCCGTTTGTCTTTGCCTTAGCACCGACAACACTCCTGAAATGAGGGGAAACGGGGGGAAGGCATAAACAAGGCCCGGTCCCCAGCAGGTGTTGAATGCGTCTCCCAGAGAGCCCTTTCCAGCCCCCGCCCTGGAGCAGAAGCGTTTGCACACTGCATTTTCCGCAGACGCGAACACGTCCATGTCGGGGGTCCCCCATCTGCGGAACAAATTTGAGATGATGAAGGGGTCGAGGGTCCACTCGTGCGCCCTGGAAAAATTCCGGCTGAGCTCGTCCGCTCTCGTGTTGTCTGTTCCTGCTATATGCACTGCGGACAGACGTATTCCATGCGAGATCGCCCAGTTGAAGATCATCAAAGTCAGGTCGAGGAGTTTCCTGGAGCGCGTCCCTCCCTCTTTGTTTATGTACCAGACCACAGACATATTGTCCGATACAATCCTTACGTGCCTGTTCGAGACATAATCCTTGAAGGCTAACAATGCCTTCTGCACTGCTAGTAGTTCTAGAAAGTTTATGTGTCGATCCCTGTCCTTGGGATGCCACTCCTCTTGCACCGATAGGTTGCCGCAATGTGCTCCCCAGCCCAGGAGCGATGCGTCTGAAGTTATCGAGTGAGACGGGCTTGGGCACACGAACGGCAGTCCCAACCTTAAGTTCTTCGGGATGGTCCACCAATGGAGCGACTGTCGTACGGACTCCGGCATGCTCACCCTTACTGTGTTCGGCTGACAAACAGGGTCGTACACTGATAGGAGAAACACCTGCAATGGCCTCATACGCAGGCGTGCCCACCTCACCACATGAACAGTGGAAGCCATGAGGCCTAGCAACCTCTGCAAAGTAATTACCCTGTGCGATTTGGTGCTGAGCATCTTTGTTGCCATACGATGTATTCTGTGGCGTCGGTCCCTGGGCAAGAACGCCCTGGCCACTGAGGAGTCGAGCAGAGCCCCTATAAACTGGATCGATTGCGAGGGTTGCAGTATTGACTTCTTTGTGTTTATCACCAGTCCTAGGGATGTCAACAAAGTCGTAACCGTCGTGACGTCCCGCACTGCTTGCGAGCGAGATGGGGAAGCGATTAGCCAGTCGTCTAAATAAGGATAGATTTCCACCCCCAGAGGTCGCAGGTATGCGCACACCACCGCCATGCATTTCGTAAACACTCTTGGCGCGGTTTTTAGTCCGAACGGTAGGACATTGAATTGGAAGATGTCTGCCCCGATGACGAATCTTAGGAAGCGCTGGTGGGCTTGATGTATGGGGATGTGGAAGTAGGCATCTTTTAGATCTACAAGGGTGAACCACATATTTCCACGGAGCAGGGGAAGAACCGACCCCAGGGTGACCATCCTGAATTTCTTTGGAATCAAGAAATCGTTGAGGAGCCTCAAGTCCAAGATTGGGCGTAGACCGCCATCTCTCTTTGGGACTGTAAAGTAGCGGGAGTAAAAACCCCTGCTCGCCTCCGAGATGTTGACTTGGGTGATGGCCCCTTTCTGTAGAAGAGAGGCTACCTCTTGCTGTAGGATTGTAGAGGTAGGTGTTATCCTCAGCACTCCTGTTGGTGGGAGAGAGGCGAACTCGATGCGATATCCCTGACGAACAATATCCAACACCCATCTGTCCGTGGTAATTTGCGTCCATGCCTTGTAGAAAGGACGCAACCTCTGGTGGAAGTGTGGGGACGGCTGGTTGGGAGGGAAGTCAAAGGCGTTGCTTCGGATTCGGGTCCTGTTTGCCGCGGTTCTGTCTCGCCCTATTCTGAGGGTATGACCTCTGGGACCGATACGGCTGCGATGGCTGGAAACGCGGCTGTTGCTGTTGTCGGAAAGAGGATTGGCGAGGTTGATAGAACTGCTGCCTTGACCAACGACGTGGGCGGTAAGTCTGGGCTGGGACAGGTTGGTAGAAACCCATCTTCTTTGCTGTCATCCGCGCCTTTTGAATGGTATCCAAATGTGCATCTGTCGTGGCGTTAAACAGGCCTTCTCCGTCGAATGGAAGGTCCTCAATCCTGGATTTAGATTCTTGTGACAAATTTGACGAGCGAAGCCACACATGTCGTCATAGGGCCACTGACGCCACCATCGATTTAGATAGGCAGTCCGCCATATGTCGGGCAGTGCTAAGCTCCTGCCTAGCCAACGCTGATGCTTCGCGTTGGAAGATCTGTGCCGCTGATCTTATGTCGTCTGGGAGGTGCGCATGTAGCGCCGTAACCTTCTCCCATATGAAGAGGTGATATCTGGCCATAAGGGCCTGGTAGTTGGCGATCTTCACA
Source organism: Anniella stebbinsi (assembly GCA_029215795.1). Taxonomy (NCBI): domain Eukaryota; kingdom Metazoa; phylum Chordata; class Lepidosauria; order Squamata; family Anniellidae; genus Anniella; species Anniella stebbinsi. The sequence continues at coordinate 86,320,669 of JARDYH010000007.1, forward strand.
GCCAATGCCGCCGAGGAGTAGACCCTTCTCCCGAACGCGTCGAGTTTCCTGCCCTCTTTGTCTACAGGTGCAGAGTGAGATTTTGATGTCCTTCCCTGCGCCGATTCCACCACAACCGAGTTAGGTTTGGGGTGCTGTAGGAGAAAGCCTGCGTCTTTCTGTTGAATTTTATACAGGGCATCCACACGTTTCGAAACTGGTCCTGTGGATGCAGGTGTGTGCCACGATTCCTTTAATGTACGCAAAAGCGTAGGTAAGAGTGGCAAGGCCAAAGCCGAGGTGGAGTCACCATACATGACGTCGTATGCTACATCGGTTGCTTGTTCCTCCGCTTCCGGAACGTCAATTTCCAGAGACTCTGCCAGGCGCTGCATTAGGTCCAGGAAGGAGACCACCTCCACCGACGGGGACGCTCGTTTGTCAGTGCCCACCTCCTCAGTTGGCGAGGGGAGAGAGGGAGTCGCCTCTACTGACGCCTCTGAAGAGTCAGATGCGTAATCTTCGTCCGATGTATGCTGTGGTGGCCGAATGACCATGGCTCCCAACGGAGATAAAGGGGCCTCGGACCTAGGTTCAGTGTGGAGTGGGGCTGAGACAGACGCAGATGGGGCTCGTCTCGGGGGCAGTGGTGGTATAAAAACTGGAGCGTCATCCTGAAGCCTTTCCCCCGTATACTGATCAAATAGAGGCTTTTTTGGTCGTGCCTCTGGCTGTGATGACCACGATCTTATTGACTTGGAGGAGCCCCGTTCCCATTCCTCTGCCGACAACAATGCATACGGGTGCGAGGGCTGATCCACCACTAGCGCTCCAGCTGGTCCCTGAAGGGAGTGGTGTGGAGGGGTCCAGGATGCTAGAGGATCAAAGGGCAAGTCTCCTAGCTCCGACGCCGGGGGAGATCCCGTGAGCCGCACCGATGCCGAGGGGCCGTGGTCCTGTTCCCGCGTCGACATCGGACGTTTTGTTGCCCTCGGTACCGAGGGGAGTCGGTTCCGAGGCGTCGGTACCGGAGGGGTCGATGTTGGCAGCCATGACACCGGTATCGACACCGACGCTGCTGGCGACAGGGGTGGCTTGGCCATCGGTACCGGTGAGGCGGTCGGCACCGAAGCGGCCTTCGGCGTCCGCGTTTTCCCCGCTGACGACGCCTTCTCTGTCTGTTGGTGTTTAAGCTTCGGCTTGGCCGATTCTTTTCCCTTTTCTTTCTTCCGTGTACTGTGCTCTCCTGCCTTCGGGTCCCCTTTTTGCCGCTTCGCCTTGCCCGTGTCAATGGGAAGGGAAGGCTTAGATTTCTTAGGGCGCGAGGTCGACTCCGCAGGAGGAACTGCGCATGACGCCGGGGTAGGTCGCGGTATCGAGCTCGGTACCGACACGGGGACGTCCACTGTTTCCAGCGCTTTCTTCCATAGTAGTGCCCGGAGTTTATTAGCCCGATTTTTCCGAGTTTGCCTAGAGAAGTTTAGGCAATGCGGGCAAGAATCCACAACATGAGCTTCCCCTAAGCAAATGAGGCACTTAGAGTGTCCGTCTGACAGGGTAAGTTTTGCCTTGCAGCCCGTGCACTTCTTGAATAAAGACGCGGGCGCCATCTTAGAAGCCATTTTCTGGCGGGAAGAAAAGAACGGGCTGGGGGAACTGGGGATACCCCTGAGGGTTACTTGCACGGAGAACCCCGGAGATCCGAGAACCGCAAAAGCGGTATCCTATCTAAAAATCTCTATACTAATAAACAATCTTAACAACTCTAAGTTATATATATATATATATATATATTAATAATAAACAGATATAGTTAATCCCAAAAAAATTTTTTTTTTTTTTTTTTTAGAGAGAGAGGAAGAGAGAGAAGAGAGAGAAGAAGAATTATAGAAAGAGTGGAGAGATTAGAATTATAGTAAAGAGAAGAAGATAAAGCCTAAGCTACGAACGGATCCGTGAGTTCCCTGTGAGGCAACCAGCAAGGCAGTCGAAGAAGAACTGAGGTAGGCGGGAACCCAGGCATGCGCGATAGGACGGAGGGGGGGAGGGGTTCCCGCCAATAATTTCTAAGCTTTAGAAGTTCCGAAGTGAGGCTCGGCGTCGGCGCGAGCCCATAGTGTGTGATGCACAGAGACCACGAAGAAGAACAGCCACGCAACTACTACCTCTCCCAGTCTTAAGCAACTGGAAGAAGTGAACGTAACACTCCAGCGCTCTTCCCAAGCCACATGGGAGGGAGTTCCATCTGCCTGAACTCAGAAGGGTCATTCATTCACAGTGTCAGCAGTCAGCTGAAACGCTGCCAAAGCAAGCAGTAACTGATTGCATGAAATGAGAACTGTTGTGGCTTAGAAACGCTGGTTTACCTCTTCTGAATGCCACAGATTTGGGAAGTCAGTGTCTGGAGCTCAGCTCTCTGAGCAATATTTAAACGGATACTATTCAACCGCACACAGAGAGCTACTTCAGCATCAAGTCACCTAGATTTTGGTCCAAAGTACCAGATGTATTCAATTCTTTGGAATTCTGTTTAGCACTGAAATTATACTTCAGAATGCTGCAATGTATATAGATACACCTAAACCATAGAAGTTTCAGAATTTTTCCCCACGGGAAGGAATAATTCCAAGCTGATTTCAACTTGGATTCAGCACAGCCTAAAAGTTTAATTTGTTCATTATGAGATGGCAGATTATGTATAAAGAGTAATCAACCAGAGCTCTGTGAATACCTGTCTTAAAATAGGTAACTTCCCGATTAGACTACAGCAATGCACTCTACGTGGGGCTGCCCTTGAAGACAACTCGGAAGTTGCAGCTAGTGCAAAATGCAGCAGCTAGACTGCTGACTGAAACATCTCAGACATATAACACCGGTCTTAAAGGAATTGTGCTGGCTGCCAATACATTTCCGGTCCAAATTCAAGGTGTTGGTAATGACTTTTAAAGCCCTAAATGGCTTGGGACCTCGATACTTGAGGGAGTGCCTCTCCCTGTATCTGCCTGCCTGAGACCTGAGATCTGTCAGAGGAGTCCTTCTCTGTGCCCCACCAATGCGAGATATACGCTATGGTGGGATGTCGGCTGTGGAATGCCCTCCCTCTGGAGGTCCGACCGGCATGGCTTCATTTTGGTGCCAGGTTAAGACATTGCTTTTTACTAAAGATTTTGATGGCTAAATCCACCAGCCTGCACACTGTCTTGTTTGAATTGGATTTTACTGTTTTAAAATTTCATATTGTTTTCAACATAATGGTTTAATTTGTTTTAGAATTGTATATTTATTGTTCTATTTACTATGTATGATTTTATCTGTATGCCGCTCTGAGATCCTTGTGATATAGGGCAGGATATAAATGTTTTAATAATACAAAATCCAGAGAAAGATCCACAAATTTGGGCTGGTCAAGGTTTGTGGCCACAAGCAACCTTGTCCCACCTGTGATATCACGCTGAGCTTTTGAGTTGCTCAACAACTCTAATGCCCAGAGCAACTGTGGGTGCAAACTTCTGTCTTTGCCTCCTGGCAATGAGGCTCGGGGTGGTGGAGAGAGTTGACCACGTTAGCACTGAACTAGTGCCACAGAGGTGCAGGAATTCTGCCCCCCAATGCCGCAAGCTCAAAAATCTGTGAAGCTCAGTGCAACGTCGGGGAGACTCCGCTAGAGAGGGCAGTGAAATCTCTCAGACCACGACCTTAGCCTCAGAGGGCTGCACAACAGAGGCGTCCCATTGTTTGTCCAAGTCTCTCCAATGTTCAGCAAGAGGTCTGGAAAATCCCAGGAGATCTCACCAGATTTTTTTTTAATACATTTAATACATTTTAATACATTTTAAGCACATTTAGGGGAACTGCATGAAAAAAGAAATCAGGCAACAATTCTAGTGAGAGGGACGTTTGTTACATCAGACGTAAAGTGCTATACATTTCACATTCTAGGACAACTGCTTTTTAATGAACACGCCCACACACATGCTCCTAAGCAGCTTAGAAAACTCTATGGAATATTGCCCTGAAAATAAGTCTTCAAACTGAGAAACGGGACTCGGCTTTACCCCCAAGTACGGCAGCATCAGTAGAGCTGACTTTGTGTAGAGTTTTAAGTTGCAAATCTCTGGTAATCGTCAAGCCCCTTTGGCCTCTCCTCCGACTCTGAGTGAAGACATACAAAGGTTCTTTTCGGCAGAGAGATCTGCTTGGCCGCAGCCTGGTATGTTTAATGATTTGCAGGTCGGAGAAAAACCTCCCCAAGGGTTAACGTCCTGATCCCCTCCCCACTCACGCCAGCAAGGCCGTAGCTCAAGGCCGGATGAGAAGTGTAACGGGAAGAATTGGAATAGACGGGGAGAGGGTGAGCCAAGGAGAAGACCCCAACAGAGAAGCCGACTGGCGTGGCTGCAGGGCCTGGTTGGCAGAAGCCAAGACCCCTGTCACACCAAACCCCCGCTTGTCTCCGCGAAAACCTTTTCTTCTGTGACCAGTTTTGATTTTAGAATTCCCCAGGGTGAACCTTTTTTTTTTTTTTTTTTTGGTATGATTGGTAATACACAATTTATTAGGACTTTTTTGGGGGGATCCAACATTGTTTTCCCTAGTTCATGTTATGAAGCTGGAACATTAATACGTTCATCTATAAGACTACAATTAAAATGCCCTTTCTGGGTGGACTGTACAGGGGGAGTCAAACGTAATAGAAAGAAACGCCTTACCTGAGGAGTGCTCTTGTCCTTTTAACAATAAAGGAGATGGGAAATGTTCACCAAGCATCACTTGAGAAGTCACACATGCCCAAAATTATTTGTGCTTCCATGTCTTTAAAAGCCGGATGGCAACGTGGGTTAGAAGCTAGCAATCCTATACCAATCTTGCGCCTGTTGAACATACATACTACACGAACCCCTTTAACGGAGCAGCTTATTTCCCTACAATTGCAACACGTACAGCTGCCACTTCGACTGTCATCTCTTCGCCTTGACAAAGTAGCTTGTAACAAAACAACTTGTGTAAAGAGTACAGGGTGACATGGAGCACTAAGCCACACAATCCTGAGAACCGACAACAACTGCCAATCCCACACTCCCACCCACTGGTGACACACTTACTTGGGTGGGCAGAGGACTTCTTCAAGGAACTCTTCAATCTTGTTCACATCCGTTTTCACTTCGTTATTAAAGGTTATGAAGGGTGGATGAGTCCCTGGAGCCAAGTTCTGAAGATCTGCAGGCTTCCTGGAGGGTAAATACAATATTGTCTACATTAAAAACATTCGATATGTTGAGCAATTCTAGTAGGGTCATCATGGCTAGTGCTATCAACATAAGGTGACCATGCCTAAGTAAAGGACAAAACCTAACCAGAGGCAAACAGGTGTGGTTAAAGGCAGAGAGGAGCACCCAAGGTAGGAAGGCGCTCCACAGGGAGCTTATAGGGTTGATCACAGAATAGTAGAGTTGGAAGGGGCCTATAAGGCCATCGAGTCCAACCCCCCTGCTCAATGCAGGAATCCACCTTAAAGCATCCCTGGCAGATGGCTGTCCAGCTGCCTCTTGAAGGCCTCTAGTGTGGGAGAGCCCACAACTTCCCTAGGTCATTGGTTCCATTGGCATACTGCTCAAACAGTCAGGACGTTTTTCTTGATGTCCAGCTGGAATCTGGCTTCCTGTAACTTGAGCCCATTATTCCGCATCCTGCACTCTGGGATAACCGAGAAGAGATCCTGGCCCTTCTCCGTGTGACAACCTTTTCAAGTATTTGAAGAGTGCTACTATGTCTCCCCTCGGTCTTGTCTTCTCCAGGCAAACTGAGCCAGAGAATTGCTGTACAGGGCTGCTTTCAGGGTCCTGAATTAACGGATCTTCAAACTAAGAGTTAGAAATGGCTCTGATGATTCTGCCTAGCTCTGTCTATCTGTTCTGTGTATGGAATGCTTCAGCTATGGGCATATAAGATCTCTTTACACCACTTCCTACATGTATCGCAACATATGCCTCAAGAGCCATTTCTTAAGACACATCACATGAAGGGATGTCTGTGTGCATCTCATCTGTTTCATGGCTAAGACACAGCTTTGGATGATTGGATACGGAGTTTCTTCCCCACCTAAGCCCAAGTTAACACTGATGCCTAAACCTAGGAGGTGCCATGAAGACTGCATTTTGCTGACAGCATATGCAGTGACAAAATGTCTGAAGCTCAATAATGTGCATCCCTGTTTTGCAGGATGTACAAGACACACAAGAAGGCTGACATGGAGAGAAACTCAGGCATGAGGATTTCAGTGGTGAACTCACCCAGATTCAGAATAAGCTACAAAAGCAGGTTATCATGCCAAATTTGGAAACAGAGTTACTCCTAAAATGCCTTTCTCATAAAACATCATTATCATCAAACAACAACAACCCTGCTCCAGCAGTTTGTTTTCTTTTAATAAATAAGCAGCACCTCCTAGCTCAGAAAAAAATTCACCAGGCAGGGCAAGTATGGATTTGTTTAGTATCGTATTTCAGGGGAGTGTAGTGGCAGTTGGACCTGCAGGGGGAAAGCAACCCAGAATCCCCAAAGCAGACACTCATTTGCCATGAAGCCTGGTGCCTTTTGGGGCAAAATGGGCCTCGGAAGCTCACATTAACGGCTGTTGCAACTGCTTAAGGATATCACATAAAGCTACCAAGTATTTGACAGGGTGTGTGCAGCGGTAGTGAAATTTAACAGACACTGGGGTGGAACAGTTGAGGGAGGGAGGGAGGGAGGTTCAAAAGGAAAGATTATAAGGAAGTTCCGGGAGGGAAGGGGAGCAAAGCATTGTTCCAATGGATGTAGTGAAAGAAAGTGTGTAAGGCAGGATATGAGATGTGATTCGGACACGGTCAAGATGCGTCATACGTAAACAAAGGTTTTAAAGGAGACCATGGAAATTGTTTGGAAGGGGGATCTGCACAAGGGAAGCTGCCTTGGGCCACCGGAACAGGATAGAGTCTGCATTCAAATCGGGTTTTCCGCCAGGGTTCTGCGGGTTGTGATGCTTCAGGAGGGAGATGCTACTTCCAACTTTTCCGTGGCAGGAACAAAGCCTCATACATAGCAGGAGGCCGGGCTCTGCTGTCACTGCTGGGGGGGGGGGGGGGGGGGTGTTTCCACCAAGTTATTATGATTGTCACGGGATCATCACAATAATAAATAATAATTATTGCATCTGTACTGCCCACATCAAAAGGGGTAAGGTGTGGAATGGGCATCTTTCAGTGCCCCCATATACGCATCTGGGGAAAGCTAATTAGCTTGGGTTCCCCCGACACATATACATGGGTGCTTAAGTGGCCCTGGAGTGGCCCACTTGTCTGGTCGACTGCCTATTGAATGGAATGATAACTGGCCTAGAAGAATGTGTAGTTCTGGTATTCCCATTATTATTATTATTATTATTATTATTATTATTATTATACTGTCCCATAGCCGAAGCTCTCTGGGTGGTTTACAAAAATTAAAAACATTGAATATTAAAAAAAACCATATACAAAATTTAAAAAGCAGAAAGCAGATTATAAATACAATATCCATTTAAAATAACTATTCTGGGTCAAACAACAACAACAAAACCCTCAACATATGCTGTCAAGTGCCTGGGAGAAAAAAAAATCTTGACCTGGCGCCGAAAAGATAACAATGTTGGCACCAGGCGAGCCTCGTCGGGGAGACTGTTCCATACTTGGGGGGCCACCACTGAAAAGGCCCCCTCCCGTGTTGCCATCCTCCAAGCTTCCCTCGGAGTAGGCACTCAGAGGAGGATCTTAGACGTTGAGCGTAGTGTACGGGTAGGTTTGTGTCGGGAGAGGCATCCCGTCAGGTATTGTGGTCCCAAGCCATGTAAGGCTTTATAGATTTAAACCAGCACCTTGATCAGGCTTGGAAACATATAGGCAGCCAATGCAAGAGGGCCTATGGGCCCCAACATGCCCCCTCCTGATCTTCATTTTATTTCTTAAGATTTTTTTTAGTTTAAACAAATGTCTTTTAACTGGGAGGCAGGCATGCTACAAAGTGAAGTGTTGTCCTCTGGTGTCATCTTTATTTGGAGTGTTTGTAGTTCAGCCCCAAAATTTGCCTTGTACTTAAGATTCTTGGGGAAGCTACTTTTCTTTTGGTCTCACTAGTTTTCTTGCTGAGAAATTAGTATTTTGTGTTTCTGGAAAATGATGGTTTTGTGTCACCATGGCAGCAATTTATGAACAGGCAAGCCAGCCTAGGGCAGCCATTTTGTGAGAGCACCTACAACACTCTCTCAAAATTCCAAATGTGCCCACCAATCAAAAAAGGCTGTGGACCCCTGGTGTAATTTCTGAACTGTGAATGCGATGTACTTACTTCTTTAAGTGGCATGTAACCATGTGAGCGTTTTAGACCTGCCAGTATGGACCAGGCAAAACCCACCATTCACCACATCTGCTGTATGGACAAGCAGACGATCCATGAGGACTGAACAGGCGCCAGGCACGCGAAATGCAAGGACTCTCACATGGATCCCTTTAATTTCAATGGTGCATGCATAAGAACCTCTGGGTTAGATCTCAAACCTTTTAACAGTGGCAAAAATCCACAGCCTGAGGTAGCCACTGGACCTGCCAAGTCCTTGAGGTAGTAAGCACAGCTTCAATTTGGTGCCTTTCCATTTTTTGAAGAAAAGGTACAGTGGGGGTTCCTAACAATATCACGGTGCCCAATGCCAAATAATAAATTGCAGGTGTGATCAACACCCAATAATGAAGGACCTTTCATTTATATGCTAGCCATGCGACTTCATGGCAGATGAATTACGTGCAACGTTACACCAAAGCCTTTGTTCTCTGTACTCTGTACCTCCTGAGTTTTTGTTTAAAAACAGAAATACAGATGGAACATCCAATGGTTGCAAACCTGCCCCAGACTGTGCACACGCTCCAAGCGTCCCTAATCTGCCCTTCTGCAAAAAGCTGCTGAGTTTTTTGTGAGTCAGTTACATACCTTAAGCAGCTTAAGCTTCAATTAAAACACTGCTGTGTACACCCACAATAAGGGGAAAAATAGCTTAAGTCAAAAATGGTGAAGTGTACTTAGCGGATGTGAAGGCTACATGCTGTTCTCAGAGCAGGTAAGACCAAACGTTTATCAACTGCCATTGAAAGTTTTGAGAGATGGGGTGGGGGAACATCCGGATGTACTGTGGATCTTTCCCCCCACCAAAAAAAGAAGAAAAAAGTGAATTAAAACCAGTTGCTAGCATAATCCCCCTTACCCTCATCCAACCTGATCAGTTCCATGTCAGCTTTCTTCCCCCCTGCTTCCCCCTCCTTCTGTAGATTTACTTTGCAGGTTTGCACCAGTCCAAATACACAAGGTGAACTTCTAGGGACGCATATTATATGCTGAATTATGAGAAAAAAAATAAGTCAACTGTTCTTGATTTACTTGTTTTTAAGAAGGGAACGCCTAGGATCATATTCCCAAACCAATCTTTACTGGCACTCGGGATAAAACAGAACTGGGTTTCCACTTTACTCTCCAAAAGATTCATTAGAGAGATGCCAAGGTACAGTGAAGTCACTCTGCATCAACAGAAACCACAGCCAATAGTGCCTTTCAGGTTAATACGAGACGTTCGGGCTGTGTGTGATGCAACTTTTTTCCAATTAGGCAGGAGCATAGTAAAAACATAGCCATCCATCTCTAGAGACAGCCCAAGTACCAATTTGGCCAAGATGGAGAACATATGTGGTGAAATGGGAAACAAGCTGACATGAGTAATTTGCTTCAAGTATTGGGCGGGGTGGGTGGGGGGAGAGGCAGTATCCTCCAAAAGCAGGAAGTGATAGTTCAGCCTGGCAACTGAGGCAAAAAAAGTTACAAAATTTGTACCAGCCTGCCTGCAGATACCAGTAAATGTCATTTGTGCACCACAGCCTAGAAGAGCCAACTCTCATCTCATTTACAAAAAACCCTTCCCTGCCTGTAGGCAAATCTTACTCACCACAGATGAGTGCTGCCTATTCCTCTGCTTTGCCACACAGCTGCATCCCGGTCTGTTGAACAGAAACTCCCCAGACATTGCAAGTGGTGAAGCTGTATGGACGTAGCTTCAAGAATGGCTAGATAGACAGTAGATCTGGTAGATCTCTGCGTGATTTGCAATAGATCAGGAAGAATTTCTCACTCCTAGTTGTTTAAGGATAGCAACAAAAGGTCTATACACATACACACACCTAAATTATATTGCTGAAATTAAGGAAGCTTGTAGCTGCCAAGAGTGAATTTGTGTGTGAACGTAATATGAGCTCTGTCCAGTTCTCGTGCTCAAAATGAAATTCCTGGAGCCATAATTGTTTCGGGGGAGGGGGGTTGCACCAGGCTCTAGCAGATGGAACTCGGGGCTCTACTGAACTCCCACCATTTCAGTATATAGGTGAAACCTGCACCCCTACCCCTATATGCACGTGAACCAAAACCTGCACCCAAGTAGCTCAGGGCAGCATCCAGGTAAACAGAATGCAATGGAATAACCCACTGATCTGGTTCGCACATTGTTTAATCATGGGTTTAACTCTGGGTTGTTAACCACAAACAACTTAGGAAGAGAACCCATAGTTTGTTGGGTTGTCAACTCTGGGTTGTTTGTGGTTAGCAACCCTATAGTTAAATTACAGTGCGGGGTTCGCATAAAACAACAACCTACAGTTCTCAACCTGTACTCAACTCATACCCTGGGTTGTCGCGTCACACTAAGCCATCCCCACAAATAACCCTCACTGTGTTGGGTGTTCATTTGCTGGCTGAATTCGGATGACACAATAAGCAACTGGGGTGGGGAAACAATCGTCAGTTGTATTGACTATCGTGTCCTCTGAATGCTGCCATAGTCAACTCAACGCTGATCCTAATCCACACCACAGTTGATTATTTATTACCATGTTGTGTGGGGAGTACCCCCTAGATGAACAACTGTAAAGTTTATTTTTTCCCCCACCATTGACTATCGTGTTGTCCGAATTCAGCCGCTCACTCACAATGGTGCTGAGAGATGATCCACTGCTCCGTGGCTTGTTTCATACTTCATGCTCCTGCCCACTCCCTGCATGTATCCCAAGGGACTTTGCAGCCAAATATCATGATCTCCTGCTCCCTCCGACATCAGCAGCCTCTTTGGTCTTGGGTCTGCTGTATGTTCAGGGTGTGTTTGCCTTTGCTGGCTCCCAGCAGCAAAGGCAAATTCCCCAATCCCGATTCTTCCCCCTACCCCGTGCTGGGGGTTGTTTTTGTAATTAAAACCGCAAACCTCAACATGCCGTTTTATGTGTTTTATTAGCTGCTCTTATTAGAGGGGGCAGGGGAGCGAGAGCTGCTTCAATGGGGGACAAGGGAGAGTGGGATGGATGACAAAACCCACTGCTCGGGCAGGCAAAAGGCAGCTGAGATGTCACCCCAAAAGGGCTGGTGTTAACATAAGCCCCTTTCCATTAATCAAAATGAAAGAACTTTTACACACAACATCATGGTAACAGATAAGACAATCTGAACTGTCAAAAGGATACAAAGCTAACTTTGCTTCAAACATTTAGAAGTGTACTCTGTGAGGGGATCCTTTGGAAACACCTTGCTGTAAAGGAGCAGAAGAAGAGCACGTGGAAGTTGGGAAGGTAACAAGTTCCTTCAACGTCTCTGCATGGATTACACACAGCTGGCTCACATGGGTTAGAAGAAACTACTTCACTGACAAGTGGAGCAGCCAAGACCACAGGAGGTGAGGGAGGAGACTGCCAAGGGAGGAGGGCTCAGGCTGCTGCAGCACAACTCCTTGCTAGGCAGACTTCAGCAACCAAGATCGCTCACAAGGAGGGAGGAGTAGTGTTTTTTGCCACTCTTGCCAAGTGGCTCTGTAGCCAATCGCCATAACCCACGATAAAATCGGTCTCCTGGGTTCGAACGACACTACAACCCATCGCAGGCAATAACAACCCCACAACAAGCCATGGATTCTCATCATGGCTTGCTCCTGAAAAATAAGCCACACCATGGAAAATGCCCTGGGTTCGGATGATAGAACAACCTACCATGGCTGGCTACCCATGATAGGTTGCCGTGTTGTGCGAATACAGTTGTTATGTGTAAACTAAGTCACTCAATCCATATTTAACCCATACACTGGTTTGCCATTATGTGTGGCAGATTCAGCTCAAAGCCACCCAAAGAGCTCCACTAAGCAAGTCAAGTTTTGAACCTGGACCGTTCCATCCACACCACCACACGGGCTCTCACCAAGCAACAGAAATGGAGGAAAGAGAGAAATGTCAGTCATTACTATCCAATAGTTAAGCCGCTGGTGTTTTTCCAAGGTCTGAACAAAGTCTAATGTAGATCTGGCCAAAAGAAGACAAACACAGGTTTCTTCATGTGCCTGTGGTGGAGACGGTTTAGCCCCATGGAACATTGCTATAAATACTCTGGTAAAAAGAACATCCACATTTTCCAAGCTGACAAGGAGGGAGCGGCACTAGCTTTTGGTTATTCTAAGTTCAGTGGACAAATGCCCAAGCAGGCTGGCCAGAGAGTTCTTTTAAGCCTACAGGACAGGATGGGGTATGCATTGAATTGGCAATGGTCAAGCTCTTCCAAGCTCAATTTGGAATGGGCACAAAATCACTTGTTGAACCTTGGCCTGATTCAAACCCAGTAGGACTCCTATTCCCCAACCCAGCTCCCCTTGCCCATCCTCTTATCATTCCTACTCAAACTTACTTGGAGATGGGGCAATCTCCCATAAGGTCCTAGAGGTTGGTAAGTATCCCAAGCCATCAAGAACCATGGAAGATGCAGTTCTTATAGTCCGTGACCATCCTCTCAAAGGCCCAGGAGGATTCCCCCCCCCCCCATTGCTCCTTGAGTTTGGACAGGCAATGGAGGCAACAGTACCAGCAGAAGAGTAATTAAGTGGGCTGTGCTGTTACAAGCCAGGCTCAAGCGTCTGAGTAGTTTGGGCTCTGCTTGCAATGGCTTTGGGGTTTCATTTCCAAACCTCCCAATTCCACACATTCAGCAGCATTACTAATTTAAATACAGAAGACCATGACCCAGTTTGCACGGAACACTCAACTCCAAGGTTAAACTACCCAGAAATTGGCGTGGCCACAGAGGAGCAAACGTCACTTCCACCTTCCAAAACAACCCAGTCCTGGGTTATTTCATGATGCTCAAACCCAGGAATTCTAGTCTGCTTAGGGGTTGAAGAACCCAGAGTTAACTCAACAACAAACCATGGGTCTAACATATGGACACGTGCAGCCACACTAATTCCTGAGTTGCTTAACCTAGGAAAATTGAGTGTTACATGCAAAGCAGGTTAATATGTTAGACCAGTGGTTTCCAAAGTTTCGCCCATCAAGAGAACTCTTTCCATTGCAATTTGTCTGCTGAGGAAAGCTTTGCAGTTCCTTGAAGAGGATTCCGGTAGGAGCACTCTCAGCAGATGGAGGTGCTGCCTAGGCCTATCGGCCTTCACTTTTGCCAAGCATAAGCAATAGGCACCCTTGAATTCCACAACCACTATCCCTTCCCCAACCCCCACCAGCAGTTGCATGCGGCAGAAAAAGCATGTGGTGGGTAGCCAGCCATGCAAACTTTCCCAAAAGGGAACTGAGGAACTCCAGCTCCTGAGGAATGTCCACGGGACACAGTTTGAAAGTCCTCCTCGAACAACTTTTAAGAAACAAAAACCAGAAGCTTTCCTTCTGATCTCAGAGAAGTTCAACTCTGCACACCACAGCACGGCCCTGGCCAACAAAAGACGTTTAATGCCTGCACACAGACACAAGTTGCATTCCTGAAGAGGGAAAAGAATGAAGCCTCTGTCTTTAGCGACTGCAGAAAAGCAGAAAACATATGAGTGCGCAGTGGGGAGAAAAGGCTGGGCATGTTCCCATTTAGCCCATGCAGATTTCTTGCTTGTGTCCATAGCTACTAAGAGAATTGAACTGGAAATATCCTCTGGTTGGCACAGTCCTATATTTAACAAGACCATACAAAGGAAAATGGATGTCATAGAACACTAAGTTTATACGTTTCCTGTGCCCCACAATTTCTTCCTTGTAATTTTTTGTACCAGTAGGAGCCCGGTACATTTTGAAGTCCAAATACTGATCATCTCAGCAAAAGTGATTACATGAACCCTAATTATAAAGCTGTACTGCACTGCACTGCAAAAGAGCAAACTCAGATGATCTTAAATAGTATCTGGTTATCACATCCAATGGAGCCAGAACAGAAATTCAAGCAAGACAGAAGATAAACCATACCTGCTTAAGCTATTTTCCTGACATACACATAATCATGCCCACTAGTTACTCAATTGAGTTTGCTATCAGTCTGGAAGCAAAACTCCTCCCTGCTTCCGCAATTATTTGTTTCTCTGCATAGTCAAAATCCCTAGGTATGAAATTACTAAGGAAAAACAAAACAACCCAAAGGACCCGTGAGTTCCCAGACGGCTGAGAATAACTCTGCAGTTAACTCATCCTGTTGTCTGGAGGTGATGGAACTTCCAGGTTGGCACTAAAGTCCAGAGAAAGAACTCCCGTCTGATGGTAACTCTGGAGGGGTTGGGGTGAGAGAGACCTACTGCTGACTAATCACAGCTATGCTAAAATCTTTAATGTCACTATTGTTTTCTATAGGCAACTCTTCTGACCCACAGGAGGGTGGGGAGAAGAATTTCCCCCTTTTAGGAAATGAGAATCATTATATACATTGAGAATTAAATTGTTAAGAAAGAAATTCATAGCAAGTCAAAAACCTAAGTCACACTGACCTGGTTTGCACATAATGTTAACCCATGGTTTGTTGCCCTATCCAAGGTTTGTCTGGCAGATGATCGAACAAAACTGTGGTTTTCTCAGGAGCTGTGTTGTTTGTTTCCCTCCTCCTTCACCCCTCCCTATATCCCAAATGCCTTGTGGTGCTGAACTACTGTCATGTAGAGTGTCTGGTATTTTTTTTACTGCTTTTGCTCACTGCCCCTGTAGCCTTGTGAAATAACCCATGAAAAATCCATGGTTTTAACCTCACAATTAGGTTATTGCAGTGCACTTTATGTGGGGCTGCCCTTGTGCCTGGTTCAGAAGCTGCAGCTGGTGCAGAATGCAACAATTACAGTGCTCACTGGGAAGCCCAACTATGCTCCAAAACACCTGTGTTAAAAGAACTACACTGGCTGCCCACAATTGTTGTCCCACAAAACCCTGAACAACTTGGGAACAGTACTGCGAACAGATCACCTTCCCTTACATATAGTCAGTTGATCTTTAAGACCATCATAGGAGGCCTTGCTGATCATTCTGCGACCAACAGAATGTTGCCACATAATACCTTGACAGCAGGACTTTTTGGTAGTGGCACCCACCCTCTGGAAAACCCTTGCATGTGCAGTTCAGGAAGCAGAAAATGTGGCACATTTCAAATGCCTCTTGAAAATGCACTTGCTCCTTGTATTGCTCTGTAATATTATTGTAATTAGAATTGTTTTAATAATGTTTTTATAGGTGATTCTAATATTTATATGTGAACCGCTTAGGGATTTTGTTATATTAAGCGCTATCAATAGATAGATAGATAAAGTTCACACATAAAAACAACCCATGATTTAAAAAACCCAGAGTTCACAACCAACAACAAACCATGGTTTATTTTTCCCAGATGTTCATGGTTAACAAACTATGGTTTGTAAGCAAGGCTGAGTTCACACATCACAACAACCAAGAATTCAAGAACCCACAGGCCAAATCATGGGTCAGCATTATGTGTGAAGCTGGTCATTGTTTAAAATAGTGGTTTGTTTTTCCAACAGTCCAATAATCAATAAAAGTTATACAACTTTGAATTAAATTGTTGTGTCTTTTCCTCTTCACTAATACACGAATATAATTCATTAGTTTTAACATTCCTTTATATTCATACAGCTTATTTTCCTATTCAAACTGGGGTATTGCTGTCAACTTCCAATATCTTACATAACATATGCATGCTGCAATTATTATATATGATATCAACTCTTCATAAGTTTATAACACCTCATTGTGATGTCAACAAAGCAATTTGTCACACAGGATTTATCTCCTGTTACCAATGATGAGAACAGTTAGAATCATAAGAATGTATGAAAAGCTGAACTGGATCAGGAGGGAGGACTATGTAGTTCATCATTATGTTTACACAATGGCCAGCCAGAAGCCAATGGAAAGCTCACAAGTAGGGCATGAATGCAATAGCACCCTCCCACTCATGTTCCCCAGCAACTGGTATTGAGAGGCACACTGCATCAAATACTGGACTTAATATATTGCCATCATGACTACTATGTCTATTATGACTATTAATAATAATAATAATAATAATAACAACAACATTTATATACTGCCCCATAGCCAAAGTCATTGATAGCCGTACCCTTCATGAAAATTGAAAAATCCGCAGAAGAGCAAAGAAAATAGATCACCAGATCCCAAGTAGAAGTCCCAGGAGTTTGCATGTTTCCTACCTTTTCAAGTCAACCGTTGTAACACTAAAAACCACTCCTTTGAGCCACAGAATCATGAAGAGTCTCTGAGAAAAGGGGCAGTTGCCTATGCTTTCACCATCACTGCCAGCCTGTGAAAAGAAAAAAAGGACGTTAGAAGAAGTCAGCCAGGTATGCAGATCAGTCTCCCGGCACTTAAAAAGGTGGCTCAGCAGATAGAGCACCCTTTCAGCCTTGGCCTAGGTAGCTCCACTGGAAAGATAGAGGGGATCATGATCCAAATTGTGGCAAATGTTAAAACTTCCCAAGAGAAGGGCCTGGAAAGTTAATGCCTTTGAAAGATAAAACACTTTCGCCGTTGTCCTTGCTGCTCTTTCAGCTCAGTCAGCAGTTTGCCAAGAACTCATCACCTACTGGGATGTGCCATGGCTAGCTCATTGAAATGACAGTCCTGGATGCTTTTTTCACAGTAATCAATATAATTTGCTGCATGCACCTAAAACTAGACCTGTTCAACTTGTGATCTGCTAAACCAAACACAGCTCACAAAAGCATCCATAAATCTTCTGTTGTTGCCGCTTGCTTGAGGATGCAAAACAAGGTAGTGCATTGACCACTCGGCAAGCCAAAATACATAACTCCGGGGCTGTGTTTAGAAAGCGAGGCTTATCCTGTGAAGGCTTTTCTAACAAATTTAGCAAAAATAGGTGGTGACTGGAAAGCTGCTATGCCTATTGAAAGGAATAACCAGTTCACAGAACGAAAGGGTTGAAAGAGATGCAAAAATCTAGCCAAGGTCCCCCTCCTCCTCCTCCTCCTCCTCCTCTCTACGTGCCTTGACACACAACTTTATTATATGAAACCACAAGTTCCAAAGCAACCACTTTCCAATTTCTATGGAGACAGGAAGCAAGAATAAACTGTTCCAACCAGATGTGTCTCTATATATTCAAGGACGACAATCTAGAAGTCTCAGAAGAACAAATCGAGCCACATTAAGGAGGAAAGCAGAAAGGTTTCAGTCATACACAGGAAATTCTTTTCAGACCTTCAATTAGGATAGATCCAAAGAAGCAACCTCTACCTCCATGTTGCAAAGCAGCACAAGCAAAACGAAGCTCTAAGAATTAGCCAGCCTCACTAGATGAAATACACATCTCAAGACTACCCTCATGCAGGTGACCTAGAATTGACAACTGGTCGTAGTTACCATTAAAGTGACATATTGAGAAAGCTGGCTTGTCCTAATCTACATATCACACCTCTAGTTCCATTTTATTTCAAAGCAATTTGCATATTTATTAAAAAGCAATTATGACCATTACCACTTATATATCAAGAGATGAAAAATTGTTCAGGAAGTACCTTGCCCTTCCTGGTGAGAGTCAGGAAAGGGCCATTACTGATATTAAAGGAATACAGAGTTTATTGAATCCATATTCATCAATTTGAATGCATAATTAATTGGCAAATGTTTTGTTACATCTAGTCTGGATGAGATCAGAATGTCAGAAACAAGCAAAACACCCAAACCCATAAATGAGTGTCAAATTTTAACATGTAAGACCTACATGGGCAGTGATGGGGACCCAGGACAAACAAGCACAAGAATGCAAGAATTGCTTCAGCTGTCTCAGTTTTAGGGTTAGTGTTTTCTCATCCCAAACTTATTTCTGGTCCACTATTATCTCTGAAATTGTGAGCTGTGTGTGTGCCATGCTGCTCTGCCTTTAGCCCAGCAATCTGGACAACTGAAGACAGTACTGTTAAGATGTTTTGGTAAGGAGGGCATGGGATTCGGTGACGATCTTGCCTCTTAGAGACAACAATTCTGTAATGGTATAGTTATGAGTGCCAAATATTCTTGAACCATGAGCAACTACATCTGCTATAGTCTCGACAAAAGAGGAGCAGCTTTTGTTTATTAACTTTTTATTGTATTAATTAACTTTTTTCTATTACAGGGTGACACGCATGGTTCCCCTCCCATTTTATCCTTACAACAACCCAGGTTAGGCAGAGAGACGGCGAATGGCCCAAGGTCACCCGGTGAACTTTTTGGCTGAGTGGGAATTTGAACCCACTCGGCCACAACCTGAACTCTGTCACTACATCACACTGGCTCTCTTCCATTGGCTTTTCTGTCCCAGGATGTCATGTAGGGGAAAAGTGACTTTAATGCTAATCGTTGGCAGATGTGAAGTGTTCTGAAGAATCCCTGGAATCCAAAACCTCCCAAGTGAAATAGTTCTAAGCAGCATATTCTAAAATAGTTTCGAAGCAGAGCAATACTGATGGGAAGCTCTTCCTCCACTTTGCTTCCAGTCGGAAGTGATACTGGTGCCAGCTGCTCTTCTCTATTCCCAAAAGAGGGCCCATTGCAAGAGTGCCAGTACCAGCATGCCCAATAGTCACTACTTGCTACACTGGGCAAGAGGGAGAAAAGGAATGAAGAGGCAACACAGGCAGGGTAAAGGGGAGTTGCAAGTATGCCTCACTTCCATATATGACCTGCCGTCTGCAATATGTCAGGCACTGACAATCATGGGCTTTCCAGGATTATTACAAGCCTACTTGCTTACCCTGGCTTTTTCCCAGCCATTGACTTGTCTTAACATTGGTGTGCTTTTATAATGATGCAGTGTTTTGGGATTTGCTATGAAATGTTTTGGGATTTTTAAAGTGGGAAGTGGTATGCATTTTGTATTTTTATCAATTGTTGTAAACATACAGTGAGCTTCTGCTATGGGGTGGTATAGAAATGAAATAAATAAAGTACATATTTTTAAATACCTAGGCGCACCATTGCAAGTGAAAGGCAGACAAATGAGTTCAGAGATAGAAAACAGTAGACCTGCACTGGCCATTTCTCTACTACCACCTATGGCAGTTTGAGATTAAAATTTTAACGGAGCATTTGCTTTCAATTTAACATGAGCAGCCATGTTTCAGAAGATGTGGAAACGCTATCTCACCAAAAGAATAGTTTGGATCTAAAATATAATCCAGATCTAGATGTAGATATGAAGTCTTCAGGAAGTCACTCTGTTTCTCTGCAGTCGTTACCCCATTTGTATTCCTCAAAGAGTCCTAAGTTATTCTGAGCACAGAGTAAGAAGAAGGTGGCCGGAATGCCAAGAAAAAATTGGCTTGAGCACTCAAAGTGCATTCTGCCGTGCAACGGCTTGCGTTCAAGAGCCATTTTTCAAGGGTTCAGTGTGTATGTAGCAAAAAAATGTGACAAACTTAAGGCTTGTTAGCATCAGTTTCTCAGAAGGACATCTAGCAGCCTAAGAAAAGCCCAGAGGAGAGAGTTCTGTTGGAACTCAAAATTAAAAGGAGATATTTGGAGATATACAAAAAAAACATACACAGCAAGCAATATTAGCTACATAACATTAAGAAATAGTACCACAGGAAAAAGACAATATCAATAAACTCATTTTATAGAAGTGCCTATGCCTGAATAGTAATGAAGAAAGTTGTACTACACAAATTTATACAGCTAGCAGTACATTTTATCATAGTCACTTTCCACATTTTAAATCTCAATACAGCCATAAATCAAAAATAAACAAGCTTCCATATGTTACCAAATGCAACCTAGGGCTAGACTATAGGCAAATCGTTTCAGCAGCTACCAGACCACCAGCGAGATGAGTTGGGTTCCAGTTCTATTCATTTGGCAGAAGAAAATGAAAAGAACTTCTCTGCAATAGCAGGGTGCTGGGATTCAATTCTAGAGGAAAACCTTGCTACTGAATCCCACCCATGAGGTTTGGTCATGCAGCTATCCTCCCAGCTATGTGGGAGCGGCTCATGGATGAACAGGCCCAAATGGGTGGGAGAATGTGTTAAGAACACCCTATTGACTTTTAGAACAATTCTTCACCAGGTGCTCTGTTTAGTATCTCAGGTCTTCCTCCGGATTCAC
The DNA here is from genome assembly GCA_029215795.1 of Anniella stebbinsi. Taxonomy (NCBI): domain Eukaryota; kingdom Metazoa; phylum Chordata; class Lepidosauria; order Squamata; family Anniellidae; genus Anniella; species Anniella stebbinsi. Next base: position 86,341,113 of record JARDYH010000007.1, read on the forward strand.
AAAGCACGATGGGCAGCGACTAGAAACAGGGCCTTTTCAGTAGCGGCGCCCACATTCTGGAGTTCCCCGAGTGAAATGCATTAGAACTGGACGTTGGGCATTTAGATCAGGGATGGGCAACTTGTGGCCCTCCCAGATGTTTTGGCCTACAATTTTCATCAGCCTTAGCCAGCATAGCTAGTGGTAAGGAATGATGAGAGCTGAAGGCCAAAACATCTGGATGGCCAAAAATTGCCTACCCCTATTTTAGATGGTCGTTTAGAACATGGCTCTTTAAGAGGGCATTCGGCTGAGTCTCCTCTCATTATTACACTGATGCTTTTCTTTTTCATTATCATCGTTTGATAAACTGCTGTTTTATGTATTATTTTTGTTTTATTGGTTAATTTTTCCTTCACTTGCTATATTAACACTGTACCTCTGATAGTTGTTCGAGTAATCATTGCTCGATAATTTGGAGTTTAAACATTTTTATATATTGTATTATGTTTTCATTTGTAAGCCACCTTGAATTCATTATGTTAAGAGTATAATACGTCTTAAAAATAAAACCAAACATGATATATGGACAAAGATTTAGAGCAGTAGGAGTTGGACACTAGTTTGCAGTCAGGAGTCAGTATGAACATGCACCAGGCAGCAACACATTTCAGGACTTAAGAGACTCATGTTGTGCACTGCCTGCTACTCATTACATTTTCCCCACCCTCATGTTAACTCACTCACTTCATAGTCATATTGAACTGGAGGCTTATCATGACATTACAAACATTGATGTCCTGTGCAATCATTGATATATAATAATTAACAATGAGGACCAAAAGGTTTGAACAATACAATACAATACTTTATTACGGTTAAAAAACCAGCATAGCAAAGAGAACAAATCATACATATAAAAATATACAGGCTTCAATTTGAGGCAATCAGATAGGGTTCAATATATTTCCCTACGCCGACATATGGCTGCTGCACAGAATTTGGCGACTTTAGATGTAACTTGGTCGTCCAGATCAGCCAGAAGATAGCCCGGGTAAAATTTATCCGGTCTGCCTGGGACTTTATTAATGAGTGGGGCAATCCATATAGTTCTGAGTTCCTTATAGAAACAACAATGTAAAAGAACATGATCAGCTGTCTCAATGTTCCCTGTCCCACAAGGGCAGGTCCTCTCAGTGTGAGGAATTTTTTGTATCTACCCTCCAGCAACGCCGATGGCAAAACATTGAACTTTGCCAGTGTAAAAGCTCTTCTAAGTCCAGGCACAGTCAAATTTATTAGATGTTTCGCAAGTCCCAGTGGAGATCTATAGTCCCTACACCCATGATATAGGATTGCTTGGCTTAGGTGGGTTTGTAGATCTACATCATAGATACGTTGGGCGATAGCTGCTTTTGCTTTCTCGTACCCTAGGATATAGTTTGATATGGAATGTAAAGGTTTGAACATTTAAGACCAACTCTGGCCCGCTTGCATTGGCTGCCTGTATGTTTCCGATCCCGATTCAAGGTGCTGGTTTTAACCTATAAAGCCTTACATGGCTTGGGACCACAATATCTGACGGAACGCCTCTCCCGACAAGAACCTACCCGTACATTATGCTCAACATCTAAGGTCCTCCTCTGGGTGCCTACTCCGAGGGAAGCTCGGAGAAAGGCAACAAGAGAGAGGGCCTTCTTAGTGGTGGCCCCCCAATTATGGAATGATCTCCCCGAGGCCCGCCTGGCACCAACATTGTTATCTTTTCTCTACTCCCTGGCATTTAACATCATATGTTGAGTTCTTAATTGACCCCAGATCTATCTTTAGGCCTGACTGAGAGTTTCAAAGTTATTTTAAATATATATTGTCTTTGTATGTTGTCTGTTTTTATGCTTTTATGGTTTTTATGCTTTTAAATTTTGTATATTTTTTAATGTTTAATGTTTTAATCTTTGTAAACCACCCAGACAGCTTCAGCTACAGGGTGGTATAGAAATGCAATAAGTCATAATCATAATCATTGGCCGTAACCACAGATGATCCTGCTAAAACCTTGAACAAGCAAATGTTCCCAGGAAAGGTGATGAAGGGGATGCAGGGATAATCAGAAGAATTTTACTTTAAAATTATTTAGATACCAGGTGCATTCAAACAACACAATAGCCAAGGGTGGGTTAACAGTCAACTTCACAGTTGATTATCTAGGGGATGCGCTCCACACGACATATAATCAACAATGCTGTGGATTAAGGCCAGCGTCAAGTTGGCTATTACTCAATGGTGTGTTTGACTGACACGTTCCCCACCCTCTATTCCTCCTCAGTCTTCCCACTAGTATCCCATCAGTCATTGCTCCTGAAAAACTATCTTGCCAGCTGGACTAGAGCAGCAGCTGCCACTTTGGCCACTATTGCCAAGGGCCTCTGTAGTCACCAAAAATAATGAATAGTGTGTAACGAAATAGTCAACGGTACCTGCCACATGACATGATAACCAATGGTGGTTCAAACAGTCAACACTACACAGCATTAGTTATTTGCATTGGTTATTTGGGCCGAAGAACCAATCGTGGTGTGAAAAACTCCAAACAGACAACATAATAACCCACCACTGACTATTTACCACACACACACCCCGTTTTTAACCCACCATTGGTTATCATGTCGTCCGAACCCAGTCAGCATGGAACAAGTACTGATTTGGATGTAAGAGACATCTTCAAACCCCTGGCTGCCTGTGAAGCTCATGTGCCTCAAGCGAGCCACCATCTCTCAGTCTACACTCCCTCATCAAAACAAGAAACACTCACCACTTGAGCATTTCATTTACTTTTAAAAGAACTGGAAACTGTTGATATGTTTTGTAAAGATATGCACCATGAGACTTTTGAAGTGGAAAGAAAAACTCAAATAAAATGCAACTTTATGTGAAACCAAGGTCTGGCAAGTGTGTTAACTAACCATGCAATCACGTTTGCCATGATGGCCTCTCCTCAAGCCATGCTTCTTAACTTTTACGCTGCGAGCTTTCAATATTTACACCTGTCTTAAAAAAGCAAGTGCCACTTAAAGTTACATGCAATTTTCCATGGAAATTTAAATATAGAAGGCACAGAATATAGAAGGTAATTATACAGCTCAGGAGTGTTGCGTAAAGCTGGATTCTCACTAACATGATTGAAAAAGAAAGCAATACACACACACACAAAAGTTCAAAAAAATCCTGACATGTGTTTTTGGAGATGCAATTACCCAGTAATCTATACATGCAAGCTTCATTTCTGTACCAACTGCAGTTAAAATGTGAAGCAAATATAAATGTGATACAAACTCCGACCATGTTGGGTGGAATTGCAAAATCCAGTTAATTAGATTAATGAAATCATATTCTAGGATAACTCTTCTGTATTCCCAACTTCAGCAGCAAGTGGAAACAGGAACCTAAAGAAAGTGTGTTCAGCCCAAGAAGAAATTTCCTGAATTTCCTTGTCAGACCCACCCCACTTCCAAATGCTAGTTTCACTGAGAATGCCTTGAAATGATACTTTAACCAGATTATAATGCTTAGCATTTCCTATATGGCAGGGAGGAAGTGCCAAGGCATTTGATAAGAGGGGTGGAAAATATTTCTCAAGTGTTGAATCACACCCATACTGAATCAGATAGACTCCAAGAAAATTTAAAACTTGCCACTCGATGGCTGACTGCATAAGGCTAGCCAAGCCAGTGCTATTATATCAAGCTGAAACATTTTCAGGTTTTAGGACATCTCTGCTACCAGCAGGCATCAAATCCTGAAACTGCAAGCAGTTATCCATCCTGTGACTTAAGATGAGCTAGATATATGTGTTCTTTTTCATTGAAGTTCCGTGTCCTCACAGTGATATGGCCATTTTCAATTGGCATGATACTGCTACTGCTAACAAATCTTGTTCTCCGTTACTCTATAATAACTTCAATAACTACGGCCTCACTGCAGCTTCATATCTGCATACGTTAATTATTCTAAAGTACAGAAGAGCATTTACCCTTGCTCACTTTAATGTGTTGCCATCAGCACTACTGGAAGGACGGTTTAGTAAAATCCCGGTTAATGAGCGGATATGTCCCTGTGGCACTGGAACAATAGAATCTGTTGAACATGTCCTTTTGCATTGTAACATGTATAAGGAATGCAGAAAGAAGCTAATCTTTCCATTCTTAACAGCCTTTTCTGGAAGTAACCACACAACTTTGGTATTAATTTGTTTAAGGAATGTGTCCTCCTGTACTACTGAAAGGAGCTCTATGTTTTTTATGTCCTCAATGCAAATTAGGAAAAAATGTTGCAATACTCCTGAGAGAAGTAACTCTACAAAGCGGAATTTGGTTTCATGTCACTTTTTAACTATCTTTTTAATTGATTTTGCTGGTCTGTGACCGTAATAAATAATTTGATTTGAACTGGCATGAAAACAGACTAGCCTGCCTCCCTCCATGGCTATATCATGACTATACCTTCACTCAAGCCGCAACAGAAGACCACCTCCTGCATGAATCAGAGATCTGCAAAAATATTGTCAAGGAACAGAACAAACCAATCACTCAGCTTGATTTCATCCTAGTAAATGTAAGCAAGAGGACTTCAACAGTTTCTCCTCTGCTGTTTCTAATCCAGATTACCAAATAGTAAGGTAGAATTAAGCTACGAAAGAACTTCTAGATCACAGTCCACACACAAACTTTTTTTTAATAAGCCAAGAAATTTAACCAATGCATGTATGAGAAAGAATACACAATGGACACCAACAGAAAATAAAACCAACTACAACTATCCTCCAGTTCTATTAATTCATATACATACCAATAAAGGTAGTGGGGGAAAGATCTCACAGCTAAAGGTCTCCATGGATTCTTTCCTACAAAAAGCATTCTAGGCATGGGGCCACATTCTCCACATTTTCATCAATTGAAGGAGTACTATCCAATTGTGGCCAGAGGAAATTTTTGATTTCCAGTGGTTCAATGCAAACAACCTGGCCACCAACGAACGTCTATGCAATCATAGTGGCTGTAGCTGAGCAAGCACCCAAACTGCAGGAAAATGTCTCAAGTGTACACAAACAAATGTAGGGACTGTTCCCAGGACCAGATTACTGATCGCGGGTCTTGTAACCTACTGCCCCAAAAGGCTGTATTTTACAACAGTCCCACAACACATCAAGGAGGCTTACAAAGTGCCATTGCCAGCAATATAAACTGGTACAATTCCCCTTGCAACCAATTTATCAGAGCCCAACGCTTTCTTGCACAGGTGTTGTTTGTTACATGGAAAAACGAAGCCGCTACAACTATGTTCTAAAGTAATTAAAAAGATTAGTGTCGTTATTCGAGAACAATTCTATCAGGAAAAGTTCAGGATTCTTTTCCAGAAACATTCTTCAAAAAGGATGACAAAGTGTATTACTTAAAATTAGTGCATCTCCAGATGTTAGCTCCCAAGTCACTGAAAGAACAAATTGAGTCACGTACAGTTCCTTTGCTACACCCCAACTTTTTGTCTACAAAGGTGTCACGACAGAGGCTGCCATCTAGGCATGAGGTGGGTGGGAAGCTTCTTAAGTCTTTCCCCTCCAGAGGCTTTTCTACAAAAAGTGCCACCCCCAAAATGTTTTTTTAAATATGGGTTCCTCTCACTGGGGTGGGGTGGGGGCAGGGAAAAGCAGGCTAGGGAGAGAGTTTTAAGAACAAAAATCAAGGGAAAAGAAAGGATTATGAATTGCTGCCTGTTCTCTCCCCACCACCTGGGTCTTTCACTGCAGGTTGCAGCCCTTGTGGCTATATTTGATTTCAAAGAGGGAGGCAGAACTACATGCCACAGTAGCACCTTTAAGGTGCTTGCCTGCTCATGAGTCGACATAAAGCAGAGAGGGATATGGGTGCACACATGGCGTGCATTGGATTGTTAGCTTAGTTGTCATCAACCACGCCTGAGGAATACGTGGAGATTGGCAATTTGATGTAGATCTTGACTCTGACTAAGGAGTCAACTGGGCTACATTCAGTGGGAAAGGATGCTTAAGAGTGATTTTATCTACAGACCGAATCATCTCTGCATTCCACAGAGTGACCAGGTGTTTGAAAAATGTAACCAATCATGTCAGCCAGAAACTTTATAAGGGCCACCAGCTTCTAGGGGTTGACCTACTCCTACTTTAATCAGATAAAGTCATGTTCCATATACCTGTTGATACACGAACTGCAAGAAATCCTCTTGCTCTGTGTTGTCTCGTATAACTTCTCTTTGACTACATATAAAAGATTATTTCTGTAGAGTAACAGAAGAGACGTCCCCCTCACTGCCATGGGTGGGGCGAGATTTGGTGTAAACCGCTGTTTTATCCTGGTCACAACAGCCCATACTGAAATTCACAAGATCAGACCGCAGCAGCTTCCGGACTAATCAATTTCAATCCTAAACCTGTTCCTGCTCAGATGTAGGTGCTGCTCCCAAATTACTCATACTCTGGATTTATTCATCTTTTTTACTCTTAGAACTGCCTGACGGTGCCAAGTTTCACTTTTCAGTTCTGCAGCCAGCATTCTGAACAAAGCTTCTATGAGACTAATTGCTTCCATCTATCTCACTTCTTCCAAATAGCCCAAGAGTCAATAGACCCTATAAAGGACAAAAGTAGCAAGTTCATGACAGATGAGGTCAATATTGCTGAGAGTCAAAGAACTCTGCTGTAATGTGCAAGATGGAAGCTGAAGGCTAGAAGAACAGAGGTTCCACCCTTACAGAGAAACAGCTGGCCAGAGACATGGGAACTTTAGAATGTCAGAAAGATTCCTTGCCAAGTTTAGCTCTGTGCAAATCCATTTTTCCGCAGAGTTACTATTCATCCTCATTAGGCTCCAAATTTGAAATGAGAATTCACAATACCGACAGGACCTAATACAGTATACAGTCAGACAATCATATGTCACTGCATGCCCAGAGGTAATTTTACACAGACAGCACTTTTTAAACAGTAAAAGCTGATTCGTTTGAGACAACTGGGATCCAAAAACCCAAGGTTTCAAAAAGCCATTTTGAGGTGGGGAAGAGATTTGAGATGGGGAAACAGAAAAAGGTATCCCTCCCAATCCCAACCACCCCCCTCTAAAAGTGGTTTTCCTGGCTTTAAAGAAAGGCTGTTGGCTAATGTTAAATGAATCTGCATGTCAAGTCTAGTTTGGTCCACAAAAACCTGATTTGAAATGCAGGAACTGAGCCCCATTATCTGACCCTAGTTTCTCTTTGATATCTGGAGCATATACAGCCAGCTATACCTGTATGGCACAAAAACATTTAGATGGAAAGGGCTGTAATTAGAATTCTGATTTCAGGAGTAGTCCTTTAATGTGCCTGAAAACAAACAACACTGCATGGAGTGAAATTGTTCTTTAATCTGTACCCTGACAGCATTTCCAGGTCAATTTTTTTGGAACTATATTTGTTTGCATTCTTGGGAGGGGGTGTAGAAACCTGTTGAAATACAGTCATGGTTCAATGCAAAATATCATCTTTACCATATCTAGTATTTGCTTGAGAGACTTTGCTCATTTAAATACAACAAGCTTTGCATCTCAAGGCTCCTGCTTCTATGAAGGTTTGGGTACATTATTTAGAATACTGTCAAATGTCAGAATGGACAAAAGTTTATTCTTAGTTACATAAGGAAACGTTAATAAAAGGGAGCATTAAACTGACTTTGTTAAATTCAGATGGAATTGGAATGAATGAATGACTGAAATAGTAAACACTGGGGTACATCTTCCTTAGGTTATGTTATACCTTAAACTGGTAATAGGAAGAACATGACTGCAAAGTTATGCATTGACAACCTAGAGGCAGCTTAATGGGAACTCTGGCTCATGATACAAATCATAAAAGCTGGTTCCCAATGCAGTTTGAGTACCTCTATGCTTTCTGAAAAGCCAAGCTCTTCTTTTAAAGAGAAAGGCTGCAAAACCCAAGCAAGCAGAGAAAAGTTGCATGAAATAACACCTCTGTTTAGTCTCAGATAATTTTAGCAGTAGCACATTAAACTTTTAATCACCTTACTGACAGGAACTTTACAGCACTTTATACCCCTTCCCCGTGGATCCTTTCCATTATCAATGTCTGTTTGCAAGTTCCCCATAATTCCCATGGCTGCCCCCACTTCCTCTAACCCGACTCCACTAATTCCCTATTTTTCAGTTAATAAATATGACCAGCTCTGCCAATGCTAAAAGGAATGTCCATAATAAAAAAAAATGGATGGCTTATCACATCTGGAAAAAATCCACTATCTACACCAATTTGTCTAATAAACCTGCTTATAATTGATCATGAGGGATTATCTTCTGGTGTTGATTATTAAGTATGACAGTTATATTTTGTTTGTTGTAAACCACCTTAAATACATTTTATACAGAAAGGCAGAGTATAGATTAACAAACTAAACTTTATTGGATATAGCTCATTCGCTTAAGCAAAGGTTGAATCGATATACTCCTATCTCTCCTTCACCTTCCTTTTCATTGATGCCTGGTAAACAATGATATGCAAAGATCTGCTTTGACTGTCTCAAAGCTACTGCCAGATTTAGAACAAAAATGTATCTTCAGGAACGGCCATCACAATAAAGAGATGACACCACTGTACTGAACATACCAGCAGAGTGCCAATGTGCAAGAGTTATGATGAACAAAAAGGACTTTTTTGTTTTGCTTTGCACAAAGTCATGTTTGACCTCATCCCTTCCTCAGAGTAATTCTGCACAAACACATACAAAACCCATTACCCTTCATCTTGACAGATGCTTCCTATGAATAGCTGCTGCTGTAAGGCCAAAAATGTGGATTTGTTTACCAGCCCAACCCCACTTGACCTACAACTACCTCCCATGTGACTTTTCACTATGTGCAATTGCTAAATCACAAGGGGAAGCGGGTAGAAAATGGACAGGGGTCCACATTTTTAGTGAGTGAAGACATTTTTAAAAAGAATTATGTTACTATGTTGACAACTGTGCTTTTAACAGTTTTGCATATGTAATTGTTAGCCAGACATTTCAAACTCAAAAATACATTAATATTTATTTATTTATTTATTTATTTATTACATTTGTATACCGCCCCATAGCCGAAGCTCTCTGGGCGGTTTGCATAGGATTAAAAACAATTAAAAACAATATACAAAAATTAAAACAGCAAAAACATACAACATACACACAATCTGTACATTTAAAAAAGTGTTCGCGAACCAGCGGGGGGGAAGGGATCCTGGCCCCGTAGCGAGGGAAGAAAGGGCACTTTGGGGGCACTTTTTGTTTAAAAAGTTAGATGAACACTTCTGCACCTGAATGCTATAGTGGGAGTATTCCCAGACTAATTTTTTTTTAAAGGAGTAACAAATATTTTTGAAGGACAAATAAGGGGAAGAGTTGTGATATCATAGGCATGAGTCAATGGGTGCCCATCATACTTGGGCAATCACATTCTTCACACCACTCAGAGATAGCACTAGATTTGCTGGGAGGGAGGCTGCATTAGCATGACAAATATTTGATTGTGGGAAGAAAATATTTCCCTTCCTTAACAGAAGGTCTTGAGGAAGGACAACTGGATCTCCTGCTGTGCATAAAAGACCATTTTAAAGGAACATTGAGAAGAGATTTCCTGGACAGAGATGCTTAGGTATCTGGTATCACAAAAGATAATATTTTAACTATTTCCAGAGAGGTAGCCAGATTGTCTATTGCAGCAAAACAACAAAGATTCTTGTGACACCATTAAGACTGGGTTCAGACAACACGATAACCAACGGTGGGTTAAATAGTCAAGGGTGGGTTATTGTGTCATCTGTCGGGACCTTTTCATACCATGGATGGCCATTCAGCCAAAATAACCAACACAAATAACCAACGCTGTGCAGAGTTGATTATTTGAACAACCATTGGTTATCGTGTCGTGTGTTGGGCACCATCGACTATTTTGTTGTACACAGTTGGTTATTTTCAACGACTACAGAGTCCCCTGGCAAGAGTGACCAAAGTGGCGGCTGCCACTCTAGTACAGCCGGCAGAACTCGCAATGGCTGATGGGACATCAGCAGGAGGACTGGGGGGAGAGGGGTGATGTGTCAAACACACCGTTGACTAATAGTCAACTCGACGCTGCCCTTAACCCACATCACAGTTGTTATTATCATGTCATCTGGGGAGTACTCCCTCAATAATCAACCATGGAGTTGACTATTAACCCACCACTGACTATTGTGTTGATGAACAAGTGTATCATGACAAATTAGCAGACTTCTGGAATTTAAGAGAGTCGTGAAAACTGCTCTCTTCCAGCAGGCCTACCCAGTTGAATTTTAAGATGCTTTTAATAATGCATTTGTTTTTATTTGTTTTAATGTTTTATCTATTTTATGATGCTTGTATTTATATTTATTGTTGTTCCCCGCCTCGATCTGGATGGAGAGGCGGGTTAGAAATAAAATAAATAAAAATAAACTTTTATGGACAAGAGTCCACTTTCAGATGCATCTCATGCAGTTGACTGTAGTCCATGAAAGCTTATGCCATAATATGTTTGTTCATTTTTATGGTGCCACAGGATTCCTTATTGATTTGGTAAGACAGCTTCTAAAGTTCTCTCAAAGTAAAAAAAGTTCTGTACAATGAATAAAGTTTAGAGCCCTTGCCTGCAGTCTTAGAAACTATATTTCACAGTCATACTTTCCAACTCCAATTTAACAATATTTGAAACAATAGATGCAGCCCAGATTATAAATACTTTGGTGGACACTGAACAGCACACCATAAAAGTATCTGAGATACTTATTGACAGAACAGAGAAACACAATATGTTGCTAAATACAGCAGGCAAGGGATTCATTCATTTTCTGACGGAGACCAACATTCAAATATCCTGTTAAGTCTGGAAGCTCAGTGGGTGACCTTGAACCTAATCTACCTCATTCTCAAACCTAACATACCTCAATCTGAGCCAATAACACATAGTGGTGGCATCTGATTACCATCAAAAACTACATTTGTGCAGTACAATTCAATAGTTGCGTAGAATCCAGCTGTGTTACCAAGCTCAAGATGAAGCGTTGCAGTGCTAAAGTGGAGAGATTACAAATTTGCAACGTTGGCTGCCTGCTGTCAAATTTGCTTTATGTTTAAAAATTGGTTCAGATTCAATGTTACACACTAGCAAGGGCCCTAAGAGCTATTGTTCAAGAACCTTGCTCCGCTAAGCTAATTAGCACAGTACAGCGTGTGCTTTGGCAGTAACACAAAAAATCTACCCCCCAACTTCCACATGGCCTCATTGCAAAGACAGAATCCATATTAGAAGAGGGCTATTTCCTTCCAAACTATTGGGATTTTTATAAAAACACAGAATTAATTTGACTCCTGGCACTTCATTTATTCAGGTAAAAAAAACAAACTGCTTTCTGCAACAAAGTGCAGCAAGGTAAGATGGGGGACTGTGGCTCTTCCACATTTTAAAGAACAGAATCCCTCTACCATTGTTCAGTGTGCGCACGCATGCGTATACACTGACGCAAACAGGGCAAATACATGGATAAAATACATTGTGATTGCTCTATCAAATCGAGTTTGGCCCTTAAACATAAACTGGCTCAGTTCTTTTGGGCAGCATGTACAATTATCCTTAGCTATGACTTGGCAGGGCCATGGCAAAAATTTAATTGGTAAACTAAAATTAGCAGCTTTGGTAGGGTGAGATATGAAATAACTTAATCCAGCAGCTGTCTAGGCAGAAATTAGTACAGCAAATCTGAACTGAATTTCCATGTAATACTTCTGTAACTGTGATTTGCTACAGGTTAATTACTGTTTTATGGAGGAGGAGGAGGAGGAGGAGGAGGATTACATTTTTATAATGCCCAATAGCTGAGGCTCTCCAGGCAGTGCACAATTTAACCCATAAAAATACAGTATGTATACAATAAGTATACCTTTTAAAACATTAAAAGGTAAAGTGCAATATAAAACATACCTCTTCACACAGGGAAAGCCTGTGTAAAGAGGTACGTTTTTAGGAGGCGTTTAAAAGATACATTTTCCCTCTCCCAAACCACACGAGGGAGGGTTTTCCAGAGGCTGGGTGCCGCTACAGAGAAGGCCCACCACCAAGGTTCTTCATGGCGACATCCCATTTGTTTCCAAATGGCCAGCAGGACCTCCTCTGAAGATCATAACTGTCATCTGCGTGTATATAAGAGAAGGCAGTCTGCTAGGTATGCTGGTCCCAAGTTGTTTAGGGCTGTATAGGATAACAACCTAACCTTGTATATGGCTCAGTAGCTAACCAGCAGCCAGTGCAGTTCTTTCAACAGAGGTTTTGGGTTTATATGAGCAAAGCTAGGTGCCCCCGTGACCACCCTAGCTGCTATGTTCTGCACAAGCTAATCTATTAGCGTGTTTTATTGTTTCATATGCTGGAAACCACACTGGAAATCATGTAAGACAAGGCAGAAGAGTAACTAATTTAAACATTTATTAAGTATAATTGGTAAACACCTCAGGAGTAAGCTTACACTCAAGACACAATCACTGAAATGCACAGGACATCACAGATTTGGATGGGACACTGCTACGCAGGTAATAGCTTTTTTGCAATACCCAAAGGCTGTCTTCTAAAGCAGTCATCGTCCCTTAAGTACTCATATTCATAGTGCGCCCCACTATGATGTCTGGTCAAACTAGCTGTGGACAAAACTAGAGGTGTATAAAAATAATACATGGTGTGGAGAATGTGGATAGGGAGACAGTTTTCTCCCTTCCTCAAAATACTAGAACTCAGGAGTCATTCCATGAAGCTGATTGGTGAGAGACTGACAGTTAAAAGGAAGTACTTCTTCACACAGTGCATAGTTAGACTACAAAATTCACTACCACAAGACATAGTGATAACCACCAATTTGGATGGCTTTAGAAAGGGATTGGACAAATTCTTGGAGGAGAAGGCTATCAATGACTACTAGTCCTGATGCTGATGTGCTACCTCCAGTATCCGAGGCAAACTAACTAAGCAGATTTCCCTCCCTGTCCCCTATACATTTACAAACAGTTAGTATGCCATGATAGCAGTAGCAGTGAATTTAGAGTTATGCCTATTGCTCCAGAGAAATAATTGCCAGGACAAAGTCTAGGTGGCTCAAATTTAAATCTCTACACAGTCATAAGGCCGACTTGGCAAGTTAACATAACAATTTGGCCCATTTAGCATCACAACCACCCTATAAGGCAAGAACTGCAAAGCTTTGTACACTGATGTGTATTCTAAACATTCGTAACTCACTTTTGCCTCCACTTTATTTTTGGCAAAATGTGTTCCCTGTAATAAGCTAGTTTTATTTATTTTTCAAAAACCACAAAGTATTGAGCAAACGCTGGACACGAAAAGTTGGCAAGTAAAAAAAACATTAAAGCATAGGAGGAAAGCAACTGAAAGCAATCCAGTAGCAATGACTGATCTCACTGCCTTCTTAAAAATTCACAGATGTGACTTCACCCCTGGGTTACACTCCTATATTTAGTTTATGCCTAATATGGTTTCAAGTCCAGGACAGACAGCTACTTCCTTTCTCCAAGTAAAGAAACCTCCTTGCCTTTTGTTTAGCCAACAATACAAGGATTAATGATGACTTCAGGGAGAAGCAGAGCACAAACTTGTAATTAACAGGGAGCATGATTTATTCTTAGCATAACAACATACATTTTAGGGATGAAATTGGAAGCCACTCAAGACATTTCTAAAACTGTTGATATAATTTCATTTGCTCCTCCAAAAACAGTGGTCTGCACTCAGGTGTTACAGGATGTTGTGATCACATAGACTACTACTAGCAAAGGGCACTAAGCAACCCAAGTGTTAGAGAAGATTCATTTCTAGCTAAGGGTGCACCAATAAACACAGAACTATTTACTCGGGCAACTCATTATATTAAGTCACTGACTTAGGAAATTGACTTTCCTAATTGCCTGGAGCCAATCAGAAACCAAGTTGTTTTCACCAAAAAATATCAGTTACCATTCTGATGACCAGAGCATTAGATAGAGGATTGTCAACATACAGAATACAACAGCAGCATTCATCCATACTGCCATTCTATTTGCATGTGGCTTATAAGGTTCTTAGAGTTGATGTTCTCAGGACCTGTTTTACTAAGTTTCTAGCTCTCATTATTAGAGAAGCTTGAAATTACAAAGGCAAACTTAAGACCAAATAAAATGCAGCCTAAAACGGTTGGTTTTAACTTCACAAATTAAGGACATATCAAAATGTGCAAAGCTTGACTTTTTCACAGGATATTTAGACATACTAATCTAAGAGCATGATCCAGCCAAAGTTAATTACTTTTAAGCTCCTTTGGTTTCAAGTGAAAAAAGTATGTGCTGCCCCTATTGTAAACTGTCTTAATCATTTAAATGAAAGACAACATAAACATTTTTAAAAAAATATTTGGGATTTAGCAGTCCTTCGCTTCTTGTGATCAATATATGATGTGCTTAACAGAAGCACCTTTATCAGGTTCCACCTTGTCTGCTACTTGAGACCTGTCTTGGAATACATGCTTTGGTAACCTCTAGATTAACTACTGTGATGCATTCCATGTGAGGGCCACCCCTGAAGTGCATTTGGAAGCTAGAGCTGGCCCAGAATGCTGCAGAAAGATTGCAGAGTGGACGCTGCAAAAGAAGAGGCCGATACCTGTTCCAGTGCTTTAACGAACTGCTTTAGTTTTTGTCTTTTGGTGCAGTTTAATTTTGTTTTAATGTGATTCTGCCTGATTTTGCTTTAGTGTGTTTTATTACTGTAAGGCGCTTCAGGGGTAAAATATCTTGGAAAACAGGATATAAACATAAATAGCAACAGCTGTAGTTCAGTTCACATCAAGTCTATAGTAGTGATTATATGCACCCCTAGTTATGCCAAGTTGAGTGCTGCCTTCTGGCTCATTCCGTATTTCCAATGCAGGCCTTCAGTACTGAACATACTGCACAGCTATGCATTGCAACCATTTTAAATACTGTTCACTGATAGATTTGCACCAGTCCACCACAAACAAAAGGCACGCTAATCCTTTCTATGAAAACGCTGTCTCCCATCTTCAAAGCGCTGCAAAAACAATTACTTATGACAGAGTCGTCAGTTGCATTAACAAAGCTACTATAAATAGGAACACTAAAGCAGGATATACTGAGAGCAAAGCAACTCCTCTCAGCTTCACAAGCGTTTTCAAATACTCTGAAGCACTACTGCCAGCTCAACTTAAATAGATCAATCCCCTAAGAAAGAGCTAACATCTAAAGGAACCTTAGTTATGTTATTTAATTGCTTAAACGTAGCCTTGGGTTGGGGGACCAGGAAAACCAAGAACTTTACAAGCAGCTGGGATTTTTATGTAGCTCTACAAGTCCACTTTTATGCAGCTTGGATTTACGGCACATGTCCTCATATTTTGTGGTGCTCCTATTATTTGCAAATAATTTGTTACAATGTGGCGGAGGCCAAGTCTATGCTAATATGCCCATATGTGGAATTTCATTTTCAGGAACACATTCCTAGCATTTTCAGAAGTGAGACACTCATTAGGCCAAGTTTACTTGCGTCAGCTTTTCCATCCACATTCAGCAAACTAGAAATATATCCAGTGTGCATCCAAATACATGGGTTCTCCCCACATATCAGTTATACCCAAGAAAGAAAAAATGTCATGTGAAACCACCCTGAAATAACCAAGGCAAGAGGAAAGTATGTTCAACCAGCTGAGCCAAAGACAAAACTAGCATCTACAGCAAGGAAGCTACAGCTTGACACTCAAAATGCAAACCAACATTTTTGAAAGTGAACATTCTTCCTAAAAACTGATTTGCATACTTTACACTGAACCTGATACTCGAATTTTTGCCATGAAATATGCCAAAAACTGAGCAATGAGGGGCATGGAGACACATGGGTAGACTGCAAAGCACCTCCTGTATGATGGTTTCAACATATATCAACTATCAAAGCTAGAAGTTTAGCTTCATTAAAACAAGCAAGTGAAAACAGACTCACAAATCCTAATATCGTTTGTTGAGCAGAAAGTATCAGACAATAAATCTCCCCAATTGTGTCCAAAGCTTAACGGGCTTTGCCTCTCTCAGCTTTAGGAACGGGTGCCAAAAGGTGAAATAATTCCAAGCCAGCCCTTAAAAACCTGGCTCCCTCCTCCAGAAGTCAAGTCCACACTTCTGACCCTGATCTCGAGGCACTTCAGGTGAATACCTTCTCAAGTCTGACTTCTTAGTATACTAATATTGTCTCCTTGAGCTGCCCACTGAAAGATTAGCTGGTGCCAGGGACTCTCTTGCTCACTTTCAAAGAGTAGCCAGTGAGTTTATGTAAGCGTTTGGCTTTTCATTAGTCACATCAGATGGGACAGCCAACTAAGTTCCAGCCTGCCCAAACTGCTTTCGTTGCCACCTCTCAAATATATCTGCTGGAAGAGTTTATCTTTTCCTTGGCAGTTGAAGCAAAAAGAGCATAAAGCTATCATTGGCCACTAGAGCTATGCCAAAATCCACATAGTCAGGAGACCTTGTACTGTAGAGGAGCTTAGCGCAAAAACAATTTACTTCCGAGGCGGAAGCTGCACACATAGAAAAGTCCTAAAATCACCTATGAGGCACTCTCACACAGCCCAGCACTCATAATTCACTTAAGTAGACTGCTATTCATTAGTTTGCGTAACTGCACCTTTATGGTAAAACACACAAATTTGGGATAGTTATCAAATAGGCTTTCACTAGGCTGGCTATACAGACCTCACCAGTTATATCACAGGCATCAGATATATGGCATTGTGGACATCCCCTTCAAAAGCACAGCCTCTGGGCCAATTTATCTTCAGAAAGACCAGGGACTAAGTCAGTTCTTTTGAACAGGTTCTGATGATGAAACAGAGGCCAGCCAAAAGCCACCAAGCACATTCGCAGCCAAAGAGATGTTTGAACTGGGGAGTTCCCGGCTCACTGCTTCCTCTCAGCCTCTATAGTGAGCCTGATCCACTAACCAGTAATATGTCATATTTGTCCCCATGTCCCATGGCTCACAAGGGAGGTGCCGACATTGTTCTGCAAGGAGATAGTCTTTCCAGCCAGTTAAGGTAGCAATTATCAGTATTTCCTTAACTGGACCATGCCCAAATTGCTATTTTGTTTCACAAATCGCCATCCTTCTCTAGAACACTGAATACCAGTTTTATTAATTTGTTTGTTTGTTTATTGCATTACTATACTGCCCAATAGCTGAAGCACTCTCGGCGGTTCACAAAAATGAAAACCATAAGGTACAATTTAAAATGTAAAACTTAAGCCAGAATAATACCGAGCTGAAATGCAGAGATTTAAAATACATCCCTGACAAATGGCTGCCCAATCTCTGCTTGAAGACCTCAGTTTACTGCCATTCCCTAACACAGACTCACCTGGCTTCTACCTCACTGTGATGTGATCTCTCCCAACATGAGCACTTTCTCATGCTAGATAACCCCTATACTGGCAATTAAATAACCCATGACGCAGATCTACACCAACTACTTGTGTGAAGAGAATTCATACCCAACGACAGATCACGCCATCCAAGTGCAGCTATTAGCTGGCCCAGCAAAACTGCAGGAACTCAAGATGGTGCGGTCCCTGTGCTGGTCAGGAACTCTCAAAATCGGAGGCTGACAACTGGCTGGTGAGTTACTTGCAACTGAAAGTGTTAAGGTCTCAAATCCTTCTGATAGCACAAAACAGGATACAAGTGGGCAACACTGAATCCCGTGACAGGCAGGTAATACAATTGCCAAGGCTTGGTACGAATGCAGTAAAGGTTCTGCATACTGCAGCTCAGGTTCCAGCTTCCACAAGTGACCTCAGGGACTTTGGGTATGACCACCCATGGCCTGATACTTCCCACCCTCCAAAAGGTGACAGCCAGCTTGTAGTCCCTAAATGTATTTCAGACTCAGGTAAAGGGTTCTTCACAAGATTATCTGTTAGAAAGAGCGCTGCACCTAGCGTTAAGGACTGCACGTAACAGGATTATTTGGATGCCAAGCCAGACCTCTGGATAAGATATCTTCTGACAGCAACACTAGAAATGAATACACGGTGCTTATCTTCTGTCCCCTTTTCTGTTTTTCTTGCATGGTTCCAAGGCACGCTGTTAAAGCACGTGACCACTGGTAACTTTTTTGGGAGGAGAATTTATTGTTATGTTGCAATTCAAGTGGAGATAACCAATTGTGCATGCTGGGTCCTATTACTCTATACTAGTTCCCACGTGGTTTCCTGAGTTCAGAGTAGCTAGTTGGCCAGCCGCTAAGACATCCAAAATGAGGCATGGAAATTGAAAATCAACATCTGATTATCATAACTGGGACCAGGAAGAAATTTCCCAGGGACCCAGATTCCACATTTTCACTTACCACAGCAAGTATGCTGCTGCCCTCTGGCAAATACGACATGCCCCAATCTTCCTCCCACATCTAACACTGAAGAAGGAGTAGAGAATTGTCACCACAATTACATGTTGATCCCTACCCAATCCCCAGGTTGGATGGGGTTGTTTGACCGCTACATTTGAGCACCTGAGAAGCTCAGCCCAAATCAACAAAGACCTGCTGCCCTGTCTCCAGCTTCAAACCTGGGAGCCAAGAAGGGAAGCAGAAGATTTCCTCTCACCTTGCACAAAGGAATATGATCACGGATCAATGGAGGAGCAGCACTCTGGTGACCACCATTTCTGGCTTGGCTACACGACCTCTGCATGAAACATCTGAATTTGACTAATAGACCAAATATAATTATCTTTCTGGAACAGACCACATGGTTTTCCCCTGCTCACACCACAATGTAATAAAAAAAATCCAAAAACGTTAGTGCACAACAAGCTTGTAATTAAGCATTGAGAGCAAGGGTGCACAATCTGTGGTGCAAGGGTGCACAACTCATCCCACAATCCTTTACTACAGTCCCCACGGATGCCCTGGTTGGGCCACCACTGGCACATTTCCCAATGCCTCTACTCTACTTTACTCTACTCTCCACTCCCCACCCCACAGAGATCCTCATATAGATACCTCTTTGATGGCTTTTTAGCAGTTTATAGATTACTACAGTGATAATAAATAATTTCCCCATCATACTAGCTGTAAAGAAAGAACAATATGTATCAGGACCACTGAAGGAGAGGCTGAAAAGACTCTACTCCCTCCCCCAGAGATCCTAGTACAAATCGGGAAGGGGGGTATGTGTGAGCGTGGCTGCGCGATCCCTGAGCTAGCATCACCCTTGGCGGCAAGAAGGCTGTGCACCCCTGGTTTAGCGGATGCTTTCAAATGGAGATGGAGGGGAGTTGAACTACAATTGAGTCAGTTCTAGCCTTGTGAGCTTATGGTATTGTTAAAGAGTAGTTCTTTTGGCAAAGTATCGCAAGCTCACCTTTTAATAGTGTACTGTTTCTATTCTCTAGAGTGACACTCCACTAGTAGGGTGTTTCGAAATTCCAAGAGCTTTGGCTTATGACCAACCAGTTTCCAAGAAGTGGGTAGCTACAAGCCAACTTCAGTTCTTTTGCATACCAGACTTACAGTTTCACTACACTCCTTATGGTCAAACACTTTTAGATAATATCATTTCTATTTGAGTCAGGGATTTTTTCCAGGCCCAGCGAGAGAAACGCCTCAGTATATTGTTAAGTGCCAGGGTTATTTTTAGGGGGGAGATTACCACTCCTCTTCTTATCTTCAAAAGGTCAACCCAGGGATTATTATTTATTTCATTTCTATACTTCCCAATAGCCAAAGCTCTCTGGGCAGTTCATTAAAATGAATGCAACAATACCCTCCCACCCATGTTCCCCATTAACTGGTGTACATAGCCATCCTGCCTCTGACAGTGGAGGTAGCATATAGCCATCAGGGCTAGTAGCTAGTGATAGCCATTTCCTCCAGGAATTGTCCAGTCCCCCTTTTAAAGCCATCCAAATTGGTGACCATCACCACTTCCTGTTGAAGTGAATTCCATAGTTTAACTATGCACTCTGTAAAGAAGTACTTCCTTTTATCTGTCCCGAATCTCCCACCAATCAGCTTCATGGGATGACCTCAGGTTCTAGTATTACGGGAGAGGGAGAAAAATGTGTCCCTATCCACTTGCTCCACATGATGCACAATTTTGTACACCTCTACTTTATTTTCTATGCTACACAGTCCCAGATGTTGCAACCTCTTCTCATAGGGGAGCAGCTCCAGCTCTGTGAACATTTTAGTTGCCCTTTTCTGCATTTTTGCCAACTCTACAATATCCAATAGTGCTACTTAGACTTGTATTTATAACTTTGCTCAGCCAAAATATTTAGACCCAGTGCTGCTCCCTTGAATTAGAGAACTATGGCCTAGCTTTGCAGGATTGTGTTATGGACAATGGTTGTACATGACACTGCACGATGGATAATGCATTACAGCATGTTCCAATTCAGCTTGCCTAATCCTGACTACAGGCACACAGTTAAAACCCAATCTTTAATTCTATTAGAATCCAAATGGGTGTTTTAGATATTCCTGTTAAGACACTGGAAGCAACCCTCCTTTATCAATTATACATGTGGATGTGTTAGGAAGCTCTTAGGGAATGAGGCATTAGCTGGTTCTGCTTAATCAGCATTAAGACAGCAAATATTTGCATTGCAAACTAACGTAGACTGCAGGGAGACTAAAGACACTTGACAGAAGGCACAAACCTCAGTTATTCATTACCACAGACCACCAATGTAAGGGCTACGAGCAATGCTGTATTTCATCTACGTATCTAGAGTTTGCTTTGCAAATATGCTTTAGAGTAGGAAAGGGCCATGAATTATAGTAGCCCACAGCGTAAATATTTTTCTTTCAGGGCACTACAGAAATCGCAGTGATTATGCTTAACCATTCATAGGAAACTAGCAACTTCCATCTGTTTTTCTTCCCTACTAAACATGTCGCCCATTTTTTTAAAAAAATCAGCTTGCTTGGTTGGTAAAGATCAGCCTTTCTTTGTGTGCAAAGTACATTGCTACAGCCTGTTAACTATAAAGTTTGCTTACTTGGGAGAGATTCCATCCATGTGTCATGTATGTCTAAAATACAATGGTCCCAAGTTTAACTCCCACACAGGAACACTTGTAACAATTTCCTTCAAACACTCCTTGCCACATTCTCCATGTAAGCCAGTTCAATGGTATGCGACATAAGAATGAATCTCAAGCACACTGGAAGAATGACAACACTCATTCCTCGAGCTACTGATACCTAGAATTATCTACATGCCATTCTCTTCAAACTAAAAATCACTGCCCAACCCTGGGAAGTCACAAGATGAGCCTAAATATGCAGGTCCAAAACGCAAATCAGAGGATGTATTTGCATTCCTGTTTTCAAGACATTTACACTTATCTACAGCAGCAAGGATGAGAAACTTTAGAAGATATAACCCTGGAGTCTACCAGGTGATGAGAACATGGTGGAACAGGTTATATGATAATGCCTCTACGGTTATAAGTCAAATGACTCAATAATTATCTGCATATTTAAAGTGACTACATTTTAAATTTGATCCCAAGTAGTTCCTTATAATACCCCCAAACAACAACTTTGCAGAAGTGGAAGAAGGAACGCAAGCCAATCCTCCTTATGCCACCTCCAAGAGCAAATGAGTAATAGACTATTCATAGCATGCATGAAGTAATGACTTCTGGAGAACATTACTTCATCCAGACTCCATCAAGTCTCCACCCCTTATTCCCAGTTCAAGACTGTTCTCAACTGAGCCTGTAATATGTCAGAAGGAAGGGGAGTGGTGTGTGTGTGTATGTGTGTTTTACAGAAGTGGGAAGAATATAAAGGGGAAGCTTTTATTATCAGAACACAGGCGAAGGGATCCTGTTTGAAAAAAGAGGGTTCCCAAAATAAGGTTTCACTTAATAAATGTTAAAGGCAGAGTATCTCACATGATCAAACAAGGCAAAGGTTGAGGCTAAGGCAACACACAAATTGACTCCCCAAAAGACCATTTTATAAATCATTTGATGTCATCTCCATTCTACCAGAAATTAGGAATACGGATGTTTTTATAAAAAGCTTTTACAGAAGTATATTTTTAAGCTCTCTGAAAATTATGTTGAATACTAATGGACTCACTATATGCAACTGCAAAATTAGAGATAAAAGAGGGAAATGGAATAGCAAAGAAGGAGATTCATCATTCAGAACCAAATTCAAGTTTACAACACCGAATAAGGAGAAAATACAAAGCTTTGGTAGTAGAGGTGGGGAGGAGACGTCATCCACAGGATGATGCTCAAGAGGCATCACCCAAAGGAAAGTCCATGTGACCCCAATAACCGGAAGGAAGCCATTTCAGGGATCATAATGAAAGTTATAGTTTACTCTAGCCTTCCACCACTTCTGTCGCTTCTAGAGATGGGTGAGAATTTTGTTTATTCTTAGATAAGAACTTACCAACATTCACAAACCTCTTCATAAACTGGATGGAAAGAACTTGGAAGATTTTTTTTAAAATGAACATGGATTAAAGTGAAATTGACAGATTCATCCATCCAGGCAGAGGACTTTGAGAGCTTAGGTCTTTGAATCCCTACATATTCAAACGTATCTGTGGTGCTGAATTGGAGCCACCATCTCTTTTTTCTGGCAGACTCATCTTTAACAACTACATGGCAGGTACGATGTGGTCCTTTCGATGCTGGGAATAGGTATAACTATTGGATTTGACTGATGCAGATTAGTCAGAATTTTGTTCAGTTAATTCTTTTTATGTAAGTTTTATCAAAATTTACGTATTTCTTCATGAACATGACATCAAATAGCTTAAAAATTCTGATGTGGTAGAAAGCAGAACAGTTTAATTTGTCCCTAGACTATTCCACCAAAAAAAAAACGAGTTTGCTCATTCGTCACCTACCACACACTAATTATAGCATCTCATACTACTGAAAGGAATGCTCCCAAACAAATGCCATTTATGTCTTCCAGAATCCAGGTTTGGGTCACATTCTGGAAGGTGGGAAGGGAGAGATGAGACAAATAAAAAGCTAATAAGTATCTGCAGAGAATCTCCAAGTATTCGTATTTTAATACTTTTCCCACAAGAAATGCCCCAAGCAATAAAGTAGTATTTATCAGCATAAAGTAGTCATAAAACAGGATAAAACTGCACATAAAAGACAGCAGTAGTATTTGACTGACATCCTCAGATACAAGTTAAGCGCTTCCCAACATTCATCCAGTCCTACTCAAGGTCAAAGTCCAAACCGAAGGGCTACTGGGTGGAACCAAGATTTATGAAGAGGGGAGGAATTGCACAAGTCTAGTACTAAGGGATGCTATTAGAAGAATATTCTGGAGTGGAGAGACTGGTGAGATGGGGCTATAAGGATAGGGTTTCAGGGGCTAAATGTAGTTTCCAAACTAGTTAAGAGAGGAGTTATAGGTTGGCACTTGGTGGCATAAGTGAAACTAGGACCACCGGGGAGAAGACTCCTTTATTCCAAGGTTAACAGGACAGTGGGGTCTCCTAACTGGAAGGCACCACACATGATGGAGAGGATGCCTAGAGCCAAACAAGCAAAGAGGAAATATACTGAATATAAACAACCAGGAGGGTGGTTACTTGGATTGGAGTGCAAGAGAGGAGATTGCACACCAGGACTGAAAGTTCCCAGCATGCCACAAATTTTGGAAGCCTCTCTCAACTCGTGAAAAGACAGATTTCACAGGTTGTGTGCTTTTGTGTTTAAGAAGGAATGCTAGAGTGGCAGCATGCAGCAGAAAACAGTCCCTATTTACTGTTTTTTAAGCCCCAATTCCCACAATAAAGTACCAACGAAGCCCCTTTTTATTTGCCCAGGCATTTTGAATTTGTAAATTTTTGGGTAATTGACATCATTCTTATACCTCTCAGTTTTACTGGATTGATGCTTACCTTTTATTGTACTGAATATCAGACTTTTTGTATATATATAAAAGCCAAGGGGCTGTGCCTTTTGGAAAGAGGGCGACTGTGTGGATGGGAGGAGTAAGGAGAAACCACACACAGAGAGTTTTGTTTCTTACGCCCACAACTGACCTGTGTTACATACAATCCATGGCACACTTACTTGAAAATTAGTCCCTAATGAACTCAGTGGGACTTCTTTTCCAAGTACACTTACACAGGACGAGGCTACTACCTCCAGTATCAGAGGCAGTAACCCTATATACACCAGTTGCTGGGGAACATGGGTGGGAGGGCGCTGTTGCCCCGTGTCCTGCTTGTGGGTTCCAGGCCAACACCTGGTTGGCCACTGTGTGAACGGAGTACTGGACTAAATGGACCCTTGGTCTGATCCAGCAGGGTTCTTCTTAGGTTCGTATCACTGCCCCCCAGCTCCATTTTCAGAGGGTGGGAGGGGCTGGGTCCAGCAGCCCGGCCCAAACCTGTGTCCCTTTTTGCTGCCGGGGGTGGGGTGCGGGGCGAAGACCTCACCAGACCCTTTTGGGTGGAGTCAGACAAGAATCGCTTAACCCCCACGAGTAGAAAGGGGGCGGGGTGCAGAGAGGGGGGGAGGGAACGGTATGTTCGCTTGACATGGGGCTGCTCGGGCGTATTCAAGAAAAGCTCACCAAGTTGATTCCCTCAATGAGGAGCGGGTAGGGAAGACTGGGAATGAAGAAGAAAAGTTGAGGGGGCCCCTGCCTGAAGAGTGCCTGAAAAATGCGGTGGGCGACGGGGCTCCCTAGAGGGATTCTGGAGAGGAGGACGAGTCAAGGCGATTCCCTCATTGAGGACGGGGAGGAAAGAGACGAGCCGCACCCTACAGAGTGGCTAGCTGAAGGGAGGGCGTCTATCCCAGCCGTCGCCTTCCCCCCCACCCCTCATCTCTCTGAGGAGCTGCTTTTACCTTGACGAAGAGCTCGATGAGAGGCTCCTTGTCGCCCTCCTTCACCCCGTTGACCGGCAACGAGAGCGCCATACTGTGCTTGCTTCCCGGTCGCCCGCGGCCAGCCGCCCGGTGTGGAGGCTCCGACGACTCCCCTCAAGCGAGCGAGCTTCGCCTCCCTCACAGCCCAAGCACGCGCACCCCGCAAGTCCAGCTCTCCTCCGACTCCCCTCAGCTCCGCCGAACGAGGCGGCACCGCGCGACTGAGAGGGCGGACGCCCAGACGCCGGCTATTTATACCGAGGGGCGGGGACTGAGCCGCGAAGGGGGCGTGACTCGCGGTCCTAGCCGCCTAAATGGAGGGAACAGACCAAGAACCAGGTTTGGAGAGAAGACCGACGGTTGCAAGGGGGCGTGTCCTCCAGGTTGCCAACCGAGAGGGGAGAGATGCCGGGCTGCTTATATACGCGGGGGCGTGGCCTCCGGTGGGAGGGGGAATGGGGCGCGGTTTAAAGGAAAGGAGGGGGGCAATGGAAGAGCCTCACGCCCCTTTTACCCTGGCGAAACAGAGGGGGCGTGGCTTTGCTTAATACGGGCGCGCGGGCGGCTGGGAACGCAGAACATTGGTTTTGGGGTTCCAGCTGCCGCTTTGACCCCTGGGTGGGAGTTACTACTCCACAAGTTACTAGTCCACATCGAGTTTGATTTATTCGTCCATGTTTTTGTGTATACCCTTGCCTTCCAGTCCTACAAGGTGGGTTAAACATAAATAAAAAGCTGATTACAAATAAAAAGGAAAAAACCTCACCAAATAACCGTATTTATTTATTTACCTATATTTGTATGGTGCTTACATCCAAAGATGTCAAAGCTGTGTACACAAATAATAAAAACCAACAGATATATCTGGGTTGGCAAGCTAACTGTAAGTAGCCTGCCTGTGCTTCTGTAGCAGTATAAGAAATTTTGGACACATCCACATCCTGAAGAAAAATTGTTCTCTGTGCCATTTACATGCACTTTGCTACCTGCTTGCCTAGAAGCCAGTTCTTACTGGCCTCAGGCAAGTATCATATCTAGCCTCCGGCCAATATGATGGGGCTTCTGCCAAATTCTATAGACCTTCAGCCAGCAAGGATTGTGCCCTAAATGAACAACTTCCTACATAAGGCAAGTTATGTTTACCAAATACAATGCGTGTATAATGCTCCAGCTGTCCCTATTTTCCAGGCCTAATGCCTATTTTCTGGGCGTCCCTGGTAAATTGTTCTTTTTTGGCTCTTTGCGATGTCTTGTTAATATGTTGTTACTGTGTTCTGCAATCCCTATCCTCAATGGGTGGGCTACCTCTCCACGATCCACAGTTTCTGGTGCATGTTTTGAAGGGGGCAAATCCTACAACTGCTAGTGTTCCCCAGCGAACAGCTGGCTGGGAAGTGTCGGCAGTTGCGGGACTATTGTCTGTCTAAACATGCATAGGATTGCACCCTAAGACTTTGTATGGGAGCAGAGGAGAAACTACAAGCATGTCGCTATTTCCACCTGCGTATACTCAGTTATACTTTAACACATGCTTCCAGGTTTTTCTTAAACATTTTTTTTTCAAAAGAGAGCCATAGAGTGGCAAATAGAGCCAATTTGCATTGCCATCGCATTTCAGTTCTGAGAAACTTCATTTCTACGTGTCATCCGAGGGAGGAATAATATTTTGATTGGCTCCCACCCTCCATAAATTCCACTTCCGTCTTTGATGTTCAGTCCCCATTCCTTGACCCCCCCTCCATCCTTGCAACAGTAATTAACCTGGTAGCAAATTTAACCGAAGCAGTAACAACCTTTAGCAGCACCTTCCCCAACCTGGTGCTCTCCAGATGTGTTAGAATGTCATTCCCATCATTCCCAGCCAGCATGGAATGATGGGAGTCCTAGTCCAACACATCTGGAGGGCCCCAGGTTGGGGAAGGTTGTCTTAGCTTCTCATATTATTCCCATGAGCCATGTTCAAACCACACCCTGTGCTAATTTGGGGTTGGAGATTTTGTTTCCTTTTTCCTTTATAGAAGAAGCTTTCTATTTTCCTGCCTAAGGGAGGGACAAGCAGGGGCCGCCAGAGTAAGTTGGGGCCATGCCCAGTGACCTAATGTCTGGGACCAGCCACCTCATGAGGCTGTGCTGGCAAAGTTGGAGCAGGAAACCAAACATCTTCCTACCACACTGCAGGATTTTGAGCAGCTGCTGCAATGCCTGTGAGTTTGCTGAAACTTCCCGTACACCAGAAGTAGACAAATTATGGCCCTCCAGATGTTTTGGCCTACGACTCTCATCAGCTCACGACCCACAGTGGGTTAGCGTTAATGTGTGAACCCAGCCACTGTTTCACTCAGCTTAACCTGCCTCACAAGGTTGTTGTGAGGATAAAATTGAGGGCTGGGGAGAAGAACCATGTATGCCACTTTGAGTTCCTTAGCAGAAAGGCAAGGTATAAATGTGGTAAAATAACAAGGCGAAAGCCCCTTAAGAGATTTCCTGTGGTAAGAAAAAAGAAGAGAGAGGTGGTAGAAAAACCCGGGAGGTGGGAAATGTCGCCTGGATCTCCCTGTAAAATCCTGTGAACGAGGCTGGGTGCTGGCGGGATAAAAGCCTCAGCTAGCAACGTTGTAAAAAAAGCTGCTGGGTTGGGGGAGAGGGGATGGGATGGCTGTGCAATACCCTCTGGTTGGCAGTGCTAGGAAGCCTCCACCTGGAAATCCCCTCTGTGAAAAGAAAAGAAGCTGAAGTGGAAACCCAGGGGACGGTTATGAGTGGGAGGCAGCTTCATCTGGAAACCCCCCACCTCCCCGCCCTATAAAATGAAGGGGGCAGGGCAATTGTGCAACAAAGGCCTCATCTGGAAGCAACCTCACTGAACACATCAGGATTTCTTTCCGAACAAACATGCAAATGTTGGCGCTGTCAGCGTGCGCTGAAAAAGCTTGTTATATCTCGTGGCTTTTTAAAAATGCCTCTTATCAGCAGACTTGACACCGGACAATTGCAAGCCCACAATCGCTCACCACCGTTGAATTTTTTTTTTCTCCCCTCTTCTGATAACAGAGATCGGTATGGCCTACGGAGCAGTTTCCAGCCAAGTTCTTTCTGGCCGGCCGCACAAAGGCCCTGCTTGGTTCTCTAACGTCCATTGAGTGATTTGACTGGTCATTGGACTGGCTTTTTCTTCCCATTCCACCAGCTCTTGCACGCTTAAGGCTGGGGATGGCACAGGGGGAGATCTAGAAAGACAATAGCCTCCTTCATAAAAGGGAGAGGCAATGCAATCGAGAGATATTTTGGGTGTGAGGTGAGCCAAAAGTAGAGTGCAGTCTACCTGCAGGCCAGCTGGCTTAGCATTGTCGTGTCAAGTCAACCATGGCTTAGCGTGTCGTGTGAACCATTCCTAACCATGGTGGCTACATAACGACAGTTTCAACACGCTCACTAACTATTTCCTGCAAAAGGGTTAGCGGCCTAACCATAGCATAGTGTGTTGTCTGAACAGGCCCGATGTTTAGCTCAAAATGCTTAACCACTGTGGCTTAGCATGTCAACTGAACAGGGTCATTGCGATGCTTTTCCTGGCATGGAGATAACACGCTGAGAAAAATCTTCTCCTCCTTACTGGGCCAAGCAATCCCTTTGCGGCAGGGAGGGAGAATTCATGGCAGAGGATTTGGCAAATCCAAAGACTACAGGGCAAAAGGTGTGGGTCTGGGGTGGGGTGGGGTGGGGTGGGGGGGATTTTCTACCCTGTTGTTGTTGCTGCTGCTGCTGTCCCTTGATGTCCTCTCTTTTTGGGGTTGCTTGCTCCTATTGGCCCCATTGGTCCTCTCTCCCACACCCCACTCCAATTCTGCCACTATTAAGGGGAGACATTCGTGGGCAGACCTCTGTCTCTGAAGGCAGAGAAGGGATTCACTGTGCTCTATGGGTCATAGAATCATAGTATCATAGAATAGTAGCGTTGGAAGGAGCCTACAAGGCCATCAAGTCCAACCACCTGCTCAGTGCAGGAATCCACCTTAAAGCATCCCTGACAGACGGCAGTCCAGTTGCCTCTTGAAGGCTTCGAGGGTGGGAGAGCCCACCACCTCCCTAGATCATTAGTTCCATTGTCGTACTGCTCTAACAGTCAGGATTTTTTTTCTGATGTCCACCCGGAATCTGGCTTCCTGTAACTTGAGCCCTGGGAAGCCCTCCCAGGGACCACAGAACTGCAGCCTTAGGGTGCAATCCTATGCATGTTCAGACAGAAAAAAGTCCTACAACTCCCAGCATTCCCCAGCCAGCACTGCTGGAATTTTGTCTGTCTAAACATGCATAGGATTGCACCCATAATTGCACAAGGCTCTCATTAATGGCACAGGAACCTGGCAGCCTTAACTGGAAGCACATTATTTGCATATTATAAAGGTGACAGAGTGAAATTAAATGCTTTTTAACCTAGGGAGCTGCCTTGTGCTGACTGGTTTCAGATGAGCTGCAGCGCCTAAAACAGACAGTGGGTTGTGTGAGGGTTGTTTAACCCTCGCATAACCCACCCTCGCTGGGTTTGCACAACACGAGAACCCCCAAGCAGGGATTGCATATTGAAAATGGCTGCTGCTCATGCCCCACACCCTCACTGTGGATTCAATAACCCATGGTGGGCTGTTGTCTCATGCAAACAATCCCACCATTGATCCATCTAACTCAGTGATTGGCAGCAACATTCCTGAGTTTCGAAGAAGTATTTTTTTCAGCCCTACCTAGAGATGTGGGAATCAAACCTGGGACCTTCTACATGCAAAGCAGCTGCTCTACCACTGAGCTGTGGCCCTTGCCTATGAAATGCCCTGCTAGTTAATTTATGAACCTCGGAAGCTGCTGCTTTATACAGACTAGTCAGAGAAATGGGTCCACCTAGCCCAGTATTGCCTTCCGTATTGGTTCTCCAGGGGTTCAGGCAGGATTCCTCCTTAGCCCTACCTGGAGGTGCTGAGGATTCAACCTGGAACCTTCTGCATGCCAACCATTTGTTCTGCCTCTGAACTACAGCCCTCCCTCAAAGGTAAGAAAAACAAAAGTAAAAGAAAGTGAGGCATCAAACTTCATAAGGAGGAATACAATTAAAAAAAAACCAGGAGGAAGAGGAAGAAGACTGAAGGCAGGAAGGGCCTTCTTCACACAGTGCATAGTCAAACTGGGATTTGCTACCACAAGACATAATGATGGCCACCAATTTGTATGACTATAAAAGGGGATTGGACAAATTCCTGGAGGAGAAGGCTATCAATGGCTACCAGTCCTGATGGCCGTGTGTTAGCTCCAGTATCAGAAGTGGTAAGCCTATGTACATCAGTTGCTGGGGAACATGGATGGGAAAGTACTGTTGCATTCATGTCCTGATGCGTTTCCCGTGGGCAGCAGAATACTGGGCTAGATGAACCCTTGGTCTGATCCAGCATGGCACTTCTTATGTTCTTAATATTTGCACTATGGCATGGGATACTTGATCTATCTATCTATCTCTATAAAAATTGCTTAAACATTCCATTGCATACAGGCCTAGCCTATGTGCTGGGAGAAAGCCATGCTCAAAAGAGAAGACAAAGACAAAGAAGCAGAGAGACTGGGGTTGTGCTTACCAGGGCTTTCTGTTTCTGGTTTCTTCACAGGATTGCAATGGGCTCTTTTACATGGTGAATACGTGATTTGACTTAACAAACAAACAAACAAACTTTATTTAAGTCCATAGACCATTTCCTATACAGCATATACAGCATATACAACAGCAAGAGTTACAATGATCTGAGAGTTTAGTATTTAAGCTAGAATTCATGTACAATTCCATTGGAGGTAAAAAGCCCATGTATTCTATTAGTGATGTATATTTATCTTTTGTTCGCTTACTACTAAATTATACATTCATTTGGGCTCTACATCTGATAGCAAGATTGAGAAACTTTGCAACCTGAATAGAGATATGCTTGTTGTTCCCTTGAAGTAGAGCAATAGCCAATTTGTCCTGCGATCTGCCAGGAAATTTCTGTGTAATTGGCCAAATGAGCGATCTTCTAACATCATTATAAAAACTACAATTAAACAGAACATGCACAACTGTTTCTACCTCCATATTATTACATGGACAGTACCTTTCCTCAGCAGGGACTTTCTTGTATCTCCCCTCCAAAAGTTTAGAGGGGAGGACATTAAATCTTCCTAACATAAATGCTCTCCTATATTTAGGAACAGAGAACCAAGACAGGTAGGCCATACCATCTGCAGACATATGGTTCAATAGCCCTAAGGATAAGGGAGAACATGGGCCGCGGGCAGAGGCACTCATCACCTGGCAGTCTATATCCATTAGTCTCTGTTTCAAGGTATATTTAGCACCTTCTAGATCTTTATAGAGTAGACTGGGGATTGATAATCCCAAGGAGTTTATTTTATATGCTAGTGCCTTCGTCCAGGGGGATACATACGAGTCCAATAGGACCTGAGAGACCAAGGCATCTGGGGTAATGCTGTGATAGAGTTGGAACCAGAAATTCAGGGAGTGAGTCCAACCAACACAATTCAAGGAATTTAGACCAGCTTCCAAATTAAGTGCCGGGCCTGCTACACATTTTGGGAGACCAAATATCTGCCTTAGGAAAAAAGACTGCAGACCTTCCAATGAACCTTTAAACAGGGGTAACCAAATTGGGGCCCCAAAAAGAATTTGGGGAACGAGCTTTGCTTTGTATACACGGATTGCCGCGGGTAATGATTTGCCTCCATTTTGATAATAAAAACGGCTGAGCGCACCCATAGTTTGTTCTGCCTTTTGTTTTATATATTTGCTGTGTATGGTCCATTTGAGGTTGGCTTGAAAATGAATTCCAAGATATTTATAGGAGTCCACTTGGGTTATTTGGTTCCCCCCCATGGACCATACGTACTTTGCCTCCTTTTTAGCAAACACTAGTACTTTAGATTTCTGGGTGTTCACAGACAGGCAGTTTTTTTGGCAATAGGCATTGAAACCATCCAAAAGACGTTTCAAACCCAGACGGGTTTGGGACAACAATACTGCATCATCTGCATACAATAGTAGACTTATTTTCATCTGGCCTATTTTAGGCGGATGTGATTGTATTGTACTTAGTGCAGCAGGGAGATCGGCTAAATACAAGTTAAACAGGGATGGCGCTAAAACACAGCCCTGTCTAACACCCCGTGTTAGAACAATTTCATTTGTAACCTGCCCCGCTAAACTGCACCTTACCTGGGCTGTTGTATTTGTGTATAGAGAGTGTATTAAAAACAGCAGTCTTCGTTCAATTGAGAGGTTTTCCAGTTTTTCCCATAATAATTTGCGCGAAATGGAGTCAAATGCAGCCTTTAAATCTATGAATGCACAGAATAGCTTCCCTCCTCTTTGGGCAGTATATTTAAAGGCCAAGTGCATCAGAGTCAGGCAGTGATCGTTTGTGGATCTCCCTGCAGTAAACCCTATCTGCTCACTACCTAAGATCTTATTTTTAGTAAGCCACGCATTTAGCTTTCCATTCAGGAAGCTAGCATAAGTCTTTCCAATTATTGACAGAAGACTGATAGGGTGGTAATTTTGTGGATCATTTTTTGGGCCCTTTTTATGAATAGGTATTATTATGGACTTCCTCCAAGCCTCAGGGATAATTCCTGTTTTATTTATTACTGAAAACAGGGATGCAAGAAGTGGAGCCCACCATCCAATTTTGCTTTTTAGCAGTTCTGCTGGAATCCCATCAGGACCCGGCGCTTTACCCTCTTTTAAATTAATTATTAACTCCTCAGTTTCTTTTGGATCAACATCAGGCCACACCGACACTTCTGGATCTATAGTGAGGGTTCTTTCAGTTTCATTAGTTTTGGAGGGTAATTCAGTGAAGTGTTCAACCCAACTTGAGGCTGATACACAACATTCGGGTTCCCTTACACTTTTAATAGTCAGTCCTGTCACCACTTTCCAGAAGGTTCTGGTATTGTTTGACTTAGTGGCACCAGCCAGAAGTTGCCACTTTTCCATATCTGCCTTTTGTTTTTTCTTACTTATTAGTTTCTTATAGTTTTTTTTCAGTTCATAATAAGATGATGGTAGTTTCCGTTCGTTATTCTTACGGTATTTACTATAGGACAGCTGGAGTTCTTTTCTAGCTATGTTACATTCCCTGTCAAACCAGCTATTGTTTTGTTTTCTTTGTGGTCTAGAGTTAGGGGGGTTACCTTGTAGTGCAGAACTTAGACTCTTTATTAAGTCCTCATAGGCTAAGACACATCTCTCAGGGTCTGTGCTTACATTTATCCAGTTAGAGTAATTTAAGTATTCTTTAGTCCCTAATAGTTGTTCAAAGGTTAGGGCAGTAGCAACTGACCATTTGATTTTCCTTCCTGTACGCGACAGGTGATTGTTAGAAAGAAGGGGGCAGGGATGTGTCTCTGCCTTAGGGCCTGGGATACCCAGACTTATCTCTAGTGGGAGATGGTCACTATCCTGCCGTTCAGCCACTCTCATATTACAGCTGATAGACTCCAATTTTTTATGTACCAGTATATAATCGATAGTACTCGATCCACTGGATGATATATAGGTGAACTCACCCCAACGGTCACCCTCAGTACAACCATTTAAAATGGTAAGCTTGTGTCTAGCAGCAAAATTGAACAGACAGTGGCCTGCTGAGTTAGTACAACTGTCTTTAGAGTGTCTAATATTATTCTCTGGAGATTCTGTAGACGTTCCTCCTCCATTTCCCGTTCTCCCAGGCAGTGAGTTAACAGTGTATTTACCCATTCTAGCATTTAGATCTCCTGCCACAATTGGTAAGGCGAACGGGAACCTAGTTATTAAGTCTGTAAAAAAACAGTCTAGTTCTGTCCACTCCCTATATATAGTTTCTTTACAGAACAATGGTGGCAAATACATATTAATTAATAGTAGGGTCAGCTTAGGGATACCCATTTCCAATATCAGAGCTTGGGCTTTAGCATTATAACTCATTTCCTTGATTACTCTGACATTTAGTGCTGAGGATATTAAAATAGCAAGCCCCTGTTTAAGTCTTCCTTTCACCTTATTAGGAAGGGCAGGGAGACAGAATGAGGAAAAGCCATTTAGATTTATTGTATCACTACTCCAAGTTTCCTGCATAAAAATAATATCGAAACGTTCCAAATATTCCAGAAAACTCGGACTCCCACTCCTCTTTGAGCCCCATCCTGCAATATTCCAAGATAGAATATTTAGAGTAGGATGAGTCCCCTCTTTGGACAGTCAGTCCATTTCCTCAATTAGATCCGCTAGTCCTTCCCTATTATTGAAGACACAACCATTCGGGTGTCGGTGAATCTGTATTAAGTTATCACAGTTATACCCATCAAGTCTGTTACTTAGTGGAGGGTTCTTGTTATTGGCCTCCAAGTCTGAATTGGCAACATCAAATTTAAGTCTGCTGTTTTTGGTGCTCATAGAGTTGTTAGTAATTTCCTCCCTTCCCGATGGACTGTGGGTGAGGGATACATCGTTTCTCAAGCCCTTAACTGTCAACTCCTTTTCTGAAGTTGGTATTTCGGTGTTTTTTTCTTTAGTTTTTGTTTTGTTTATCAGAACTTTTTTTAGTATCGATAAGTTGTTTAGTATCTCCTTCTGTTCAGAGGCAGGTAAAGCCTCATAGCTTTCTATCAGTTGTAGTTCTTCTATCATAAGGTGTTCGCAACTTGAGACCTCTTTATCTGAATCTTGTTCATTTCTCCGTTCTGAGTTAAAAGGGTTTACACTTTTGCTTATTGTAGTGTCCTTCTCAACTATGAGTTCCGCTGATGAATCTAAATTTATTAAGTTCCTAACTGAGAGATCTGCACGGCAGTCTTTTGAGTATCTGCTTGGATTCATTTTAAGTGGGGGAGCCAGATTATTGAAGTGCCTGTTAACCATCATCCCGTTTCTCCAAAATGAAGTTCTGGCACTATAAATATATGAGACAATGCCTGGAGTCCTAAATGTTACGATGGCCCGGGCAGACCAGTAATTGTAGAAAATATAGTCTATTTTTAGTACATCCTTAGGTTGAACAACAATTGTAGTTAAATCTGCAATAACTGTAATTAGATGGTCAGTACGTTCTCTGTGAGTTAACAGCCCTTGTGGTTTGGGATAGTTTGAAAATACCAAATTAGAGCTTAATAATTGCAGCTGCCATGATTTCTCTTTTAGATTAGAAATCTTCCAGCTAGCTGGTTCTACTTGCTTCAAAGGCAGAGAAGGATTTTCCTTTTGAGGTTGGTTGTATTCTTCCAGGGCCGAAAAAGTACCTCTAATCAGGGCATTATCCTGTACACATGGACAGATGCAGTTTAGTAAGGGTAATGTTTGAGTTCCAGTTGGATCGAGGGAGTACAATCTTGTCTCTGGACAGCTGTCTCGGCAGCAGCAGCAGCAGCAAGTAAAAGCAAGTAAAAGCAAGTAAAAGCTCAAACTTTAATTTTAACATTTTTAAACATTTTTAAACATTTTTAAACATTTTTAAACATTTTTAAATTGGCTTTTAACCATTTTAATCACTTTTAATGAGTTTTAAAATATAAACTACTCTTTTTTTTAGTTTTTCCAGATAACTAGTCTGTTTTAGTGTTTTTTACAAGTTTTACAAGTTTTAAAGACCACAGCTGCTGATACTGGATTTATTGCTGTTGCTATTTTAACATATCTAAGTCGGAGGACACTATTTTCAAAGACTTGGAATATTATTACTGAGCAACGTGGAGTGGCTGAAGAAAAAGAAAGAAGGAAAGAAAGAAAGAAAGAGGGAGCAGATAGAAACAGAAAACAGAAACTAGAAAATCAAAACAAACACAAATAAAGCAGTATTGGAGACTAATAGCCACGCCTTGGTTCCTGCTTGCACCTAATTACACTCAGAGCTTGGCCTGGGAGAAAATTAGCTAATCAAGAAAGGGCAGTTGCAATCAACTGCAACTAGCTGAAGCCGAGAGAGGAAAAGTGAAAGACTGCACAGATTGTTTTACTGAGTGGAGAGAAGAATTCCTGACATTCATAGGAAATACAGTGGAAAGTCAATGCGGACAAGAGCCTAGCTTTGGAAAACTAAACAAGGCAATAAAGGTACAGTCCTACCCCTCTTTTGCTTCCCCGCTAAATATTTCGTCTTTACTGCCTGTAGAGATCTCTAACACAGAAAGCACCTAGTCAGTATTTACAAAAATACTGATTTAAAATGGTGCTTACACGAGAAGGCTACAAAGAAAGGGGACTTGCCCCTATAACTACTGATGTAAAAGAGTTCATTAACTCATATAAACAGTCCAAAATCACGGATTTTTTGTTTCCCACTGTCGGCTCCCACTCTAGTACGAAAGTTTACTCTTCCCCAGATAAAGACCTACCGACAGAAGAAGCATTAGACTGGTCATTAGGGCCTTTTTGTTTAACAAGTACTGCTGGCAATGGATTATCTGTGGGACGAAGAGACAGTCTGGCAGCTGAAATTGCAGCAGTAGATAGTGCATCAGTTAATGGAAATAATACAACCAGGCTCACTGATTCAAAAATACATAACAATCCTATTTTTTCAACAAAAACTACACTACTGCAGACTGAGACGGAAAACCTGGACAAGATAATCACAATCCCTGGTTCTCATGATGACTCTAGAGAAACTTCAGATCACACTGAGCAATTAGTTAATGCTCAGTTTGAGAAAATTAGGAGGCTTATGTTGGATCGGGCGGAGGATATTTGGTCTATAAAGAAATATCTTGCTGAAAGTCTGGACCTGCTGACGACCCTTACCGGCATTGCCCTTAGATTAGTCAATAATGGAGGACAAAAGGAGTTATGTCTAAATGAGTCTAATGATTCAAGCTCAAACATAAGTATTTCCGAGTTACGGCAGGCTCAGAAAGAGACCAAGCCGAAAAAAACTTCTGCGGGGGAAGAGACAGGTGTCCGAATGACTAACAAGAAAAGAAAGGGAGTAGCTACTACTATTAACAAAGTTCATATTGAAGGCCATACAAAACCTGACAGAACAAATAAATCCTACAAAGTAAATACACACAAGACTTTACAGGTTATGGGGAAAAAGTCAAAAAATATAAAAGGCTCCTCAATTACAAGGACATCAACTAAAATGAACTTTAACAGGCTTTTCAATTTGTTGGAAAAACCTGAAGGTGTCAAAAAAACTTCTAAGTCAAAGAATAAGAAAGAGACAACTAAAAGTCTGGCATCAACTGGAACTCAAACATTACCCTTACTAAACTGCATCTGTCCATGTGTACAGGATAATGCCCTAATTAGAGGTACTTTTTCGGCCCTGGAAGAATACAACCAACCTCAAAAGGAAAATCCTTCTCTGCCTTTGAAGCAAGTAGAACCAGCTAGCTGGAAGATTTCTAATCTAAAAGAGAAATCATGGCAACTGCAATTATTAAGCTCTAATTTGGTATTTTCAAACTATCCCAAACCACAAGGGCTGTTAACTCACAGAGAACGTACTGACCATCTAATTACAGTTATTGCAGATTTAACTACAATTGTTGTTCAACCTAAGGATGTACTAAAAATAGACTATATTTTCTACAATTACTGGTCTGCCCGGGCCATCGTAACATTTAGGACTCCAGGCATTGTCTCATATATTTATAGTGCCAGAACTTCATTTTGGAGAAACGGGATGATGGTTAACAGGCACTTCAATAATCTGGCTCCCCCACTTAAAATGAATCCAAGCAGATACTCAAAAGACTGCCGTGCAGATCTCTCAGTTAGGAACTTAACAAATTTAGATTCATCAGCGGAACTCATAGTTGAGAAGGACACTACAATAAGCAAAAGTGTAAACCCTTTTAACACAGAACGGAGAAATGAACAAGATTCAGATAAAGAGGTCTCAAGTTGCGAACACCTTATGATAGAAGAACTACAACTGATAGAAAGCTATGAGGCTTTACCTGCCTCTGAACAGAAGGAGATACTAAACAACTTATCAATACTAAAAAAAGTTCTGATAAACAAAACAAAAACTAAAGAAAAAAACACCGAAATACCAACTTCAGAAAAGGAGTTGACAGTTAAGGGCTTGAGAAACGATGTATCCCTCACCCACAGTCCATCGGGAAGGGAGGAAATTACTAACAACTCTATGAGCACCAAAAACAGCAGACTTAAATTTGATGTTGCCAATTCAGACTTGGAGGCCAATAACAAGAACCCTCCACTAAGTAACAGACTTGATGGGTATAACTGTGATAACTTAATACAGATTCACCGACACCCGAATGGTTGTGTCTTCAATAATAGGGAAGGACTAGCGGATCTAATTGAGGAAATGGACTGACTGTCCAAAGAGGGGACTCATCCTACTCTAAATATTCTATCTTGGAATATTGCAGGATGGGGCTCAAAGAGGAGTGGGAGTCCGAGTTTTCTGGAATATTTGGAACGTTTCGATATTATTTTTATGCAGGAAACTTGGAGTAGTGATACAATAAATCTAAATGGCTTTTCCTCATTCTGTCTCCCTGCCCTTCCTAATAAGGTGAAAGGAAGACTTAAACAGGGGCTTGCTATTTTAATATCCTCAGCACTAAATGTCAGAGTAATCAAGGAAATGAGTTATAATGCTAAAGCCCAAGCTCTGATATTGGAAATGGGTATCCCTAAGGTGACCCTACTATTAATTAATATGTATTTGCCACCATTGTTCTGTAAAGAAACTATATATAGGGAGTGGACAGAACTAGACTGTTTTTTTACAGACTTAATAACTAGGTTCCCGTTCGCCTTACCAATTGTGGCAGGAGATCTAAATGCTAGAATGGGTAAATACACTGTTAACTCACTGCCTGGGAAAATGGGAAATGGAGGAGGAACGTCTACAGAATCTCCAGAGAATAATATCAGACACTCTAAAGACAGTTGTACTAACTCAGCAGGCCACTGTCTGTTCAATTTTGCTGCTAGACACAAGCTTACCATTTTAAATGGTTGTACTGAGGGTGACCGTTGGGGTGAGTTCACCTATATATCATCCAGTGGATCGAGTACTATCGATTACATACTGGTACATAAAAAATTGGAGTCTATCAGCTGTAATATGAGAGTGGCTGAACGGCAGGATAGTGACCATCTCCCACTAGAGATAAGTCTGGGTATCCCAGGCCCTAAGGCAGAGACACATCCCTGCCCCCTTCTTTCTAACAATCACCTGTCGCTTACAGGAAGGAAAATCAAATGGTCAGTTGCTACTGCCCTAACCTTTGAACAACTATTAGGGACTAAAGAATACTTAAATTACTCTAACTGGATAAATGTAAGCACAGACCCTGAGAGATGTGTCTTAGCCTATGAGGACTTAATAAAGAGTCTAAGTTCTGCACTACAAGGTAACCCCCCTAACTCTAGACCACAAAGAAAACAAAACAATAGCTGGTTTGACAGGGAATGTAACATAGCTAGAAAAGAACTCCAGCTGTCCTATAGTAAATACCGTAAGAATAACGAACGGAAACTACCATCATCTTATTATGAACTGAAAAAAAACTATAAGAAACTAATAAGTAAGAAAAAACAAAAGGCAGATATGGAAAAGTGGCAACTTCTGGCTGGTGCCACTAAGTCAAACAATACCAGAACCTTCTGGAAAGTGGTGACAGGACTGACTATTAAAAGTGTAAGGGAACCCGAATGTTGTGTATCAGCCTCAAGTTGGGTTGAACACTTCACTGAATTACCCTCCAAAACTAATGAAACTGAAAGAACCCTCACTATAGATCCAGAAGTGTCGGTGTGGCCTGATGTTGATCCAAAAGAAACTGAGGAGTTAATAATTAATTTAAAAGAGGGTAAAGCGCCGGGTCCTGATGGGATTCCAGCAGAACTGCTAAAAAGCAAAATTGGATGGTGGGCTCCACTTCTCGCATCCCTGTTTTCAGTAATAAATAAAACAGGAATTATCCCTGAGGCTTGGAGGAAGTCCATAATAATACCTATTCATAAAAAGGGCCCAAAAAATGATCCACAAAATTACCGCCCTATCAGTCTTCTGTCAATAATTGGAAAGACTTATGCTAGCTTCCTGAATGGAAAGCTAAATGCGTGGCTTACTAAAAATAAGATCTTAGGTAGTGAGCAGATAGGGTTTACTGCAGGGAGATCCACAAACGATCACTGCCTGACTCTGATGCACTTGGCCTTTAAATATACTGCCCAAAGAGGAGGGAAGCTATTCTGTGCATTCATAGATTTAAAGGCTGCATTTGACTCCATTTCGCGCAAATTATTATGGGAAAAACTGGAAAACCTCTCAATTGAACGAAGACTGCTGTTTTTAATACACTCTCTATACACAAATACAACAGCCCAGGTAAGGTGCAGTTTAGCGGGGCAGGTTACAAATGAAATTGTTCTAACACGGGGTGTTAGACAGGGCTGTGTTTTAGCGCCATCCCTGTTTAACTTGTATTTAGCCGATCTCCCTGCTGCACTAAGTACAATACAATCACATCCGCCTAAAATAGGCCAGACGAAAATAAGTCTACTATTGTATGCAGATGATGCAGTATTGTTGTCCCAAACCCGTCTGGGTTTGAAACGTCTTTTGGATGGTTTCAATGCCTATTGCCAAAAAAACTGCCTGTCTGTGAACACCCAGAAATCTAAAGTACTAGTGTTTGCTAAAAAGAAGGCAAAGTACGTATGGTCCATGGGGGGGAACCAAATAACCCAAGTGGACTCCTATAAATATCTTGGAATTCATTTTCAAGCCAACCTCAAATGGACCATACACAGCAAATATATAAAACAAAAGGCAGAACAAACTATGGGTGCGCTCAACCGTTTTTATTATCAAAATGGAGGCAAATCATTACCCGCGGCAATCCGTGTATACAAAGCAAAGCTTGTTCCCCAAATTCTTTTTGGGGCCCCAATTTGGTTACCCCTGTTTAAAGGTTCATTGGAAGGTCTGCAGTCTTTTTTCCTAAGGCAGTTATTTGGTCTCCCAAAATGTGTAGCAGGCCCGGCACTTAATTTGGAAGCTGGTCTAAATTCCTTGAATTGTGTTGGTTGGACTCACTCCCTGAATTTCTGGTTCCAACTCTATCACAGCATTACCCCAGATGCCTTGGTCTCTCAGGTCCTATTGGACTCGTATGTATCCCCCTGGACGAAGGCACTAGCATATAAAATAAACTCCTTGGGATTATCAATCCCCAGTCTACTCTATAAAGATCTAGAAGGTGCTAAATATACCTTGAAACAGAGACTAATGGATATAGACTGCCAGGTGATGAGTGCCTCTGCCCGCGGCCCATGTTCTCCCTTATCCTTAGGGCTATTGAACCATATGTCTGCAGATGGTATGGCCTACCTGTCTTGGTTCTCTGTTCCTAAATATAGGAGAGCATTTATGTTAGGAAGATTTAATGTCCTCCCCTCTAAACTTTTGGAGGGGAGATACAAGAAAGTCCCTGCTGAGGAAAGGTACTGTCCATGTAATAATATGGAGGTAGAAACAGTTGTGCATGTTCTGTTTAATTGTAGTTTTTATAATGATGTTAGAAGATCGCTCATTTGGCCAATTACACAGAAATTTCCTGGCAGATCGCAGGACAAATTGGCTATTGCTCTACTTCAAGGGAACAATAAGCATATCTCTATTCAGGTTGCAAAGTTTCTCAATCTTGCTATCAGATGTAGAGCCCAAATGAATGTATAATTTAGTAGTAAGTGAACAAAAGATAAATATACATCACTAATAGAATACATGGGCTTTTTACCTCCAATGGAATTGTACATGAATTCTAGCTTAAATACTAAACTCTCAGATCATTGTAACTCTTGCTGTTGTATATGCTGTATATACTGTATAGGAAATGGTCTATGGACTTAAATAAAGTTTGTTTGAGTTCCAGTTGATGCCAGACTTTTAGTTGTCTCTTTCTTATTCTTTGACTTAGAAGTTTTTTTGACACCTTCAGGTTTTTCCAACAAATTGAAAAGCCTGTTAAAGTTCATTTTAGTTGATGTCCTTGTAATTGAGGAGCCTTTTATATTTTTTGACTTTTTCCCCATAACCTGTAAAGTCTTGTGTGTATTTACTTTGTAGGATTTATTTGTTCTGTCAGGTTTTGTATGCCCTTCAATATGAACTTTGTTAATAGTAGTAGCTACTCCCTTTCTTTTCTTGTTAGTCATTCGGACACCTGTCTCTTCCCCCGCAGAAGTTGTTTTCGGCTTGGTCTCTTTCTGAGCCTGCTGTAACTCGGAAATACTTATGTTTGAGCTTGAATCATTAGACTCATTTAGACATAACTCCTTTTGTCCTCCATTATTGACTAATCTAAGGGCAATGCCGGTAAGGGTCGTCAGCAGGTCCAGACTTTCAGCAAGATATTTCTTTATAGACCAAATATCCTCCGCCCGATCCAACATAAGCCTCCTAATTTTCTCAAACTGAGCATTAACTAATTGCTCAGTGTGATCTGAAGTTTCTCTAGAGTCATCATGAGAACCAGGGATTGTGATTATCTTGTCCAGGTTTTCCGTCTCAGTCTGCAGTAGTGTAGTTTTTGTTGAAAAAATAGGATTGTTATGTATTTTCGAATCAGTGAGCCTGGTTGTATTATTTCCATTAACTGATGCACTATCTACTGCTGCAATTTCAGCTGCCAGACTGTCTCTTCGTCCCACAGATAATCCATTGCCAGCAGTACTTGTTAAACAAAAAGGCCCTAATGACAAGTCTAATGCTTCTTCTGTCGGTAGGTCTTTATCTGGGGAAGAGTAAACTTTCGTACTAGAGTGGGAGCCGACAGTGGGAAACAAAAAATCCGTGATTTTGGACTGTTTATATGAGTTAATGAACTCTTTTACATCAGTAGTTATAGGGGCAAGTCCCCTTTCTTTGTAGCCTTCACGTGTAAGCACCATTTTAAATCAGTATTTTTGTAAATACTGACTAGGTGCTTTCTGTGTTAGAGATCTCTACAGGCAGTAAAGACGAAATATTTAGCGGGGAAGCAAAAGAGGGGTAGGACTGTACCTTTATTGCCTTGTTTAGTTTTCCAAAGCTAGGCTCTTGTCCGCATTGACTTTCCACTGTATTTCCTATGAATGTCAGGAATTCTTCTCTCCACTCAGTAAAACAATCTGTGCAGTCTTTCACTTTTCCTCTCTCGGCTTCAGCTAGTTGCGGTTGTTGTAAGATAATTCAAAATTCCCTTATGCGTGCCTCTGAAATTATAGTTAATAAAGTGTGTCTCATGAAAGACCTCAGGTTAACTTGAAACCAGAGTTAAAGCACGTAGAGGAATTGCTAAGTAGCTACATTCCTAAGAGCAGAAAACAAAGGTTAAGGCAGGAACTGACATATCAATGAACCCTGTTTCCTTGAGAGACAGGCTATCTGATAAAGATTGCAATGTTTGTGTATTCCGTCTCTTAGTTAAAGAACGAGTTAACTTCATCTACATCAGAAGATTCTTTGAAGCCTATGTGTATTCAAGATAATTAGAAATCAGTTACTGTTTAACTGAGCAGAAATCCATGTATCCTTGTGTGATTTTTTTTCTATTTAAGGTTGATCAAAATATGTATTCGGTACCATTTCTAGGTTTTGATTCCTAAATGGTCACTTCTTGCAAGAAGGAGAATT
The DNA here is from genome assembly GCA_029215795.1 of Anniella stebbinsi. Classification (NCBI taxonomy): domain Eukaryota; kingdom Metazoa; phylum Chordata; class Lepidosauria; order Squamata; family Anniellidae; genus Anniella; species Anniella stebbinsi. The sequence goes on from JARDYH010000007.1 coordinate 86,384,821, forward strand.
AAAGTTTTCGATCTTACACGTGTCTTTCGTCTGATTGGGATAGTGACGGTTGGGACACGAAACTACCTGAGTCTAATTTCAAGACTCTTACCACAAATGGCGAGCCAGCCAGGAGGCCCAACTAGATGATCATCGCGCCCTTTTTCAGACTGGAACAAGCCCTGCCGGCATAGGTGAGTTTTTACCTAAGGGAAACTTACAGTCTGGGGAAGGACGGGCGGTCATCAACCAAGGCTACTCCCTTCAATGAATGTAAGATCGAAGGATATAAAGCAGGTAAAAGGTCTTCGGTAATATTTTTAAGGGTCTTCGGTGATATTTTGGTGAAAGCTTATAAAGAGGTGGTGAAAGATACACACGCAGCAAAAACCAAGATATTGCGGGTAGTGAAGACCGGGAAATAGTTCAATAGATGTGTTTTGGAAACATATTGAACTATAAATATTGCGGGTAGTGAAGACCAGGTTGATTATCTTCTAGAATATTTGGTTTGAGTTTTTCAACGAAATCAAATATTACTGGAGAGAAGATAAATAAAAGGAATAAATGGGAGGAAAACCAAGTATTCCGGAAGGATCTCCATTGGATGTAGACCTGGAGAAATGGAAAACTCTCCCGGGAAAATCTGATTTAAAGAAAAGTCGACTTATTAAATTATGTGTGGATACATGGCCAGAATTGGGAGAAAAAAATTGGCCACGTATTGGAACATTTGAAAAGGGTATACTGAGAAATTTAAAAGGTGTTTTAGAGGTATCATATCCTGGACATTTAGAATACTTGTATGTTTGGATCCATGTTGCAGAAGGTTTCAAAATTAAGCCTTCTCAGGTATTTTTTCAAAGTACTGATCAGAAAGTTTCTATGGCAACTGCACCCCCACCTCCTTATTGCCCTCCAGAGGAAAGTGCACTTCCTCAAAAGGGACTTTATCCATTGTTGAATAACGTTCAAACTGTAGTAACAGCACCTGCAGTTGCGGCAGTTCCTGCAGTAGGGGGAGCTCCTGCCATTCCAGCAGTACCAGCACAAGTGCAGAGTTTTACAACATATGTGCATACTCCTTTTAAACCTAGAGATTTGGTATTGTGGTCAACTACAACCCCTAAACTAGCAGAGGATCCTGCAGGATTTTTGAGTCAATTTGGGACAATAATGAATACTTACCATTCCACTCCAAGTGATTTACATCAATTATGTACATCCTTATTGAGTCCGGCTGAAATGAATGATTTAAAGCGGAGGGTAACTGAGGAATTGAATAGAGCTCCTTTAATGGGAGCTGGTGGTCCGCTAAATGCATACCCAGATCCTACTTTTCAGCCTGACCCAAATACTCCTATGGATCGAACTCTGATGCATCAATATCAAACTATGATCCAGACTATTTTGACACAAATGGGACAAAAAACTGTAAACTGGTCAAAGGTAAAATTGGTGCTCCAAGATAAAGATGAAATGCCAGCTGACTATTTGGTTCGCCTTTCCCGTAGTCTCCGCATGTATGGTGGTATTGATCCTGAGGCAGTAGCAAATGCGTCTTTGGTAGTTGGAATCTTTGTAGATCAGGCAGCCCCAGATATTAAGGAGTATTTTGTGAAGCATAAACCTGGTTGGCAGGGAGATACAGTGGCGCAAGTATTGGCTACAGCGCATCATGTATTTTGTGGAAGAGAGGAAAAATTGAAGAAGGAAAAGAAAAAACAGGGAGAAGATGATATGAAAGTTTTGGCAGCTGCACTCACAGAAGGATTTTGTGGAAGCGCTCGTGGCAGGGGCCGTGGACGTGGTAGAGGAGAAAGAGGAAGAGGATTTTCAAGAGGAGGATGGAGAGTAGGAGAAAGAAATGTTGATGAAAGTGAGAAGGGATGTTGTTTTTTTTGTAAAAAGCCAGGACACTGGAAGAAAGATTGTATTTTGAGACAACAGTCTAGTCAAATGCAAGGAGCTGAGGTGATGTCACAATGACTGGTAGAAAGAGATTTAGGAAAAGAAGTGGAAAAAGCGGAGACTGGGGAAATGCCAAATTCATGGAAATTAAAATTAAATAAACCATTTTTGACTTTGACCATTAATGGACAGCCATACAATTGTCTTCTGGATACCGGTGCGGCCAGAAGTATGTTAAATAAAACTGTTTTGCCTCTTTCTGGATATAGAGAAAGGGTGGTAGGAATCGATGGGATTTCTTCTTCCACTCCCCTTAGCACTCCGGTGCAAGTTAAAATTGGGCCCCTTACATGTGATCATTCGTTTCTTATGATGTCTAAAAGCCCTGTGAGCTTATTGGGGAGAGATTTATTGGCAAAATTAAATGCCACTATAAAATGTACTGCTGATGGTGTGTTTGTGTCCCTTCCTGCTGAGAATGTATTGGCTTTTATGAGTGAAACAGAAGAAATAGATGGCAACACACTCCCACTGGAGCTCCAGGAAATACCCTCTCATTATTGGGCAGAAGATTCTGGGGAAGTAGGGCTCTTAAAGTCAGCTGCCCCAGTTAAGATCACTGTCCGTAATGACATGGTACCCCCAAGGGGAAAACAATATCCCCTTTCAAAAGAAGCCCAAGAATGTATAGGAAAAACAATTGAGAAATTTTTAGAACAGGGAATTTTGGTTCCATGTTCATCTCCATGTAATACTCCGATAATGGCTGTGAAAAAAAAGAGTGAACCGGGGAAGGCTCCCACTTATCGCTTAGTAATGGATATGAGGAAAATCAATGAATATGTAATCCCTAGACACAATGTGGTCCCGAATCCTGCCACCATTATGTGTAGTATACCTATTTCTGCACGGGTGTACACAGTTTTGGATTTAAGCTCTGCTTTTTTTAGTATCCCAGTACATAAAGATTCTCAGTATTTATTTGCTTTCACATGGCAAAATAAAATTCAATATACTTGGCAAAGATTAGTTCAAGGTTATGTAGAAAGTCCAACAATATTTACACAAATTGTACACCAAGATATACAAGGAATTATATTTCCTAGACAGTCCACACTTGTGATTTATGTTGATGATTTATTATTATGTGCAGAAACGGAGGAAAATTGTAAAATTGATTCAATTCACTTGATCAAGGCCTTAGGAGAACGTGGACATAAAATTGCAAAAAGAAAATTACAATGGTGTAAAAGAGAGGTGGAATATTTGGGACATGTCTTGTCAGAGGGAACTAGGAAATTGTCTTGTAAGCGTATACATGCAATAACGCAGGCAAAGGTGCCAAAGACAAAAAGTCAAATTCGTGCTCTGTTAGGAATGTTGGGTTATTGTAGAGCATGGATCCCTAGCTTTTCACAAATTGTTAAACCCTGGTTAGAAAAAACGAAAGCAGAAGCCCCAGAAGAAATTGAATGGACTAAAGCAGATGAGAATGCCTGGAAAGAAGTAAAATCACTTCTAGTCTCTGCTCCTGCCCTAGGTCTCCCTGATTATCAGAAAGATTTTATTTTATTTGTACATGAAAGAAAAGGTGTTGCATCTGGGGTTTTATGTCAATATTTGGGTTCGCATCGGAGACCTATAGGGTATTACTCAGCACAATTGGATCCAGTTGCACAGGGATATGCTGCCTGTTTAAGGAGTATAGCTGCAGCAGCTTTGATTGTTGAAAAAGTACAAGATATTGTGCTTGGACACCCATTACAATTATGGGTTCCACATGCTGTTTCTGCGTTATTAACGCAAAAGAATACTCAACATTTTACAAATGCAAGATATACAAAATATGAGACTTTATTATTGCAAACTCCTGAATTGACTGTGTTAAGATGTAACGTACTTAACCCTGCCACTTTATTACCAGAAATGGATACAGAGGCTCCACATGATTGCATTGAAGTAATTAAGGAAGTACAATTGCCAAGAGATGATTTAACTGATATGCCTCTAGTGGACGCTGAATTAATGTGGTTTGTAGATGGATCTTCAAAGATAATAGCAGGAGTCAGAAAGACTGGTTTTGCTGTTGTCTCATTGACAGAAATTATTATTTCTGGACCTCTCCCAGGAAGTAAAAGCGCTCAAGCTGCAGAGCTTATAGCGTTAACAAAAGCATGTCAAAAGGCGAAAAACAGAAAATTAACTGTGTATTCTGATTCAAAATATGCAATTGGAGTATGTTTTGCAACAGGATCGTTGTGGAAAGAAAGAGGGTTTATTACTGCAGATGGCAGACCCATTTCCAATGGAGCAGAAATAGATGCCCTTCTGGGTGCTATACATCTGACCCTTGCCCTCGCAATTGTTTACTGCAAAGCGCACGGTTCGGGGACTGATGAGGTGACAAGAGGAAATAGGAGAGCTGATGACGAAGCTAAGGCCGCTGCTCTTCGTCCTTTACCCTTTAATCTGATGGCGGCAGCAGAAGTGGATGTGCCTCCTTTGATGTCGAAAGATCTAAGTATTTGGTGGGAAAAGGCGGATGCAAGGGAAAAAGAGATATGGAGTGCGGCGGGCGCAGAAGAAAAAAGTGAAGGGCAGTGGGAAATGCCAGACGGGAGATTAGTATTGCCAAAAGCAGGATTAAGGGCAGTGGTTTCAAAACAGCATAATCAGGGGCATGAGGGACAGACTGGATTGGCATTAGCAATTGCAAGAAATTGGTTTGCCCCTGGGGTCCATCAGATGGCAAAAAGGGTGGTGCAAGCTTGTACTGTGTGTGCTAAGGAAAATGCAAAACCTCAGCCTCCGGGCCAAATAGGGGGAAGGCCCTGGGTACAGCTCCCTTTTGAATCAGTCCAAATTGACTTTGCCCATATGCCACGCTTCCAAAAGTATCAATGGATGTTAGTAATTTTAGACAAGTTAACAGGCTGGATAGAGGCATTTGCATGTACACATGCAACTTCACGAGAAGTAGCTAGGCATATGATGAAAGATATTATTCCCCGTTTCTGCCCACCAAGAATAGTGGATTCAGATCAAGGGTCTCATTTTACTGCTTCCTTAATGAGAGACTTGTCAAAATGCTTAGGGCAACAATGGGTTTTGCATACTCCCTATCACCCACAATCCTCAGGTCAAGTAGAACGCATGAATGCTACCCTCAAGAGGAAACTTACAAAAATGTGCATTGCTTCAAAATTGGCATGGCCAACTGCTCTCCCTTTGGTTCTTTATTCTATCAGAACCACTCCAAGGCAACCTACAGGTTTGTCACCATATGAAGCATTGTATGGGAGGCCCCCCCCAATAGGAGGAGAATATGCAAGGCCATATGTAACTTTACTAGGAGGGGATGAAGATCTTGTTGCGTATATTATACAGCTCCAGAAGCAGTTCCAGAAGATCAGGCGGCACGTGATAGATGCCCAACCTTTGCCACTGGATACTCCTGCACATCCTTTCCAGGCTGGTGATGAAGTATACGTGAGAATCTGGACAGCAGACGGTTTGGAGGAGCGATGGTCAGGCCCTCATCTTGTATTGATGACCACTCATACAGCGTTGAAAGTAAAAGGAAAAGGGGCTTGGATTCATTACACGCATTGTGCTAGGAAAAACCCACAAGGACCTTTTGATCTCGCTGGCGCGGGAGGGGTCGAAAGTGAGGACGTCTCGCTACGAGGGATCAACGCGTGTCCTTCTCCGAATTGCGTGGACGAAGCAGGACAAGAAGCAGAGGCAGAGGAGGAACAGGCTCATCATCCAAAAATTGACAAAACGTGGGCCGTGTTACCCACACCAGAATTACACTCTCCTTCAGTGGAACCGCAGTGGACAGTGAGATTTACTGATAAAGAAACACACCCTTTAAAGTTAAGGTTTCAAAAGAAATAAATATGAAAGTAATATTCATTTTATATTGTATAAACTTTTGTATACCAAAAGGACAATCAAATTGGTTTAAAAGACATGCTTTAGAAATGTTTAATCGCTGGGGGAATGATTCAATTTTGTATTACGAACATCCAGCAGCAATAAGAGCATTTTCAGTATTACCTGCTCTTATTGAAAGTCCAGATGTAATAGTTGGAGCATTACAGCAAAAGAATACTTTGTTTTCTGATCCCAGTAATTTAAATGAAGTTGACTTCAGGAAGTTCAAATATAGCATATATACCCCTGGGATGTGTTTTTGTTGTCACCATTCAGGAATATGGAATGAAAAATGGAAAGATTGGATAAGACAAAGGGATTCCTTGAGGAATTTGGGAAATTACTCTACTTGCACAGAAAAGTTTTGGTTATGGGGAAACTCTAACTCCTCATATCATACTAAGGTACTGTTAAATGAAACTGTGTTCCATGAGATGTACCCTTATTATCCTATATTTCATCCCACCTATCAAGGAATAGGAAGTATTTGTTCAGGATGGCAACTCAGAGATCCAAATTTATGGTTTTTCTATGATGGATGGGCAACAAACTATCACCCAGGAAATTACCAGTGTGTAGGAGTAGGATATTTGACCCTACCGGTCCAAATAAGTAAATCAGAAATGAATAAAAGAAAAAAAAGGGCAACTCAAGGAGGAGCTGGTGAATTGTTAGGAAAGCTTGGACCAAATTGCAATGATATGGTTATAATAGGAAAACAACTGTCAAAAACTGAAGGAGACAGAGTGGGCGGTGGATTAATAACAGGAATCTTAACCTTAGGTGCTTACCCTGGAATAATAGCACAAGAAAATAGAAAGAGTATTTTGGGTCTTACATGCCGTTTAGAAAAAACTATTAATGCAACAGGGATAATTGTACGGGCAATGCAGTCAGAGATTGGAGAATTAAATCAAGAACTTATTCAGCATAGAATGGCTCTTGATAACCTCCTAGCAAAGCAGGGAGGTTTTTGTAAAATTATCCAGAAAGGTTGCAAAGTAGTTTTTCATGATATGAATAAAACTATCGAAGATGAGTTGTCAAAACTACAACAAATGGTAATAGACAATTACTCTGGAGTAACAAATCCATGGGATTGGCTAAATTCCTGGTTGCCAAATTGGAATTGGTTAAAACAAATAATTATATTTGTATTGATTATAATAATGATTGTTTTAATTACTCCCTGTGTCTTTCAATGTATGATGAAGTTTTGGAAAAAAGGAGTGCATAAACAGATGTTAATTATGTATCAGAACATGCCTGGTGAAAGCATAACTGACAATAGGATGAGAGAGCTACAAACTTGGATTGAATTATCTAGTCTGGAGAATGATCCTAATGACGTTTAAAGACGCATTGGATCAAAACGGAGGAGTGTTGTAAGATAATTCAAAATTCCCTTATGCGTGCCTCTGAAATTATAGTTAATAAAGTGTGTCTCATGAAAGACCTCAGGTTAACTTGAAACCAGAGTTAAAGCACGTAGAGGAATTGCTAAGTAGCTACATTCCTAAGAGCAGAAAACAAAGGTTAAGGCAGGAACTGACATATCAATGAACCCTGTTTCCTTGAGAGACAGGCTATCTGATAAAGATTGCAATGTTTGTGTATTCCGTCTCTTAGTTAAAGAACGAGTTAACTTCATCTACATCAGAAGATTCTTTGAAGCCTATGTGTATTCAAGATAATTAGAAATCAGTTACTGTTTAACTGAGCAGAAATCCATGTATCCTTGTGTGATTTTTTTTCTATTTAAGGTTGATCAAAATATGTATTCGGTACCATTTCTAGGTTTTGATTCCTAAATGGTCACTTCTTGCAAGAAGGAGAATTAAAGTTTTCGATCTTACACGTGTCTTTCGTCTGATTGGGATAGTGACGGTTGGGACACGAAACTACCTGAGTCTAATTTCAAGACTCTTACCACACGGTTGATTGCAACTGCCCTTTCTTGATTAGCTAATTTTCTCCCAGGCCAAGCTCTGAGTGTAATTAGGTGCAAGCAGGAACCAAGGCGTGGCTATTAGTCTCCAATACTGCTTTATTTCTGTTTGTTTTGATTTTCTAGTTTCTGTTTTCTGTTTCTATCTGCTCCCTCTTTCTTTCTTTCCTTCTTTCTTTTTCTTCAGCCACTCCACGTTGCTCAGTAATAATATTCCAAGTCTTTGAAAATAGTGCCCTCCGACTTAGACATGTTAAAATAGCAACAGCAATAAATCCAGTATCAGCAGCTGTGGCCTTTAAAACTTGTAAAACTTGTAAAAAACACTAAAACAGACTAGTTATCCGGAAAAACTAAAAAAAAGAGTAGTTTATATTTTAAAACTCATTAAAAGTGATTAAAATGGTTAAAAGCCAATTTAAAAATGTTTAAAAATGTTTAAAAATGTTTAGAAATGTTAAAATTAAAGTTTGAGCTTTTACTTGCTTTTACTTGCTTGCTGCTATAGATAGATAGATAGATAGATTATATCTATCAGTATGTTGCCTGGAGTGCTCATTGAGTGGAGAGGTTAGCCCCACCTGATGTAGTTCAATGAATCTTACTTCAGTATAAAAATGAGGAAGCCTTAAAAAGTTCTTTGCTAACAAGGAAAGCAAGGACATTTCCGTGATTTGACTTAGCTTGAATTGAAAAATTATTTATCGGCAAAGTTCTATCTGTTTAATTACACAGCGCCCTCGAGTAGTTGAATTATAGCTCAACGCCATAACCGATATCTAACATTAACCTTTCTTATTGCTTTATCTTCAATCTTTTAAAAAATGGAATGAAGCTCAAAAGTCGTGGGAACCCCTCTGGAGCTTGATGACGTCATGTAAAGAACCTGGAAACATCCATGAGTGGCCAATCACAAGTGTGCAATAAAAGCCTTGTGTAGATAGCTTTGAAAAAAAAGTTTTCCAAAAAGGTATCACACCATTCTGGAAATCTTTGATCTGGCAGCAAACAAAGACAAATCACAAGGCACATAACATTTCAAAGCTCCTGGTCTCCAAGAAGAGGGCGTGCCAAGAACTAAACAAGTTTAAATGGTTGCTGAAGAGCCATTGAACCATCCTTGCTGTTCCTCTTGAACCCACTCAGCTTTCCCTAGAGGAGCCTTCCCCAACCTGGTGCCTTCCAGATGTGCTGATTACAACTCCCATTATCCCCAGCCAGCATGTCCATGCTAGCTGGAGTAATGGGCGATGTAGTCCAATATAGAGATGTAAAGATTTGGGCAGAAAAAAACAGAGAAAAATGGGTGGGGTCAGACTATTTTTAAAAAATCTTTTTTTCTAGGGGAATTTCAAGGATTTTTTGAAAATTGGCAAGGGGGCGAGGAACCCCCCTGGATGTTGACATCACGTAAAGGACCGAGAAATGTCCATGGAAGACGTAGTCCACCATATAGATGTAAAGACCGGGGAGGGGGACAGATTTTTTTTTTAAATCTTCTTTTTCTAGGGGGATTTCAGGGATTTTTGGAAAACTGGGGAGGGGATAACCGTTTCCCCCCCCCCCCCAGCCTTAAATCAAACAAACGAGGTGGGAAGGCACCAAAACACCACGGAAACTGAAGGAGGCAATCCTCCAGGTGCCCAAACACAAAAGCACTGTTAGTTTAAAGATCGTGATGCCTTTTATTCAAAGCCACAAGCCTTCTCATCTTTAGCACATCTAGAGAGCACCAGGTTGGGGAAGGCCGCTCTATAGACTTTGCTGCAGTGGTTGCTTCCCATGGGTAGCTGGGGAGACTGAAGCATGTGTTTCTAAGCTCAGCAAACCTATTGTGCCCAAGCACCCTGGGGAGAAAGACACAAAGAGAGCATTGTTGGCCAGCTCTCTTGTTCAGGACCAGGCCCCTGGCATCATGGCCCAGCAGGAGATCCAGGCTCATGTCGGCCCTGATGCAGGCTGCCTCCTACAGTAGTGAACTCAACGTCATCGTCCCGGAATAATGTCTTAGGGAAATCTTTGGACTGAAACTGGAGCAGGCAGCCAGGCTGATTCATACTGGGCTTGTCCCGTCGTAGTAAACATCTTGCTGCGCCCAAGTCTGTTGCAAGCGCAACGCTGCAAGGATTTAGCAGGGCCAGTCCTTATTCGCCGGGACTTGCCCCTGTTCAGTCATGATGCCCCTGCTCCTTTTGAGAAGGATCCGGTAAAATATCTATCTATCTATCTATCTATCTATCTATCTATCTATCTATCTATCTATCATCTATCTATCACACACACACATATATGTATGTATGTATAAGCATATGCACACTCCTGCCAGGAAGGACTGTGGCTTGTCAGTAGAGCATATGCTTTGCAAGAGGGAGAAAATGAATTTTCCACGCAGGATGGCGTAACGGTTTGAGAGGGCTGTGAGCTGTTTTTCTGGGACCACGAACTGCCTGTGCGTGCCAAGCCTATTTGCACAGACATGATGGATTTTGAGCCCAGGATCTGCATTTCCTTGGGGCAGCCAGGCCAAGGGCACGCCTGTATGTAAAGATGGCTCTGCGAGCATCACCAATCGCTGTCTCTCTTCCAAACCTGAATTGACAGGTGCTGTCTTTAAATGCAAAAGGTTGTCTAGCTCAAAAGGATGCAGGCGCATGCAAGAGCATCCGCGCACATCCCACTATATGGCTGTATTTAGTGCATCTCGAGCGCAGTAGTTCCCAGTTTCCATTCTCCAGCTTCATGCTAATAGGGCCTACGGAGACCGTTTCCAATTTAAACAATGCCATGCAGTCCATCTATCCTCTCTGACAGCTACTCTCGTCTGGATTTCTCGCTCCCCACCCCCATTTAAACGGTTACGAAAGCTAGTTCCTGAGCTGCGGAGGAGAGCAAAAAGAGGATAAGCAAATCTGTTCATTTAGCTTGCCTGTCCCCTGGGGCTTTGGTTGAAGTCTCAGAGCAATTTTCCCCCAAACCACTTTGGCTGTTGTAGCCCTTCCTAGTACTGCAATGGAACTGGATAACCAGTATAAAGGTGCGTGAAATTCTTGCTTTGGAGTGATCACAGTTTTCTTTAAGGTGGCCTTTCCCAACCCGGTGCCTTCCAGATGTTTTAGATGACAACTCCTAGCATTGTTGACCGTTGGCCATGATGGGGATGATGGGAGTTGAGGTCTAAGACGTCTGGAGGTCCCCAGGCTGGGGAAGGTTGTTCTTGGTGGTGGTCTACATCTGTTTTGGAACGAATGAAACATTGAACCAAATGCGGAAGCGACCAGCTGACCGACTAAGCAGGGTCACCCTTTAAAAACACTGTTATTCTATTAATATTTTAAATCAATTAATCTTAATGGTTAATCAATCCAATGTTACAGCTCCAGTAAGAATAGGCAGCGTATAGAACCAAAAACAACAAATAGGCTCATAGCATCTTAAAGTTGGGGGTGTACAGCCCCAAGGGCCCAATTCAGTTTCAAAAAAGCTCTTGAGGCTGCATTGCAGTGGTAGGCGGGGCCAAAATACTAGAATATTTCAGCTAAAAGCTCCTATACGAGTAATTAAGCTTTTGTGGAGGCATTTCAACGTTTTCGATTGGGGAAAACTGCGCAAAGAGCAGGGAAACACTGAACAAGAAGCAGATGGGAATGCCGTAAATCACGGGAGTTGCGAGATAAGTAGCAACTAGAGTGGTCATTAAACAGTCCAACGTCAGTATACCAAAAATATCTGTCGGGAGCCAAGGCAAACAACACCAGATTTAGGGATGCACAGAAGAATGGTCGAAGTAGTTCCAGGTTCAAGGTATAGTCCAAGCAGAGTCAGGGGATTGGCTACTGAGATGGAGCAACAGGAACAACAATTGCTTCCAGCAATCAAACAGAGTCTGAGGTTTGCCTTATATTGTGATGCTGGTGACTGAGGCCAGCTGCAAAGACGAACAGGCAGAGCCCAAAGTAAAAAAATAAATAAATACCCAAGATATTGTAGCTTAAAACTCTTACTACTATTAACTAAGCCTTAGGGGAGGCATTTTAATGGCGGAGGCTGATAGCTCCAATATCTGCAGGTAGTGGATCTGCTCCAGGTTTCAGCCAGAACCAATCAAAACACTAAAGGAGCTCCTTTAGAGTTCTGACTGGTTCTGACAAACCCAGAGTGGATTTACTGTGCCACTAACATCAGAGCCAATACCCCCACTGCATTTTAATCTTTTAGAATAGGGAAGAAAAATTGCACAAGGGTCAGGAAACCACAAACTATCGGTAGTTGGGGGGAAAAGGGACAGGACATGGACATCTGGGGAAACCCTGAGGGATGGATTTGGCCCCCGGGCCTGAGGTTCCCCACCTCTACCTTAAAGCCTAATACATTTATTATAGCATAAGTGTTTATGGACTAAAGTCCGCTTCAGTAGATCCATGAAGAATTTTCCAAAGTTGGCACAACAGCGTAAAGTAAGTAATCCCTTGCCTTCGGTTCCCCCCGCCACTGGAACGCAGCCCGAGAGCTTCTCTGAAATCCAATTCAGCCCCTGGAATTGCATCTGATGAAGTGGATTCTTCTACTCCACCGACACGTATGCTAGAATAAATAAACAAATGCATTTGTTAGGCTTTAAATTGCCTCAAGACTTCGTTCTTGTTTGTGACAATAATCTTTGTGGCTTTTGCTACAAGAGGGCAACGTGGCCATCCCACCGGAAATTATAGATGTCCAGTGAGTTGACCAGAAATACCAGTGTTCCTCAGGAATAATCCCATGGAGTCCAAATCAATGGGGGGTGGGTAGGTGGGTTTCTCCTTGCTCTCCCTAAATGCTCCAACCCAAATTAAATGTAGGCTTAAAGTGACTGGTGTACTGGTAACAAAGAGAGTGGGGGGGGGGGGGGACTTGCTGGCATGAGATAATTCTTTGGCATATGCCCCCTCCTCTGTGTGTGTGTGTGTGTGTGTGTGTGTGTGTCTCTCTCTCTCTTTCTTTCTTTCTCTCTCTCTCTCTCTCTCTCTCTCTCTCTCTCTCTTTCTTTCTCTCTCTCTCTCTCTCTCTCTTTCTCCCTCTCCTATCTAGTCTTCCTGTCTCCGTCTGCCAACAGTACATTGTCTGCAGCATTTGGAATTCTTGTCTCTCTTGACAGTAAGCGAGTTGACATTTCCAGCTGCAGGGTTCGCTGCCAGGCCTCCACGAGTGAGCTCACAATAGCAGAATTCAAAAAAGCAACAGAAAACAAAGATGGCTGTCTTCACCGTGGCATTTTGAAGTGATGTCATGGGCTGGGACAACAACCAGGGGCGCACGGCTCACGCTGGGGGATGCGTTTACATATTCCTCCTCAGAGGGCACTACATGAACCGCAAGGAGGCTTTGCTGTTGTTGTTTTACAAGTCTCACTCCCGTGTTTTTGTTTTTTAACCCATTCTCTGTTAGCTTCCCCTCCTTTCCCCACCCCTCTGTGTACTCAATCCAGGGTTTTGTGGGCCCTTGGAAAGACAACCCCCATGGGCTCCCTCCCTCAGCAAGTCTACCTTCTCACCACCATTGTTTCCAGCTGCTCTTGCTTATGGTGACCATACGGAAAGGAGGACAGGGCTCCTGTATCTTTAACTCTTGAATAGAAAAGGGGATTTCAGCAGGTGTCCTTTGTATGCGTGCAGCAACTGGTGAAATGCCCTCTTCATCACAGCTGTTAAAGCTTCAGGAACTATACTAGAGTGAACAGATAAAAAAAGGGCAAGGCTCCTGCAGCTTTAACTATTGTGATGAAGAGGGCATTCCACCAGGTGCTGCATGCATACAACTGACACCTGCTGAAATTCCCTTTCCAATGCAACTGTTAAAGCTACAGGAGCCCTGTCCTCCTTTCCATAGGGTCACCCCACTCTTGCTCCTCCTCCTCCTCCTCCTCCTCCTCCTCCTTGCTACCACCTGCTTGCTGGACAGGCAGAGAGTGAGGACGCAAGTCAGCCATGGTGGCATCTCCTGCTCCTCCTTCTCACCACCACCATGATCTGGGCCAGAGCAAGAAGCAGGTGAAGAAGCAAGTTGTAATGGGGAAGAGGAGGAGAAACTCCAGCAAGCTTTTATTAGTGAGTCCTGCTGGGTGCCTGCTTCCTCCACCACCACAAGAGTCCAATCTCCTTTCTAGACCTATTGCATTCTCTCTCTCTCTCTCCTCTGCTCAGATTACACTCTCATCTCCATTCCACACCTACACAAGTAACCTGGGCCAGTCCTATCAGGCACAGTGAGGCATCTGCCTCAGGCAACTCTTTGGGTGTCCTGAAATGACAACAAACCATTCTTTTAATGTATTATTATGATTGTATTTTTTAAAATGCCAGGGAGAGGTGCCTTTGTAAGTTCCCCCCCCCCCGGGGGGGCTAAAATAATTTGACCAGTCCCAGGCACTCTGCACCTCGACTTGTTCCAGGGTGGTGGGATGGGTGGGCATTTGCTGCACTTGTTGCAGGATGGGAGGACATTTGTTTTGGGCTGGCTCTGCAAGTAACCATTACCCCGAGTATCAAGCCATAGCTCAAAAATCAGAACGAGGGCCGTTCGATTGAAATGGACCCGTCCACCCAGCCCTCCATGCCTAGGGTTACTTCTGCCCTCTGGCTAACTCAATTATTCATGGCTTCTCCTTACAACTTGGAAGGCTTGATGGAGAGCTAATCTCGTACACAGTTCCACCGAAACAAGAGCGGATCCATTTCCTTTTTCATTTGGCGTGCTATAAAACAGAAACCTACGTCTAGTGTCTAGCATCACCACTTTCAGACACCAGTGCTCCTTCCAGCCAATGTAGTGCTTAAAACAGGGGTGTTGAACCTATTTTAGCCTGAGGGCCCAAATTCAGGTTTGGAGAACCTCTTGGATGCCACATTCCAGTCATGGGCGGAGCCAAAGGCAAAAGGAGGCAGGGCCAAAAATCATAGGATATTTTAGCTTAAAGCTCTAAGCATCACTAACTAAGCTTTAGAAGAAGGATCTCTGCCTTTTAGAAGGAGGAAAGAACGACATAAAAGCCAGGAAAGCACCATGCGATCTATGGGTGGGGAAAAGCGGGTGGGGGAAGAGGAAGGGAGCATGAACATTTGGGGGGGACAAAGAGGGCTGGATTGGAAATGCAGGAGGGCTGGCTTTAACCTGACGTTCAACACCCTGGCTTAAAAGCAGTGAGCTTGGAAGTGCAGACCTCACAGCCCTGAAACCCTTGGACCCGATTCCACTGTGAGCAACAAATATGGCATGAGTTGGCCAGGCAGTGGTGGCGCTATCACCTACTGACTGGGTTCGCACAGTGAGCCAAGTCACGATGGGCTGTTGTCTGAACAACCCACTGTGGTTTAGCGTGTCATTTGTACCCAGGCAGCTTTCCTCAGGATGGGTTGGGGGGTGGGTTGGAAACAAACCATCCTGATAACCTAGGGTGACCAGATAAAATCCAGGTCAGGGCTGATGTAACTTTAACAGTTGTAGAACAAAGGGAATTTCAGCCAGTGTCATTTGTATGCAATTAGTTCCTGGTGAAATTCCCTCTTCATCACAACTGTTAAAGTTGCAGGGGCCCTGCCTTCTTTTGTATATGGTCACTCTAGTATAGTGCATGCACTTTTAACTGTTGTGATGAAGAGGGAATATCACCAGGAACTAATTGCATACAAATGACACTGGCTGAAATTCCCTTTTCTCTACAACTGTTAAAGTTACAGGAGCCCTGACCTGGATTTTATCTGGTCACCCTATGATAACCCATGGGCTGTCCCAGACATGCCAACCCATCGCAGGTAAAGAGCACCCCTGGTGTTCTTCCTGAGTGGGACTGCGATCGCTATTTACAAGTGCCCGTTGCCAGTGACAGCCTCTCCAATGGTGCCCAAACAGCACTTGGGTGGGGCTGTCATTGGCCCCTTCCTCCAGTTGACCTCCCCATCCCCAATCCAAGCATGATTGGACTCTCTATGGTAAAGATAGGCTGACCATATGGAAAGGAGGACAGGGCTCATGTGACTTTAACAGTTGTAGAGAAAAGGGAATTTCAGCCAGTGTCATTTGTATGCAATTAGTTCCTGGTGAAATTCCCTCTTCATCTCAACAGTTAAAGGTGCAGGCACTATACTAGAGTGACCATATACAAAAGAAGGCAGGGCCCCTGCAACTTTAACAGTTGTGATGAAGAGGGAATTTCACCAGGAACTAATTGCATGCAAATGACACTGGCTGAAATTCCCTTTGCTCTACAACTGTTAAAGTTACAGGAGCCCTGTCCTCCTTTTCATATGGTCAGTCTAGGTAAAGAGCATCATCAGACGGGGGAAATCACATTTCCCTAACGTCACTTTGCCTCCTGCTCCTGTCCTACAACAGGGACAAACAGCGTTTTTATTGCGCTGCTTCTCCTGCACACAGCAGGAAATGGCAGCACGTTTCTTCATAGCCAAAAAAAATCAGATTTTGCGGGGGGGGTGGTGGTGTTGTGACGGAAAAACAAGCAGAAGGATTGGGAGGCGCGGGGGAGGTGGACAGTGTCGTGAAAAGGACCTGTGAAAATCCGTGAGTGGCCAATAAAACACTTGTCTGGTGATGCTCCAAAAGACACCTTTTCAAGAAGATCTACATGTCTCCCCTCTTCTTTGACCCTCATTTCCATTAGCCAGTCTTCCGTAATAGAAATCTTAGGGCTCCCAGTTTGCATTTGCGGTTTCCCCCTCTGTTTCCTTAGCGAGTCAAGTGCTAGGCACTTTCATGTCTGTGCGTTGTTGTGCTATTTCAGCTCGTGTATCTTCTCACCTGTATCGCTACTCTGCCGGTGAAATCTCCCGCCCAGACCCCTACGTTCTCCTTCCCCCTGCAGTTATTACAATTAGTTTTTGGAGAAGTTTGGGGTCAATGTTGGCATGGCAAGGGAAAGCCGACATTGTTCTAGTCAGGAAACCTAGACATGCCTACACCATAGAGTTGAATGGGATAGAGTCCCAGGCACAGGCGGTGGCGGCCTTGCTTGCCTTCTCCGTGTGGTGTTTGGGCGCCCTCTCTTCCCCCCCCCCCCCCGGTTGAGCAGATGAGCGGTGAACCGCCCCACCCTTCTCTTTGGTCAGAGAGACCACCCTTCGGCACACACGCCCCCAACAAAAAAACAGGATGGTCTGATATAGTGCAAGGACAGCAATACACTGGAGGGAGGAGTGGGGGGGGGGACCCAGATTTTCCCTGCTCCAGAATAAGATGGAAAACAGAGGGGAAGAGACGAGATCAGGACAGGACAGGACATGGACGACGTCACGTGAGTACCGCGCTGCAAAAACACATACTAGGCATGGCTAGAGTGCGATAAATCTCTAGTGTGATGGAGCTCTTAGATTAGCCATTCAGAGCCTGGGGCAGTTTGAGAGCTTCGTTGAAGCTGCATTGTAGAAAGATTAGTCTTTAGCATAATTAAGCAGTAATAGCTTGAAGCTTTTGATCTCTGTGTTATTGATTGGTAATGCAATCATTCAAAGGTTATCTACACAGATAGAGAAAATAAGATCCTGCCTGGTTTATTATTGTTGTTGTTGTTGTTATTATTATTGGTTTTTTGGTTTTGTTTATAATTCATGTACTTTGTGGGATAATATATAGCCTCATCTTCTAACTCCTTGTGTTGGTGCATGAAGGACCAATGAAGATCATAAGTGGCCAAAGAACCCAATGTGTGTGTCTTGGTTTTGTTAAAGGGAGAAACTTTACTCCCACTGGCAAAAGGTGATTCCCTTTGCAGGAGTAGGGATACCGCTCACAGAATGAAAAATTCAACAGACAGCTTGATGAATCTTTTATGGGAGTTGAATCCCATTTCCCAGGAGCGGAGGTATATGCAAGGAAAGGTGAATTCTTCAGAGACAGAGAGAGAGTGACCTGGCTCGCATGATCAAAATAAGTCACAGTGGTTTATTATAATGGTGATGCATGCCAGGCATGATTTCCATAACCTAATAACCCTACAACAGCCCATAGATTATTGGAGGGCTGCTTCCCCCTCCAACAAGCCATGCCATCCTGGTTCTGACAACAAGCCACGCCCAGCAGCCCGGGAACCTGCCTGTCAGCTGGGTTAGTTTCCTTTGCGCATGTACGTGGAACTGCCTGCCCGATACGCTTGCACCTTCAGATGCCACGTGGCACCTGCACATCAGGCAAAATATTGCAAGAGATCCCAGCAGTTCCAGGACCTCTCAAGATACTTTGCCCGACCTTGGGCAAGTGTCACACAGCTCCTGAAGGTGGAAACACCTTACGGGCAGCGCGCTGGGGAGGCAGGTGCACACACATGCGCAAAGAAAAGTCAGCCGGCAGCCAGACAGGCAGAGCCAGCTGGATCGGGAGGTGCACAAGTGGTGCATAGTGGCACTCTGTGTGAGGGAGCGAGCGGCTGCTTGTTGGTCCTGCAGGCTGCTTGCATGGCCGGTCAACTGGCCTGCCATGCTAGAGTGACCATATAGAAAGGAGGACAGGGCTCCTGTATCTTTAACAGTTGTATTGAAAAGGGAATTTCAGCAGGTGTCAGTCGTAAGCATGGAGCACCTGGTGAAATCCCCTCTTCATCCCAACAGTGAAAGCTGCAGGAGCCCTGCCTTCTTTTGTATCTGGTTAAGAGGGCAGGGCTCCTGCAGCTTTACCTGTTGTGGTGAAGAAGGAATTTCACCAGGTGCTGCATGCATACAAAGGACACCTACTGAAATTCCCTTTTCTAGGCAACTGTTAAAGGTACAGGAGCCCAGTCCTCCTTTTCCTATGGTCACCCTAGGCTGCCATGCAGCTGGCTGGCAGGACCAAGACATGGCAGAACCTTTGGAGGCAGAGAGCGCCCGCCGCATCCTCTCACTTCATGGTAGGGCCGGCCCTGGTGAGAAGGAAGAGCAGCAGATGCCGCAGATGACGCAAATGTCTACTTGCTCACTGACTCTCTGCTTGCCAAGGAAATGGTAACATTGATGAGAAAGAGGGGGAGCAAGGGCAGCTGGTGACCATGGTGTTGAGGGAGGCGGCCCATTGAAGGTGTCTTCCCTGAGGACCCTCTTAAAGAAATAGTAAGCCGTCTACCACATGTTCCATCCATCACAAAGAGAAGAAAGTAGTAGTACCTCAAGCACATAGAGCTTTTTGATCACTGCTCGCTTAACTCATCTCTTCCTTCTTCTGGTAGGTCACAACTGCCCCAAATCAGGCAACTGAAGCAAAAACCTTTTCTTCCTGAAGGCATAGACTTAGTTCACACATAATGCTAAGCCAGAATTTGTTTACCTTGTGGTTTGCTTTACAGTCTGAACCCACACTAGGCAACAAACCACAGTTTGAAGCCATGTTTTGAAGCTGGTTTTTAGATCCTGCTTTGCTTGAACTGTGGTTTGTTGTTGTTCCGTCTGAACCAGGAATCCTGGAGTATTCGTGGTTTGTTTCTGTGCCTCTCCCAAGCGTCTTGCCAATCCACAGAAATTGGCAGCCAAAAATAGAATCACTTCTCAGGCTAAACTGTTCTCGCTTGCTTCCTCCTCACCCGAAACTCCTCATCATTCCTCATTCTTCTATTCCACACCTAGCTCCTCCCTCATCTAGAATTCTACCCATGCCAGAACGCGTATGTTTTTTGCTGGTGCTTTGCATGGAAAGAGAAAAAAAATTAAAGGATTTACGTGTACTTTCCAAAACGATAAACTTTCCAAAACAACAAAGGATGGTTTAATGACACACACACATTTCTCAAAAAAACCCTCTATAGACACACAGGGAAACCTTCCCTATCACCTACCCACAAAATGTTCCCCTCAAGCTGCCCCAAGCACACTGGAAAAACACACACTGGATCAATGAGCAAAGGAACACCCACCCACAAACACACAGGGAAAACAGGCGGCTTCTATTTCTAGGGCGTTTGGGATACTAGCAGAAGAGGTGAGGCAGGAGTGTTGCTAGCCACTTAAAAGGTTTGGGGACCAGGTCCATAGGATGCAAATGTGTATAAAATCTATACCTATATATGCAAATATGGAAATAATTACATGGATTTATTTAAATTTCACAGGAGGCAAAGCCTTCTCATCCAAATAATCTCAAAGAAAATACATTCTTCAGTTAAGTTGCAATTTACCCCATACCATCACAAACGAATGAAAAACATTTTTTCCTAGGTTTGCAGGGGAAGGTTTTGCAGAGTGGGGTGTTGCAGAACTTTTTTTTGGTCTTGTTGCACCTTCTTTTAAAGGGCCCTGCTTGAGGTTAGAGAGAAGCCCTCTCTGGCAAAGGCTTAAGAACATAAGAAGAGCCACGCTGGATCAGAACAAGGTCCATATAATCCAGCATTCTGTTCCAACAAGAGCCAACCAGCTGCCTGTGAGAAACCCACAAGCTGGATGTGAGTGCAATAGCACCTGCCCGTCCATGTTCCCCAGCAACTGTTGTACAAAGGCTTGATGGAATGTTTTCGGTACAGAATGTGCTACGCATCATGTGAGTGTGAATGCATGGTGACCATGATCAAGAAAACTAGAAGAAAGAGAATGGGCAGAGGGGACCTGCGTGATTGGAAGATACAGCAATAAGGAAGATTGAAGTTTGCATACCAAACTTGAAAAAAAACCCATCAAAATATTCAGGTGCCGTCCCTTAAACTATAAATCAGGGGTGGGTGACTTGTGGTCCTCTGGAGGTTTTGGCCTATAACTCCCATCAGTGGTAATGGTGAAAGATGCTGGACGTTCTAGGCCAAAACATCTGGATGGCCAGAAGTTACCCACCACTGCTGTAAATAATGTACTTCTAAGCATCTCTGTAGATATGCATAGCTCTTTAGGCCTGGCATCTCACCTCGTCTAGGACCGGCCTTCCCCAACCTGATGCTTTCCAGATGTGTTGGACAACAGCTCCCATCATCCCCAGCTAGCATGTGTCCGGCACATCTGGAGGGCACCAAGTTGGGGGAGGCCAGCCAAAGATTATCCAGTCAGCTCTACCCTAGGAATAGCTAGGGTTCTACATTAAAGTATTTTAATCAATGTTTTTTTTAAAAAACAAAAAAACCACATCTCCCAGTAATAACAATTCTTCCCAACACTGATTTATTCACAGGCTCTGCATCATCGGCGTTTCATTACACTCACATAACCCTATTTTAACTCAGCCCTTCCGCCATCCTTCAGTATAGCTAGAACATTGCAACAGTTTGTGGTTTTCCACTTAAATAAAAGCAGAGAGAGAACATCCATTTGAATCATGCAGGTGCATTGTTGATCTTTATTATATGTGATGTAGTTAATGTTTTGTATTATTCATGAGTCAGTAAAAGTTTAAAATGAAATAAAAAAAATTAAGCAACAGGACAAGCAACCCACCCTTTAATAGGCTTTGACCACTTCTAGTTCATCTGGGTGATGTCCAGTGCCTTAATATTCAGGGGGGAAATGGAGGTGAAGGATGCAACCCAATGCACGTTTAGACAGAAAAAGGTCCTACAACTTTTGATGTTCCACAATTGAACAGCAGCATTCTTGACCTGCTGGAATCCAGAGCAGAACCTCTCCCATCAGTCTTAATGAGCAGAGAATCAATTCATCCATCTGTCATTTACTGCAGTCAGGACAGGAGCCCCTTTCAAAATGCATAACACACATCAGAACAAGGTGTGTGTGTGTGTGGAATACTATCTGTCCACTTCAAAACAGTTAATCCTTGGAGCTCTTATGTACAGAGCAATTAGAAATAGTTAGCCTCCTGTTCTGCATGAGATCATAGTCCATAAACAAGACATCACCAGTGACCAGTCTTCCATTTGGACGGCTTTGTAAACTCGTCCAGTGTGAACGAATTACACAATATCTCAGATCAGAATACAAATTGCAGTATGAAAATGCATGTGTCATAGTTTCAGAAACTCCTACCTTACATACATGGGGTATTATTATTGTCTATTGCTATATTGAAACTGAACTCTCAAACATCTGTCCTGGACCATTACTGTAAGTAGGACATTAAGTGTGCAATACTAGGCATGCTCAGACAGAAAAAAGTCCTCCAATTCCCAGCAATCCCCAGCCTGGTGCCCTTCAGATGTTTTGGACTACAGCTCCCATAAGATGCAGCCAACATGGCTAATGATCAGGATTTATGGGAGTTGAAATCCCAAACATCTAGAAATTTACTTTCAGAAGGAGCAGGTTCCTCAGCTATACTTCATTCAGGCCACATAGACATTTGTGGATGATCGCCACCATTGTGCCCAGAAGCTAACAAGCAGCTGATTCTATATTTCCTTGTACCTTTTTAGAAAGTCCAACTTGCTTTTGTAGCAGATGGGTGACTTAGGGTGCAATCCTATGCATGTTTAGACAGAAAAAAGCTATACTTGTTGGGGGATGCTGGGAGTTGTAGGACATTTTTCTGTCTAGACATGCATAGGATTTCACCCTTAGTGGTTTCAGGCAAGTCATGTCAGCCCCATATCTACAATTTTGAGCTACAATAAAGATCCTACCCTACAGGATTGTTGTTACTGAGATAATGTGCAGCATTTAGCATGTTCGATACTAAATGCCAGGTAGTATTATAAAGTTCTGAGATTCTTCCATGTGTGTAGCATACTATCTTCTGTTATTTTCATCATTGCCTGGATCTGTTCATGAAGATGAGCCATAGCTTCTTGGGAGCACACATAAGAACCTAAGAAGAAGAGCCATGCTGGATCAGACCAAGGGTTCCTCTAGACCAGCACTCCATTCATACAGTAGCCAACCAGCTGTCAACCAGGGACTCACAAGCAGGACACTGGATTTATCCAACCCCCTTTTAAAGCCATACAAACTGCTGGCCATCACTGCATCTTGTGGTCATAAGTTCCATAGTTTAACTATGTGCAGGTTCAACTGCTGGCATCTCCCAGTAAATGGAACACTAACTTTACCATCTTCACATTTGGCTTGTAAAGTGAGAGTAATTCTGCATTACAGGCACTTGCTGACTTATCCAATTGATGGTCAAGTCTCAGGTAAGGTTTCCCATGTTTGTGGCATGCCCCTGCTAGAGGAATCTTCCTTAGAGGAGGAAGCAGAGCACCCAGAAACCAGGGAGACACAACATCTCGTACTGGCACCAGACAAGGAGAAGCCTGGGCCTTCAGGGGAGACGGCTCCGAGTCCTTCCCTGACAGGGGGAGGAGATGTTGACTCCGGAACAGAGGCTGAGCAACCCCTTGAGCCCCAGGAGTGTCATCACCTCAAGCGACAAGCCAGTAGGCCTCTTGTTAGAAGGAGTGCTCGTTTGCAAAAACAGTCTCCTTGGGAGAAAGCAACTCCTTCTGAGTAGTGTTCTGGCCAGACAGCTCTGATGGACAGCCTCTGAGCCAGGGTGGGGCTCAGCAGTCTTTGTGAATAAAAGCCAGCAGTGAGAGCCTGCAGGTTGCTGGAAAACAATATCTCACTAGCTTCTCTTGCTTCGTGGTTTCCTGATCCTGCCTTGTTCTAGAACCTCTGTACGTTGACCCTGGACTTCTGTTTGACTCTGCTACTGGATTATATAGGTATTGGACTGCCTAACTGTGTTTGACCTTTTGCCTGTTTGAGTACTCCTGCTTTGCCTAGGGTGACCAGATAAAATCCAGGTCAGGGCTCCTGTAACTTTAACAGTTGTAGAGAAAAGGGAATTTCAGCCAGAGTCATTTGTATGCAATTAGTTCCCGGTGAAATTCCCTCTTCATCACAAAAGTTGCAGGCACTATACTAGAGTGACCATATACAAAAGAAGGCAGGGCCCCTGCAACTTTAACTGGTGTGATGAAGAGGGAATTTCACCAGGAACATTGCATACAAATGACTCTGGCTGAAATTCCCTTTTCTCGACAACTGTTAAAGTTACATGAGCCCTGACCTGGATTTTATCTGGTCACCCTAGCTTTGCCTGACTCTATATTGGACTGATTGCCTGTGCTTTGACCCTATGCTTGTTATCTGGACTACTGCTGCATTTGCCTGGATTTAAAGCTTGATTACTGGAACCCCGGTCTGAGGAATTACTTGGCCTGGTGCAACAGCCAACGCAGGACAGTTTGGAAAAGACTGACTGGTATGTTAATCATCCATTCTTCCAGATTTCCAAGACGGTATCCATGTATCAAGTCGGATCATTAGAAAGCCAGTTCCTTGGATCTTTTTACTTTAACGTCACATAGGAATGCTTTTGCAGAATTAAGATGTAGTGTTATACACCACCACCAACCCCGCTTTCTTAGAAGACCGTCATAAGACATGACCATTGGCACGTTCTTCTTGTGTGTTTCGTAAAACTGTTACTGAAGATATCATTCATTATGTTTCCCAATGTCCTCTTTATAAAGAACTGCATGAAAAAAATATTTGTTTGAGTTTAGGCTCAGGAAGAACTTTGTTACACCAAGTGAATTTGTACTTTTTCTGTTGTTTGCTAAGGAAAATTATGCAACCATGCAGGTTTCCTTATTTGCACTGGCGGCTAGGAAAAGAAGAGCTAAATTTGTTGCTCAACTCTGCAAGTTCCTTACTTTTGTTATGGCTGATAGCTAAACAATAAAATTATTACTACTACAGGCATCTTCCAGATAGAGCTGCAAAAGGACTCCTGGATGGAACCTTGGAAAGCCCCTGTTGGTGTAGACAAAATGGAGCTAGGTGGACCCTCTGCGCGGCTCTCTATAAAGCAGCTTCCTATGTAAACGTTAAATAAATTATTGTCTCCGCCTCCCCACCCACCTGCTTATTGAATCTGGTTTTCCTTAGAAGAAAATACATTTTCTTACACTTGACCCATCATGCCCTCTTGTGACCTCCATCCGTCACTGCAACCCAAATGAATAAAGATCTTGCAGCAAATGCCAAATAACATGTCCGTGGAGTTTGAATGTGCCAACATGAAAGGAGAGGCACCAACTAACTGCCAGCTGCGCCCCTTCCTAGAGTTGGAAGACCTAAAGATGGTAGTGCACACTTTGAGGCTCAACTTCTGCAATGCGCTGTACATAGGGCTACCTTTGTGCCTAGTCCGGAAAATTCAATTAGTTCAAAATATGGCAGCCAGGTTGGTCACTGGTACACCTAGGGGTGACCATATAACACCAATCTTAAAATCACTCCACTGGCTGCCAATTAGTTTCCGGGCGATGTATAAAGTGTTGGTTATTACCTTTAAAGCCCTACATGGTTTGGGTCCAGGTTACCTGTGGGATTGCCTTCTCCCGTATAATCCGCCCTGCACACTCAGGTCCTCTGGGAAGAATTTACTCCAGTCAGCCAGAACTAGGCTGATGAGTGTTACCCAGAGGACCTTCCCTTCTGCCGCTCCCAGGCTGTGGATTGGCCTGCTGGAGGAGATTCGACAAATTAGCAGTCTTCTGGAATTTAAGAAAGCCGTGAAGACTGCTCTCTTCCGGCAGGCCTACCCAGTTTAATTTTAAGATGCTTTTAATAATGCATTTGTTTTTATCTGTTTTAATGGTTTATCTATTTTATTGTTTTTATATTTATTGTTGTTCCCCGCCTCAATCTGGATGGAGAGGCGGGTTAGAAATGTAATAAATCAAATCAAATAATAATAATAATAATAATAATAATAAATAACTAGTCCTTAAATGCCCCCAGCCCCTCCAGAAGGACTTGCCAAACACTGAAACACGAGCCAATCAACGGAGGCTACAATTCATCACCACCATGTCAGGCCACACAAGTCAGAACATTTTCTGGAAGAGTTGCTTGCCTGCACTAGTTTTTAAGTTGCTAAGATTCAGCTGCTATGAGGATTTTAAATTTTGTATAATAGTTTCTATGGAACCTGTATACTGTGTTGCTACATGCCTGTCCTGGACCCTCAAGATGAGGCATGTCAGCACTACAAACACATTTATCTACTAAGTACTGAATGTTTACAACTCCCACCAAGGTCCATTTCCATCTCGATCACCATCAGCATCACCCTCCATTTCTTTACCACCCTAAAGCTGAAGCTCTCTGGGCAGTTTACAAAGATTTAAAACCATTCCAAAGATTTAAAACCATCCTTGCAGGCTTTTAAAAAGGCCTTGAAAACATTTTATTTTACCGTGGCCTTCTTCTTGTGATGAATACTGTTATTGCTGCTATTGTCATTTTTGTTCTTGCTGGGTTTTATTGTTGGCTTGAATTGTTTAAATTGCTATTTTGATGTTTTTGTTACTTTTAATATTTTAACTGGTTTTGTGTTTTTTATTGTTATAAGCCACCTTGTGAGGGCTTCTGCCCCGAAAGGCGGTCAAGTAAAACCAGTTACACAAAAGCAGAGGAACAGATAGCACACAAAGAGACAACACATATCTAAAGACAATTTTAAACAATCAACCTGAAGACAAGCCCACAACCTGATTTAAAAGAGCTGCCAGGTATGGTCTACTTATCCAGTAGAAGAGTATAGACACCTTTCACCTGCTACTGTCCTCTGTCCTTTCTCTCAACCTGGTTGCCTTACCAGCTAGCCCTTGTGTCTATTGATGTTGTTGCTGAATGCCTGGCTGGTTGAAAATCAGATCACTATCATCAGTTAGACTCGAGGGCTGGGGACAATGGGTTGCAGTGGTTTATAGAAAGTTCATCACTCTTTCTAGGTTTCCTGTCAAAATGAGTACCAATCGTGAGTGTTTGTATCTTGTCTTTGTAGCTCAGGACAGGTTGGTTTTGAGGTCTTTCAGGATGATAGTTCTAGGGGATCTTAACATCTGATCAGAGATCACTGGATCTGGGGCGGCTCAGGAATTCCATGGCTGCCATGACAATCGTGGGGCTAACCCAGCAGTCCAATACACGCAGCAGGACACACTCTTTGATTAGGTTTTCCTCCACTGAACAAGGGGGTGGTGATCTGAAAGTGGGGGATTTAACGTCTATTTGTCAAGGTTGGATAATCTCCTATTGAGGCTTAGACCTCCGAGACACTTTCCCCTCTGCAACAGTAGGAGATCTGGCTGGTACTCCTGTCATAGCCCTGGTTGTTCTGTGGGATGCAGGGTCAACACACAGTTGACATACTCTCCCTTTGATCAGACCCCATGTAACTCCTTGGTATACAACTGAACAAGACAGAAGGCTAGAATGCAGAGGAAGACATGTACAGAGCTCAAGCTCATTATTGAGTCTATTAGTCTCCCTCGATCCCGGGATGCGGCGAGAGCTGCTGCCCGGGGGCTGTAATACCCGCCGCCCGGCGAGGGCGGCGGGCCACCTGCCCGACCGAGGCCTTCCCAGCCGACCTGGGACCCTATGGAACAATGGTAGAGGCAGAGCAAAACAGGGCATGGGCATACTGATTGCTTCAAGTCTTGATGCTAGAATAATAGAAATATCAAGAAGTGAAACAAATGTTCTGGCTATCTCGCTTGAAATGAGGGCTTTAAAGCAGACTCTGTTAATATTCAATGTCTATCTTCCCCCATCTCATTCCAAGGAAGAGTCATTAACTTCCTGGCTCAAGTTAGAAAGTTTCTATTTAGACCAAATAAGGAAATATCCATGCGCTTTCCCTATAATTGCAGGAGACATTAATGCTCGGACTGGCCCCTACCTAGAATTCCAGAACTCTGCCCAAACAAGTACAATTACGAGCAGAGAAGTCCTTAGAATCAAACCACGACACTCGAAAGATATCTTCACAAATTATGCAGGAATAAATTTACTTCAGTTTGTCAGAGAGAATAACCTGGTGATCTTAAATGGGTGCACTGCAGATGACCAATGGGGAGAGTTCACCTTTGCATCTACGAGAGGCTCAAGTGTAATTGATTATATCATGGTACACAAGTCTTTAAAAACTGCTAGATGCGACTTCAAAATCCTGCAACATTTTGACAGCGATCACTTTCCCTTGGAATTATCTCTTAGGATTCCTGGGACGCTAAAACTGATGATAGACACGACTCACTTAAGATCACCGGAAAATAATAAAGTACCCAGAAATCCAAAATGGCCTAAGATAACTGCTCAGGATTTTAATATGCTAATACAGTCTCCCCGGTTCTCCAAGGTAAACAAGAGATTTGAAGATGACAGTTCCCCAACGAGAGGTATAAAGATATATGAGGAACTGAGCCAATCTATAAGGACGATGGCTCCAGGGGGGAAGAAACCGGGAGCAAGGGCCAATAAGAAACTAGCCAAGGAATGTGAGAATAGCAGGAAAAGAATACAGAACATATACCAGAAGTACCGGATGAACAATGAACAAAAACTACCTAGCTCATATTATGAAGCTATGAAGGAACACAAAAAACTTATGTACCGGAAAAAAATTGAAGCGAACAAAGAGTCCTGGCAGCTACACATTGGGGCCATGGCCACCAAGAATACCAGAACTTTCTGGCAGATAGTTTCAGGGGAGTTAAGTACTTCTGGACGCATCAATGAGCATCACATCTCACCGGTCACCTGGGAAAATCATTTTAAGGAAACTTTTAATTCTCCAGGAACTACAACTTCTTTCCCAAAATTACAAGAAGACCTCGTTGAATGGCCGGCTGTAGATGTAGAAACAATAGAAGGCCTAATAAGAAAACTCAAAACAGGGAAAGCCCTCGGACCAGATAGCATCCCCAACGAAATAATAAAAATTAACATCTCTTGGTGGGCTGAACTGTTAGCAGCACTTTTCACCTCAATAAATAGGCATGGACAAATCCCAACAGATTGGCAAAAAGCGATAATTATTCCAATATACAAAAAAGGCTCAAGGGATGATCCATCAAATTATCGCCCAGTCAGTGTTCTGTCTACTGTCGGGAAACTGTATGCCGGTTATCTAAACCTAAAACTAAATGAGTGGATCACCAGTAAGGGTATTCTCGGTCATGAACAGATAGGGTTCAGGGCGGGCAGTTCAACCTTGGATCATGCCGCAGTGCTGGTCCATCTTACACAAAAATATATGACACCTAAGGGCAGGAAACTGTTCGCTGCTTTTATAGATCTCAAAGCAGCTTTTGACTCTTTGTCTCGATACCGTGTGATCATCTATGGGAGAAATTAAAGCGGTATGACATAGAAGCCAGACTGCTTTTTCTGATCCAGTCGCTCTATACTAATACAACAACCCAAGTTCGCTGCTCAAGACAGGGTCATGTAACTAAGGAGATGCTAGCTACAAGGGGGGTGAAACAAGGATGCGTATTAGCTCCTACTCTCTTTAACCTATACCTTGCAGACCTTCCAATCTCGCTGGCCTCTATATCTTCTCATCCTCCAAAGATCGGACAAACAAAAGTCCCCATTTTACTATATGCGGACGATGTTATTTTTATATCCCAAACTAGGCTGGGTCTTAAAAGATTACTAAACGGATTTGCAGACTACTGTGGAACAAATCTTTTAACTATTAATATAACCAAATCCAAAGTGATTGTGTTCTCAAAAAGGAAGGTAAGATATCTGTGGTCTATGGCAGGCAAGGGAATAGAACAAGTGAGTGCCTACAAATATTTGGGATTATGGTTCCATGAAGGTTTGAACTGGAAGTGCCATGAGAGGCACATAAAGGCAAAAGCAGAACAAAGAGGCAGAGCACTGACACATTTTTTTTTCACTAAAGGGGGGAACTCAATACCAGCAGTAGTCCCAGTCTACAAGTCAACCATAGTGTCGCAAGTCCTGTATGGATCCCCAATTTGGTTCCCTCTAATAAAAGGCACTCTCGAAGGAATCCAAAACTCTTTTTTCAGGACCATTTTTGGTGTACCCAGATGTGTTGCAGGAGCTCCTTTAAATCTTGAAGCTGGCCTTAACTCCTTAAAATGCTTAGCCTGGGTTCACTCGGTGCATTACTGGCTTCGTTACCACTTAGCAGTCTCTACTGACTCCCTTGTCTACAAAATACATTCTTATTCCCATGTACCATCTTGGATAAAAGTAGTCGCGAACAAAGTCTCTAGCATAGGACTATCAATCCTGTACCTCTTTACAATAGGATTAAAAAATGCCAGAACAATAACTAAGCAAAGACTACTGGATATTGATGGGCAGGAGTTAGGAACGGCTTCTAAGGGCCCTTGCTCCCCGCTGTCTTTGGGGCTGACGCTTCATAGCAACAGCAATGGAGCACAATATCTAAAACAGCTATCAATTCCAAAATATAGGCATGCCTTCACGTTAGCCAGATTTAATGTACTTCCTTCTAGACTATTGGAGGATCGATTTAAGAAAATCCAGCGGTGCTATAGATGTTGTCCCTGCAATGAATCTGAGGCGGAAACAATAACTCACGTTCTGCTGTCTTGTGAATACTATCGCCAGGCCAGAGCTGATTTAATCTGGCCTATTATACGCACCTTCCCAGGAAGATCACCTGAACACCTCTTAAACCTGTTACTACAAGGTTCGTCAAAGGCAATAACAGAACAGGTGGCCAAGTTTTTGAATTTGGCAATACAAACCAGAACTTTAATATCAGCCTGATTATTTTAGAGTATTTTAGAATAAAAGTTTTTGTATTTTTTTTAAAATGTTTTTATATTCATGATTCCCTATGTAGTTAACAATATCTGTGATGCCTTTGGTCTGTCGACTGTAATAAAGGAATTTGATTTGAATCTATTAGTGGAGGTGTCCTGAACACATTCTAGTCCTATTGTAGTAGATGATCAGTTAAAACTTGAAGCTACGAACAAGGTGCTTAGCCAAGTTCGACTGTATGTTTGATCCTTGGCTTACTACATCTTCTAGATAGGGAATGACCAGCTGGATACATAAGGTTGTAAATTCCTCCTTGAGAAACGGGATTATACCAGCCACGTTGAAAGAGGATGTAATAAAGCCGCTCTTGAGGAAATTTAACTTGGAGCTAGATGCGAACTATAACAGGCGAGTTGCTGACATCCTCTCTCAGGGAAAGGTCCTTGAGTGGGTTAATGTCAGCCAATTTCAGACATTCTTGGATATAAGTGGTTTTCTTGATTCATTGCAATTGAGTTTTAGGTCTGGTTTTGGAACAGAAACTGTCTTGATTGCCCGGGAAGGCTCACTAATGTCAAGAAAATGACAAGTGGCATGACTGTTAGTTCTTTTGGGTATCTCAGCATCTTTCAATAACCATCTACAATGGTATGCTTCTAAATAGGCTGAATCTTGTTTTGCTCCTACTTGAATTCCAGAAAATTATGCTGGGATATTCTAGCCCTCGGTAGTTATGCTCTGGGATGCCACAAGGCTCTATCTTATCCCCCATCTGGCTGGGTAAGGTCAGCCAGATGTGGGCTGAGGTGTCACTAGTATATGGATGATACCCAGCTCTTTCTCCATATCATCAAATCCATTTGAGAGTATCAGTGTTCTAAACCTGTGCCTGAGTATGATAATCGGCTGGCTAGGATCGCCTCTTCCCATATAGCTCTACCCAGAGCCTAAAACTTTCTTCAGAGCCCTTTCACCAGGTGCTTCTGCTAAACAAGATGAGGCATGTGGCTACTAGGGAGAGTGAATTTTCAGCACTGCTACCTTGGTTATGTAATGCTCTCCTGGTGCCTGCACTCTGGCCTTTTCAGCACCAGAGGAAATCTTTTAATGTAATTTTTAAACTCCTTTTCGTGACCGACCGACGGATCTTCTAGCATTCTAGTTTAGGATTTGTGAAATTTCTGACACTGCAGTTTTTTATTATATGTTATTCGCCATTGCTTTTTATACTTAGATTTTATGATTTTTATCTTTTCTTTTTCAGTTTTTTAATGTAAGCCATCCCAAGAACATTTGATAACAGTCATCATATAAATGTCACCAACCTTCACTACTGCTTGACAAAATAACAGTATGTTTTTCTCCATGAAGTTAAACGACTGTGCAACTGTGGGTATGACTGGCCTAGGATGACTGGCATTGTGGGTATGACTGGTATAGTAAACAACTCACATCAAATAAAAGTAGATGTAAGAAAAATCAGCAAGTCTACATGCCAGCTCTCCATTTCCATCACAACTCCAGCATTTTTGGTAAACTAGAGAACGTATGAGTCTAGCGGAGGTAGGAAAGGAGCCAGAACAGTTGAGAAAGAGGCTGGCATGTTGCTCTATGTCTTGGCACAGCTGACAAAAAGAAGCCACCAGAAATCCTGGCTCCACAACTCTTCTAGAGGAGCCAAAGCAGTCAACTCAAAACATCCAACACCATTTTGAAATCTCCACAACCCAAGTGGAATAAGGTAGTAAAAGCAAGGGGTGGAGGTGAACAGGAAGGGCAAATGCAAGGGTAATCCTCCAACCACCCTTGCTTGCCTGTGAAATCTAAAGATAAGCCACATGGTTCTAGCGCTGATTGTTGTGAAGAGAAACTCTGAAACACAGAGGCAGGTGCTCTCATATTGCTCCTACAGGGTGTTAAGGATGTTCCTATGCAATCTCTTCCTCGTGCTTTATACCAGATATGGGGAAATGTATGCACATGTAAAGCTGTGGGCTGGAGGCAGCATCTGCAAAAGGCTCCACTACCCAAAGGGGGAAATGCCTGTACTCTGCATGGCTTCCTGCTCATCCTTTTGGATCTTCAGGTAAGTCCTTTTACCTCTATTAAACAGGATCAGAACACACATTTCTGCAAAATAAGCAAGTTTGCTTCCTTGAAATTAAGGCGGGAGAATACATAAATAAATAACCAAGACCTTTAAATTTAGAAATTTATTTTGTTTAATCCACAAGCTTTATAATAGCTTCAGTTTTTTTAAAAAAACAAACAAAAACAAAACAACCCTCCCAGTGAGAGCATGACAATATCCAAAGTTCAGGTCCTTCAGGCTTTCAGGAATCACAGCTCTGAAAGTTACACACTATTCCAAAGGACCGCAACAAGACCAAAAAAAAAAAAAAAAAAAACAACGAAAGGGGCAACAACAACATTTCACAAAACAAAAACATATGCCAAATTTTGCTGAGACTGATGATCATGGAAACTGCCCTTTTTTAAAGAAGAAAAACAGGATGGGGCAGGGGAGAGAAATAAGGTGAAAATGAAAATTCCAGTGTTCCAAATAAACCCATTACACCACTGTGTTCTGACAAGCAACAGGTGACGATGTAAGTACCACCCTCAAATGCTAGTCCTGATCTTAAACACAGAGAATACAGGGAAACACAGAGAAATCTGGGTATTTGCAAGTGTTCCAATGGTTTTCCTGTGTGTATAGACCACAAAAGGCCTAGAGCAAGAAACCGGATTAGGAACTTCATAAGCATTTATACTATGTCATTTTAGAGGAATGTGGGGCCTGTCAGCTTGTTTTAAAAAGCTTGAGGGGAGGAAGGGGGTGGGAGAGAAACCCTTACCGCATGAGAGAACTCTAGTGAAACCATGTCAACTGTTGAAGGAGGTCACTAGTACACTGTGAATGTTTATTTGTAATGGAGATCCATGCCCTTTTTTTTTTTTTTTTTTAACATGGTGAACTTCAACCTAGCAATTATTACAACCAATGTTAAAGTCTAAAGCTCAAACACATTTTAGCAATTTGAAATTGAAGTCTGAGTACAAACCAAATAAAATGTACATTATATCAAATGCTGCTTCAGCCTAAGGTGGTGGGGATGCTTGCGCCTTCCTCATCGACCTTAGAGCCTTCTCACGCAGATGCTTTTCCAAGTCATCTAGGTTATCTTCCGCTTCACTCTCAGTCTCCTTAACGCAATGGAAAGTCAGCAATTACTTCTATAGTCACAGAATATGAGCCTGAGTTAGATTTGGCCACAGAGCAGAAATTTGCATGATGATACACACAGTCTAAAGACCTAGGAATTTTGGTCACAGTGTCAATGTTAGGAATTCTAGTTTGAGACATTAGGCATGGATACCATAAACAAGAACGAGATGCAAAATTAGATACTTTGATGCCGTTGTCCTATGGGAGTAAAAACTGACAAAACCTAATCACGTTTGCGCACTGGCTCTAAAGGACAAACTGCCCAGGCCTAATTCTCAAATTACACAATCCGAGAACCCAGCTGTGCATTATGCAACCCACACAAGGTTCTGGTGTGTGTCTCTTCCCTTTAGCAACCGCTTCAAAGAGGGCCTTCTAATTTTGTGCTAAATTTCTTCTCCCATTTTTATGACATGGACTATGCTTACCTGCTAGGATGACAAAAGCACCCTCCCTCCCCCTCCCCAATGTATGGTCACTACAGTTCCCATCTTTAACATGTAAGATACATTTATAGGTTTTATTCCTGGCACATGAAGGATGCATGTTTCAACATCCACAATATGTAGGCCCTGTTCAGAATACACCTTAAACCCTGCTGGCTAAGGCTTTTGGTTTAACAACAAGTTTCAAGGTGTCTTGTGAGATGCATTCTGCTAAACCCTGCTCACTCACTAACCACAGTCGGACCATCTGCAGCAGGGTTAGCAGCTCTAACCGTGGCTTAAAGTGTTGTGTGCGACATCACAGCTTGTGATTAGTGCTAACCCCAGAGAACCATAGTTCTCTAACCACAGAGCCTGAAGGGTCGTCTGAACAGGACCATAGAGGGGTTACATGAGCAGTAGGGAAAATGGGTCTGGAAACATCCGCCACAAGGCTGTTCAGCCCAAGCCCCAAGCCTGGCCCTCTTTGTTTGCTGACTCTTTCCAATATAACAACAGAGAATACATATTTCTAAGTTATGAGGGCTAGACCTGTGCCTCCTTAACGCAAAGCTACTCAGGATGCCAAATTTTGCAACAAGCAGATCCCATGCGAAATCAGAGAGCTTGCAGTTGTCTGGAGACACAGCCCATGAGTATATGTGAACAAAGAAAGGTGTTCTTAAACAATGCAGGAAGTTTTGTGTACAAAATACTACACTGAATTTGTAAGTTGTTCCCTGGATCCTTAATACTTAGCAGTGTCAGTCAGTATCCAACCCAAGAAATATAGACAATGTCTTATGAATATTTTAAATAAATACATAATATTCACCTTTTTGGGCTCTGCGGGTTTCTCTTGGTCTTCCTCCGCAGAAGTGGTAAAAACAGCCATGGCAGCAGCAGCAGCAGCTACCGCCGCCTTCTCTTTCTTGTGTTTCTTGTGTTTCTTGTGCTTCTTATCCTTTTTATGTTTCTTGTCCTTCTTCTTCTTCTTCTTCTTGCCTCCTCCCTCCTGATCAGAGGTCTGTAATGGGAAGCAATGAGTACATTTACATTTATTTTATTTAAGAGATTTTATACACCACTTTTCCATGAATAAATACTGAAAAACTAGCCTTTAAGAAAATACACACACGCTGCAAAGCGACACATTCCAAGTGGCGGGGTCATTGGCTTGTACAGGAACAGTTGCAAGGCTTTCACATTTGAAATAAAAGCCAGCCCGCTATATAATAGTACTCAGGACCCAGTTATAACTCAGTAACCATGAGTTTAGCTCGGCAGACACCACACTCACAGTAGAAGACACACACCCTTACCGGCGATGGACTTGGCGTGGGGCTTTTAGCCTTCACTGCCGGAGCTGCAGGCGACCAGTGAGCAGAAGGCGATCGAGATGGAACAGGAGATGGAGGTCCTGGATGTTTCTTGGGCGGTGGTTCAGGTGATCCTGAAGCAGATCTGGATGAAGATCCTCTCCTCACAGAATGTGGACTTGGTGTGGAAGCCCTTAGGAAAGAGGAAGGTGCAGGATATTTGACACCTGCTAGCCTAGCAAGAGGTAAGGTCTTCTAACTAGAAACAATCGATTGCAATGGTTCATGTGGTTCAATGAACCCAAGTACACAAGGCTGCTCTAAGGGCACAAACAAGCTCCTTCAAGCTCTACAAGAACCATGAGGTTAGTATGCCGTAGAGGCTTTACTCTTTCTCCATTTTCTCACCACCCTTGATCCAAAAAGAAGAAATCTTGAGTTCTAGTGTTCAGATGTCATTATGCAGTTTAGTCTAATGTGCAAATATGTAAATGTAGTATAAACATTCTGTATGTACTGGCAGCACCTGCTATCTGGCAAGCCCTCCCTTATGCGGTTCCAAAAGGCGGAAAATGTAACATCCTTTAAACACTTCCTAAAAACACATCTTTTAACCCAGGCTTTTCCTGGGCTGTAACTGCTGCTGGCATTATTTTTGGGTTTACATGGTATTTTTACACTTTACAGCTTTATATTATGTTTTGATTTGCTGTATTTTATGGTTTTAGTTGTGAACTGCCCAGAGAGCCCCGGCTATTAGGCAGTATAAAAATGTTGCAGCTATACTAATAACAACAACCTGAAATTGAAAGTCTGAAACAGCTCTCTTAATTTTGCCAAGATTTCACACTGTATAACCCCCAACTACTCTGTATGTATATCACAGTTCGAAAACAATCCCTTTGAAATTTAAGGTCATAACCAATTTCTACATCTATTAGTGTAAAGCCCATGTCGCCATAGGTGCTAGTAGTCCTGCTTCTTTCCTGCTTTTTTGCCCCTCAACACAGAGGGGCTTGTGAATAATGCAAATGTAGCTCATGCAGAGTGAATCCTGCCTCTGAAATCAGATGTGGTGGACATAAGCAGGCTGAGGCCCCTTCAGCCATAAAGTAAAGACATTTGCATGATCATTAGCCAATCCCAAATTGGAAATAAACAGCAAATACTACCTTGGAAAGATTCATTAGAAATAAGCATAGTGTGTTCTATGGTGAAAACTCGTATCAAAAAGTAAAATGCAATAGGCTTGTATACTAACAGGGAAATTACATGAGAATGTCTCAGGATTGGCAATATTCTCAGCTTTTCCTTGGTGTCTTAAACTAACTGCCTTCCTAATTTCAAAGGCAGCCCCTTTAGCTGCCAACAAATCACTTACTTTTTCAACTTTTTGGGCTCTGGGGTCCTCGAGACTCTCCTGATGGGCCTAGTACTGGGAGATGGAGACTGTCTTCGCTGAGGTGAAGAGGAAGTCCCCCTGCGCAGCAGTGGGGGACTTGCAGAGGTATGGGAAGGCCTAGGCTGTGGGGAAGGTGAATGCCGTTTGTTCTGCAGCGGGGAGCGGTTGTCACGGTTGGACCTGCTGGGAGGAGATCCTTTCCTGTGCTTGGAAGATATTGATGGCGAACGTCTCTTTGCAGGAGGAGAGCTTCTTTGTTTTGGTGGTGGAGAACGAGAGACTCTGAGCTTAGGTTGTGGAGAAGGAGATGCCCTTCTTTTGGGAGGGGGGGAAGCCGTTCGTCTCTTTGGAGGTGGTGAAGGGGAGTACCTTCTCTGTATCGGAGGAGAATATCTTCTGGGAGTGGGAGAGTGCCGGCGAGGTGGTGGTGATGGAGACCTAGCAAACAAATACAGGAAGTAAGTCTGGGAGAGGTGCATTAAGCTATTCGCAAACTCTATTTAACCAGTAAAGAAAAAAGAAATGGGTAGGGAAAAACAGGTAATACAATTTCACCACACTGTAACTGCCTTTAAGCACCACTGCACAAATGGAAGGCCATCTAGTCTTCGCGCAGAGTATCGTAAAGCACTCTGCTAAAACATTTTCTAAATGTTCTAAAACATTTTTACAGTCTTAAGTATTTTAAACTCTGACATTTAATTGCGCTTTTATCAGCTAGTTGGTTTTGCATGGACTTATTTTTGTTTTAAGTTTTGTAAACAGTCTTGAAATCATTGATAAATGGTGGCAATAATAATAATAATAATAATAATAATAATAAATATTCATTTCTAACCCACCTCTCCCTCCGGATCGAGGCGGGGAACAACAACAATGAATATAAATACAAGGACCATAAAATAGATAAAACATTAAAAACAAATAAAAACGAATATATTATTAAAAACATTAAGTGTTTAAACAAAGAACTAGTAGTTAGCTGCATCCCTCTTTAAAATGTAATTTAATTGCTGGTTTCAAAATAAATACAAATGCCTATATCAAATAAGACATGTTGATTAAAGGTTATTTATAAGTCATAGCACCCTTTTTTTGTTGATATGCATTTTATACAGACAGGCAGCAAATGTGTTACCTTCGGCGCTGTAATGAAGGTGACCTACGCCGTCTTGGGGGAGGGGCAGGAGAAGGAGAGCGTCGTCTCCTGGCAGGCAGAGGCGAGGGACTTCGCCTCCTCCTACTAAAGGAAGGAAAGAGGGGAAAAGCTCAAAAGACAAACCCTAAAGGGAAGCATGGGCATATGACAGCTAGAGTGGCTTACTACTGGCAAGGCAACATCTTCAGTTGATCAAGCACAGAAGCTTTTAAAAAGAGACGGGGGCCCTCCAACTCTTCTAACTCCACAAACGGCTAACATCTGTGGACTTAGGTTAGTAAATTTGCCGATGGTATCGGCAAATGTATCAAAAGCAACAGTGCTTCCCCCCACCCACCCCCACTGGTTTGTGACATCACAACAGTAATGCAAATCCTCAGGGAGTGACACTGCACTGGCACAGTAGCAACAGGCTTCCATTTTCAATAGCTTCTCTGATGGCACGTATCTCAAACTTGATCAGATGTGAAACAGTTCCGACAAAAGCACTGAGCAGAAAGAAGCCTGTCTAGGTGACAGATACAACTGCACTGAATTTAACAAAACTTGTTCAAGACTTTGGTGGCCAGCTCATTTCGACCTTTAGAGTTAA
The DNA here is from genome assembly GCA_029215795.1 of Anniella stebbinsi. Taxonomy (NCBI): domain Eukaryota; kingdom Metazoa; phylum Chordata; class Lepidosauria; order Squamata; family Anniellidae; genus Anniella; species Anniella stebbinsi. The sequence continues at coordinate 86,423,184 of JARDYH010000007.1, forward strand.
ATTTCTTTGCTTTCTGCCACTGAAGACAAAGGGCAGAAGTGATCAAACACACACTTGCAGTCATTATCAATCTGTGCCGCTCTTGAAATGCTTTATCAACTCTCCCCTGTATACACATTTCTTTTTCAATTTTGTGCCTCTCCCCTCGCAATCCAGGATCAAACCAGGGCATGACTGGCAAAATCCCACGTGTGTGTATATTTTTCCTTTTTTTCTCCACCTTTGTAAATACCTTGAGGTCTCAGAAACAATGCTATAATGCCACAGCTTTGTGCCATAATAATCCCAATATATAACTACACTATACTGTAAAGTTTGTTTGTTTGTTGTAACTAGACGTTTTCAACAATGCAGATGCTGATGAAATAAATACCAAAAAAAATCGTACTTTCTGTTTTACAAACTGTCTATCCTGATCGATTCCTAAACACCCTGAATGGCAATTCATTTTACAATCAAGATACAATCTTCAATTTTCATACAGGCAGTGAACTCTGGGAGACAGAGGAATTTTTTTAAAATAATTCCTGCATAAACATTTGGAAAATACCAGATGTGCATTAATGGACTATTTGTTTGTTTGATTCACCTATTCTATTGACTTTACTGTATCTTTCTTTCCTCCCCCCACCCCCCAGCTGCAGTTGCAGTACAAGAGAGCAAAGCAGACTGGACAAACACTAGAAAACACCCGCCCTTTCTCCTCTTTCATCTTCCCACAGAATTATATTCTATTTTTTGTAAGGGGGGGGGGGCACAACGTGGCTGTGGTTAAATCAAGTGCATCGTTTCTAAAAGCCCTTTAAACTTAATCCTTATTAGCAGATTAATCTGCTAACTAACCTTTCAACAATGGGCAACTGCCACCTCTTTCCCATCTGCATCCTGACAGCAGTGGGGAGGGGGGGGAAATGGACAGGTCAAACATCCCACAGAGTTACTTGCGAGGATGAACTAGCAGGCAGAAAGTTACTGTGTTGTCATTCTTAGCATCTCAGTAATCCCTTTAGGCCGGCCCCAATGAAGCTCCCACTATGAATCCTAACGACTGAAAGCAGGAGAAGCCATTTGAGTTAATGGGATGGAACAAGAGAAACACCATAGCTAATATGAAAGTGATTACTTGACACACAATGGTCTCAATTTGGGGCGAGGGCTGAATTTAGTTCTTACTGCAAACAACGTGAAAGAACAACTTGTTCTAACTGACACAATAGGAGGGTCAAAAACCAGTAGCATGTTCGCCGTTACTAGTAAACGGCAGCCTGGGTGCACAAAACACAGGAAGTTACCGAGGAGGAGATTCTTTCTGCCACTTTCGTGGGGACGGCGATGGGCTCCGGGAATGTGAGTGCCGACGGCGTCTGCCCACTTCACCGTTCTTCACATTTGACTTTTTCGACCGTTCCTCTTCAGAGGAGGAGGATGAACCAGAATCTGTAAAAGAAAGGAAAACCCCCATCACTAAAACGCAACAGGATACAGGCACTCAGTGAATTGTAGGTACTCCCAAAATTATTCTTAAATTGGTCTTTATAGAACAGCTAGCTAGCTATTCTTGTGCTTAACCATTCTCCAAAGAATTTTCCGCAATTCATTTGAGAGTCAAGCTACCAATGAACCTCCAGAATGTAGATCAAAATGCATCAAGCTGCCGTAATGAGCAATTAATGGCAGCTTTATAAATCAGTTTGAACAATTATATAACTGCGGCTGGTTAAAAGATTTCGATATCTAATCGATGGAGTTCCATGTTTAAAGAGGCTTCCATCTAAGCCATACGGTACAATATATTAGATGACATTTCAAGCAGACTCCTCTAAATTCCCTTTCAGCTCATGCATAAACTTTGAATCAGGTGCCTTCAGATCACAAGGGCAGTGAGCCAATTGTTTTATTAAAAACACGAAAGAAACATACACATTATTTCACTATAGACCATCATGGTCCAAATCAAGTGGCTGAGGTCAGAGAAGTTTGGTGAAGGCTTAATAAATGCAGAACTCCAAGCAAGTTTTAAGGCAACAATCGCAACCTAACTCAATCATGGTTTATTAGCTTGAATGTTATTCCCCTGCACCTCTCCTTTCTTGTGCACTGCAGTGGGGTACTGCATTTTAACAAACCCCAGAAGTTTTCAAGTGCCACGTGTGAGAGGGGAGGAGAGAGCCCGCAGCCATTATGCTTGTTCTAATAAACCATGATTTATTAGATTAAGACAGTTAGGCCTGAGCCAGGTAGATGACCTGGTCCTCATGATCCTCACAGCCAACCAAGCTACGTTGGGTTGCGGTGCCTGTGGATGCCATGTTGACCATCTGCTGTGGCTTCTCATGCTATCTGAGCCCTCAAGGGTGGCTTGTTGAGGTGTTTAAGAAACCACCCTTCAACCCTAATATAGGCCATGGGTTTTGGGTGGTTTGGTATGGGGGCAAAAAAATCTGCGGTTTGTCACCAAATTTCGGCTGCAAGCCATGATGGAGGCGGAAAAGGCACAAATTAGCTTGGAAACAAGCTAAATTTGTTCCCTTTAAGCCTCCGTTGTGATTTCCTGCCAAAATTTGACAGCAATCTGCCAATATGTTGTTCAGTGTGGTGGCAGGATTGTGGCCCCCAGAGGGGAGTTTAAGGGGTGCAAAATGGCAGCGGAACTGCCAAAGTTATCCACCCCTGCTATAGCACATCTGTAATTCTTATATATCAATGATAAATTTGGGCTAACTCTCCTACCCACAGATGGCACTCTCTCCACTAACTCCTGCCTTATTTTAACAACAGAATCCCTGTACTTCTTACCACCCACTCCACTCCAGCAGAGGAGTACTCATACCTTACTCCAGAGCAAAATATTTTAAGACTTAAAGCCAAGCCCTTTAAGAGTCTATGAAATCTGCCACTAATTCCAGAAGGCATGATTAGGTAACAGGCATTGGAGAAAGCCAGAACACACAAATTCAAGACTTAGCCAAATTATAGGTTTGCAATTGAAGCCATTTGTAACAACTCAAATTCGTTTATTTTTTAGTTCACTTATTTTTGTACACTCGTTCCCAATGAACAAGATGAAACTTGTTTCCTTGTAGACGTGCGTAGCATCAGGCAGCAAAAACTGTAAAATACCATACCAGATGAAGATTGCTGGTTCTGCCTTCTGTACTGTCGTCTCTGCTGCACCGAATCTGCAGTTGCCATTTTACCACCTTTGTCCTCTTCTGAAAAGTGTGCAAATAATAATTGAGGAATGATATTTAGACAAAAAAATGGGAGAAGCAGGTTCTCAGGATGCTAAAATACTTTATTTCAAAGTATTTTTTTTGTCCTGATTTGGATGTTCTCCTCCTTTTGGTTTTTTGAATATTTAGAGCCTGTTCCATGTTGGCAGTAATAAAACGGAACACATTTTGTAATCGGTAAGCACATTCTCAGGGCTCCTGCTTGTTTTCTTTATGCTGCATAGTTCAAGATGTGATTCATTTAGGTTTGTGGGGAGGTCTTAAAGTCTGATATTTATGATTATGGGCTTTACTTGGAAGCTTTGTACTGCTGCTGCTATTGTATTGGTCATTTTGGCTATGTTTGTATTATATATATATATATATATATATATATATAGTTCACTTTGGATTTTTGCAGAGAAACGGGATATAAATATTTTCATAACAAAATTTGATACCTCTTCATGTAAAAGACATACAAACTGTACATGTCTACAACAGATATGAATGGGTTACTTGGGTGCCCCATACGTCAAGCCTCTAATGCTTGCTTTATGTCACAGTAACCACAAAATACAAAGTTTCAATATTAAAATGTACAAGTGTAGGCCAGAAACTTACCAGATTCCGACAATTCTACTTTTCTAGGTTTTGGCGCTGGTGAGGGAGATTCCCTTTTTTCAACACTTTTATGTTTGGGTGCTGAAAAGAAGTAAACAGCACTGATAAGGAAGAGTCGAGGAAACAATGACTGTACATATTGTCATTTGTACAGTACATTTAGTGCTATAAACATCACCAGTTTGGTGCAGACCAAGGATCAAATTTCTGTTCAGCCATGAAAGGCTCCCGAGAGGCCCTAAGCAAGTCACACTCTCACCCTAAACTGCCACGCAGGAATTGTTGTAAGGATAAAATGATGATTGCAAGCAAATCTAAGTGCCTAGAATAGGGCAAGAAATCTGAATTTGGAAACAAAAATCACACAACCCCAAAACTTGTCAGGTAAATCTTCATTACTGTCCTTTGTAAACAGAGGGGAAAGTGTACGAAATGCCCCAACAATGTCATCTATGTTGAAATCCAAATGAAAAGCTCTTACATCCAAGACTACCACTACACACTGGCCAACAACGATTGTGTTTTTATCACTGATAATATTTAATCTGCAAGTATGCTGTTTTTAAGCAATATAGCACAAGCAAAGGAACTGCTAATTCAGCCTTCTGAACAGCTGAATCCCCTCTGCCTGCCACCAATGTTTCCCTTAAGCTCAAGGGTGCAGGGGGAAGCAACAGAGGCCAATCCCTGTGCGCATCCTAGCCATGTAGGTGGCGCAAGCATACAGACACATATTTCATGCCTTGAACCTGGGATCTCGGAAACAGTGACTGGCGAAATAACGCTGCCACCTTATCGAAAGGTACGCATGACAAGTAATCCTAAAAGTCAAAGCAGCACACACAGCCTAGTATAGAGGCTACTAATCCCAGTTCTCTTCTCAGCTACATGTACAGCTAATTCAGCACTGCCCTATGTTAAACACAGAAAAATACATAAAGCATTTAGTGCCTTTCCTGCCCTTCTAGCCTAAGGAAGTGGACACAGGCTGGAACACATCAGGCTTCCTAAACATCATCTGAAGGAATCGCCACTTCGCTCAATGCATCTGCTCTGTGCGGTTGGGCTATGTAGGATTACTTGCTTAGGGCTGCGGTGTGGAGGGCCTTGCCTTGGGACAGAAGGTTCTCTAGGATTCCATGGAAAAAAAAACCCGAATTCCAACGAAATAGTTTTTAAGTGTAAAACAATTATTCTAAACATTCCACTATCTATTGGAAGGGGTCTACTTTCTTCACTTTGGACAAGACAAAGCTACGAAACACTCCAGCCATTAGCTACTCAAGATCTATATGAAGCGAAACACACAAGGCCAGAGTGGCTTGGGGAACTGCCAGATTTAGTTCACCTTACCTGAAGCCCTACTGGGAGAAACTGAGCCCCGGGCTTTCCTTGTACGGTTTGATTGCTGAGGTGTTGGGGACCGTCGTGGTTTTGGAGGCGGACTTAGTGGCGGGGAAGGTCGGTGCCTTCGCCTAGGAGGACTTGCAGAAGGAGACAGTCTCCGTGTTTTACGAGGAGGGCTGGACACAACTCTCTTGGGTGGCTTCTTTGGTGGAGATCGAGAACGTGAAGAAGAGGAGGAGGAACTACTTCCAGACAAAGAGGCTGATGATCGTCTCCTCCTGTAAAATTCAGGTTGACATCAAGTGTGCTCTAAGCATGGTTAGATAACTTTACAAAATTTGCACTGCCCAGCATTCTCACAAAGACCTTTCTAGCTCCACTAGAAAGAAAGATAAGGCTATCAATGGCTATATATATATATCACCTCCAGTATCAGAGAAGTATCCCTCTGAATTACCAATTGCTGGGCAACATGAGCAAGATGGTGCTATTGCACTCAAGTCCTGCTTGTGGGTTTCCAGTTGGCACCTGATTGGCCACTGTGGGAACAGAATGCTAGACTAGATAGGCCTTTGGTCTGATCCAGCACAGTTCTTATTATTCTTGTTATTAATGCCTCCCAAAATGTCAAGAAGAATTCAATTTTCAAAAGCTGTGTAGAAGCATTATTTACATACTAAGCAATGGAAAAATATCTTACACTATTTATGAGTTGGATGGTCCAAAAGCAGCCTATTTAAATGACTTTATTAACAGGAGTTCATAAATATTTTCGAGGAACTTGTCTAAAATAACCCAATACACGGTTATTAAAAAATAGCAGATTTTTCCAAATGTGAAAAAAAATGAACACATCAGCACTGAGTCAGAAATTAGAGTGATTTATCAGACTGCGCTTAAAGGCCTCTAGAATTCTGCGGCACAATTTGTGGTCAGTTCTGTTGCTATCATGTACCTGCTGACTCCACCTTTGGCTGCAGAATTCCTGAGAACCTGAAACAGAGAAACCCTACCTTGAGCAATACTCCTTAGAAGCAGCATCATTCAGCTCTAAAAATATACTTGTTAACAACTTTTGCAAAAGAAGTATTCAACTGCCTGTCCAATTGGTGAGTATCAATGTGTGCGGATTTTAGCAATCCTATATCATCAGGATATCAGGGAAGTGGTCCTATGTGAATTGTTTGGGGGCTGTGGTTTTGAAGCTACATTCCGGGGAACCCTGGAGCACTTCCTTGAAGGGAACCTTGCCTAGTGCTATGGATCTTCCCTTACAATGTACAGATATATCTGGAACCGGGCCGGGGGGGGGAGAGAAGTAGGCCTCTGCACTACTACGAGGCTAAAAAATCCTCAGCCCATTCACAGGAATTCTATGGAAGAGAGACTTGCTAGACAGGTTCATTTTCAGAGAAAATGTTTTTAAGGTGTCTTGGTCTAGTTTGTATGTTTGCTAAGAAAAAGCTTCTCATAAAGAAGTGAGGTTAGGTTTATAATGAAATACAGAAGTCAAAACTACCTATTTTTCTTAAACCCCAAAGCATTTTGGTTTCTTACAATTGGCTACTGGAAATCAGCTGCAAGAGGTTCAACCCTTATACTGATTCTTTGAGGGCTATACCATATATATATTTCCACTTATTTCCCTGTTTACTTTTCATTTTTAGTTTTCATCATTATGTTGCCCTGAGAGCTTCCGGTATAGGGAGACTGACGAATTAAAATTATTACTCATTTATTATTATTATTATTATTATTATTATTATTATTGATGATGATGATGATGATGATGCAATACTGAACTATGCCAATCAGAAATTTGTTAAAGTGATTCATGCCCACTTTCAATCAAAATGGGAAATTTCTCTCTTCCCTCTATCCCCGATCAAAGGGGAAAAACATCTTATGATGTGAAGCACCTGAAACATTAGCACATTCAAATATTGCTATATCCTTTAAACACCGGTAACTCTTGCTTCTTAATTAGGAATTCTTACCGTCTCACAGGGGATCTGCTCCTTCTGTGCCTGGGTGGAGGTGGAATGCGTCTTGGAGGGCTTCTTCTCCGAGGAGATGGGCGTCGTCTTGGGCTAGGTCGCCTCCTTGGAGAGTAAGACCTATCAATACAATCCATGAAAAATCAGATACTGCAACAGATACTTCCAGTTTAGAAGCTTTCCCAAATCTCCAGGAGAAGGGCTTTCACAATATTAGTGGAGCAGCCAACACCTGCCTATATGCCATTCCTATACAAAGTGGTGCCATAGATAAGATTCACATGTACAGCAGAATGGGAACCGCTTTCACATGATGATCCCAGACTGATCCATGACTGCACACATGAAGAAAACGAAGGCTGGCACTTGGGGGGGGTGCAATCCCTTTTGGCCCAGAGCCGGATTACCTCCCCGTATCAAGCCGGCAGGCTAAATTATGTTAAAGGGACAGGATCCTGCTGCAAAGAACCACCACTACCCCAGAAGTCATTGGGCGCACTCCCTGCCACTCCCCCTCCATGTACAGAGGGGTACCTTCCCACACCACTTGTGACCCAACTGAGGCATGAGCGGTGCAGGAATGGGCTCAACCATAGCTTGCAAGTCAGATTCCTTCAAGCCCCAGCTGAGTGATGGTGGTGAGGCCAATCCCCTTCTTATCTCTGATCAGAGACTGGGGATAAGGGGATTCCTCTCCCAAGGACAGAGGGCAGTGCCCCGGGATGGTGCCCAATCCTCTGTGGGTCTTGGCTGCCCTCTTCTGTTCTAAGAGTAAAAAAGACATGGTGAGGAGGAATGCTTCAACCATGACTGATGAAGAGAAACAAACATTTTCAAGAGGAAGCTGGGCTTCATATTTTAATTTCCCCCATCAATGCACAAGGAAGACCACATATGCTCAAGTGGGGGGGGGGATTAAATCTTCTAACCTGGATCGTGATCTATGACGCCTTCTGGGTCTTGAATGAGATGGAGAACGAGAGCGTGACTTTGACCTTGACTTAGATCGAGACGGGGACCTCGGACGTGTCTTCTCCTTTTCTTTCTCCCTTTCCTTCTTTGCAATTCTTTCTGGAGATATTTCTTTAGTATCCGGCACGGGTTCAATTTTAGGGACTTTCAAGATATCACTGTTGAAATAAAATGTTACAATTAAAGCAGGGATTACAACATGAGGGAAAGACTTCATACAACAATAAGCAGTACCCAACTATGTCATTCCACTAGCGCAAATGATGTTGTGCTAGCAGAAACAAAGCTCTGAACTATACGCAAGAGGAGAATCCGACTAAAGTTACATTTGCCCATGCACCATTGTGCAAGTAGTTGCACACCACAATCCACTATGCAAGTAAGTGGTTGTGTATCACCCTTACACAACCTATTGTGCAAACGGTTGCACATAAGCTTGTGCAATCCATTCTGCAACCTGGTTGTGCAAGTGAAATGAACAACAGCAAGATTTGGTGGAGCTCCGCTAGTGTTATTTGAGTTTGTGGAATGACATCATTGGATATTGCCCTAAGGCTGTGGTCTGCAAAGCTTGAGAGACTCGCTACGTACAGCTCCATCCTTTATGCAAGTGAAGAATTCACGGCCCAAGCCCTATGACCAATTGTCTATGAACAGATTTCTTCAGGGCATTTGCATACCAATGCTGTCAACTACCGATTAGTAAGCTATAGCTCATGGAAAGCTTCTGCCACCATTCAGTTCAATTTTCAATCTAATGCTTTCATTTTTTTCCCTACTGTCATCTGGCTCTATCTTCAAAACACACTCTAAAAGTGATGAAAACAAGCCAGAACGATACAACACCAATTTTATTAATTTAAGATTACATCTTTCTATGGCTGTGTCTATACCTGCCATTTATCCCAGGGTGGTCATGAGGTCGTCCCTGCACGTACAAATGACGCCCAGCTGATTCCTGGATTCCGGGGGTGAGCACTCAGTTCTCCCGGGATAGCTGGGACTGCTCTTTTTCCCAGTTTTTCCCGCCGTCTCGGAACCATCCTAAGCATTGCGGGCGGTGTAGCTCTCCCTGCCAGGGTCCTTCCTTTTCCCTACAAGTAGCGGGGCTCAGGAAATGGGCACGGAGCTGTGTGGGGGGAGTACATGGGCCTTGAGGGTGAGGGGGAGAGCATTTTTGCCAACTTTGGGATGGCGCTCAGTGTTGTCCAGCGCTGAGTTTATGTGTGTGTGTGTGTGTGTGTTTTAAAAAAAAACACGTACCTTCACGTAGGATCGCGCCTGCGCAATTGCACAAATATATCCTCTTTTAAAAAAACATGGTGCTCTGGAACACCCCTCTTTTCTTCCAGGACAACTCGCTGGCGTGTGACCCCTGAGGGACGATCCCAGAAGTGGGAAACTCCATGATCGTCCCTCCCCACTCCCCAAAGCGCTGCAGGTGTAGATGAGCCCTAAATTATACTCTAAATTTTCCCACAGGCCAAATTTCTTATTTGAGAATCAAAAACGTTAACCGAAGTCTATTGCAATATCCACCAAGTGAATAATATCACTATGTGTCATGAAATAACATTTGTGATGGCGCAAGAATAAAAAGCAAGGGCATACACGCCCACACAAACTCCAACCATGTAACATGTAGATTCAGAATAACATGGTAACAAAGCTAGGGATGAAAAAGCATAACTAATAGGAATACCTAGTAGATGTAGCCTCCTGGATCAATGTTTCTTTTATTTTGACTGAAGGCTCCGGCTCCGGAGTCTCTTCTTTCTTCTCTGGTGCAGGAGTAGCACTACGGCTTTTTGTTGTGTGATGTGGAGATCGAGAATGGCTGTGTTTTCTCTCCTTCCTGACAGGGGATGAGCGCCTTCTAGGGGAAGGAGACCTTGACTTGCGCCTAGGATAAATGTGTATTTTGTTTATTACAGAATTAAAAATATTTTTACTTATCCCCAATCCATCATGCATTTTAATTAAGAATTTTCACCAGATTATTACCCCAGAATTACCCCAAGCACTGACTGGAAAGAAATGCATTCCATATAAAAATAGGTGGAACTAGGCATTTAGATTCCAAATATTAAAGAATTCATTATCCAAGAAAAGTTCAGCAGTAGAGTTGCTCTATCACAGAAGTCAACTGCTTCAACACATTCAATACTCATTAACACATAAGTAACCAATTACCTTCTAGGGCTTCGAGATCGGTCCCTCTTTTCCCTGTTCTCTTTATCTTCTTTGTCTCTCTTATCTTTGTCTTCATCTTGTTTCTTCATAGAAGCCAATTTTTCCTGTTCGATCTGAAACAAACATTAATGTGTTCTTAATTCAGAACCACAGGGTAAGTAAATGCTGACCACATAGAAGGAATTAAATATTACCACTGAGAATTTATCTAGTACTGTAAAGAAAGTGTTCTGAATGCTTCATATAAATTACCTTGCAATCCCTACAACCCCCCTGTATGTAAGGCCACAGTATTATCACCATATTGCACATCAGGGTGCTGAAGTTCGGAGACACTGACTTGCCCAAGGCCACCCGGTAAGCTCATGGCAGAAGATTTGAACTGGGGACTTGGTCATTCATAGTTTGTTTATTTATTTACTGCATTTCTATACCACCCAATAGCTGAAGCTCTCTGGGCAGTACACAATCAATTCTGAACATTTGGGATTAGCAATACTTGGAACTCTTAATACCTTCAGAAGGTTGAACACAGAAATTTGAACTTGTCACATCTCCCAATCTGGCAAGAAGAATTTGGGTGTTGTTGTTTTTTTAACCAGTTATTTACCACACAATTCAAAGAGTTCAAGTGCCTTGGGGGAAAGAACCTCAAATTGGAGCACAAAGTTTGAGAATTATAGGAATCAAGTCCCACAGATTATTCACAGTAGAAGTGAACATTACTCAGCAGATGATTTGACCACCTTTTGGAGGCACACTTTGATTGGTCATGGTATCTTCCTGGACCAGCTCTGGGAGTAGGAGGCACTACGTTACAGTGGTTTTTCTCCTACTTGCAGGGCAGATTCCAGAGTGGTACTGGGGATTCCTGTTCCATCACGTGGCCCTGAGTAATTGGGGCCAGCTCTGGCTGATCTGCCAGTTACGGTCTTTCCTGGACAGGGATAACCTAGCCACAGTAGTCCATGTGCTGGTAACTTCCTGATTAGACTACTGCAATGTACTCTACGTGGGGCTGCCCTTGAAGATGACTTTGAAGTTGCAGCTTGTGCAAAATGCAGCAGTTAAGACTGCTCACCGGAACATCCTATAAAGACCATATAACACCGGTCTTAAAAGAATTGCATTGGCTACCTATACGCTTCTGGTCGGAATTCAAGGTGTTGGCAATGACCTTTAAAGCCCTAAATGGCTTGGGACCTTGGTACTTGAGGAAGAGCCTCTCTCTATATATGCCTGCACAAGATTTGAGATCTGTTGGAGAAGTCCTCCTCTGCATCCCACCAACACAAGACATACATTATGGTGGGACATGGGAGAGGGCTTTCTCTGTGGTGGCACCTTGGTTGTAGAATACCCTTCCCTTGGAGGCCCGACTGGCACCAACACCGGCTTCATTTCGGTGGCAAGTTAAAACATGGCTCTTTATCAAAGCCTTTGAGGGCTAAATTCTCCATGGTCAAACATAGTTTTAATTGTTTGTAATTGTTTTTGTTGCTTTTAATAAAATTCTACTGGTTTTAATTTGTTAAAGATTTAATACGTTTTTTAGCTGTGTATATTATGTTTACATTGTTTTGATTTTATCTGTATGCCACCCTGAGATTCCAGTGATATAGGACGGGATACAAATGTTTTAATAAATAAGCAAATATATAAGTAGGTTAATATTCAATTCACATTTTCCCACATGAATTTTTGTGCCCAATACGGAAGAAAGCTTTTCATCTTTCGGGTAAAGACAATAACTGTCTACTGTATAACTGGTGTCAGTTAATAAGTGAAGGGCTAACAGGACATATTGTCATATTAATAGTAAATTTAGTGTTCAGAGTTAGCCATGGGTTGGTTTGCATGTCACGCTAAGCCGCTGCAGGTTAATTAAACTGCAGGTCTTAACAGTCCTGGTTTTGAATATGTAAGCAGTGGCAGGCAGGCGCTGTGGCTTGTCACATTGTGAGAACCCAGATGCATGGGTTATGCTATGGTAAGCTTACATATTCATAGTGGCATGCAGCACAGCCCACCAGGACTTAAAAAAGCTACAGTGGGCTGATTTGATCATACAAGCCAGGTCGCTGTTCATTTTATTCCCAAAGCCATCTTTTGATCTATTCCCATCTTACAGATGGTAAACTGGAGAATCCAAGTAGTTTACCCAAGGCCATCCTGCAAGATAATATGAGAACTGGGATTTGAACTGTCCTACCTGTCTCTGTTTTATTTCTTCTTTCTTCAGTTCCAGGAAAGCAGATGGAATCCCAGCAATGTTTTCTTGTGCACTTAACAGTAGTGGCCACAGTTCTCCCATGAACTCTCTGGCATTTTTCCCATTCAAGAACCCAGTCAGGTTGATTTGCATCATTTTGGAATCTGGATTCTGCAAAGAGATACGACAGGAAGAAATACAGGTTATTTGAAAACCCAAACCCAAACAAGTCATTTTAATTTTGACTTAATCTTCTACCATGGGGCTAGAGTATGTTATTACTTGTTTTTAAAGGTTGCTCAGTAATACTGTCCTAATAGATTACCAATTTTCTCTTGCCTTATCATTACATTCAAAATGGCCTATTAATCCTTTGTGGATTTCATAAATATTTTTAATCTGTGCAGCCACTACAACCGAGGGCCATGAATTTGGTATAGCAGCATCATAATGGTTGGTTTAAGTTTCTTTGTGCTTAACTTTCTAAGCATTCTTCCCCAATATTCTTTGGTACTGCTGCCTGAATTTTTTTTATATGTAAAAAACTGGGATCCATACAATGGACAGAAGCTGTACATTTAACATTACAGAATCATCATCTACAATATACCTGAAATCCTACTGTGAAAACTTAACAAAAATTTATGCATGCATTTTCTTACGTTCATCAGCAAACTAAACTGAGCCTTCGCTAACTAGGTTGTGGAATGAAAGCTGCCATATTTTTTTCACGACAATTATGTAATGCCCACAAAGGATTAAGAGGTCAAATGTGGACACTTTATAGTACAGATGGACACTTTATTTCTAACATTGTTGGTCAAAGCAACAAGGTCCATATAACAAGCACAGCTCAACAGCACAAAGCAAGTACAGAGTCCAGGTGTCTTCTGTTCTTCTTGGAACTTTGGGGGGGTTTGGAATCGCCAAGTCCCCTGTAGAGAAAGATGTTCCCTTGGCTTGCTTCCGACTCCCTACTGCAACTCAACCACCTTGAGTTTAATGTTATACCATTTATCTAAATTGCAAAAGACGAACAAGCAATAATGAGTACACAACCACAAAAGGAAAAAAATGTTTTAAAAGTTCTAAAGCTTAAATCATGCTTTCTATGATGGGGAACTACAACTGCGCATTTAGTTTTATTACACTAACACATATTAGCAAGCTATTTTCTAGTGTAAACTCTCACTTTATTCATCTGAACCCTTAAACCTGCTTCCCCAGTTGGATTTTATGCAAGTACATAAAAGGTTCCAAATATGGCTGCTTAAACAATACGACCTTACATTGAAAAATACAGCACGAGTTTCTTTTTTCTTTTAACAGCAATACCTTTCTCAGTTGAAATGTCAACTATTCATAAAGATGAGTTCTTTGGAAGAAAGATTGAGCATAAAATAAATTAGCACAAGAGTATTTTGCCAACAGTTCAGAAAAAACACTTCACTGTCTCTTGGGATGCAGTGGCAGACTGTGTAAAATAAAAGACTTGAGTTTATCATGAACTCAATTTCATTTATACTGTTCATGTTATTTGACTGATAACCGATTAGCTGTATTCCAGTGGTGCAATCCAGCTCCATTAACATCAGATGAGTGTCTTGCCACTGATTTCAGTGGGAGGTGGGTTGCACCTATAAGCTTTCATTCTATATCAACCTGAAGCAATTTTACTGTAATTAATATATTAGACCCACCCCAGCTGAACACAGCCATAGTTCTAAACAGAGTAGGTCTCCACTGAACGTCTCTTACCAATTTAGAACTGCACCTCATGCTTTATATTTAATCTGATTTAATTCACAACAATTTCAAGAGCAGTGTAAAGCTTTGCCCAATTGCTTTCTGCTGGATGTTTTGTCTGTCTTTGGTTCGGCCACTTTACACAACTCACCTCCAAACACACACTGCATCATCAAGGGAGTTGGTCAGAGCGACATTGGACACTCACTCTGCTGTGACCTAATAAGGTGATGGTGCTATACTTCAGACGCAAGGAATAACTTCCATTTTGGTTCAGGCCTTTTAAATCATAAATCACATCATCATTAGAAAATTGCTGTCAAAGTAGCTTAACACGTAACAGCAAAATCAACACAGTAAGTCTGATTTTTTTTCCCCTGAGCAGTTTTGCAAACTAGGCACCTTCACTAAAACTGACAGCCTTAACAAATGTTTTACAAAGTGAAATTATTCACAATAAACATCGTAACAAAATTCCTCCTAATTTCATCAACTGTTTTTGATAGAAATTTCAGTTTCCACAGAATTATGCAATACATTTACAAACATGTAACTACAACCACAACAAAATCATTACCTTCACTTCCAACTGGTTGAATATAAATTCAATTACTACATCATCTTCAAATCCAAGGATTTCTGTTACTCTTTTTGTTATCCATGGCTTGATTACTTCTAGGTTTACTTTGCTCATGTCCACCTGCATTATCAGACAAAAATAATAAGAATTAGCATTTGAGGGTTGTTAACGTAAACAGGAAGTGGCTTGGGAATGGCACACATCTCCACCATTCCTGGATTAATTAACCCATGATTTGTTGCCGGATGCCACTATTACATTCAAACAGGCTCAAAGTCTCAAACTAGTGTCAATTACTGTAATCTCCTGCATGCTATAATATACCAACATATACCAGCATAAGCACATAAATAGCTTACATATAATGTAGCATACAATATTTGCTTCCTTGCCACTGGTTTGGAGGCTGAGAGTTTATTATCTCTTTAAAGTATCATTCCAGCACCACCATATGATCTCCAGTGACAGCCAGAGTTACCCTAAGAAACCAAAGTTGAAGACTGAAAGTGAACTGGTTCCTTCCACAGGGAATGTGTATTTAGTAGATTTCTATCAGTTGGGTTTTTCTGGAGTTCTCTGCAATGCATCTGAAGCTTTTGCTGAACTAATACAAAACGACACCAGAACTTATACCCTACCTATTCTACATTAGCATTAAAAATCAACACTTTTGCTACTTTTAGTGCAAGTAGACGACCTAGCCCTTCTTTTTGCTTCTTATGTTAGCTTTAGCCCAGAGTTTATTGCATTCAAAATAGCATCTGCTATATTTAAAAGTTTTTTTTTTAAATCAATTTGAATCGTTAAAAAAACGAATTCAACATACTTTCTTTTCTAGGCATTCTGCAAATTTCAGTTGCTTTAGTAGCTTCTTCTGTTTGTTGCTGAAGCGGTTGTCCTGTTCTGCACTTGTTCCCTAGAAGAAGAAAATACTTTTGTTAATGATTTGTATTTTAAATTTTGTCACCAGTAAACTAACCTTTTCTTCTCAATACTAACTTACAAGCTGGTTCTTAATTAATGAACATCCCAAAACACTTTTGACAAACAGCGTCAACAAGTCACCTATATGCTAAAAGCACCCTAAGAAAAAAATTGAAATATACTACATAGCTTCCAGTTTCCAATTAATATAGGCAAAGTGGTAAAAAAAGCAACCCTTAAATATGGCTTATTACATCTTGATATCACGACTACCTTTTGAATTACCTTAAACGTCAAATAGCATTTAACAGTGAAACAGCAAGCCACTTTGAGTGCTATTTTTGGAGGAAAGGTGGGGTATTAATTTAATTAATAAATAAAGACATAAGAACCCCAAGCTTTATATTAATTCTTCTGAAGCTGTTTAAAATTAGAAGATGGAAGCAAAAAGCTTACATTATTATTTCTTTATCTTATTTATGTCCCACCGTTCTGACAAAATTGACACTAATAAACCCTAATAAAATACAGGCTAAAAACAAAATAATAACTGGGCGGGGGAGAAACTGCCATGCTCTCAACAACAGCAACTATTAAATTCAGTAATCTGTTAATGAATAAATTACAAAACACTCCAGTAAGGCAAATCCCATTGTCACTGAGCACCTTACAATTTGCAGACCACAGACACTAACAATACCTGCATGTATGAGTGTTCTTAAATTTAAACATGCCAGAAGTTAGATTCTTAACTTGAGGCATCTTAACATGACTTAATATGATCCAACAATTTACCTTTTCAGCTATACTACAACTTTAAACCTTACACTAGTATGTATGCTGCTAACATTTTTGCTTCAAAACAGTGATTTAGTCAAACCTTTCCTTAGGTTCAAAGAATATGTCTTCAAGCGAAATGACATTATTTCATCATATTTTCAACAAAAGAAGTTGAAAGGGGCTTGTAATATTTTAAATAAACAATTAGTCCAATTTAAGAGGTCACTTTTTTATGGTTTCCCATATCGTTGTGAGAGGATTAATGAGTATCAGAATAGTAACGTTCAGTCAAACTTCTATTATCTCCCCCCCCCCACTTCAACCCTATCCCAGGCCAACCTGCTTTTTGTAACATCTTGCTTGATGAAGAGATCTGCATATCTCAAAAGCTTGTACGTTTTCTGTGATCTTTGAGTTGGTCTAATAACAGTATCACACCGTATGTTAGAGAAGAGGGACTTACTGAAGCTACTCAATCACAACATGTATCTACTCTGTTATATAATTAGGAATATTTAATCGGTAGGTTTTAATTTTTTTATACATTTATGAGTTGCCTTTCAGACGAGATAGGAACCAAAAGTGACTTACAATTAAAACTTTAAAAATGTTTCAAAACTTTTAAAGCCCATTTTTAAAAACTTTAAAATATCATATACAGCAGAATTAAGAGCAGGAGAAAATGTTAAAAGACAAAGTGCCTTACAAAGGAAACCAGCAGGCAAGGTTTCCGCTATATCTGGACTGATGAGGGAACATTTCACAAAATAAATGCATTCCAAATATGCCCTCCTAGGGTAGTATTGGCCCTACAATGTCCAAGAAGTGGCTGAATAAGATAGCAAGCAGTCATTTTACTCAGGGGGACAGAAGCTCATTCTCTATTCTGGAGTGTCTGGAATCTGAGCAATTTACACAGGCACGCCTTTTTTTCAGAATGCACCCTATGAAATGATACCATACACCTTCATGATACAATTATTAAGGGGCAAAGTTGTATGGGGGCAGTGTAACAGTCCTGTGTTTACATTCACAGCAAAGATCCTTTACATACACATGCACTATTCTCAAGGTAAAGATTCTGGCTAGCTGGCAACAGCAGGCCTCTTAATATATACAATATATACAAGACTCTTGTATTTGATTCCTGCTTCTTCCTGAAACCTTGTTTCTGTTCTGAGATGTCAGGAGATAAGCAAACAGCCAATAGAAGAAGCTATTTCTTACAACTTACTTGGAAGGGAAAAGGATACAAGTTCTTTGGACATAGTTGTAGGGCAGAAGGTGCCTAGTCCCAAATGTGTGTATTTGCAACAGGCTAGTAAGTTACCCTACCTCCTACCATTACTATCAGATGACCCAGGTTGCACTAAAATAGGCACACTGCAACTCACACAACATCAAGAACATTGTTGTGTAATATTTGATCATGGCCAAATAATCAGTGGTCAACTGAAATGTTAGTTGACAGTATTTGACCAGCTTGGCATCCCAATCTGTCATTACAGTCTCAAAAGGTAGAACAAAATAGTTTACTACTACAGATCAAAATATATTGCTCTAACACTACCTAAAGCCAGCATAGCTGACTTTTTGGACAAGAATTCCAAAAATCAAGTCCAAACTATTATTGCTGTTATAACGCAATGCACTTTGGGTCATTTTTACTTCTACTGTGAGCTGGGAAAGCAAGCAACAGTGAAAGTTTGACACCATACTAGAGTCACTGCCACATACTCATGCAGGCTGTACCACAAGTTGGTTACGCTAGTGTGTTGACACTTTGTCCAGGAACCTTCATTAATGGATTGCAAACATTTATATATCATCCATCATATACAATTTCAGGGTGAATACAGGGATTGCGCAGAAAATTACTGGGATTTCCCCATGGGAAAATCAGTCACTGGTGACAACCCCCTGTAGGGTGGACCACTCTTCTAGGGCTCCGTTGCAGACAAGCAGACATTGAAAGAGTTCCAGAGATCTCTTCCGGCAGGCCTACCCAGTTGAACTTTAATATGTTTTAAATAATGTATTATTTTTATTTGTTTAAATGTTTTATCTATTTTATGGTCTTTGTATTTATATTTATTGTTGTTCCCCGCCTCGATCCACAGGGAGAGGCAGGTTAGAAATAAATATAATATTCTTATTATTTAAGAACATATTTTGGGGGCATCTCTAGGGTTTCAGGCAGCTCTACCTGGAGATGCCTGGGACTGAACCTGGAACCTTCTGAATGCCAAGCACGTGCTCTGCCCACTTGAGGCACCGCCCCTCCCCAACCCTTTCGGTTTTCATGTCAGCGTAGATGTCTCCCCGCCGCGCCATTCATACGTGCACGGTCTCCTCTCCCCCCCGCCACCTCATTCATGCATCGGATGAAACGGGCTCTAGTCCACGAAAGCGCCTGCCGCGCACAATAAACGTGCTTCGTTCTTTGCAAGTTCGCCGCGTCGGCTTTCATGGATGTGAACCACCACCACCACCACTAATTTCTTAAGATTAATGCAGCCCGGCCTGGGTTAGAGCGAGCGAGCGAGACTGACTAACTGAGGCAAGAGGTTAGGCCCAAGCGGCCTCGCTTCCTACTTCCTGTCGGCGGAGGCTTCGCAGCCGAAGACACGAAACGACTTAAACGCGGGAGGAGGAGAACAAGGGGTGAAGAGAATGGAAGAAAGCGCAGAAGAGACGAGGTGGGGGAGGGGCTGAGACTGAGGGAAGGAAGGAGAGGAAGAAAAACCCTCCGCTCCATCAGCCCCCCCCCCCTCGCCGGTTTCTACCGCGCGCTGGAAGGCAACAGCCGCCGCCATTTTCTTCGCCTCGGCTCCTCACAGGGTGGGGGGGCGGCAGTGAGAGGAAGGGAAGCCGTGAAAGGACCGTCGCGTATGGCGTGAGGCGAAACGGCTCCTCCAGCCGCCCCAAGCGCCTTCTCCTCGGCCGCCGCCGCCCCGCCAGGCCCCGCTTTTTCCAGCCCCCCCCCTCAGCACTTACGCGGAAGAAGCCCGCGTCCATCTTGACTCCTCCTGCCTGGCCGCAGAGAGCGCTGCTCCGCGTCCCGACATGCACCGCGCGCCTTAATGCGCGAGAGCCCGCCCCTCGCGGGAGCTGGGTGAATCCTCGACGTCTCTTCGCGCGGGAATGGTAGGAGCGCGAGCCTGGGCGGGTGGGCCGTGACGCAATGGAAAGCGGACGGACTCGGAGGGCGGGGCGAGGGAAGAAAGAAGGACGGGCCAGCCAACGAGCAGCTGGCGTTCTGCGCGGTGTAACCAATCGTGGGGAAGCCGGAGTTCTCCACGGAACGGCGGCGGCGTCCTTGCGTCACCACTCATGGTAGGTTCGGGTCGTGTGCAAAAAGCCACACTTGCCAGGCTCGCTTATAGGGGAGGCGAACGTGCCTTGGCTCCCTAATTGAACTTAATGGGGCTTTATTACATTTTTATGCTGCTCAATAGCCGGAGTTCTTTGGGCGGGTTACAGCAGTTTAAACCATAAGATACATGATAAAATAGAATATAAACGTTTTAAATGTCAGTATAACATAAAAAATAAAGACCAAAATAAAGCCTAGCAGCAGTGCAAAGATTTAAAATGCACGAAGCCTGCAGTCCTATCCAAGCATCCTAACAGATTTTAAAAGGACAGGATAGGACTGCGCAGCTATGCACAGCTTTAGTTCAATGGGACTTCCCTCAAGTTAAAACCACGAATGGTTTTGTTATGTTTCAAGGGGAACATTGATTGGGGCAGAATAAGTTTTGGTCTTGAGAACACTTCATCTGCAAGAGGTTATGTGTCAGCTGATATGTTACTGCTCAGAAGGTGAGTTTTATTGAGTTCAATGGGGCTTATTTTCAGATAAGCATGCATAGGAATGCAGCCTGATGTGCTTTTCCAAGTAAAGACGCATGGCCTACTGCAGCAGGAAACAAGAACAACCCTATGCATGTTAATTGGAAGCAAGACCCACTGAGTTCAGTGGGGCTTGGTTTACAAGTAAATATGCATAGACGTTAAGAAGTGAGAGCCAGGTTGTTAGGGTGGCCACTAATAAATTGCCAAACAAGAGGACATGCATTACTCAAAAAAGAGGACAGCAGTTTGCATATATTTGTATATGCTAAGTTATATGTTTAGACGCACATTTGGAAATAATTATTACAGTTTAAATAGAAATATAGTCCATCTAACCATGGTGCAAAAGACTACACTCAGGTGAGATGTGTGCCTGCCGGTTCAGTCTGCTGTGCAGGTGCTACCTGACGATGGGCAGGTCAACTTTACTGTCTGTCTCGCAGCACCATACTGCTAAGGCAGTAAACTTAACATAAGAAGAGCCATGTTGGATCAGACCAAGGGTTCATCTAGTTCCAGTGCTCTGTTCACACAGTGCAACAGCATCCTCCCAGCCATGTTCCCCAGTGACTGGTGTCTATAGGCTTTCTGCTTCTGATACTGGAGATGGACAGTTGTGTCGAAAAGAAAATTTCACTAGATGCAGTTTTCCTCACTCTACATGACAATAACTAGGGAGACTTTGACATTCAGATTTAGCAGATGTTTATGTCCAGTGAGCACAAGGCAGCTTGAGGTATGAATAAAAAAATGTAGCAGTGTGGATAGATTTGTAAACTGACACCAGGGGGAGCTGAATAGCTGCATGTATGCTTAACTAGAAAACTAGGTATCCATAAAACAGGTGTATGCATGCACACACAATGTGGTATATTGATGCTTTTGCAAAGGAGATTCTATTGACCATTTAAATTGTGATGATCCTCTATATGGTACTTCTCGGCCTTTTGGCTAAGATCAAGTGTAGTATCTATATGGTACTTGAAAGCTGTGTGTGAGAGAGATTACACATTTCTCTTTTTAGAGTCTGACATTGCACATGATGGCCCTTCTATGCCTGAACGCAGTAGCTACATAATTGTGAAGCCATTATTGCTAGGTGGTGATGGCTAATTTATTATACAGCAGACCATCACTGAAAGGGCATGTTTGTGCGCCAACATGCATTTCCTCTCCCAGAGTATCTTCCATCTCTATTCTGGAAAACAGGGCTGCAGCTGCTGAGAATAAACAACTGGCTGTCCTTAGGGTGGTGGTGGTGGTGGAACAGCCCTGATATCTCATGGATGGCCAGGCCATATGATTAATTTGGCATCTCACTGCAGTTAAGACCTTTCCAGTGAATGGCGTACCTGTGCTCGGGTGATATGGCCCAAAGAATGAGATTCTTGAAGGATCTCCCTCTAAAGGAGTAAGATAGCAATACAGCAACATTTAGATGAAATACATAAACTTTCTGCCTGTTTTTCTTATAGGTGAAACGTTCCCAGTCCGTTTCGAGCTCAGTTCAAAGTGCTGGTCTTAATCTTCATGGCTGCTTGTTTCCGTATGTCCCAATCCATACACTAAGGACACAATCCTATGCTTGATTAGACAGATCTACACAAAACAGGATACGACACTTTGAAAACGGTTTGAAAACTGGATATGGAGTGTGTCCTGGGCCCCAACAGTTGTCACTACTGTTATAAACCATTTTAAAGCAGTAGTGTAGCTCCCGCCAGAAAAAAAAGTCCTATAATTTTCAGCATGCCCTAGCTAGCTTTGCTGGCTAGAGCATGCTTGGAATTGTAGGACTTTTTTTTCTGTCTAAACATGCATAGGATTATGCTCCAAGATCTTCAAAACAGGTGCCCCAACTTCTGAAACACGGCAGGTGGCTCCCAGAGAACAGGCCTTCTCAGTCGTGGCCCCTTTAGGATGCCCTCCCCAGGAGCCCACTCTGATACTATTTCAGCATCAGAAAAATACCTTCATTAAAATTTTCCCTGGCTTCTTAATTGTCTGATTTGGGCTGCAATCTTTATACGCACTTGCCTGGGAGTAAAATGCATTGAACTCAATGGGACTTCTGAGTAGACATGCATAGGCTTGCACAGTTAATCTCTTTTCTCTTGGCTGATGGCTTCACTCTGCTCTTTTAGATTGTGCTGTTTTTAGGCTGCAATCCCTGAGATGCTTTGGATCCCCCCGGTTGCAGGCTGGGCAGAGATGTGACCTCGGAGGGGTATGTCTTGACCTCACAACCCTCTTCCATCTGCCATGTCAATTCCTTCAGTGCTTGCCTCTTCAATGTTGGTGCTCTGATGTTGGTAGAGGCAAAAAGAGGGGCATTTTGTGGGTACATAGGGAGAGATTGGGGGAATGTCTGGATTCACAACCTCCTCCCCCCACTGACATGTCCCCAGAATTGGGGAGAATTCTGGGGACCCCTTGGCATACCTAATTTCCCTCCCATTGAAACCAATGTGAGGTAACTTATAAAAATAAAGGGGGGGGGGAAGCCAGTGTAGTATTAAGAGTGTTGGACTGGGACTCAGGAGATCCAAGTTCTAGTCCCACTGGATGACTTTGGGCCAGTCAATGACTCTCAGCCTACCCTACCTCACAGGGTTGCTGTGATGAGCATAAAATGAACAGTTAAAGTATGGAATGTACTACCACAAGACGTAGTGATGCCCACCAATTTGGATGGCTTTAAAAGGGGGTCGGATAAATTCCTGGAGAAGGCTATCAATGGCTACTAGTCCTGATGGCTAGGTGCTACCTCCAGTATCCGAGGCAGTAAACCTATAAGCACCAGTTGCTGGGGAACATGGGCGGGAGGATGCTGTTGCGCCTGTGGCCTGCTTGTGGGTTCCCAGCAGACAGCTGGTTGGCCACTGTGTGAACAGAGTCCTAGACTAGATGGACCCTCGATATGATCCATCCAGCATGGCACTTCTTATGTTCTTAAAGTACTGAAAAGGGGACCCGCTGTTATGGTTCCAACGCTTTTATTGCATTTTGAGGTTCTCCACAAGCCCCCCCTGGGGATCTGCTTGAAGGGCAAGGTAGAAATCTCTCTAGACAAACACATTCTGAGTGAAAACGTTGACTACACCTTGCCTGAAATTTAGTAGGGCCGCTGGGGGGACGTGGAGGAGGTATTATCCCTTTATACTTGGGAATCAGGAGCCTAGGATACAATAGTTCATGAAACAACAACACAAGGAACAATGCCGCTACTGTGCAACTGTAATCCGTGGGCCTGGTGACATTTTGGGGTTGGATGTTTGCGCTCCCACTCCTGCAATACCAAACTTGTGTAGTTCCTGCCAACGTATGCCCCACCCTCGGTCTGCATGCAAACAAGGATTTGTCATGAGCAGGGTTTTTTTATTATTATTATCCAGCAATAGGCATGGATGAGAACTGCGGTGGAACTTGCCTTTCAGAGCCATCAGCTGGTCTGTGCACATTCCACTCTTCCATACCACGCTGAGCAGGACCCAGAGCTGAGTGTGGCCTTTGGCTTCCTGCCCGCACATCCAAAACACAAATGTAAACGCTGGTTTACCCAGCATAGCTCCTCAGTCCAGGGGAGAAACTGTTCCATGCCGTATTCTTCTTGCGGAGCTCTTCTCGTTCTGGAAATCTCACTTCAACACATTGCGGGGAATCGAGTAAAAAGGATACAGAGCGTCATCCCACGGCGGAAAACCGTGTTTCCTTGCAGTCGCTTCTCCGCCCCCCGCTTTTGTCCCTCATTACTTCCTCTTTCTTCCCAGAGGGGAAAGAGGAAGTAAACAAAGACCACATGGCCCATTCAGGGGCTGTTTTTATTGTGCCGCATTTCCTGCACACAGCAGGAGATCGCAGCACATTCCGTTTCTTAAAAAAAAAAGTGGGATTAAAAGGAGCCTATTTTCCGACGGAAAAAAGAGCAGAAGGAGCGGGAGGCGGACATTGTGGTCTAAAGGACGCGCGCGCATCCATAAGTGGGCAGTAGCAACCGTGCGATAAAACGCTCGTCCGATGAACCTCATAGTATGAAATTGTGGCAGTGCCCGCGGCATTTTCTCAAATAGCCAACTCTGCCCCTGGGCCCAAAACAATTGCCTGCCCCTGCACTATCGTATTATGAAAGCTTTCTCAAAAATAAATCTTTTCAATGTTTTGAAAATATATTTTGCAAGTTTTAAGTCTCTCCCCTAAAGAGCAGTCCAGTCAAGTGTCATTGGAAACTTGTGTAAGAAAACACAGGACGCCCAAGTTGATTGTCTTTTGGGTTTTGTGGAGTGTTCACTGCTCATTTTGGCAATTGCTCTAAAACCCAAATGTAATCAGAATGAAGGATGTAGATTGAATCACCCTATGTAAGCACCCAAATTGTTATTGATTATAAGTATGGGATTTGGGGTTTTATTTGGAAGGGCCAGAGCTTAGTGGCTGAGCACCTTCCTTTGCATGCAAGAAGGGCCCTGATCCAGTCCCGTTAAAAATCCTTTGGTAAAAGAAAGGAAGCTCTACCAAGGATCCTAGAGAGCCACTGCCAAACTATTAGCATTTATAATTTAAATGCCTAAAATATAGAAAGCACTGTACACAAATTAAAAGCAACAGTTCCTGCACACAGGGTTGCAATCTAAAAGACACAACATAAAAAGAAACAGGGAGGGGGAGGGAAGAGGGAAAAAACCAGCCAATTCTTGAAGCTACAAAATTATACTGACCCCTTTGGAACTGAGACACTTTGGGGTATGGGAGCCAAACACCAGCTGGTCTCTCAGCCAAGGCAATGGAATGGGCCCTACTTTTCACCTCTCGTTCCGCTGCAGTCAGGTGGAGCGAAAAGAGTTGAGCTGGATCAACTGACATGTTTTTGCCACAAAACCTGAACTATAAAGGATGCGGGAGAAGCAGTTATTTCATGTCCCTCCATGCTGTTTTTGAATCTCCCCTGCTACTTGGTAGTTTGGTTGCTCTTCTGGCCAGTTTCATATAAACTATTTATTACCCAGTTTCATCTTTTTTACTGAGACTTTTTTTTAAAAAGGTGTGTGGGTGTGTTTTGCAGAAGATGGATATAGCATGCTCTTGCTGAAGCAGGTGACAAAACTCATTATTTATGGTCACTTATTTTTAAAAAATCTATTTTATTTAAGTTACAGAAAATCAGCACCGTACACAAAACCCACCTGGTTCCATAATGTCCCTGGTGCTCTTTGCTGTTTTGCAATTTAAAAATATTATTTCCCCATTCCATTCCTTTATTTTAAAAAAGAAAAGAAAAACAAAGACTCAAGAATGAAGTCCAAATAAATTCAGTTACTTCCATATCAAGATTCCACAGCCAGACTGCCAACTAAAGAAGTACTGTGATGCAAGGGAACACGTCAAGGTTCAGCCACACGGATGATAAAATATACTTGGGGCACAATCCTGTGCATGTTTAGACAGAAAAAAATCCTACGACTCTCAGCATTCTGTTGACCCTCACAAAAGAGGAACGAACCCCATGGGGTTTCCATTTTAGACTCAGTCCACTCGTTTTTTCTTCTGCTTGTTTTAAATTCTGGCTAGGAATTCACAATCGGGACCACTTTCTACGTTCAGCAAGATCAAGTGGTGAAAGCAATTGCTGGACTGTAAGAGGCCAAAGGTTTGAATGCTCTCCATATGGGGTGGGTGGGTGGGAGAGACAAACAAACCACGACTCCCTGCACACAGAAAACTAGCATCTCAAGGTGAAGGATTCCGCCTAACTTCTCCCTGACATGCAACCTGAAGTGGTACAGTCCAGGAAATGCTTTACCACTTTTATTCCACGGAATAGATCCGCTTGCCTTCAGTTGATGCAGGAAAGGCTTTGAGACCTGGCGTACCGTTGGGCGCTCATTCTCAGCAAGGAGAAAGGCGCAGGGCAGTGTCAAAACATCCCAAGCAATTATAGCTGCTTTTGGAAAGGAGACGTTTCTCGCTTGTTCCGGCAGCCACCGCTCTCCTTAGACTAGGCAAAAGCGGCAGCCGCTAACCGAGCAAATGAGGGAGATATTCATTTCTTTGAAAAGATGTCTGTGGTGGAGTTTGGGAGCGAGACGGTAATGGGACCTAATACTTTCTGAGAGTATAGGGCAGGGGTATCGAACCTCTTTCAGCTAAGGGTTGACTTCAATTTCGGAGAAGCTATCGGAGGCCATTGCTCTGGGGGTGGGCGGAGCTGAAGGCAAAAGGGGTGGGGCTAACGTATCAAAAATACTAGCCTATTTTATCTTAAAGCTCTTAGTGCCAGTAACGAAGCCGTAGGGGAGGCATTTCAATCTTTCAGACTGGAGGGGAAAACTGCACAAAAGCTAGGAAACCACCAAACGAGTGGTGGGAAAGGGGCGTGGCCATTTGGGCAATCTCAGAGGGCCGGATTTGGCCCGCAGGCCTGAGGTTAGACACCCCTGGTATAAGGCAAGGTGACGATGATAATAAATTGACTGCTGCAAACATAGGTGAAAGGGAAGCCCCTTCGTCATTTCAGAATCCCAAACTAGGAGAGAACTACTCACATCTGGAGACTGATGGAGTGTGTGAGGCGAGCTTAGGTTGAAGGAGCAGAAAACTTTTGATCCAAGGGGTAGCTTTACCCGTTAGGTTCCCCTTCATATCCACAGCTGCAGAGACAAAACTCACATTTTCATCACCAGGCGCCAGTGTGGCATGACCCCAGTTGTACCAAGTTGCTCAGTCTTTTCCCTTCTAAAAGAAAAAGAATATGGATAGCCGGCCACAGGAAGTGGCCACTGGTAACAACTCCATTTCCAGTCCTGTCTTCCTCTGCGTTGACTATTCCATTAGAGTCAGCAGGCCCGTGTTTTGCTCTTGTTTGCAATTCTCCAAGGAGCTTGTACGTCACGGTCTTCTTTGTGGCATGTGGATGTCCACAGGGACGAATGTCACCGTTGCGTTACGGCCCGCGCCGCTGCTGTTCTGTCCCAACGTGGAGGGGATCGTGGCTTTCGCATTCTTAGGTTCCAGCTCTCGCTGTGCCCTCATGCGTCTACCAAAAGCAAAGCAAACGTGGCAGTTGGTAAACATGACAGGAGAAACAGCTGGGATTGTTTAGCTTAGAGAAAAGGTGCGCAAAATAACGTATGGTGTGCAGAAAGTGGATTGGGAGGCATTTTTCTCCCTCTCCCATGATCCTAGAACCCAATGGGGTCAACCCATGAAGCTGATTGGTGGAAGATTCAGGACAGATAAAGGGAATGACTTCTTCACACAGTGCAGAGTTGTCTATGGAATTTGCTACCACATGATGTTAGTGACGACCAGCAATTTGAATGGCTTTAAAAGGGAACTAGAAAAATTCAAGGAGGAGAAGGCTCTCAATGGCTACTAGTCCTGATGGCTCTATGCTGCCTCCAGTATCAGAGGCAGTAAGTGTATGTACACTACTTGCTGGGGAACATGGGTGGGAAGGTGCTGTTGCACTCATATCCTGATTGTGGATTTCCTGTGGGCATTTGGTTGGCCCCTGTGTGAACCAAATGCTAGACTAGATGGACCCACGGCTGTTCTTATGTAATTCTGTCACAGGGTTCACAAGTCGTTAATACTCTTGTCTTGGCGGGATCTCCACTTCTCTTGCCCCTGAATTGGGTTCCAGGATAGGCAGAAAACCTGATAGATCCTCTGGCCTCTTACAAACAATGTTAATCTGGTACTAAAAGGGTTAAATAAATTTACATGCTATGTGATTTGCAGCTTCTCAGGTTAAACTGTACCACTTGAACCTGCCACCTGCATCCTGAAGTGGTACAGTCCAGCACATAGGCCTGTTTGTAACATGATTTCACAACTGTGACTGTGGCTCCAGGAATGCCAAGGTCACAAGGGAGGATTTAATAACAGCTGCTTCTCATGCCACTGTCGAGCCATAGCTTAGTGGTAGAATGCAGGTGTTGCATGCCAAAGGTTCCAGGTCCAATCCCAGACAGCTCCAGGTAGCAAAGCTGAGCTAGGTGGACCAATAGTCTGACAGCTTCCTATGTTCCTCAAGTGGGAGGTCCCTGGTGTGGGATGTAAATTCATTGTTGTTCCTTCCCATGCTATCTTGGCTTACTGGATAGGTGTAGGAAGCAGCCATGCTGTAACAGCCCCCATGCCAACTGAGGTAATGGAAAGGTGCAAAACCTGCAGCCCTCCAAGGCCCTTAACTATGACCCCTCAAGGCTACCCACCACTGCCAAATTCCCACCACTACCATTACTTTCCCCACCATCTGTATAATCTACTCCCGCTCCCTGTTCTGTCTCTGCTGTGATGAGGGCTTAGCATTGTTTAGGTGTTCGTGACGTATGAGTTGTAGGGTTAATCTATGGACTGGGTGTTGTTGTTTTTTTAGCAAGGTCCGGATTCAGGAACAGGAATAGATAAACACAGTGGAAAACTCTGAGTAATGCTGGGTCTGGAGACCAAACAGGCTCATCTGTATATTGCTCCAACAAGGAGCAGAGCGAGACTGAGGCTTAAATAAGAGCATAGCTGAATTTAGGCTGGTTGGCCCCACCTCCATACTGACTGCGCCTTGGACTCTTAAAGGAGCCTGGCCTACTTAAGCAATCTCATAGGGGCATAGGAAGCTGCCTTCTATTGAGTCTGGTCATTGGTTCATCTAGCCCAGTATTGTTGACACTGACTGGCAGTGACTTTTCAGTGTTTCAGGCAGGACTTCTCCCAGACCTACCTGGAGATGCTGGGGATCGAACCTGGGCCCTTCAACATGTAAAGCAAGTGCTCTGCCACTGGGCTCCAGCTCTCCCTCAGCTCAGGCTGCAATGAGGTGGAAGGGGCTGTGTTATGCTGGTGTCCTCATGGCCCGAGTCCTCAGTATCTGAGGACAATAAAACATCCTCTGGATGCAGGGGAGACAACTCTAGGGGTCTTTCTGGGGAATTGGATCCTAGGGAAGCCTCTTCCTGTAACGATAAGGAATCGCCTGAGGATGAGAGTTTGGTGTCCTGGCTCATGACACCCCTAAAGACCCTCAAACAGATAATTTTTTTGTCACCACTGCTAGAAGTGAGGAAAGAGCTATCTGTATCAGGATCCCCAGGATCTCTCTCTCTCTCTCTGGGTGGGTGGGTGGTTGTAGGACCCCTGTCCCGGTATCATTTTTTATTATTTATGTATTACTGAAGGCAATTTACCCAAAATTCAGCAGACAAAACAGCAATCAAATAAAAAGGCAGTAAAACGCACAAAAAACAACCATAAATACCATATGTGGCCCTCGGGGTCAGAAAAGCTGTGTGCCCCAGAAGTAATGCAAGCGTGGGCCGATGAATATGTATCCTACAAGGCATGTCTTTTGTCTCCACCCAGTTGTCTATTTATTGGTTCTCTTGGGCATGTCACCCTACAGGGGTCTCTCCCCAAGCGAAAACATGCAGCTCCGGACCACAGAGCTACACCGTGAATGTGAAAACGCAGCACAGTGGCCCGGTTTCCGAGAGATCATGCGGAAACGCCCACCGAATACAAACAGGGCTGTACACAATCTGCTTGTTGTTCTCCTAAAAAACTAAAGGGACTTGAGCACAAAGCCATGTCCCTGACTCACCTATTATACATTTTCAGCAAGAGCAGAACTGCCGTGAATATAATGATTACGCCGACTACAACAGCCGCCACAATTGCTCCAGAACCTAATGTGAAGACGGGAAGAAAGCAAGATACAGCAATGCTGAAGGGAATATGTTTCATGCACCCCAGGTTTTAAAAAGCTTTTTGATACCCAGCATGCAGTAATCCTGGGGTCCGGGATCAAAAGAGCTACCTTAGGTACAGCTGAAAGCTTGGGGTGCAGGTATCAAGTATTCTTTGTTTGTTTATTGGTTTAAAATACTTCTATTATCTTTGACTTTTTTGTTTTTTTTCAAATGTGTTGAATAAGAGTGTTCTCCATTGTTGCCCGCTGCTGCACCATCAATGTCTTTTGGAACAGCCCTCAGTTTCAAAAGCAGCTTGCCATGGGGCACAAGGGACGACTGCTAGAGAAATGCAAAGCCAGTGCCCCCTCAGGTACATGGACCGGTTCTTTGGATCTCTGCCAGAGACTCTTGACATTCACATAAAAACAGCTTTGAAGGCTTTAGTACGGATGTGGCACGGAACCTCACGACCGGAAAGGATACTTTCTTTATTTATGTATCACACTGACTGATATCTCCCACCTCTCGGAACAGAAATCCTTCCACGGTGGCTTATGTGTAAGATAAATTTACCTGAATAAAATCACTATAAGCAGTATTTAAAACAACCACAGCAATAACTCAGAAGGATCCATCCTACAGGGCAGTTGATGGCAGAAGCCCTGTGGGGGAAAGAACGGACAGACCAGAATAAATTGGTTCATTTTTACGGCGCCCACAAGGCCATTTGTTGCTTCTGCTGCAATAGGGGTAACATGGCTACTCTCTGGAAATTGGTACCTGTGAGAATTTGTCCCAAGAGGCATGGAGGGAGGCCATGGCCTTGCTGGATGAGTCCAAACTAGGGCAGGTTTGAGCGAAACTCAGCACAGTGGGATCTTTGTTTTTTACTAGCATCCTGAGATCCACTAACTGGAGCCAAGCGGGGCAAAATGGCTCCTCATGGATGGAGCCTGCTGTACTCAGTGAGCTGTACACTGGGGTGACCCTCATGTGAGTTACTAGAGATCAGGGATGCGAACAGCCTAACTTAGGGTGGGAATCCCGTTTCATTGCTGCTATTGTTACACGGTTAGGTGTGTGAAACCATTGCCAGCTACTCTAAGTTAATCAAAACTGTACCAGGAGATCCTGATCAACCATCTGACCCCCACTTCTACCCACTTCCTCTCCTTGCTTCTGAGATCCCTTTCCAAGAGCAATCGGACATAGAAGATGCCTCTGGAAGCTCACAAGCAGAGGCAGTGAGGGCTGTTGCCCGCACAGGCCCTTGTCTCCTCCGCAGCACCAGTCGCATGGTTCGCATGGCGGAATGGCAAAATGGAATTCCTGCGACCGATCTCACGATACTCATTCCAAAACATACAGATACGAAGACCCGCCAAATGTCAGCATCTTACTCTGATAAAGAATTTGTTCTTGAGACTTTGCGGTCACGTTTGTCGAAGGCAGGGGGTTCTCGGCCGTTGGTGCAACTGTCGTCATCTTGGTTCCAGCTAGGCAGAGCAAAAGCAGAAAGAAGCCGTTAGAAAAACGGAAACAGAGGCAGCGATATAATCCGCTGGGCCAGTGTCTGTTTGCAGGGGTGCTGAACTGCTTTCAGCCCGAAGGCCCCATTGCATTTTAGAGAAGCTTTCAAGGGCTGCATTCCAGCGATCGGCAGGACAGGAGGCAAAGGGGGTGGAGCCAAAGGCAGAAGATGCGGGACCCAAATACCAGCCTGATCTACCTTAAAGCTCTTGGTGCCAATGGCTAAGCTTCAGGAGAGGCATTTCATCTTTTAGAATGGGGGGAAAACTGCACAAAACCCGGGAAATCACCAAACAATCAGTGCTTGGGGGGAGGGGGTGTAGTCCTTGGGGAACCTGAGGTCTGCCACCCTGGTTTATTGCTAGTGGAGTGTGCAAACTTTCTGACTGGGTTTGGATGACACGATAACCAACGGTGGGTTAAATAGTCAACAGTGGGTTGTTGCATCGTCTGGCAGGATTCCTTCACACCGCAGTTGGTTATTCAGCCAAAATAACCAATACTGTGCAGAGTTGATTATTTGAACAACTGTTGGTTATCGTATCATATGTCGGGCAGAGTCGACATTTTCATCACACACAAATAGTTATTTTCAACAACTACAGAGTCCCCTGGTAAGACTGACCAAAGCCGCTCTAGTCTAGCCAACAGAACTCACAATGGCTAATAGGATACCAGCAGGAGGACTGAGGGGGATGGGGAGAGAGGGTAGGGGATGTGTTAATCAAAGACACTGTTGACTAATAGTCAACTCGACACTGGCCTTAAACCACACCACAGTTGATTATAATCATGTCACGTGGGAAGTATCCCCTCAATAATCAACCGTGGAGTTGACTATTAACCCATCATTGACTATTGTGTTGTCTGAACGCAGCCACTGGTTACGCAGATGTCTTTGGTCTGCGTAACCAGTGATGGTTTAGAAAGCAACTAAAACCATGAGATGCTGCGCTAAGTGATGCAGTCGCTTATACCATCTTGTTTTGACGCAGGTGTAAATCAGACCCATGAAACTGATCCATCCTGAACCAGCATGGCGTAGTGGTTAGAAGGTTGAACTGGTATCGGTGGGGGGGGGGGGGACTCAAGTTCAATTCCCTGCTTAGCTAAGGAGCATGCTGGATGACCTTGGGTCAATCATTCTCTCTGCCTAATCTACCTCACAGGGTTATTGTGAAGCTAAATTCCAGGGTTTGCGGAGGAAGAGCGCGTATGCTACCTGGAGTTCCTTGCAGGAGAGCAATGTAATAAACAAATAAAATCTGGGGAGACATTTGGTCAATTTCACTTCTGCAGGAAGTGGGTAAGATGTGTAACCTGGCCAGCTGAGGTTTTGGGGTGGGTGAACAGGAGGCTTCCCTGTGCCCTGCTCTGAGAACAGGTCAATTTCATCTCCCCTGCAGGCTGAATATTAAGCTAATGACATGACACCATATGGCCACAGGGAGGGGTTTGTGTCACTCATTGCCAGCACTCATCACCATCAGCGTCACAGGCTCCTATCAACAGGTGCTTGCGATGTTACGCTACACATTCCGCACATGCCACGACCAGGCTATCATATAACGATTTAACCGAAGAAAAATAATGTCATTTTCCTGGGCAGACCCCACTCAAGGCTAGCTGGAACTTTTTGCCCATCTTAGTTTTTAAGCCCATCCCCGACACAGGGTGAACACATGAAAAGGGGAAGATGCCTCTTGAGCAGGGGGACGTTTGTCCTGCAGGGGTAAGAAAAGCCATAGCTTCTGAAATCCCCTTACCTATTCAACCATTAAAACCACAGCCTACCTTGCCTTCAACCATTAAAACCACAGCCTACCTGTAACAGCACATTTGCTGTGGTATAAAAATCCGTAGACTAGAGTCCACTTCATCAGCTGTACGGAACACAGTGCTCAGTTGGCAGGTAAATGGCTGGCTGGGGAATGCTGGGAGCCGTAGGACTTTTTTCGGTCTAAACATGCTTAGGATTGTGCCCTTAAAGCAGTGAGTGATGGGTTTTCCTTCTTCATCTCTTGACTCCCACCCTTTGTCTACGCAGCTAGAGGTTGCCTAACACAAGAGCATCTGGAGAATTTCAACTTTGCTAAGCAACCATCAGTTTGAAGATGCTGATGATGCACTATAATTACACACACACACTTACGTATGTATAGAGGGGAAATGGGGCTAAGAGCAATTGAATACAAGAAGGACCACCTCTTGACAATTCTATGTAAAACTTAAGATAAGCAAAGCGACCCGTTCATAGCAGCAGTAATTGGTGATGAAACAATCAACCTACCATTGCTAAGTTAATTAACACCTGTAGTGAGACGGCAACAACAAGGAGTCTTATATCACCTAAAAGGCTAACACATTTATTATGGCATATTTCATGGACAGGTGTGCACTCCATTAGATGCATGAAATTTTATCCTCCGTTGGCAGGTGTGTGCATTTGTGTGTGTGCGTGCGTGTGTGTGTATGCGCACACATGTGCATGGATGTATGTGGCAAAATGGTAAGCAGTGGGGCCCAATGACAATAAAATGCAGAAAGTACACTCTGCGATAATTCAATTAAAGCTTAAAACTTATGGAGAATAAGCGTAGTGCCTTTTCACAACAGCATTAATCACTGCACCTTGGCACATCTATGCCTAGCTCTACAGACTCCCCTGTTTGCTTGAGTGTTACTGTAGCGTTTATGTATTTTATATTTGATGTTGTTCCCCGCCTTGATCCAGAGGGAGAGGCGGGTAAGAAATAAATAAAATTATTATTATTATTATTATTATTATTATTATTTATTAGATGGAAGAATTCAATAACAGGATAATGTGGGAGTAAAGAATGTGTCCCAAGCGAAAACATCATATACATCACTAATGAGTAATGCGACATTGCAAACCATGGGTTGGATCCAGATTTAGTCATAGAGTGGGTCCACTGAAATCAACGGGGCTTAGATTACTCACTAACCTAAGCCCCATATGGATCCAATCCCACGAGCTTAAGGAAAGGTATTTGAATGCTCTGACACATATACACACCCAAAATTCACAACACAAAAAAATGTAACTCAGTAACGCGGTCATGTACTTCTACCTGCATTTGCTCATGGATACCTCTTCCTGTTCTCCTTTTGTTGCTTCCCTCCCCACCCCTGTCAAAAGGTATGTTGTAAGCTACCTGGGGTAGGAATCTCATGTTTTGTGTGTTTGCTTATAGTACTCAATAAATCTCACTATATAGTGGTTGTATTTTATAAATAGTATTGAAACCTCTCTGCTTTTTGAGTTGAAGGTGATGATGATAATAATTTTATTATTATTAATTAACCTTTATATCCTGCCCTTCTCTCAAGGAGTTCAGGATAGCATATACAAAAATTGCTTACTGCATTTTATCCTAATTTGTTTAGTAGTTTAAGCTGACTGGCTGTTTCCAAAACACCTGGGGATACAAACCCAGGGGTAGAATCCAACATAAGTCCTACATATAGTAGATCCATAGAAATGAATGAGACTAGCTTAAATTGCATTCACTGCAACAAGTCTACTCTAAGTAGGCTTACGTTGGATTCTACCCCAGTTCTCCACAGTCCACCGGGGTAAGTTTTTCTCCATGACCATGAACGGTATGACGGTATAAAACTAATATTGGAGAATGGGGCTCAAAACAATGCGAATTTTGGGTTGGATGCCCCTGTAACTGAAGGCAGACACTAAGTGACAAGTTGATCAGACTGAGAACTGGTATGGATAGAAGGGGTTTTAAAGGGACTGGTGTTTCCCAATTGGCTGGTGAAGTCAGCTGACTGATTCCATGCTGTTGGGTCAGGTGACAGAATTCAGACCAGTACTGCAGGCTAGAGGGTGCCCTTGACCTACACTGCCTAGTCTGTCCATCAGGCAGGCTGAGAGACTAGGGGCTCCATCACACCTACTTTTTTCCCCAGTTTGCATCCACAATTTCCCCCTCCATTTCCTTAGCGAGTCGCGTGCTGGGCACTTTCACATCTGTTGTTGCGCTCGTGTATCTTTTCACCTGTATCACTACTATGCCGGCTGCCCTGCCCCCTACGTTCTCCTTTTTTATATATTTTTATATTTTTAAAATATTTTACAATAGTACGGCAGCCTGAACCTGCGCAGTTGTGGTAAAACAACACACTATGCTTTCCCCTAAGATCATATCAAACAATATAAGTGAAGAGAAAGTATTACCATTAGTTTTTGGAGAAATTTGTGGTCAATGTTGGCATGGCAAGGGGAAACCGACATTGTTCTGGTCAGGAAACCTAGACATGCCTACTCAGGAGTAAGAACCATAGAGTTGAATGGAACTGAGGCATGGGCAGCGGCAACCTCACCTGCCTCCTCCGCAGGGTGTTTGGGCACCCTCTCTCCCTCCCTCTTCACGGTTGAGCAAATCAGCGGAGAACTGCCCCACCCTCCTCTTTGGTCAGCGAGTCTGCTCTTCAACACATGCCCCCAACAAAAAACAGGATGATCCGATATAGTGCAAGGACAGCAATACACAGGAGAGAGGAGTGGCTTTATTGCACACCGAGGGGGGGAAGCGGACTTTCCCTGCTCCAAAACAAGATGGAAAACAGAGGGGGAGAGGCGAGGGCGGGAATGCGATAAATCGCTGGTGTGATGGAGCTCTAGAGCACTGGTGGAATAGGAGATAAGTCTGGTTCCTGCAGGCCCTGGTTCGAGACCTCCTTACACAACCTTGCAAATAAACCTACAAAATTTATCACACACACATAAATTCTTAGTCATGCGTTGAGCACATCAACGGCATGAAAGAAAGGAAGAACCCCAAAGAATTCTCTTCCAAGTTTCAAAAGTGTTCCTGCCTGGTTTCCTGAAGGCAATTCTTACCCAGCAATTGAACAAATGGTTATTTACGAGTCTGGTGTATGGACATACATATTTTTTGGTCCCACGGTCACCTCTGGTGACACAAAAAGTCCTGCCAAACCTGTTTATCAGAGGTAGGAGTGGGATGAGCGCATGCACCGTAAGCGTCCATCCCTTCTCCAAACTGCCACCAGCTCTCTTGGGGGGGGGGGGACTGTTATTTGTTTGTTTCCATTCTCAAATGCTCAATTTCCAATCTGGTTCCAGCTACAGACATAATGATTTAGACGAAATCAACCCAAATTGTATACATGATCAACCCTGCCCCAAGTTTCAATGAAGGATAGCTTGGCTCTTTTTCAGACACTTGAGAGTGAAAACCTCAGACACGTGTGGGGAGGGTTTTTGGGGAGGTGGGAACATTCAAAGAGAGAGAAAGAGAGAGATCCTCCTTGCCACGAAGGGGCCAATGAGCCGGGTGCAGCTGCTGCCAATAACCTTGAATCCAGCTCTATAATGAAAGTTCTATAAATGGAATTTCAATAAAACAAAAACAAAATATGGGAAAATTCAGATAGTCGCTGGCAACCGGAGAGAATCTTGGCTTCTTCTAGAGCTTTGCCCCCGTTTTTCAAAGCTTTGAATTAAAAGGTTGTTTGTGTCGAAGCGGTCTCAGTATTTCTAGCCAAAATGGGGAGAAGCAAAAATGAAAATAACTCAGGCCCTGGATCCATAACTAGGGTCATTCTCCTCCCAGTGAATGGCGTCTTTGTGTATCCAAGGCTGAGTTACTTTTGTAACGTGATAATCTACTGTGGTCGGGGATCCTTTCCCCCCCCCCTTCCCCGCTTTCAAAGAATTGAATCCAAACATTCTCCTTTCCTGTTCTACCAACAGCCCTAATGTACGCCTCAGTTCAGACAACACGATAACCAACGGTGGTTTAAGTAGTCAACCGTTAGTTAGTCAACCATTGGTTATTGTGTCATCTGTTGGGCAAAAGCCACCCCATGGTTGGCTATTTCCTCAAAATAACCAACGGAGATAACCAATGCTCTGCAGAGTTGACTATTCGCACAACCGTTGGTTAGTGTGTCGTTTGTCAGGCTCTGTGGACTAGTTCGCTGTGCGGAGTAGACTATTAGTCCACTCAATGCAAACCTCAACCCCTCCATGGGGGCGTGGCAACATGTTGAGTGGGGAGTACCCCCTCAATAGCCATTCGTGGAGTTGGCTATTCCCCCTCCGTTGACCGTTGTGTCATCCAAACGCAACCTACGTTATATTTATATTGAGTTTGTGGTTCTCCCACTTCAACCTGTCAGCACTATATATTTTTTAATATATATAGATTTTAAAAAATGGCTACCGCTTTTCAAAGCAGGATCTACCATTGTTTCCTTTCCCATAGTATCCAACAGGTGTGGCTGAACAACTCATTACTGCTTCATGAGAGAATTAATGGAGGAAGTTGAGTCAAGGGCCAAGTTCTCCTTTCAAGAGGAGGGCAACAAGGAAAGCAGGAATGGGAAGTGACAGAAAAAGGCTAAACAAATATTATTTTGAAGCAGGAGGGGTGACAGCGCAATTTTATGTGTGTTTAGAGATTACAAAAAGGCCTACAACTCCCAGCATGCACAAGCCAGTCAAGGCTAGCTGGGGCATGATGGGAGTTGTAGGCCTTTTTTCTGTTTAAACATGCACCTTAAACCCTGCTACTTAACCAAAAGCCTTAACCAACAGGGTTTAAGGTGTCTTCTGAACAGGCCCACATTACATACTAGCTGGCTGGAGTCTTGTAGGGTGGCCATGTGTCCCCTTTTACAAGGGACAGTCCTTTATTTGAAGTGCTGCTAGAGGACAGTCTATGTGAAGGCATCCTCTTATTTGAAAGATTGTCCTGTCCAAAGCTGGTATAAAGATAAAGAACCATAAGAACTCCTCCTCATCCACAGGTAACACACAGGTCTTCCACACTGTGGTGAGATGGACTGTATTTCTATTCAAATTGTAATGACCTTTTCTAAATTTGCATCTATACATATCAATTAACACATGCACATTTTATACAGATTGTCCTCTCTTGTCCTCTTTTTGGGTGATGCATTTCCTCTCTTTTTGTTTGGCAATTCATATGTGGCCATCCTAGTTTGCAGGCCATTCGACTCTGGGTATGAATTTCTAGGGAGACAGGGCCAACCCAAGAAATGTCGCTGCTTGAGGCGGAGAGGCAAATGGCTCGCTCACCCCACCCCTGCTCTTAGTCAAGATACCTAGTACCAAAAGCCAGACACATTCCACATGTACCCCTCTCCTCCATTCCCTGGCAGTAAAAATGTAGCAATAACGAATACCTGACAATTTGCTGCCCCCAAAACTGGTTGCCTGAGACGGCTGCCTCACTCCACCTTATAGTAGAGTCGGCCTATGATGTGGGGAAGATTGCAGGCTTCATGGGCTCCCTGAGGCATCTGAACGGTCAAACTGGACTCGGGTCTTAATTTCTCCCTTTCAACATATGCACAACCTACATGCATCCTGTTTGCTTCCTTTTTTGTTTTACTTTGGGTGCCATTTAAGTTAATGTTTGACTTTGAGCTGCTTGCAATGATGTCAAAATCTTGCAATAATCTCATCAATTAAACAATAAATCTTGAACTGACAGATTGTTCCGTGCAAGGAACCATTAGTGCAATCCAGCAGGGCTATTCTTCCGTCCTTCCAAATGCTTGCAACAAAACCGTCAAAGCTGGTTGCTGTTTTAAACAGGAAATGCGGCTTTGGAAGGGGGTGAGAGGAAGAACAGGAGGTGGGCAAAGGGTTAATCACCTCCTACTCTCACTCCCACCCTCCCCAAAGAGTGGTTCCTGTTTAAAAGGGGGCGTAAACCATCAGGATACCATTACATGAATTAATGCAGCCTCCCACAACCTGGCACGCTCCAGATGTGTTGTACTACAACTCCCATTGTTACCAGCCAGCATGGCCAACAGCCATGTTGGCTGGGGATGATAGGAACTGTAGAAGGTGTTAGGTTGGAGGAGGCTGCATTAACGACATGGGCCTAGGTCATCTGAAGGACTACATTCAGTCTCCATTTGTCCGAGGTCAAATATTTAAGATCAGCTGAGGATGGCCTCAGTGCTGGATTTTGGAACAAGCCAAATAAGCCATGGCTTAGGGCTTCATATTATGAGGGGCCCTAAATATGTTGGAAATAAGTAAGATGTAAGATAACTAAGATGAAATCGCTTTGGCTTAAATATGTTGGAAGTTCTGGTGTGTGTTACAGCAGAGTTACCTTATATAAAGAAAGCATGGCAATATAGCATTTAATATTGGAGGCAACAGGCGCGAACTAAACCAATTTAAAAGAAGTTCAAATCATCGTATTTTATAAGTGCTTTTATACACATCTTCAGAGAAGGCTATCTAACACTGTTTAACTACAAGCACCCCCAAACATTGGGTGGTACCCTTTCATTGCCCTTCCTATTATAATGTAAATACACTTTTCCCCTTTATTTTTAAGGTATGGGGCCTCTGAATCTTGATATGGCTTAGAGCGACAGCATGTCTTAATCTGGCCTGGATGACCTGCTAAAGGTGCCCATGGATGCTGAGCAGACAATGATGCCCCAGAAACGTTTGCCTGGCTGGCTCTGCCTTTCTTATCGATTATGTGCCAAGTGAAGAGCTTTTCATTCTCCACGGCCTTTTAAAGTTAGTTTTTATTGGTGCTTTTATTGCTAGGTGCTCTATGTTTGTTTTCAGTGTTGATACATGCATTTTTAGTGTACTCATGAATGTTTTAATTAGTAAGCCACTCTGGGAATTCTGGTGGATTGAAGGGTGGTGGGTGGGGTGGAGCGGGGCAATTTTATAAAATCAATCCGTGCATAAAAAATTGCACTGATGCTCAGGGCTTGTAGTTCTTCACCCAAAAAAGATAATCCATTTCATTTCACTCCGTTGAAACGGCTTCCCCAAAGTGGCGGCTCACGCATTACTCTCACCAGGGGAATGCTGATGAACGAACGGATCATGACCCCTGGGTAGTGACCTCCACCTGCAACATTTAGAGCTGGTTGCAGATTTTAGAACTGCTCTAAGAAGCCATAGAGATTCTTGAAGCAGTGGCGAGGATCTAAAGGGAAAGGAGCTGTAAACCAGTCCTTCCTACAACTCCCATCATCCCCAGCCCACACGGCCCTTTAAAACCAGAAGCAGCCCCATCATCACTGGCACCCGTCCTCCCCTCCCCTACACCACCTGGCTGAGTCTGCAAGCCGCCATTTAAATTTCCCACAATGCCCTGGAGCGATACTGCGACACTTCACAAAGGCATCCCCCCACAGGACAACTGTGATTTACCAAGAGCGGCTACCAGAAAACAGGACTACCCACCCAACCCAGTAAATAGGGACAACTGGGGGACAGGCACTCATCCTGGACTGCAGAACCATGAAAACAGCCTTCCCCAACCTGGCACCCTCCAGCCATGTTGGACTACAACTCCTATCAGCCCCCAGGCATGGGATGAGAGCAGTAGTCCAACACCTCTGGAAGGTGCTAAGTTGGGGGAAAGTTGGTATAAACAGCCTAAGGAGGTGTCACAGAGGGAACCTGCTTTTAGCGGTCTTCTTGGGCCAAATGCATAGTGTGCCCCATCTCTCGGATGTTCCTGGAGGAGAAGGCTATCACTGGCTACTCATCCTAACGGCCATGTACTACCTCCAGTAGAAGAGGCAGTCAGCCTAAATACACCAGTTGCTGGGGAACATGGGCAGGAGGGGGCTCTTGCACCCATGTCCTGCTTGTGCATTCCTGGTCAATAGCTGGTGGGCCACTCACTGTGTGGACAGAGTGTGCTGGATTAGATGGATCATCAGAAGAGCCCTGCCGAATCAGACCAAGGGCCCATCTAGTCCAGCACTCTGTTCACACAGTGGCCAACCAGCCGTCGGCCAGGAACCCACAAGCGGGACACGGTGCAACAGCACCCTCCCACCCATGTTCCCCAGCAACTGGTGCATTTAGACTTACTGCCTATGGACACTTAGTCTGATCCAGCATGGCTCTTCTTATGCTTTCACTCGTACGAAGGGGTGGAACGGCTGCCCGGGTTGAAACTCTGGCTTCGACCCAGACCTTGCTAAAAGGGAACTATACCAGGGAGCACCTAAGTGTTTTGATTGGTGTTTTATTGGTATTTTAATGATGTATTGGTTTTATGTGCTTTTAATCACTTTTGTGTATTTTATGTTGATGTTGTTCCCCGCCTTGATCCGGAGGGAGAGGCGGGTGATAAATAAATAAATAATAATTATTATTATTATTATTATTATTATTATTATTAAGAGGACCTTCCGCTGCTCCTCCCTTCTTATTCACGCTGGACATAAAGGCTCTTTTTTTCCTCCTGGACTGAACGAACGAACACACCCCGTTTCTCTCTCCCCCACCTTCTCTCCCCTCCTCTCCACCTGCCTTCTCTCCCCACATCAGGAACCTGCCTCTCAGACTTGCACCTTTATAGAAGCACGAATGTGTGTGTATGGGGGGGGGGGGAGGGAGGAAAGACAGGGAATGGCAAACAGCCCTTTCCGCCTGCCCTCTCTCAACACCCTTGCTCTGGTCCACCAGGTGTTCTCCTGAAGGATGAAGGGCCCGTTTCTTTGGTGAGGCGCTGAGTCGACACTCCCTTTCAACGGGCTTGTCCGTCTGGGCAGAATTTCCTGGATGGCGAGAGGGAGGGAGGCCAAGATTTTCTTATGACTGTTATGATTATTAATCCGAGAGCCTCAGCTAATTGCCAAAACAAGCAGCAGTGTGCGTGGAAAGTGGCCGGGGGCAGGGGAGTTCACGTGGAGGGCGGGGGGAGGACAGGCATCACCCTTGTGGGCTTGGTCCATATCCACCCAAAGTGCACAATCGACAGCACTCATGGAGCATGTAGAGCCCAGCCAACGGCAGAAATCTCCTTTGCTCCTAGGACTGTGTAACATCACGCATCTCTCTCTGTCTCTCTCTCTCTCTCTGTCTCTCTCTCTCTCTGTCTCTCTCTGTCTCTCTCTGTCTCTCTCTGTTCCTCATACATCAAGAGAGGCTGTGCAAAGGGTGGACCGGTGTGTGGAGACAGCGGTGGGCTGGATGAGGGCCAATAAATGGAAGCCGAATCTCAGCAAGACTGAGGTTCTGTGGGTCGGTGGTTCTCGGATCCAGGGATTAGGGAGGCAGCCTACTCTGGCTGGGGGGGAGCACTGCCCCTGATACCTTGGGGGTTGCTCCTTGTCTCCATGCCGTCTCAAGAGGCGTGAGAGGCTCCTATATCCACCTCCGGCTGGTCCACCAGCTATGGCTGTTCCTCGATTGGGACAGCCTGGCCTCAGTGACTCATGCTCTAGTACCAGTCTGGACAGATTACTGCAATGCGCTCTTTGTGGAGCTACCCTTGAAGACAGTCCAGAAGCTATAGCTGGTGCAGAATGCTATGATCTAGGTGTTGGCAGGAGCAGCAAGAAGGGATCATATCACCCTGGTTCTGAAGAGCACTGCACTGGCACTCGGTGAGCTACTGAACCCAATCCAAGGTTTTGCTACTAGCATGTAACACCCTAAATGACTTGGGATCCCAGGATTTGAGGGAGCCCCTTCCCTGTTACCAGCTGACCCATGCCATACAATAGGTGTCCTGCCAATAGCAAAGCATTCTCTATAGCAATGTCCCATTCATGAAACTCCCTCCCTCATGATATAAGGTTTGCCCCCTCAGTCCAATATTCAAACAAGATCAAAAACATTCTTGTTTGTTCAGGTATCTGGATCCTGATACAAAGTTGTTTAGGTGCAGCCCTAGTGAGATTGATTGCTTCTGTACTACAGTATTTTAATGTATTGTGGTTTTAAGGATGCTATGTTGTTTGGGCTCTGTGTTGCTAGCTGCCCTATGGGATATAATGGTGGGATATATTACTGAATAAATAATAAAAATCTATATGGACCTTTATCTATAAGGTGGCTCATGAGTTTCATCTCTTTGTCACATGCTACCATGACCAAGAAATGGAACGCAGTTTTGAGCTTTGCAGGATAGGAAGATCGGTTATCATTGGCTCCCATTAAATCCAACTATGGGACAAAGGGCTGCAAATTGGCAAGACTGTTGGAGCACTGGCAAAACCTCTTAGCCTCCAACCCCTTTGACATTCTTGAATAACGCACCTTTGCCTTATCCCATTTAAGTGAATGGCTGCCATTCACTCCGAAAGGAGAAAATGTTGTACGTGGAGACAAACCTGCCCCTCTGATGAGGTGCGTGTGTGGAGGGGGAAGAATGTCTTTCTGTGATCAGACACAGCACTCAGAGAAACATGATGCCCTCCTCATAAAATCTCTCCTTTAATTCAGACCATTAATCAGACAAAAGATGCCATGTGTGGAAGAGGAAATCAGGTTGGCTAGCTAGTGAAATAGCATGAAAGACTAGGCAACCCCACCCCCCTCAAAAACCAAACCAAACCCAGAGGTCGGGCTGATGCTAAAAGCACAGGACAAAATGGCAGGGTTGTACCAAAATGCACATTTAGAAATTCAATAAAAGTTTTAGCATCTGGCTCTTAAGAAGCATGTGTTTAATTCTGAATATATAGCACTTTAATAGGAACTAGATGGCTCATTTAACTGTTCGGATTTACTTTCCCTTGGTGTAATACTGTCGCCTAAATTCTGGTTAAAATTTGAGAAGGCCTGACAGGGCAGGGTCAAGGAAGGCATGCAGAGCTATGGCTGACGACACTGAAGAACAGCTAACCCCCCTTTTAAAGCCATCCAAAATGGTAGCTGTCACTACATGTGGTGATACCGAACTCCATAGTTTAACTCTGCGTTGTGTGAAGAAGGTAGGGTGACCAGATGGCCCGGGGTTTCCCGGTCCTAACTGGGAAACCTGGGGCGATCCGG
Source organism: Anniella stebbinsi (assembly GCA_029215795.1). NCBI lineage: Eukaryota > Metazoa > Chordata > Lepidosauria > Squamata > Anniellidae > Anniella > Anniella stebbinsi. The sequence continues at coordinate 86,467,668 of JARDYH010000007.1, forward strand.
GCCAACCGGGGGGCGGCGGGGGCAAACCGGGGTGGCGGGGGGTCACGCGGCGGTGGCAGCGAGCGATGAGCGGCGGTAGACCCGGCGGCGGTGGCGGCGGAGGAGCCCGGGAAACGGCCGCCCCAGCAGGTAAGTGCCCTCCCTTGCGCTTCGCGCTCCTTACCTGCAGGGGCGTCCACTTCCCTCCGGTGCTCGGATCTACTGAGAAACAGGCTTCGCGGTTTGTCCCTCAGTAGCGCGCCGGGTGATGACGTCATCACCTGGCGTGCTACTGAGAGACAGGCCGCGAAGCCTGTTTCTCAGTAGATTCGAGCACTGGAGGGAAGCGGACGCCCCTGCAGGTAAGGAGCGGGAGGCGGGGCACTTACCTGCTGGGGCGGCTGCTTCCCGGGTTCGTCCGCCGCCACCACTGCCAGGTTCTCTGACACCGCCGCCCTTGGGGCTCGTCGCCATCGCGACAAGCCCCGAGGAGGCCAGAGGCCGCGCGGAAGAGGGCCGATTACGTCACTTCCAGATCCGGCCCTCTCCCGCCTCTTCCGCGTGGCCTCTGGCCTTACGAGCCCAGCGGCGGAGGACCTGGAGGCTGACCTGGTGGGGGGGGGCGGGGGATCCGGTGGCGGGGGACCCGGTGGCGGAGGAGGAAGACCCGGCGGCGGTGGGGGACCTGGGGCTGGCGGTGGACCCGGCGGGGGCGGCGGCAGAGGACCCGGCAGGGGCGGCGGAGAAAGAGAACCCGGTAGGTCCAAGCTGATGTTTTTTGGGGGTGGGTGGCTTGGTGGGGGGGGGTTGTTTTGGGTGGGGGGTGGCTTGGTGGGGGGGTTGTTTTGGGTGGCGGGGGGGGGACCGGGATTTTGGGTTCCAAAATCTGGTCACCCTAGAAGAAGGGCTTCTTTTTATCTGTCCTGAATCTCCCACCTATCAGCTTCATAGGATGACCCCACTGGGTTCTAGAAGGAGAAGAGGAGAAAAATGTCTCCCTCTCCACATTCTCCACACCGTGCATAATTTTGTACACCCATCGGGTCTCCCCTTAGCCTCCTTTTTTCCAAGATGAACAATCCCAGCTGTTGTAACCTTCCCTCATAGGGGAGATACTCCAGCCCCTTGATCCTTTAAATTGCCCTTTTCTGCACTTTTTCCAACTCTATAATCTCCTGCCTCCTTGAGGGCAAGGTGTAGCCTCTAGCAGCAAAAGCCCATTCTGACCTCGTGTAAACATTTTCCAGTCTAACATGTCCTCTCCTATTACACTCTGCTCAGAGCACTGCCAGCAGCTGCCTCAGGCCCTTTCGCTGCTGAAGAGGCCTCACAGAGCCGAACACGTCCACCTACACATTACTTCTCTAGCCTGGACATGCTGTGAAGCTCACCCACAGCCCAAATGGAAGTAGCCATGGGGGGGGGGGGGCGCAATCCTCTTAACAATACTCTGGGATTTTTAGGCTGCTTTCCCTCACCTTCCACCCAGAGGCCTAGATCCCCATGGGGTGGTAAACAGTCACTTCGGACTGCAAGGGGAGCTTACCTGACAGAATGATCTTCTACACCCCACCTCCGAGAAATTGCTTTGCGTTTCAAGAAGAAAGGCTCCAGCTTAGCTTTCTCCCTGACACACATCTTTTCAATGTGCGGGGGGGGGGGAATGTTTGCACGTAAAGCTTTTGTGAAGCTGTTGAATTGGGTTTGTTTGCTTGTTTTGAAAACGCTCTCATGTGCAAAATGAGAAGGCCCTCGTTGAAAATCTGCTGGCATTGGCAAAACTGCAATTGCAACAACAATTAAAGAGGGAATTTTAATAAACCATTGCATGCTATTGACCAGGTCAGGAAAGCCCTTACTGTAGCGGAAATGGACACATTAACTGGAGTAATACAATCACAAAACATTAATGGGAACAGGCAAGAACTGGCAAAGAGATGGTTTCCTTCGTTATATGGGAACATAGGAAGCTGCTTCATGCTAGGTCATATTATCCATTCATATGTCTATCAAGGGCTGTATAAAATTAGGCTAGAATTGCCATTTATGAATCTCCAAAAAAAGGAGGAAATGCATCACCGAGAAAGAGGACGCTTGTTTGCATACACTAATTTATATTTATATATGCAAATTTAGAAATATTTTTTTGTAATTTAAATAGAAATACAATATATCTCACCACAGTGGGGGAGATTGAACAGGAGGGGACACAAGTCACCTGGTCACAATTTGTTGTTCAGGTGTTCAAATTCTTCATCTTTAAACAGGAATTGGACAGGGCAGCCCTTCAAATAGAGGACGCCATCAACTAAAGAATGGTCCTGTAGCAACCTTTCAGATAGAGGACTGCCCTCTGTAAAAGTGGACACATGACGACCCTAGGCCCAGCATTGCCTACTCACCACTGATCTAAATCTGAGAGGGATTGATTATTCTGTTTCAAATTAGGAGGTTTCTGTCTGTAGCAGCGTTTCTCTCCTAGGCCATAGAATGGGTATCCACCCCAATACCTAACAGCCATCCTGGTCTGAGCACTACCTAGATTCTAGCCAGAGATTGCCCAAGGGATTTGGCTGCCTGAAGTCAAGAACAAAATGGCGCCCCTCCCATTCCATACACAAAAGCTAACAGGCAGTTGAATCTTTCTTTGAAACCAACAATGGGACAGCGCCCTCCACCGCGCCTCAAGCCAGCAGGCTAGCTTAGGGTCCACACGCAGCCATGCGGCACAGAACTGTCCCCTCCAACTACTCGTTGCCATCTCCTAGCATCCGCCGCCTGAGGCGACCGCCTCACTCTGCCCCAATTCTAGCTCTGTTCTCAGGATCTCTGCGCTGCAAGATTGCAAGCAATGACGTAGAAGCCAACAGAATGGAGAGGGGCCGGGTGATGTCATGACACAGGTTCTGGATGTGGGGTCTGACTAGCTAGTGACTCACCAGGAAAGAGAAGCCTTGGGTTCATGGTGGACAGCAAGCCCGGTGACACCACGTGTCAGCCTTTGGCAGCTGCCAGGGCCCACTATCGATGCCAGCTCTGGGAGACCTTTAATTCCCCCACCACCTCAGTGCTGGGAGGCTGCCATATAATGGCCCTGATTGGAGCTATGTCAGGCATTGTAGGAAAATAAAATGTGGCCATCTGGCACCAAGCAGAGGAGCACTACAACCGCTGCCAGGTAAGCTATGGGGTAGGAGAGCTCCACTGGAGTGGGGCAGGGATCTACCAGAAGGCCCTATGCTGAACGCTCCCTGAAACCCGAAGCTGACTCTGGTGGCTATCTCAATGAAAGCATCAAATCATTAAGCAGCAGCATTGAAAAAAGCAAAGTCCATGCTAGGGGTAAATTGGAAAGGGACTGAAAATTAAGATGGCCAATATCATAATGCCTGTAGATAACACAGATAATGTGAATTGTTTTGGTTGCCCCACTTCAGAAACATCCCACAGCAAAGGGCAGAAAAGGGCAACCAAAATAATCATGAGCATGGTTACGTTACGGTTAATGTTAGAGTACCTTCCCCACAAGGAAGTGTTAAAGCATTTGGGGCTTTTTAGTTTAGGAAAAGGTAACGAAGGGGGAATACGGCAGTGAAGCTTTCCCCAACTTGGTGCCCTGCCGACTGCTAGTTTCATCGTTCCCAGCCAGACATTGGTCATACCAGCTGGGATTGATGGGAATTGCAATCCAGCACATCTGGAGGGCACCAGGTTGGCCTTCCAGGAGATTCAGGACACAAAAGGTATAGGACACGTAACTTAAGGACTCCCCAGCCGTGAGGTGTTTTGACTGTGACTAGGCTGCAAGAGGGGATTGAGGAAATTTATGCCGTTGACAAGGTCTAACAATGGGTCATGATTTCATTATTTGTTCAGAATGTGTACGCTGCTTTATCGCATTGAAGCCAAGTCAAAGCCGCTAACGAATAAGAACATTAAAACAAGCAAACATTTGCATAAAATAATAAGAATAACGAAAACTTATCGTCAAACCTATGCATGTTTACACAGAAATAAGCCTCATTGTGTTCAATGGTGCTTATTCTCAGGAAAGTGCGCTTAAGACTGCAGCTTTAACAATGACGGGTAAATAAAACGTCTTGTGTTCAGATTCTGTATGCCTCTAACACCCAGGTGCTAGGGATATACAATGGGAGAGGGGAAGTTGCATCATGCCCTGCGGTGGGCTTGCTAGAGGCAGCTGCTTCACAATTGTGCAAGAAACAGGACACTCGACTTCACAGCTCTTTGGTCTAATCCAGCAAGTTTCCTTTTCTGTATTACTAGGGGGTCCATCACACGTAATTCCCCCCCCCCCAGTTTGCCTCCAAGTTTTTTTTACCTCTGATGCAAAGCACATCAAGCTTATGATCCTTTTCACCTGAATAGCTGCTCTTTTGCTCCTTCACTCCTTTGCTCTTCCACTCCACCCCTCCCCTTCTCTTTCTCCCTCCAGTCAGGTCCTGTTGGATGAGTACTTCAACCAGACCACCTTTCTGCCGGGCAAAAATGGAATAACCCTTTAGTCTGGCTCTTTGGAAGCATTGAGGGAGTACAATACTATCTCTGCAGAGATTCAGGCATTGTATGATTTTAAAAAATGCTTGCGAGCCTGGGATGCAAGGTTTGGGTTTTATATTGAGGCTTGGAGCCGGCTGCTGGGAGTGATCGCTTTTCCCTCCCAGGACCTGATGCAATCCATTCAAGCTCCCAGTTCCTCTAAAACGATAAGGAGGCTTAGGGCGCATTAAATGCGCTTAGGGAAAATAATCCAGACTTTTAGCATTCTAGGAAAGGCTGGGGAAGAGGCGAGGTATCAGCAGGACAAGCACGGCGTCATGTGAGTACCATGCTGCAAATCCGCACACCAGGCATGCGAAGAGTGCACTAAATCACTGGTGTGATGGAGAGAGGAGAAGGACACACAGGGGTTCTGTTTGAAGCAGCAACCACACATTATCCATAACGTCGAGTTCAGGCTGAACCTCACCACGGTACGTGTTTCCTTCCTTCTCTCCCCTCTATGCCCACAGCTCCTCCTCTCATTTCCACCATTGTTCCTTATAACAACATTTCTATGTGCTGCCTAATAGACGCAATGCAGAAGGCACACTAATACATGCACGCATGAGACACTCAGGATGTGTCCATGTGCCAGGGAGCTGCTGCCGATTGCCACAATGACAAAGCATGTGAATGATTTCTGACGGCATGCACACACACACACACACACACACACACAGAGTCAAAAAATCACTAACTTCAAAGTAAAACAACAAAGGGTCTCATAGCACCTTCAAGACTAACCAATTAGCTACGGCATCAGCATTCGTGGACTCTGGCCAGCTCATCAGATGACCGTGGCCATAATAAACGTGTTCACCTTGAAGATGCCACACAACTTTTGGTTGCTTCTGTTGCAACAGGCTAAAGGTGGCTACTCCTCTTAAAAATAAAACATCTCCCTGTCACAAAAAAGCCACACTCGTGCCGTTTAGAAGCCATAAACCGGCACAGCTCAGGGCTAAATACCAATTCTCTTTCAGAATTCACTACCAAGCAAGGCCTTTAAAATATAAGGGGCCCAATTTGCTATATGAGGGGAGGGGGGTTGGAGAGGGGTATAGCATATAGTTAGGGGAAGGATAACCCTCCCCTCCCTTCCCCTCCCCCAACAGCAGCACCCCAGGAAATCCCCACACTAACTGTCAATAAAACTTAGGGGCTGCCTTCACAGCTGAGTTGGCGCTGCTCCGCCCACCAAATCCCATCGTGATGGAGGGAGGCAGCGCAGGCTTTCCGGCGACCATTAGGATCACCGGGCCCTCCCCCTCCCCTTAGCCCAGCTTCTGACAACCAATCCAAGGTCACCTTCCAACTGGGAACACTCCCGGCACAACGCCAGAACAAGGACAGAAGAGCCAGTCTGACATCGCTCCCACAGGAAAAGTTAGGTTAAGTCCCCAACTTTTTTCCTGCGCATCTTCACCTTTTTGCCCCGCGGTGGCTCCGACTCGGCAGCTGCGTCATATAACCGATGCAGTACCAATTCAGAGCCACCGTGGGGCAAAAACAATGTTTCGACAGGAAAAAACTTCCATTGGCATCAATGGTAGCACTTTTTTTCTTAGCTGAATTGCTAGGCAGAGGGTTCCCTTCCTCCTTCCCAGGCTCAATTCCCCTTGGAAATCACCTCCTCCATGGCAATTAAGATGTGGGGGGGAACCAAGCTCCAAGTTCCAAGTGTAACAGGCAGAAGTAGCACAGGTAAGCTATCCATGGACAAGGAAACCCTGGTATTAGGTACAACTTCAGCACACACCAGAAATGATGTACGTATAGTGGGGAAATGATACATATGACTCCAGAGTATGAATACTCCTGAGGAAGTCAGAGTACTGGGCGAGTGCAGTGCTCAAGCCTTTCCAAATACTTGCCTGATGCTGGAAAAGCTTCTACCTGTTCAATGCCAGCCTTCCCAACGGCTCTTAAAGTCATAAAACTTCCCTCAAGAAAAACTGTAGAGTGGTGGGGACTTTGCCTGGAGGGCATGCATTCAAATTAGCATTCCCTCGATGCTTAATGGCTTTTCCTTAACCTGGCCGTCTATTTCCTTATTGCCTCCCCGCTGCAGTGGAAAATCTATATGATTGGGATTGACCTTTCCTGGTTCCTGCAGGAAGCTCTTTGTCAGAACAAGTGCAGTAGTCGTGAGCTGGCTATTCTCCCCTCTCCCATTTTTTCAGATGACTCACACATCACAGGTAAGGGCACACAACTGGCCTAGTTCAAACTCCACACAGAGTGGGAGCAGGTAGCAGGTAAATGCATGGCACAGTGGTGCCATTAGGTAATTTCAGACCCTGGACTTACTGGTCTTATCCGCCTCCCTCCCAGATCCCCTCTTAAATGGGAATGGGAATAGTCACTTAACTTCAAATGGTCATATGGCGGAGGGTGGGGAGCTTGTTTAAATTGTAATGTGTATAATATCACCTACGTCAAATTAGGGTAAACCAGACCAGCTGTTTACCTCCCCCCCCCCCGATACTGCTGAGCGGAGGGGGAGGGCTGGAATCTGCACCTGACGGCACCACCAAACTGGGAGCTGGTTTTAAACTGCCTTTCCAGTTCTTGTCTTGTGAAAAGTAATACACTAATAATCCCTCAGACGCCCAAGCTCAGTTCTTAACTCCATTGCTGTTGTTTTGTAATGGGACAGCAATGCACTTAAACATACCCATGTTAGCATAAGGGTATCCTTTTAAAAATGAAGAAAACAAAATAGTGCAAGGCTGTTTGCTTGCCTAAAGCAGGGATGACCAGCGACCCATTAGTACGGCATGTGCTTCAGCAGGCAAGTGCCCATTTCACAGAAACACAGGCCTCTCGGGGGGGGGGGGGATTCTATAATCTGGGTGCCATGACCAAAAAGGCCCTGTGTTCCATCCCAGCCAGCTGAATTTCAGAGGGCGCTGAGACATTTAAAGCAAAGGCCTCAGCGGATGACTTAGCTCATGTGTGAGAAGGCAGTCCTTCAAATATCCCAATTCCAAATAACTTAGGATGTTATTTCATCCTCAGAACATAAAACAATTTCTACCATTTTGAAACCAAGGAAATCAAAACAATGGACTCCCTGCCAGACTCAGAGATGGAGGAGGGAAGTTGTTAGCAAAAACATTTTTTAAAAAAGTAAATCGGCAATTCCCCCCCACACCCCGACCTTAGTGTTAAGAATCTTACTCAATTCAAAGGAACAAAAAGCAGCTAATATGATAGGCCCCTGCTCTAGAAGCCAAAAAAGCAGGTAGCTGGAACGTTCACATTGGTATCACATTTCTTCGCTGCCTGAAGAGATGGACTGTGGCCAATCTTGGCAAACAACAATGCTAAATGTGAGTTCCCTTCCCCCTGTCAGAGAAACCACAATTCCTTCAGTTGCAACCATGCAACCAAGGGCACTATTCAAAGGAACTACAAGGCATCTTCTAAGCAGCAGAGGGGTCACACTACATTAACACGCACACTACTCACACGCATTACTCACATACACACACTACATTCTCTTGCACACAGTGTCAAAACATTGGGAGTTCTGCCTTCCAGCTGAGTTGCTGATAGCTGTGAACACCTAAATAGCTTGGGATAGTCGTGAACATTCCGTAACATCTCCGCAGTTGAGCTAGGAGGCAACCCATTTCCGTGAAATGAAGGAAGAGCTCCTAAAGCCAATAGTTGATGTAAAATTGCAGCTTGCGTTTAAGTCAGGATGTTGTTCTTTTTCAAGTTTCTAATCTATAGTGTTTTGGGGGAGGGGTAAATTGGCAAAACCGTCCTGTCCCAATGGCTAGATGCTATTAGCGAGAAATCCATGCCAGTACATTGGGGGAGGGGGAGAGGAGGTAGTTGCCCCCCCCTTTTGCAGCAACTGCTATTGCTCACAGTGATCATGTGACCTGGCCCTAGTTTGCAGAACCAGAATCCAAAAACCCTCTCTAACCACTTATCACTACTGCAGAAGTGTCAGTATAATGCTTTATTCCTACTTACGCAAAACCAGCAGCATTAGATAGGAAAACTCTCTTTTCGGTGCCGATAGTGGTGTCTTCTAGCTTTGCCACCCCTTCCCATAACCACCCCCATTTAGCAACACCTCTTCCCATATTCTTTTTTTAAAAAAAGAGTTACAACATAATACCTATATCGTGTTGTGCTTCTGATGGTGAAGCCTCTGAGGGTGCCTCTACAAGAGGCATTTAAAGCTCTTTCAAGGTGCATTAAAAAATTTACCTCTACAAGAGCGGAGCGCAAATTGGGGGCTGAGGCGCGTTTTCCCTCCGATTATGCGCATTATTGAATGCGCGTTAAATAGCAAGTTTTCATTTACTGCGGCCGTTAAAGCGCATTATGCCCATGTGAACAAGCGATTCTCCGCATTAAACACCTCTAAAGCGTGTTTCGTACAGTCGGTAAGGTAACCAGTTATGCGCTTAACTGCCTCCCGCATACAGTGGTTTGCCGTAAAAGCGATTCCGAGAAGATGCGCATAATCGGACAACCAAGCGCCAAACCGAATTCTTCTAGAGGGGACCTGAGAGAGATTAGCTGAAGTGATATGAGGGCATGGAATGTCCAGTTGCTCAGGGAAGCAAAAAACTTTTCAGTCCAACTTCTGCGATGGAATGGAATTGGTCAGTTTGGCTGGGACTAAAACCTCACACGGGGGACAACTAAGGAATGGGAAGTGGTCCCAGGATGTAGAAAAGCAAAGGGAGCTCAGAGGCAAGGAGGTAAAAACAAGGGGAGGGGGGAAATTGTCCAGGAATAGAGAGAAGGCAGATCTCTGGATTTGCAGTAAATCAGCAAGAATTTCTGATGCCCAATTGGTTAACAGTAGCAACAGAGCCATTCCCTGGCTCTGGAATTCCCTGCTGAAGGAGGCTAAGGGCTCCATCACACCAGTGTTTTATCACACTTGTCCTGCCTAGTTTGCCATTTTGAGAAGCGATACTGACATGAAATCGTGCTTGCCCTGCAGTCACATAGCTTCTTCCCCTCCATTTTCTGTCTTTTTCTCGGGAGGGGAAAGTGCGATTTATTTTCTCCATGTGAAATAAAAGCACCCTTCTGTCCCATGTATTGCCTCCCTTGCGCTATGTTGGTTTCGTTGGGGGCAGTCCTGCTGACAAAAGAGGAGGATGGGGCGGTTCTCCTCCAGCTTGCTGAATCTGTCGGTCGAATGAACAGACTTGTCAAACTGACTTTTGCTGCTCCAACCCCCCCCCCCCCCATTGCCCACAGAAATGGCTCCCAGCCAATCAAACGCTAAACCAGTAAAACCCTAGACAACAAAACCAGAGTGAGGGATGTAAGGCAACCACATCCATCACCCGACAAGAACCAATGAACTGAAGGGGGAAAGAAAAGGGGCAGGTGAGGCAGACACAATAGCAGGAGAGCAAACAACAGCGGCAATCGTGAAAGGGACCAGCGCTTGCCACGCGAATGAAACGGAGGTCAAAATTGCGGGTGCATACCAGGGGAAAAAATAGGTGTTATGGAGCCCTCAGTTGGTTTCCTCTCCATTATCCTTCTGCCAGCAGATAAAGACATTATTATTCAGGCACGCCTGCTACTGAAGGGGTTTTCATTGGGTTGTGTGTCGTTTATTTCTTTAATTGTAGTCTTCTTGATTGCAATTTTAATTTTTGTGTTTTTAATTAAGTTTTTGTTTTACTCTCAGTTTTATTGTTAGTCACCTTGAGTGTCATTTTTGGTAAAAAGTTGAGATGTAAATTTAATAAATAAATAATAAACAACAATATGACTTTTCCCACTTAAATTAGGCTGCCGGAATGGAGGAAGGCTTGGGGGTACTTTCTCCTCAGTAATTCTGTTTTGCCATTCCTCCTTCCCACCGTCCATCAGAACCGGAAGGGGAGAGGGACAGATTCAAATCTCCACTGAGCCACAAAGACCCCAGACCAGTGACCCCCTCACATCCGAACCTCCCTCACGGGCCTGTTGTGAGGGTAAATTGGGGGCAGGAAGCCCAGTACACTATCTTGTGCATCTTGGAGAAAAGAGGGGTTATAAATTCTACAGAGGCCAGTTTTCCCTTTCTCCTTTGGGCCTCCCTGTCTCTGGACCAGTTTTCTAGCATTCCTCCCTCTTCCCCCCCCCCCCCGCACAATCTGAACCATAAGAACAATGGGGTGTTTTCTTTCCCCCAGAGCTCCCTCTCCAATTCCCCCACCCTTTTTGCCAATTACCCATCTCCTCCAATTTCAAGAGCTTCAGCTAGAGTGAGGCATATAAATATAATGAAATAAATAAATAAAATCTCCCCACCCATTCAAGCGCCTCCGGCTTCTTCCTTCTCAATTCCTTCCTTCCTTATTCCGGCATCCCTCCACCCGACCCCTGAGTTCCGTACACCGCCCTCTACTACCATCTACCTCTTCTCTGTGCTCCTCAGCCCCACGGCAAGACCCGAATCCCGGCGACTTCACTTTTCTCTACAGGAGCCACACAGCAAATGTCTTTTGTTCCCTGAGCAACTAACCACTCTGTGCTGCCATGCAAACTCAGCCAATTGGCCTCCAACCACGGTCCAAAGCACCGTACAATACAGATTCCATAAATCAACTTCTAGAGTTGACTCATTGAAAATCAATTAACCTAAGTCCTATTAAGTCGTGACTTAAGTGTGTGTAGGTCCAGCCCCATGTATATGTGCATGTATGTGTGTGTATATAATCGATAATCAGAGTATGAAACCATTTTCCCGCCAATTCCTGGATAGAGATTTGCTAACCTATCTCTCTCACCACTGGTAATTTAAAATTAGTCCTCACAAAACATTTTTCAGGAGACATTTCAAACTTCCCTACCCTGTGATAGCTTGGTAGTATGAAAAGGCTTGCACAAATCCACTTAGCATGGTCATGTGTCCTACTTTACAGACAGTAGGGGTGTCCACTATTTAAAGGGCTGACCAGTCCAAGACCTCCATCACACCTAATTTCCCCCCCTGGTTTGCCTCCATGTTTTTTTTTACCTCTGATGCAGAAGCGTGTCAAGCTTATGATACCTCTCACCTGTATAGCTGCTCTTTCGCACCTTCACTCTTCCACTCCGCTCCACTCCACCCCTCCCCTTCTCTTTCTCCCTCCAGTCAGGTCCTGTCAGATGAGCACTTCAACCAGACAGCCTTCCTGCAGGGCAAAAACAGAACGACCCTTTAGTCTGGCTCGTTCGGGGCATCGAGGGAGTACAATCCTGTCTCTGCAGAGATTCAGGTATTGTATGGTTTTAAAAACACTTTTGAGCCTGGGATGCACGATTTGGGTTTTATATTGAGGCTTGGAGCCGGCTGCTGGGAGAGATCGCTTTTCCCTGCCAGGACCTGATGCAATCCATTCATGCCCCCAGTTCCTTTAAAACGACAAGGAGGCTTAGGGCGCATTAAATGCGTTTAGGGAAAATAATCCAGACTTTTAGTGTTCTAGGAAAGGCTGGGGAAGAGGTGGGGTGTCTGCTAGGGTGACCATATAAAAAGGAGGACAAGGCTCCTGTATCTTTAACAGTTGTATTGAAAGGGGGATTTCAGCAGGTGTCATTTGTATGCATGCAGCACCAGATGAAATTCCCTCTTCATCTCAGCAATTAAAGCTGCAGGAGCCCTGCCCTCTTTTGCATCTGGTCACTCTAGTATAGCTCCTGCAGCTTTAACGGTTGCGATGAAGAGGGGATTTCACCCGGTGCTGCATGCATACAAATAACACCTGCTGAAATTCCCTTTTCTGTTTGACTGTCAAAGATATGGGAGCCCTGTCCCCCTTTCCATATGGTTATCCTAGTGTCAGCAGGACGGCGTCATGTGAGTACCGTGCTGCAATTCCGCACACCAGGCATGGCGAGAGTGCATGAAATCGCTGGTGTGATGGAGCTGCAAGTCTGGTATAAAGATAAAGAAGCACAAGAAAGAAAAGTGGTGGCCTTGAAGTTGCCCACCAGCCATTAGCATCTGCACGGAAGATGGAGCAGGTACACAGCTCACCTGGTCACAATATTCCCCATCATCACGGTGAGATGTAGTGTATTGCTATTTAAATTATAGTAATTCTTTCTAAATTTGCAGCTATATCAATAAATGATCATATGCAGATTTTATGGGGAGGGGAAATTGGGCCCTTTTTGGGGGGTGATGCATTTCCTTGGGGTGGGGCTGGAGGGTCGATGCCTAGGAAGTGATGTGGAATTTCTGGCAGGTTTTGAACTTGAAGAACAATTCCTGGAAAGATTTCAGATGCCCTAAAGCAATTTGGAGCTGAGTTAGTATATTTCTTTGACATAGTTAGTAAACAAAGCTGAAGGAGAAAAGTCACATACTTCATGTTTCAAATGTTTTTTCCCTAATAGCCACATTATTGGAACTGAAATCTTTTATTAGGAAAAAATTAAAATAAAGCACACGTACTGTGTGATTTTATATATGCTTACCAAGAAGTCCCATTGTATTCAAAGGGGATACTCCCAGGTAAGTATGCATCAATGTAGTTTAAATATTGTCTTCAAACAAATGTCAAGCTTTACTTGGCCATTATTTTATTGAAATACTTGAATAACTTTTAAGATATGACAACTCAATAGCACCCACTTCCTTATATATATTTTTAGATTTTAAGAAGAAAATAAATGCCCCCAGGGTCTTGGAATTATTAACAAACTAGTTTTCTCATGTCCAAAGAGGTATAATTATGATTGATATATGCATGCTTCCTAGGGATAGTCATGAGGAAAATAGTTCATTACAACTTTGAAACTGCCTGGCTTGACTGGTATTGTGTCCATTCGTTATGTTACTAATTAACTGGACGGAGCGAGGAGGAGAATTTTTAGAAATGAAATATATAATTATGGGGAAAAAATCCCATTACAAAAATGTTTCCACTTCCTTAGATACAACTCTAGCATCACCTGTCTGCATTTGTCATCCGCAAGAGGCAGGTTTATAAGTAGCGTTTCCGCTTCTCACCTAGGCCTAGCAATAGAAGGCAAACAAACACGGTGGTTTAGGACACTTTCAAGAGCCGGACACCCGCGGAATGTTCCACAGGTGTAGCAGTACCACTGGGGGGCAGTTCCACCAGCATAGGATTGCTGTGTCTCCATTAGAACCGGGTATGCAGACTGCTAGGGCTCATTGTTGTGGACTTCAATTCCCATCCACCCCAGCCTGCACGGCCAATGACCAGGAATCTCGGGAGTTGTAGTCCAAAACACCCATAGGCTGCCAGGTCAGGGAAGGATGAAATGCAACCAAGTTCCATCCCTGTACATGAAATGAAAATCAATTTGGATTGCTTTGCTATGCTCCAGTAACGGTGCCAGATTCTCTTCATTTTGCACTGCTGCTACCCGCAACGCTGGTAATTCCTCATTACCATAGTTGCCGCTTGGTGTGTGCATGTGGCGCAGGGCTTCTGCACTTTGGCCAGCTGCACAAGAAGCAGAAATTTAATGGCTTAAAGCTTCCCCCCCACCTGTTGCCCCACGGGCCATGAAAAAGCTGTACTTGTCAAATGTCTTCACATCACACCATTATTCCAGGTAGAGACAGCCTGCCACGGGAAAAAAAAAGGGAATGAAGAAAGAAAGTGAGAGAGAGAAAAAAAGACAAAAGGAAGAAGAAAAAGAATCGTATTCATTGCCAGGGTGAAAAGGTTGGCTCTTTTCATAGCATGGACCTAAACACAACCACCTACCGGATAGCTTCTATTCCTTGCTGCCAATCAAACTGCTGATAAACAGAAAGCTAGAGAGGATGGTTCAAAAGCGGACCTCTTTAGTATCCAAACTCCAAACAGCGCCCCAGGAATTAAGACAGGCATTTAGTAAACTCATTATTATTTGCCAAAAGGTGTTGGTGACATGTTCAAATGCCAGGACCTGCTACTGCCAGCGATCCTATTCATGGGCATGGGGCCGGCTTTTAGGTTTGTGAGAAGTAAACCTCTCCATGAGATGGGAGAGGAGGGGAGATTTGTCAAGCCCCCTTTAAAAGGTCAGTGAGACACAACCCCAAGTTCAGAGGACATGCTCAAGAAATCTGATCGGATGTCAATGGATTGACGTGAACAACAGGTATCTGGGGCCTCAGGAGCACCCGTCCCATAATGTTACAGCGCTGGAAGACACCAGAAGCCAGCAGGCGTAGGTTCCTTCTCAAAGCTGGGCTGGTTGCACATCAACCTCTTCCACCTTCCGTCTAACTCCTAAATCAAACTGTGCACTAAGCAGTACTTTAGGGGCAGATGTCAAGGGCCCCAGTCATTGCAATGAGCAGGAAGGCCCCCAAACGCGGGAAACATTTAGAAGGCAGTGAAGAAATACACATCCCCATCAAAAGAGAGGAGCACCCACAAGGCCATAAAGTCGAGAGTCTAACGTTGCCAGACTGCGCCACTGTACACTGCCACCGTGAACAGCTGTGTCTCCAGAAGGAAAAGCTCACTCAAGAAAGCAAGTCAAGCTGCATGCTTCAACCCCGGTAGTGGATTCATATAGCCCGTAAAGATTCTTTCGCTTTCTCCAAACCTCCCTTCACCTTAGCGCAGGGGTGGGGAGCCTTTCTCAGCTTGGTGGGCGGGGCTGAAGGCAAAAGAGGTGTGGCCACAGATACAAAACAATACCAACATGTTGTAGAGTAAAGCTCTTACTTCTTAGGAGAAGTATTTTAACTTTTTAGGGGGAAATGTGCACAGAAAATACCAAAGGATCAGTGATTGGGGGGAAAGGGGGCGGGGCCCAGAGAAGCAGGCATGGCTGCCCAGAGAATTCCAGAGAGGTAGATTGGACTACCAGGCCAGCTTCGCCTGTCCCTTCTTATCAGAAATATAGTGTTAAACCAGGATCTTAAGAATCTGAACACACTGCAGAGGTTACCCTCAAAGGGGGTGTGTAGCCTCCTTCACAGAGCCTACGGTTGTTGTTGTTATTATTATTATTATTATTATTATTATTATTCATTACATTTATATACCGCCCCATAGCCGAAGCTCTCTAGGTGGTTTACAAAAATTAAAAACATAAAACCTAAAAAAAAACAGCTAATATTTAAAACATTTTAAACTTTAAGCCTAGCCAGGAATTCAGTTAAACCTCAACTTAAGCTGTTAAAATGCCTAGGAGAAAAGAAAAGTTTTGACCTGGCATCGAAAAGATAACAGCGTTGGCGCCAGGTGGGCCTCATCAGGGAGATCATTCCATAATTGGGGGGCCACCACAGAGAAGGCCCTCTCCCTTGTTGCCGTCGTCTGAGCGTCCCTCGGAGTAGGCACCCGGAGGAGGACCTTAGATGCTGAGCATAGTGTATGGGTAGGTTCATGTCGGGAGAGGCGTTCCGTCAGGTATTGTGGTCCCAAGCCATGTTGGTTAAAATCAGCACCTTGAATTAGGCTCGGAAATGTACAGCCAATGCAATGCCACACTTTCACTGGCCTTTGCTTTCATGCCTTTAATACCAGTCGGGAACAGAAAAACTTACTTGTTCTAGATCACAGCACAAGGCCAAATAGGATCCAATCAGGGTTCCCAGCATTTAAAAAATAAATTAATAGAAGCCACGCTGGAGAGTGGGGGTGGATCAGATTGGAACCGCAGGTATGGGGGAAGGGGGTAAACCTTCCTCCACCACCGCAATCACTGGGCACTGTTTTCTCAATTAAAATTGAGCCCCAATCCTGCTATTTGCGCTGTCAAGTGGTCGAATTTACATATAACTGGGTTTTTTAAAAGCCCTCCCGCAACACTGTGGTCCCAATCCTATTCATTCACCCTTATCCCCAGTGCAGCTGCTATGAATTTTTTTTAAAAAAAACTAATTGTGGATCGTGCACAAGTGATCTGTAGTGCAATCTTATGTGTGTCCACTTGGAAGTAAATCCCATGGAATTCAATGGGATTACCCCTGGGTAAGTGAATTTTAAGAGTGCAGCCTTCGCTTTTCTGTGGTGCAGCCCATGCTTCACGTTGAAACGTGCAGATGTATTTTACTATATTGTATTATTTAATTTGCGTTTTATTTATTTATTAAAACATTTATATCCTGCCCTATATCACAAGGATCTCAGGGCGGCGTACAGATAAAATCCTACATGTAAAATAGAATAAATATACAATTCTAAAACAAATTTAGTTTCTGTTATTCAGATTGTCGTATGTCCCCCTAGAGGACTAGGTTAAGAGACGACTCATAAATATAAATAACGGCTAAATAAAGAAATGGACTTCAGTTGCTGACACCTCCAGTTAAAAGAAGCTTTAGGAGAGCTCAGTCTCCTCCGGCAGGTGCTTACCTGTCAGAGGAAGAAGAGGAGGAGGAGAAAGTTCCAGGCTAAGAGGCCAAGAGCAACTGCATACATCCAAATCCAAGCAAGCAAAGCTTGTCTCATGGCTGGCCTAGAAGTAAAGGTGGGGGAGTTTCCAAAGAAACCAGAGGGGAGGGAAGCACAGACACCAAACCCCCAGGGTTTCAGTTGGGAGCCTGCCCTGAGCCATGGGAGCAAGGAGCTGCAATGCAAAGGACACTCCTGACCATGTTCAGAGCAGCTCTAGCCATCTTCCCCAACCTGGTGCCCACCAGATGTTTTTTTGGACTTCAACCCCCATCAGCCTCGTCCAGCATGGTTAACAGTCGAGAATGCTGGGAGTTATAGGCAGGAAGGCACCAGAGATTGGGGGATGCTGAGCTATAGTATACAATCCCCAGCCAGCATGCCAGCTGTGTAGGGTGACCATGTGAAAAGGAGGACTGGGCTCCTGTATCTTTCACAGTTGAATAGAAAAGGGAATTTCAGCAGGTATCATTTGTAGGCATGCAGCACCTGGTGAAATTCCCTCTTCCTCACCACAGTTAACACTGCAGGATCCCTGCCCTCGTTTGTATCTGGTCATGCTAGGCAGGGTTCCTGCTGCTTTAACTGTTGTGAGGAAGAGGGAATTTCACAAGGTGCTGCATGCCTACAAATGACACCTGCTGAAATTCCCCTTTTCTACACAAATGTGAAAGATACAGGAGCCCGGTCCTCCTTTTCATATGGTCACCCTATGAGCTGTGGGTGGTGGGACTTGTAGTCCAACATACCTTGGGGGCGCCAGCTTGGGGACAGTTGAGGTATAGCAACGCCACTGCTCCCCACCCCCACCCCTAATTAGGAGCTTCCAATTTGGAGCTCCACACAAACTTGGGTGCCAGTCTCTCTCCCTCTCTCTCAAATAAAGGTGTTAAGCAACAGAACGTCTCCCTCGCACACACCGATCTTCCTTTTTATTCATCGTTTGCCACCGTATAAAGGCTGTGGAAGGCGGGGTGTTGCTGCCTCTCCATCTAGCACCTGTCCAGGAAGGCAGGTAGGATCCATCCACCCAGGGCAGGACAGAGGGGGGCCCAGTGGGGCCAGTTGGCCCGGGGCCCACGATTTTGAGGGGCACTCCGATGAGGAGGTCCCCCCCCCCAGCTTACTCTACTGCTTCCGTTTTTCTGACATTGCCAGCAACAGTGGCCTCTAATGAGCGGAGCTTCAGTGTCCTGAACCGTATCAAGTCATACTTTCGGTCCACGATGGTGCAAGAACGTTTGAATGGACTAGCAAGCAGGTAAAGCATTTCTGAATGTGAAGAAGTGATGTCTTATACCTTGAATAAAAATGCTTCCCATTACCTTTTTTATACATCGTTCTAGTTCATATATGTATTTAGCACTGAATCAGTGCCACTGATTAAAAAATACTCAATGAGCAGCTTGAAATGGGGGGGGGGGGGGCACACACTTCCCATCTGGCCTGGGCATCTGACCAGCTCTGCCCGGCCCTTCTGACGCCAACCTCCAAGGGGGTGATGGGCGCGTGGCGTCTCTCCCAGCCGGACCCTACCCATGTCTTTACCGGGAAGTCAAGACCACCACTTGGGATTTCTTCCCAGTTATCGGGGAAAGCGCTTGCAGCCAGGCGAGACCGATCCTGCGTACGAGATTTACTCGGAAGTAAGCCCCATAGTGCGTGTGCCAGTAGCGGCGCGCCAAGCCACCAGCGGCGGGGCCTCGGAGCGCGCAGGCAGGATCGGAGGCGCGCCTCCTCGGGAGTCGCGCACTCCCGCGGGACCCACGGCGAGGGTCGGGCTGCTCGGATCCCTCCCGCGTTCAGCCCAGCCCACGAGCTCCCTCCGGCCCTGATCCTCCGGGTACCCACCTGCTCTCGGGGAGACCGGCCGCCCGGCGGGGCTCTTTACCAGCTCGCCCTGGGGGGCCTCCGGCCGGCCAGCCGCATCGCCCTCCTCCCGCCGCTCGCCTCGCCAGCTCCGGCCGTGTTTGCGCAGCCGGCCCCTCCCTCGTCCTCCTCGCTTCCAGGTGATCCGGCTGCGCTGGGCCAGGTTCCAATCGAGCGACGAGCCCGCCTCCTCCGCCCCAGCCGCGGGCAGAGGCCGAGAGCGAACCAGCCGCCTCTCCCTTGCCCGGCCCCCCTCCCCGCAAGGGCAGAGCGGGGAGTGGATCCGGCCTTCTGCCCCCACCCCCGAGCTCGTGCGCAAGTCTTTGGATTGTACGTGCAGAAGAGGAAAGAGTTCCCATAAGCACGTGCAGAGTGCAGTTCCCGCTCACCCTCATGTGGGCGGTGCCGGCGCAGCTGGGTCGTTGGGAGAACCCAGGCGCCACGGGCTTGGTGGAGGGGGGGGGGGGGAGACGAGACATGCACGTGCAAGATTTCAGTTGCGAAGCGCACGAAGGAACGTTTCTTAGGCAGCAAGCAGTCCTGTGCACGTTTAGACAGGGAAACTGCCTACAACTCCCAGCATGCCTCAGCCTTAAGAGCATAGGATTGCGCCTTGAGTGGTAAAGGACGCAAAGTAAAATTGCGCTTCTCCCTACACCGCCCTTGAACACTTTACAACTGAGCTTACATTCCTCTTATGTTAGAACAGAAACAAACATGTTGTCGTTATTATTATTAATCCTATTTGCTATTCACTCAACTACTCTGGAACCTTGGGTATAGAGTGGTATACAAATATTGTAAATAAATAAATAACCTTGATTGATTGATTTGTTTGTTTGTTTATTTATTTAAAAAGAGATCTTCTGAGCAGGAGCAGTTTTGCATTTTAAACTCTCTTAAAACCACAGCCCCTTCATGACTAGAGGAATAAAATGGAATTTACTTCTGTTACCCACATCACCTGTTGCTGTCTGGGTGATGGCGAGTGTGGCTGAGCTATGGCCCCTGAAGTCACGGTACATGGGGGCTGCGGATGACCTAAGGTGGCCAATGCCATGTGTCCTCTTTTTGAAGGGCGGCAAGAGGACCATTTTCTCTTTGAAGGCATCCTCTATTTGAAGGGTCACCGTGTCCAAACCCAATTTAAAAATTACAAATCCTAAGAATTGTTGCCCATCCATAGGTATCACCTGGACAGCACACTAAACAGGCAAGTATACAGCTCACTTGGTCACAGTGTCACTATGGTGAGATGGTCTGTATTTTTATTTAATACTAATAATTATTTCTAATTTTGCAAACATTATGGAAATTGCTATTCTCTTTTTTTTGCGCTGACACGTTTCCTCTTTTTTTTGGTGATTCATAAGTGGCCACTTTAAGATGACCACTGACCCAACCCCAAAACTGACCCAATCACACACTGCCATTCTGTGATATCCATGCGTTTTCATTTGTCTTCTCCTACCATCTGGTTGTATCATAATTTAATGTATTTTAAGCTTTTCTAACACGGGACTCAAAACAACCTATAACAGTAGGTAGCAAGTCATTACACACGAAGTAAAAAAAAAGACACACACATATATATATATATATATATATATATATATAAGCTCTGCGCAAACAAAATGACAGGTCACTACTCACTTTACTGCCTTCAAAACGTGGTCAGCCAGCTCTTCTGCGTTTCGGGCGCTTCCTGCTCATTCTCACTGGGCCCACCAGACGTCCTTCTCTGCGATCACCGCTGTAGCCAGAGCTCTCTTTGCTTTGCCAACGTCCTTGGCCTTCTTTGTTTCCATTGTGCTGTTTGTTTCCTTTCTGCAAACAACTTGAGGGCCAGTTTCATGGAAAAGCAGCATAGTCATTTATCAAATTCAATCATAAAAAAAACCTGCCTGTTTAAAAAACCGGAATAAGACACTTTCTCCCCTTGGTCCAAACTCCACGAAGCCATGAAATTGGAAGCTAAAGCTGATGCCTTAGCTGATGTGCCCCATGATCAGTCATGAAGTTGTGCAATGTCACCAATTGTGCTTGCTTACAACTTACCCTCCATGCACCCACACTTTCCCTGGATCTTGCAGTCCCAAATCCAGTTTGGGAGGATGTTGTTACTTTTTTCTGTTAACTGTTCTCCCTCAGTTTTTAACCAGTCTTCCAGAAATTTTCAGGTTATGCGAACTTACGAAACTCTTATTTTAATGATTGTCTTATTTTACTGTGGCTCCAATAATAATTAAATATAATCACATGATGATGCATACATCCCCGGAGCGAGGAGGGTTGCAGGCCACATGGTGAGGATAATTTAACCATATCCCTATTTTCGAATTCTTGTCTTTGGGGCAGGAGTAGATGTATGGTTAAAAAAAAAACAACCCACTGCAATCTGGTAAAATCCCTCTCAGCCAACTGTGGGGCAGGAAGTCACAGATTCAAATGCCCCTTGGCCATTAATTCACTGGCCGCCTTAAGTGTCACTCTTAGCTTCAGGTCTCCGTCTTTAAGGAGGGGATAAGGAAACTGGCCTGCCTTACAGGGTTGTTGTTTGGATTACCAAGATAACTACTATATCTTAATTCTTAAATGACCATTTCTTCTTCTTCTTTTTTGGTAGTTGTGTTCTGCTGTTGTGCTTCCATGTGAAGCATTTATGGTGCAATCTTTCTGCATCATCTTTCATGTGTAATACTCCTGTGGTTTCCCACTGTTTCTTTCATCATTTTCCTTGTCAGAAAAAAAAAATCTGTTAAGGATGAACAAATGGAATAGCGGCATTAGGATCCCTCAGTCTAAAAGGACTCGCGGTCTGTGTTCTTTCCCCCCCTCAAAACACTTCTTTGAGGCAGGTCACTGTTGTTTCCATTTTACAGAGGAGGAACTGAGGCTTGAAGCAACAACTCCATTTCCCACCCTGAGGTCACCTTTGGTGATGAAGGAGCGGTATAGATATTTTTTAAAATAAAAATAAAGTAGATAGAATAAAGTCTCTGGGTCCGAACAAGCAAAACTCTTCGTACATTGTTACATCTTTTACCATGCCGTCTTGTAACATGAAAGCAACGCGGAGCATTAATTCAGCCCCAAATACTTATGAAAGATCTTGGATGATCATACTACGAATCCTTACATAGGATAAAAAGAATACAACTTCTCACTTTACCCCAGGAGCAAACTTCACTGGGCCATGTCAGCTTGCGTTTGCAGGTGCCTAAATGTGCCGCCCAATGTTTTCTCGGAGCAAAAAAGTTGGCTTCTTTCGTTTGAAGATGAAAACAACATTTTAAAAGAAATGTTCCTGACAAAGATTGAAGTCAGACGAGCTGTTCCAGCCAACGACAACAAAACAAACACAGAGAAAAAAAGGTAGATGTTTCTGAGCGGGGGCAGAGCACTTGCATCAGCTGAGACTACCTCGCCCTGGGAAAACATGCCAGGGAAAGGCCCTTTTGCACCCCCCATGGAACAGCTCAAACTCCTGCAGAACCTGGCACACCTTAGATCTCACTTTCCACCTCCATGGAGGAGAGATGGTGGTGAATGCTGACAATGCTTGTTGTACTAGTGTCATGGAACTTTCTGTCCAAGGAGAACTTTTGGTCGCCACACCTAAAAAAAAGATACTGTAAAGCTGGAAAAAGTGCAGAAAAGGGTAACTAAAATGATCCAGGGGCTGGAGCATCTCCCCTATGAGGGAAGGTTACAACAGCAGGGATTGTTCAGCCTGGAGAAAAGGGGGCTGAGGGAAATTATGCACGATGTGGAGAATGTGAATAGGGAGACTTTTTTCTCCTTCTCCCATAATTCTAGAACCCATTGGGGGTCATCCTCATGAAACTGATGGGTGGGAGATTCAGGACAGATAAAAGGAAAGACTTCTTCACACAGCGCATAGTTAAACTATGGAATTCACTACCACAAGATGTAGTGATGGCCACCAGTTTGGATGGCTTTAAAAGGGGAGGTTGGATAAATTCCTGGAGGAGAGGCTATCAATGACTACTAGTCCTGAAGGTGATGTGCTACCTCCAGTATCAGAGACTGGAAGCCTGTATGCAACAGTTGCTGGGGAACATAGGTGGGAGGGTTATTATTATTATTATTATTATTATTATTATTATTAACACTTATATGCCGCCCCATAGCTGAAGCTCTCTGGGCGGTTTACAAAAATTAAAAACATTGAACATTAAAAAGACAATATACAAAATGTTGCACCGTGCCCTGCTTGTGGGTCCCCAGTCGACAACTGGTTGCCCACCATGTGCACAGAGTGCTGGACTAGATGGACCCTTGGTCTGATTCGGCAGGGCTCTCCTTATGTTCTTATGGTCTTAAGAGTTTGGCCATATCTGAATATTCATTTTGTCTGCAGCAAAGACAGGGCTGCTTGAGCAGGTATTTGGTATTTGCATCTTCCCCGAAGCTGAGCTGGGAGTTCCATGGATAACCCCAGCGGTTAGCGTGGATCCTTTTAAAAGGAGATTAGACAAATTCATGAAGGAGAAGGCTATCGATATGGCTACTAGTCCCACCGCTTGAGGCAGGAGGACACCCGCTTGGAGGGATCTTTCCTCAGAGCGAAGCATTGTGGGAGAGGTGGTCCTCTGTGGCCCCCTCTCCTACAGTGCCTTGCTATGAGGAAGGTCACTTCAGAGTGAGGCGTTTGAGCCTGAGGGCTCTTTGCAGGGCTGTACCAGCTATTGTGGGGTTGCCCTCAGCGTGAGGCATCTGGAGAGCAGCTGGCGGGGCTCTCTTTAATGCCACCCCTCCCAATTACACTGCCTGAGGTGGGGGATTCACCCTGCCTCATGGAAGCCTGACCCAGATGCAAGGCACCTGAATACCAGTCACTGGGGAACCACAACAGGGAGGATTTCTGTGAGGCACAGAATGCTGAACGATGTGGACTTCGGAATGCCATCCTGAGTACGACACAGTTGGCACTGTCTTATTTTCGGTGCCAAAGTACAATGTTGCTGTTGCCCAGGAGATATTTTGAAAATGTGAAAATGGAATTAAATGGACAGTCCTATGTAATCCTATCCATGTTTAGACGGGGGGGGGGGGGGGGGACTCCTACAATTCCCAGCATTCTCCAGCCATAGGACTTTTTTTCTGTCTAAACATTTTACGTATTTCATTTCATGTCATTTCTATACCGCTCAACAGCTGAAGCTCTGTAAGCAGTTCACAGACAAGCATGATATCATGTCCTAAATGGATTTTAAATTATGTTTAGTTTGCTGGTTTTATGGTTTCTCTGTCTCTCCCTAATGATTACAACTATAGGATATCGGTGTTTTTTTTATAATTTTATGTACATTCTGATGATGAAGAAGCAGTATAGGCATAAAAAAGTAGGTAGAAAAAAGTCTCTGGGTCTGAACAAGCAAAGCTCTTTGTGTGTTCTTATGTATTTTATCATGTCATCTAGTAACATGAAACCAGCACAATCATTAATACAGGGGGGAAACCCCCCACAAAGTGTCTCAGATGATCATAATACACATCCTTACACATGGAAAGAAGAATACAAGAAAGTGAAACCAGTGGGCTCCTTGAAAGACAGCTAGTAGTCCCTAGTCCCATCATTAATACACAGCTATAAAGACTGTTCTCTTCCGGCAGGCATATCCAGTGGAATTTTAGAATGTTTTAAGGGTGTTTTTAGGATGTTTTTAGGATGTTTTAGGATTTTTTATGCAGTTTTAATAATATGTGTTATGTTTTAATCAGTTTTATGTATTTTATCATGTTGTTGTTCCCCGCCTCGATCCAGACGGAGAGGCGGGTAAGAAATAAATTGTTATTATTATTATTATTATTATTATTATTATTATGGAGGTGAAACACTAAGTTGTGACAGCCAGGGACTGTGTATTCTGCACAAACCCAGAATCTGTCTACTTTCTTTTGCTTTTCTTTTTTTAAAAAGAGTTGCTAGTCCTTATGGATATATTTACGTTCATGTAAAAATTCAATGAAGACAGAGAGACCACAGATACAATTTAACCTTAACAAACAACAGCAGATACTTACGCATGCTGGAATAAAAATGTCTTTACTAACTGGTAACAAAGAGCCAGAGGGGAGAGCATCTGTGCTTCAAATGTGTTCCACAATATCGGTGCAGCCACTGAGAAGGACCTGTTTCTTGTCTCCACGAACTCAACCTCCAACCTAGATGGGATGTAGAGAAGGCCCCTTCGTTCTGATCATAGAGAGTGGGCAGGATGGTATTGGAGGAAGTGACCCCTCAAGTATCAAGGAATCATTATCAGAGCTATGCCCCAGCATCTGTTACAAGGCTAGGGCTTAAACTTGGAATATATAAAGGAAGTAGGGTGACCATATGGAAAGGAGGACAGGGCTCCTGTATCTTTAACAGTTGTATATTTAAGGGAATTTCAGCAAGTGTCATTTGTATGCATGCAGCACCTGGTGAAATTCCCTCTTCATCACAACAGTTAGCACTGCAGGAGCCCTGCCCTCTTTTGTATCTGGTCAAGAGGGCAGGGCTCCTGCAGTGCTAACTGTTGTGATGAAGTGGGAATTTCACCAGGTGCTGCATGTATACAAGTGACATCTGCTGAAATTCCCTTAAATATATAACTGTTAATGATACTCTGTCCTCCTTTCCATATGGTCACCCTAAATGATGAATATATTAAAATGCCCCAGAATGGGTTGAGGATGGCTTTTTCTCACCTTTGAGTATGTACAGAGGAAGTCTTCATTAACACATCAAGGGGTTCGGGGAAAGGCTTCCAGATTACAGGCTGCTACTTCCAGACAGCCCTAAGCCCCATCATCCCTTTTGCAAAATAAATCACAGGATGGCATATAGCCAACACTTGATCTGACATAATTTGAACCATTGAAAATGGTTGGTCTCGCGTTGCCATCTTCTGGGCACTTACCTGGAAGTAAGCCCCATTGTACACAGTGGGGGCTTACTTCTGAGTAAATATGGATATAATTGCTCAGTTAGCCACCTCTCTACAGTGGCTCTACCTTTGTTCCATTAGAAACCACCTTTCCAGGC
The DNA here is from genome assembly GCA_029215795.1 of Anniella stebbinsi. Lineage (NCBI taxonomy): Eukaryota > Metazoa > Chordata > Lepidosauria > Squamata > Anniellidae > Anniella > Anniella stebbinsi. The sequence goes on from JARDYH010000007.1 coordinate 86,493,477, forward strand.
AATGAACGTTGCGTAAGTCGGACCGTACGCCATGCAGGCTATAAAAGCCACTTCCTCATTTCCAGCAATGTCTTTGGAACTCGAGCATGACGGAGATAAATGATCTTCCTGTTTGGTTGTGTAATGAGATTGACTGTCCTGCATTGCTGCCACCTCCGCTACTTTACATGTGCTAAGTGCGCTCCAGGAGTGGCTGCAGGCAAAGCATCGTTTCAGCCGAGAAGCTTAGGGTGGCCATGTGTCCTCTTTTTACAGGGGACAGTCCTCTCTTTGAAGGGCTGTCAGGTCCAAGCCCAGTTTAAAAATAAAGAACTCTAAAGAGGCAGAGCAGGAGGGGCCTTGGACTTGCCCATCCACTGGATAGTAGACTGAAAAGGCTGTTACACAGGCACCTGTTCACACTTTCCACCATTGTGGTGAGATGTATTTTATTCTATTTAAATTATAGTCATTATTTCTAAATTTGCATCTATTCATATAGATTAGCATATGCATTAATTATGCATATATACAAATAATAATAATAATAATAATAATAATAATAATAATAATAATTTCTTATCCGCCTCTTCCTCTGGATTGAGGTGGGGTACAACACCAAATACAAAATACCATAACATACATAGAACTGATTAAAAGCATATAAAACGAATACACTATTAAAAGGCATCTTAAAATTCCACTGGGTAGGCCTGCCGGAAGAGATCAGTCTTTATTGCTTTCTTAAATTCTAAAAGAATGGTAAGTTGGTGGATCTCCTCCGGCAGGTCGTTCCACAGTCTGGGGGTGACAGAACAGAAGGTCCTCTGGGTAACGGATGTCAGTCTTGGCCAACTGTAATAAGTTCTTCCCAGAGGTCCTGAGCATGCGGGGCGGATTGTCTGGGAGAAGGTGATCCCACAGGTATCCTGGACCCAAACTATGTAAGGCTTTAAAGGTAATGACCAACACTTTGTTCTTCGCCCGGAAACTAATTGGCAGCCAGTGGAGCAATTTTAAAGCTAGCATAATATGGTCACCCCTAGGTTTATCGGTGCCCAGCCTGGCTGCCATATTTTGAACGAGTTGAAGTTTCTGGACTAGGCACAGAGGTAGCCCTATGTACAGTGCATTGCAGAAGTTGAGCTTCAAACTTACCAGCGCAGGCACTACCATCTTTAGGTCTTCCAACTCTAAGAAGGGGAGCAGCAAATACAAATATATTAGCATATGCAAATATTATGCAAATTTGTCTCCTCTTTGGTCCTCTTTACTCATGACAAATTCTACCTTTTTTAGTGATGTGTCAATGACCACTTTGCTGTTTTCAAAATAAGGCTGGTGTAAACGTTTCCAAGAAGGGTCATGATGGTGGTTGGTTGATTTAGTTATCATTTTAAAAGACTCATTCTAGTATTTTAGGCACTGCAAAACATCCCCGGATTCCAACATGGGAACAGCCAGGAAGTCCAAGAGGAACTGCTGGGCGCTTGCCGCTACTGCCCCCCCCCCCAATGTGACACCTGAGGCGATCACCTCACTTTGCCAAGTGGGAGGGCCGGCCCTGATTAGAGTGGGACTAAATTTACTTGGATAGAATTCTGCCTGTACAATTTTCTTTATGCCTCCACAAGTAAAAAGTTAGAAACTCACTTGATTGATGAAAACTGAACATTCAGGGAAGGGCCTTGACTACTTGGTGGAGTCAAATGTGCCCCACCTCCCCACCATGGCTAAGACCCCGATAATGCTTAACATTTGTCCAATATTTTCAAGGCTTCAGCATGCTTTGGATACATTACTCTAATACACTTTACATCTGTCCTCCAATGTTGAGGTATATTACAGATTTGGGGCTGAAAGAATAGTGTGTAATGAGTTCATGGCAAAGGTGGGATCCAAATTCTAACCTCGAGCTGCTACAAGGCACCTGCTCTTCACATCCAAATCTCCTAACTCCGTTGGGATTCTTTGCAGATGGTGTTCAACAGAGATCCTCTCTGTAGCCAACCTTTACCTCGCTGCAAAAACCAAGTAGTCCAGATCCCGGGGATCTTTCACAGTGCCTAAAATACTTGAATTGGCCTTTTAAAATAATAATTAAACTAACAAGCAAACAAACCATTGTCATGGCAGCCCTTCTCAGAAACTAATTTTTAACGCAGGCCTTGTTTTGGAAAGAGGAAGGGCTGAAGGAGAGACATCAGCTTCTTCGTGTTCTGACTTGCTCCCACAGAAGTAGAAAGATGGGCAGCCGCATCTTTAACCCTCTTTGTCCCATATGGATGATGACAGAAGCTCTGTCAAAGGGACCACTTTCTACTAGGGATGTGTATCGTATCGTTCTGATGTCCAATAACGATCTGATCAAGTTATCGGACATCCGATTAACGATAACGATAACATTCCAGTAAGGCCTATCTGATCTGATCCAAAATCCATATGTCCGATAACTATCGAACATATCGGATTATCGGACTACCAGTTTAGAGCTGGCCCTTCCTCCCTCGCGCTCCTTACCTGTGGCCTTCCAGGCTGCCGTCTACTGCTCTGGACTACTGAGAACTAGGCTTCGTGGCCTAGTTCTCAGTAGAGCGGCGACGCTCTGGGTGACATCATCACCCGGCGCATCGTCACTACTGAGAACTGGGCCGCAAAGTCTAGTTCATAGTAGTCCGGAGCAGCGGAGGATAGCAGATGGCAGCCCGGAAGGCTGCAGATGAGGGGACCCCTCCCTCCCTTGCGCTCCCTCCCTCCCCCCATTGGCACCTCTCTGTATTGACGAACAGGCCGTAAAGCCTGGCAGTGGCGGCGACGACAGAGGTAGTGGTAGGTAAGGAGTGCGAGTGGGGGGGAGGGAGGGAGTGCCGGCCCAGTGTTTTCCCCATAGACTTGCATTGGGGGAAAGCTTTCTTTCCCCCAATGCAAACCTATGGGGAAAACACTTCCGATATTTATCGGATTTCCGATCCGATCAAATCCAGGTACCCCCCGATATGATCGGATCTGAAATTTTGTTATATTGGAATTTCTGATAACGATACGATAATTTCGGCTGTGCACATCCCTACTTTGTACATCCAGCAGCATCAACTAATAATGCTTTGCTGGGACATAAGGTGGCCCATGTGCCCTCTTTTACAGAGGGCCAGCCTCTGTTTGAAGGCATCCTCTCTTTGAAAGACTGCCCAGCCCAAGTCCAGTTCAAAGATAAAGAACCGTTAAGAAGGAAGAGCTGGGCCTTCAGGTTGTCCTTCTACAGGTAGCACCTGGACAGCAGCAGAGCAAGCAGGCACACAGCTCACCTGGTCACCATCTTCTCCAGTATAAGTATTTTATTTTCCTTTAAATGGTAGTAATTCTTTCTAGATTTGCCCCATAGCTAGGAATTAGCATGTGCCAATTTTATGGAAATCCTGGTTGTTGTTTTTTGGTGTTGTGTGAATCACTACCCTAATTGCATCTGTCTCTCTCTCCTCCCCACCGACAGGGCTTTAGCAGCTTGTGGGAAGGAGAAATACAGTTTAAATTGAGAAATCATCACTGGGGAGGTTAACCCCCTCTCAAGCACCGCTGCTTCTATCAAAATCAAATTTCCCCCACTCCTGCTGCTTGAATGAAAAAACAAAAAGTGAGAGCCATTTTATGTCTTGGCTTGGGAGAAAGTGGCTGAAAAACATTATACTTCCCACACCACTGTCTATAACCCTGAAACTCTCCAGTATACTCCAGGCATCTGATGAAGCGAGCTCTAGTCCAGAAAAGTTTATGGTGGAATAAATGTTAGTTTTTAAGAGGCCGTAATACTCTACAACTCTGTGTGTATCATTTTCATCAGTAAAATGTTGCAGTCCACTCTGGTATAATGAATTGTTAGCAATTGAATATTATCATATTGTGTCATTATTGTAAATGACTATCAATTACTTATTTGTATTTTGCAATGAACGTGGTTGACTGCTATTGTCATTGAGCACTGTTAACATATTTATTATCAGTTATAAACTACATTGAGTGCAGTCCATGTTATGAAAGGGGAATAAGGATGTTTTTAGGATTTTTATGCAGTTTTAATAATATGTGTCATGTTTTAATCAGTTTTATGTATTTTATCGTGTTGTTGTTCCCCGCCTCGATCCAGACGGAGAGGCGGGTAAGAAATAAATTGTTATTATTATTATTATTATTATTAATACAAATAAATACCCTACCATAGCAATGAGCAACTTGTGGCCTTCCAGATGTTTTGGCCTAAACATCTATTCTTCCTTGGGGCTAGTATACTTTTCTCTCAGCCATTTCCCTAGAAAATACCTGTTACCTGGCTCTAACTGCTTAATTTATTTCCAAGCAGGCAATGTGATCTACATATCTTTCAGAGTTTGATGCATTTTCCCCCTTCCACACTGATTGGGAGACAGGTTTATCTGGTGATAGGGGAGGTGTGTTTGCTTAGGCAATTAAGTATGTGGAAAGTTTCAGGGTGAGCAGGAGGGAAGGAATCCAGTGTCCCAAAAGCTTTGCAATAGGAACAGTCAACAAATCAAAAAGTAATTCCCTTAGAAGCACCAAGTCTCTACTGTGATGGTGGGGTCATCAGGGAAGAAACAGACACATTCACATAATTATCTTATATGTTAAACATAAGTTTTTAATGTTCTGGAAATAGATTTAAACAGCCAACTTTGTAACAGGTAGCATACTCCAAATACATGAAGTTTTAACAATATTTTACTGCAAGCTAGTATAACTTCTGCCACCCCTCAGCCCCATGCTAGGAACAACCTTCAAAGTGGTCTAACGCAAGCTGAGCCTCACTCTTTTTATTGGTGGACGTGGTGGCAGACATAGGGTGAAGCCTAGTTTACTACTAGCAGTCCATCCCTCTCCATCCTCCGAACTCTGCCTCTCCTTGCTACGGTTCACAGCAGGGCAAGCTCAATCAAGGCACCCGAGTGACTTGAAAATCCAGTAGTAGAATATCTAGAACATCACTCTCCCCCCCCCCCCCCGCACTAACATGGGGGCAAAATTAAAATTGCAGCAATGCTCAAGCAGGAAAGCTTTACAATACATTGTGGCGCCAAAAATATCAACTCTGCCCACTTTCAAGTCTGCTGTCCTTGGGAGCACCTAAAAGCTTTTGCCTGGCAGAAGCAGTTTCAGAAAAAGAAAACAAGGTGTATAAATGGCAAAACATTTGTCCTTTTGAAAAACACTGTTCACCACCACCTGTTGCAACTCCAGACGGTTATAGACAACTCCTTATTCCTTGATGATTCATTTGGATGGCACAATGTTCTCAAAGTTCTACAGCCCTGGTCCCCCAACTAGTTTTTATCAAAGACCGAGTCTAAGAAAGTAGGGGTGTGTGGCAGGTCAGCACCCCAATAATCCACACTTCCTAAAGCTGCCTACTCAAAAGCTCCATTGCTATAACTACTGGGCTCTCACAACATTTCTCTCCCCTCTGTGTGGGCAACAAGGAGGCCATGTAGCACCTTTTAGGGCAGCAGATCTGGCTCCAAGGATTGCCAGTTGTTGACTGCCTTTCAACTGCTTTAAGAGACAGGTGGCCTAGAAATTTGAGCGGTACTATGCAATTAATCCTGTGAAGGTATATTAATAGCTGATCTCACTATTGTACATAAGGCTAATTGATAGATCAAATCTTGCAACTTCACAGGTAGGGAGAAATAAGATCCCTAAACAGGAGTTTGATGCCAGCTATTGGAGAAACTAGTCAAAGTATGGAGGGTTTTAAGACTCACACATAGATCTATACTGCCTCCATATCATCATGATTCACATTCAGGAATTCATTGCAACATGGCTTCTCCAAGTTTACTCTATCATGTAAAAATATGACTCAGTCCTCTATTCTGATCATACCACAGTAAACATGGAACAGGGCTTTGACCATTTATTGGGAATAACCAATAATTTTCTCTAGAATAAATGTATCAAGTTTTTTTAATGTCAACAGAACAAAATCGTTAATGTGGGAAATGTCAACAGCTTTTATGACACATCAAGTAATAAGTACCTTTGCCTTTGTTCTAAATACGCTGGCAAGAATTAAGAGTTATTCTGGGAAAACAGCAATTGCCTTTATTCTTCACCTTATCAATCCATCACGCTTGCATCCACGGAATTTAGGCTTGCATACATGGAGTTATTCCATAATCCTATCAAGCCCATGAGAAAAGTTAGGCTGACAGTCTTAAATGGATCAAGGCCATCCAGTGAATTTTAGTGCTATATGAGTTTTGAAATGGGTGTTACTGGTCCACTTCCAATACTCAGTTCACTAGCAACAACTGTACTTCTGAAATCTGGCCCCAAGACAGTCTTCATCCAGTGAAAGGACGACGTTCTGATTAAGCTGGACGTTCTATAGACCAGCCTGTCCAAACATGGTGCCCTCCATAAGTGTTTGACTACAACTCAGTCCAATACATCTGGAGGGCACCTGTGACCATTTTGAATCACTATGAATAGGGATCTACACATTTGGACTGGCCTCAGTAGTTAGCTATTGACTGTGGTTGTCCCCTTCCCCTGTAGCTTCTAACAGGGTTTTTTGTGTGTGTATTAGGTTTTGGAGATGTTCAAGCACGAACAATTAATGCTTCTTGCGAACATCTCTATAGTCTGGTGCAGTGAGACTGTGACACACACACTGCCTATATATGTCAGAGTCTGTGGTGTGGGAGGGAAAGGCGAGTAAGTCTGTTTCTGCCCCTGGACACAAAGTGAGACACCCTTTCTCCTCTCTGATTTACAGAGAATTTGGTATAGCTGATGATTTAATACATAAGATAGAAACCTACACTTATACTTCCCACCCCTTCTTTTCTGACATTAAGTTCAATCATAAAAAAGTATTAGCTACTAGACATGTAGTGTTACAGAAAATTGAGTATCTGGAATCTTAAGGTGCTGCTTTGCTAAAAGATATTGAGAAGGACAAAGAAGTAGTAAGAGACTTAACACAAATGAACAGGTCTAGCCTTATTTGTCAAGCCTAGGCAGCTGGGTGGTCAGCACTTTTCCTGCAGCACCAGAAAGAAAGCTACCTTGGTGCAAGTTTTTCTCCCTTCTTGAGAAAGAAGGTTCCGAGAGTAAGGAAAGCAGTTTGATGCTAGGAGAGTAAAGGAAGGACCAGGCAATGAGAAACCAATCCAACCAGAAGATCACTGGAACTTGCTGACTAGCACTCTCTTTAAGACAAAGAGCTAGGGATCTGAAAAGAGGGCAACTATCAAAATGGAGGATAGTTGGATGGTGGGGAGAGCTACAGGAACTCAGCCAATGACAGTACTAGGCAAAATAAGTGCAGAGGGGGCCCAGCCCCAGGATCTAGCAGTTTATAAAGCCTGAGCGCTTAAGGAAAGGATAAGGGAGTGATTTGAAATAGTCTCCCAGACCCGCAACGGTCTCACTGATTTAGAGGGCAACTGTGCACTTGTGCATCTCAAGTAACTTTGCTGTGGGATGCCTACTACAGCCCAGAGACAGGGTAAAAGATCCAGTTGGTGCAAAATTGTGGGGCTAAGTTTTTCAAGGAGCCAGATTGTTACAGGACCCTCCCTAGCTGCATTGTTCCTGCTGCTGTAGGTACAAGATGAACACAGAAACAAATTATCCTGCATTAGGAACAGCCACAGCAGGAGGCATACACCAGCCAAGAAAAGTCAGGAAACAAGCGCCAAAGAGGGAATCAATCCATAATCTGCACCTTCCTTGTATACATTTCGGTTTTCATAATTACAGTGAGTAAAAAGACAACCTGTTACAGTTCCAATTTTGTTTGCCTCACATTAATTCACAAGAGTACCTTGAAATTCAACACACACACAACTATGGCATTTCTAAGGAAAACACGCACACACATACACCACACAAAACAAACCTGTTTGGAAATTTGGTTCTATCACCCCAAACCAGTTTGAGATTCTTCTACCGATAACAATGTACATTGTACATTACATTTATATTTCATCAATATAATACACTTTGAACATCATGTTAATCAGATCATGTTATACATCAGCACACAAAAATATACATGAGAGACTCACATACAAAACCATGTGGTAACCCATATAGAGATGGCATCAGCCACGTTCCTTTCAGCCTTCTGAACACCAAGAAAATGGGAACACATATTCCAGAAATGGCACTCTCCTAGTACGCTAGGACTTGAAACCCGGTGGATTTGCTACATCTTGGAAGTTAACCTTAAAAATTAAAGTGCTCTTCAAAATGTTGGCATCTAAAGTCTTCTTGATGCGAGACGACTACAAGAGAAGTCTGTTGCCGCTATGCGTAACGCAGCAATGCAAACATGACTACCATCCACTGCCATTATCAGATAGCCTCAAATCAGTAGCGCATCCCACCCCCAACCTCTAGTGTACATTCAAGAGTTTTTGTTTCGTTTAATAATGTTGGCGGCGGATCTGGACGCTTCGTCTGCACAATCTTCTGTTTGGGATTTTTAATGTCGTCTTCCTCTTCTGTCTCACTTTCACACACATGGACGACAACGCTGGGAGTGGATTCCGTTCCTGCGTGAAGCTCATACTTCTCCCCTACAGGGTATGGCAAGTTACAGCATTACTATGCCAGAATGGTAAATGGTACATTATAACATTCAAAAAGCTAAAAAAGATTTTTTTAAAAACATTCTAATAGCCATACTGATATAGTGGAAAGATTAAAACAGTGTATGTGCATTGCTTGCCTGATAAGAGTGTAAAAACAACATAGGGACAGCAATTCAACACAATTCTAGCATCTAAATTTGCCTCATCGGAGGGGAAAAAGAAAAGACAAGAGCCTCAAGTTTAAGAATGGAAATGACTTGTATGTTGCGCAGTGTATCCAACACATTTTGATTTGTTTTCTTCAGGGGCATGACATTGTTTTTTGTTACAGCAGTTGAGTTATTTTAAATTTTCTACCCACCCTTCATCCTAACTGAATCTAGAATGACATACAACAGTAAAATATAATAAAGACTATACAATACAACACATCAACCTTTAAATAACAATAAGACTAAAAGGCAATAAGATCATAAAACTACTTAGCAGAACAGAAGTTTTTTTAAAAAAATGCCTGAGCAAATAAAAATGCCTTGGTACTAAAAAAGACTGTAGTGTTGGCATTCCAAAGTTGGGGAGCAACTACAGAAAAGGCCTTCTTATGCATAATGTACTTCTGAATTATTTGGGTCCTAAGCCATTTAGGGCTTTAAAAGGTAAGTACCAGCACCTTGAATGGGGCTTGGAAGCAAATGGGCAGCCAATGGAGTAATATGGCTCAACCAAGCTCAGCCAATCGGAAGTATAGCTGCCAAATTCTGAATTAACTGAAGCTTTGAGTTGTTTTCAAGGGGAATCCCACATATATTACTCTAATCCAGCCAGGAGATTATCAGAGCAAGGATCACTGAAGCCAAACTATACCTGTCTAGGAATACTTGGAAAATCAGTCAAAACTGATAAATACAATGAACTCTGGGTCTACAGTGACAATGCTGGATCAAGGAGCACCCCAAAACTGCATACATGTTCTTTCAGGACTACAAACCTATTCAGCAGAACACTGATTTTCCAGACCCAAGAATCACCTACCCCAAATGCCTTCATCTTGTCAGGATTCAGTTTTGGTTTATTAGACCTCATCCGGCCAATTATTACAGCCAGTCAACAATTCAGCCTCGTCTGACTAAGATGACAAAGAAAAAAAGGGCCAGGTGTCGTCAGTGTATTGATTCTACTGATGACACTTCACTCCAAAGCCTCAAATGACCTCTCCCTGAGTCTTTATAGAGAACGGGGGAATAAAATGAAACTTGCAGGACTCCATGGCACAAATGCGATGAGGTTAAGCAGAAACCCCCCCAATATAACCTGACCCTGCAGATATGAGTGCAACTACCATATCTCCTAGCCCCAACCCACAGAGCTGGTCCAATAAGATACCATGGTTGATGGTATCAAACACATTAGGTTTGTGACTTTGCTTTTGTTTTGTTTTTTGCCAAGTTTTGAAACTGAGCTTTCATGGTATGTTACAAACCCAAAGTATACCAAAGCAAGTTGGAAACATCTCAAAATATATGCAACTCCCAGAAATGGGAATTATTCTTTTAACATTAGTGGGAGAGTTCCCTGCCAGAAACCAATTTTAATTGTTAGCACTAGTATATTGTAGCAAGGCCCAACCTTGCACATTGACTGGGTTCGGACAACATGCTAACCAACGGCGGGTTAAATAGTCAACAGTGGGCTGTGTCATTTGTTGGGACTTTTTCACACACGGTTGGTTATTTGGTCAAAATACCCCATGCAAATAACCAATGCTTTGCAGAGTTGATTAAAATAACTCAACTGCTGTAACAAAACAATTTCGTGCCCCTGAAAAAAACAAATCAAAATGTGTTGGACACACTGCGCAACATACAGGTCATTTCCATTCTTAAACTCGAGGCTCTGTTTTTTCTTTTTTGCCCGAATAAGTCCACAAAGGTTACAAGCCCACTCACAAGCCTCTACCCATGTCAGTCACTTGTGGCCCAGAAAGAAAGAGAACAAATTCTTAAAAGCTTCATAGGCCTGGTCACCTGGAGATAGGTCTTACGTGCAACAGGTTATCAAACATGGCAATTTACAAGCAACTTTTACTAACACAGAGGTGGAGAAAAGAAGGCAGAAAGAAAATACTCCTACCAGGCCCCAATTTGGAAACAGCACAGAGCAAGTCATAGTTTATCATGGGAGTGGCATCTTCACTCTGTTTCCATCCTACTGGAGGGGATGCAGGTGGTGATATCAGGAACTGCTTGACAGGTTGTGGGGGCAAGAGGTAAGATTTGTCTCCCACTTCACTGGGTGTCTGAACCTGAAAGAACAAATGTAGCCAGAACAGTAAGAGAAGGAGAACAACATTCCCATTTTAGATTGTTCTTAAATGTCTTTCCAGCTTCTCATCCAGTATTGCAAAAGAACCTGAGGAAACTGCTTCATTGACTGGAGAAGATATCTCATTATTAAACGCATAGTTGCTTCCCCTTTAGCTGTTCTAGTTAAACATTGACCATGCAAGTCAGTAAAGAACGCATTGACTGAACCCTAATTAAACACCTACTTTAAGTGCAGAAGAGTTAACATTCTTATCTCATTCACTCTTTCAACTGGGTAGGTGATTTTGTAGTGGAACAATGTGCTCAATGTCACTCACTGGATCAACGACTGAGGAAGGATTTGATCCCCGGCCTCGTGCCCAATATCACAACTACATCCAGGGTTGTGCATGTGCTGCAGTTCTGTGACAGCACACAATATAGCAGCAGAGTAGAAACTACCCTTTAAAAAACAAACAAACAAACAAACAAAAAGGTTCTAGCTCCAAAAATAAGCCTGAAAGTGCTTGCTGAAATCTTAAAAGTTGGGTAAGGCTGAATAAGAAATTCAGTGGTGGTAGAAGGGGGAGATGTCAGTGCCCTGCATATATTCTTATCCCTTCCCATGACTAGTTAAGCCAAAATAAGATTATGTAAAAGAGTAAATAAAAATGGAATTATGCTAAAGTGAGAGAAATTATGTAGGCACACGCATCTGATGAAGTGAGTGGTGTCTATGAAAGCTTTTGCTGTAATTCAACGGTTATATACAGCTTGCTAAGCCCATATTTGCATTAATGGGACTACAAGCAACCTACAAGAGCAGCCTCTTTGGCCCATAGAGATCCACAAGACAGGCAGAGTTTTCCACCAGGGACTTAAAAGAGCTACTGGAGAAATATATGTCAAGCTTCATAACTGATCCACAAAGAGTTAGACAGGAAGGCATGAACCCCAATGTAAGCTGCTTTACTCCTAGATCATATGGAAAAGAAATTAGGACACCATCCTGGATTTTTTTAAAACAGAAAGTCAGGATACAGATCTCAATAACCAACAACAAACCTGGGCAAAATACAGCTTGAGCTTTTTCCCATTGAAGTCTGTCTCATGCAGTTCTATTCGTGCTCTTGCTGCTGCTTCTGGATTGCTAAAATTTATCCTTACTCTTCTAAAGCTTTTAAATAGCTGGAATGTAACATGATCATCATAGACTGAGAAAAGTGCTTCGAATCTTTCCTAAGGGTAAAAAAAAAAAGAGAGAGAGAGAGCATTTTTCCTGTTAAAGTTTCTCAAAGTTTACTAGTGCGGGCTGTGCGTAATGTCCTTTAGCAGAGCTGTATCACAACTGACTTGAGCATCAGCAAAAAAACAAAACAAACAGCCTCAAGTTCATGTAAATATTAGTTTTTTCTTTCTTTTAAACAAAGACATACATAAAAGAGCACATAATGTCATGCTCACAGGGCCATCTAGTGGCTGCTATCTGTATTTCAGAGTAAAATCTGGCACATGACAAAGTACATTACAAACTGCTTTACAATTTCCTTTTAAACACGTTTCAGAGCGAATTACCTTTTTACTGAATAACCAAACATAATAAGAATACTTTAAAACCAAAGAAATAATCCCATCTTCAGAATTTTTCCTGCATGGATTTATACTCTAATATTATAAAAAAAATTCATATGGCATGCATAGTCTGATAATGCTTTACAGTTTTGTTTGTATTCATAGGAATCCTATGAGAAGTCAAAACAGGCAGTGGCCCAGCTTGCACTATCACCTCTGCTCACCATTGCTTAAACCAGGTGTTTTTTTAATATTCAAACCACAGGTTATTATGTCATCTGAACCTGGGGACCATGTGTTATGCGGGGATTAAACAACTCACATAACCCAACTACAGACCATGTTTAACCCTTGCATAACCCATCATTCCCAGGTTTGGATGACATGACAAGCTGTGGCCACAGCTTGAATATTCAAGAATCACCTGGAATGCACCACAGGTCACCGTGGCTTAAAATAGCCATGGTGTGCAACAACGATTGTGAGAATCACGTCAGTGGGCCAGTTCACATGATCGAAGAACCCACTACAGTGATGTATGCAGGCAGCCATTTTGAATATTTAACACGTGGCTGCGGCTTGTCGTGCAAACACTGGCAGCGGGGGTTGTGCAAGGGTTAAATGACCTCACATAACCAACAACAGACCATGGGTTATGTGAGAGTTGTATAAACCTTGCACATCACCCACCACCTGGGTTCACACAATACAAAAAGCTGTGGCCAGGTACTGAATACGTAAATTCCATCTGGAATGTGCCAGAGTGTACTATGAATATGCAAATTCCATCTGGAATGTGAAAGAGGCTACCATAGCTTAATAATAATAATAATAATAATAATAATATAATATAATAATATATTTATTTATCACCTGCCTCTCCCAACGGATCGAGGCGGGGAACAACACCAAACACAAAATACAAAAACTGATTAAAAGCACATAAAACCAGTACATCATTAAAATACCAATACAACACCAATAAAACACTTTAAAATTCATCTAGGTAGGCCTGCCGGAAGAGATCAGTCTTTATAGATCTTTTAAATTCCTGAAGACTAGTAAGTTGGCGAATCTCTCCCGGCAGGTCATTCCACAATCTGGGAGCGGCAGAAGAGAAGGTCCTCTGGGTAACGGTTGTCAGTCTAGTTCTTGTTGACTGTAATAAATTCTTCCCAGAGGACCTGAGCGTGCGGGGCGGATTGTCTGGGAGAAGACTATCCCGCAGGTAACCTGGACCCAAACCATGTAGGGCTTTAAAGGTAATAACCAACACTTTGTACTTCTCCCGGAAACTGATTGGCAGCCAGTGAAGAGACTTTAAAACTTAAATAAGTAATGTAGGTTGTTTGATTGTGTGAACCCGGGTCACTGGTTTTTAAAAGGTAACTTAGTGATGCCATGGGCTCCCTTAATCATTTGAACCAATTGCCTCAAAATTGCAAGGTGGGAATCTGTTGGGCCACATTGGATTCACACTTGTGACAAAGTCAAGTAATAATTATTCCAGTCGTGACTTCCTTGTTTTTACTCCCAACGGGATTCTATCTTATTAGCACCCATTTCTCAATTCCAATTTATCAGGACTGGGACACGTAATCCTTTGCATGCACAGGGAAAGCAGAATTCAGTAAGAATTTATTTATTAATTTAGTTATTTCTCTGTAAGCATGTATGATAGCTTTCCCTAACCTGTTGTCCTCCAGATGCGTTGGACACATCTGGAGGGCACCAGATTGGGGATGGCTAGTATACAGCAAACAAAAATACCCTGCCTTGAAATTCCAGAACCTTCCGCATTTTCCCACCTGTTTGTTCCCCTGGAATGCGTAGTGGTTCTACTGGTTCTCCCACAATTAACCAAGTTGAATTTTACACTGATTTATTGCTAGAGGACTTTGCAACACCTGGAGCACTTGCAGCAGCAACATTGTAATGCAAATGCACACTTATCCATTTCAAATGGCATTTCGGCACATCCACCAACATTGCTCCCTATTGACATTTGAGAAACTGAATTTGGCGGCTCATAAGAAAACAAATATTCAGAGCAAGCTTTCCCACTTTTGTAGTTTGATTTGCAAGTTGCTCCATCAACACAACTGAGTACACATACACCCCACCACTTTGCAGCCTTCCCCTAAAATATATGATAGTGAAGTGCTTTGAGGACTGGATTACTGAGCATTCGATAAATATTCATTCAACGCTATGGAATGGAAGAACCAGTGTGGCATAATGGTTCAAGTGTTGGAATAGGACTGGGTTCAAATCTAGGTTTAAATCTCTTTCAGCCAGGAAGGTCACTGGGTAACTTCAGGCCAGTCCCCATATCTTAGCCTCCCCTACTTCACAGGGTTGTGAAAATAAAATGGGGTTGGGTAGAGAAGGACATGGACACGAGTCAAAGGGGCACAGATCACAAACACGCAGGTGTCAGGGCTATCAAGTCAACTGCATGAGCTGTGGAGAGGGCCCCTTTCAGGTGTTATATAATGTTTCTGAAATCAAACGGACTCTGAAGGCTTTCAAAGGACAGCCATTTCTGGAAGTCGCATAATCGTAAGTTTTTTGTTGCTGTTATAAGAAATTAATTGGGCAAAATTGGCTTTAAACACTAAAAACAATTTTGCCCAATCAAACGCCAGTCCTATATTGTAATTTAAAAGTGTGCTTAACATACATTTCAAGTTTTCTAATTCATCCAATAAAACAAAACCAAACTTATGTGAGCTGACACTTCAGATCTGAGTTTCTGCTGCATTCTTCATGCACAAAATCTATTCATGAGGTAACCTAATACCTGAGGCATGATCCCAAAAGTACATTTTAGAGGCTACAGAAGTTGCCACAGTTGAGAACTGTGAGCTTATTATGGATTACATGTTATGTGGCTGGCTCACAAACAGACTACTTGTGAGTCTCAACTGGCTCAGCATCATTAGAATGATCAGTACCTCAAGAACAGTCAGCATGTTAATGTCAAATTAACTAGAAAGAGGCATTCAAGGAAAGCTTAAAAAACTGTACTCCAAGTAAACTGGATTTACAAATAACCCTCTGGATGCAAAGGCTATACCGAGTCCTTTTAGATGGATGGAAAATTTAGGTAGCTTTTAGGTGGCTTTCTTGAGAAAGCTAATAATTGGCATTATTATCCTGTTGATGTGCACACTACTACTATTTCTGCATGAAGGCAATTGATTGTTTTGAAAATGCAACACAAGAATCAGTGCTATTTCAAATTAAGCTTAGTTCATGGGATTCAACAAGACATCATCCCTTTCGATGAGCTCAATCTCATTGATGACCTTGTATTTCACCCAACAAGCCCTGAATACTTTCATCTGACTCATTTTTACTAGAAGTACTCTGATGTAGGATTAACAACTCATACTTTCACTAATATCAGCAGAATGTTGATGACAGTATAACACTGTTATTGTTAGCAACGGTATGCTGTCATCTATATCTATGTTAACAGTTAGAGGATTTGTCCATGTCTTTGTAGATGATAGTTTTAAAATGGTAAAAATGTAACAGAATGCTTTTTACCCATCACACAGAGAGAGAGAGAGTTCATATGTTCTGCTAGTGACTCTTGAATTCCACCCTGATTCCCAATCCAGAAGCATCATCAAGGAGGGCTATTTTGATCAGAAAAATGGTACAGAGGAAAGGGTTAAACCAGGGGCAGACAACCTAGTACCCTCCAAATGCTTTAGGCTCCAACTCCCATAAGCCCTCGCCCACATGGCCAATGGCCAGGGATTCTGGGAGTTGTAGTCCAAACCAGCTAGAAGGCACCAGGTTGTCTATTCCTGGGTTAAACACTTCCCCACCCCTTCCTGCATTTCATGTTGAGGACACTAAACATGGATTTCCCACATAACATGAAGTCTGGTCCTCAGGAGGACAAGCCATGCATCTTCTCCCCTATCCCCAGTCATCTGTAGCTTTTTATTCTGGAAAGATGGAATTACTGGTGGATCCAGAAGCATGAACTGCAGGGGCCACTTTGTTCTTTCCTCCCATATGCATAAGCAAATATGTCATCCAAGAGGATGAGTTTACATCAGGCAAGCATAATCCAGCTTCACCAAGAGATGGACTATTCTCCAGCCAAGTATTTGGAGATACTGTCCAGAAGAGAACTCACCAGTAGATGTAAAGCATCTGCTGTACCACTGAGCTAAGGCCCCCTCACTACAATCCATCCCTGAACAGTCAGAAGCAATAAGCAGTGGTGGGAAGAGACAAACTAATCAGTCAACAGCTCTGCTTAAAGCAGGGCAAAATTTATTTATTTATTTACGATATTTATATACTGCTCCCCATTCAAGAATATCAGAGTGGTGGACAAATTGAATAAAAACTGCAGCTGGTCATTAAGGGAAATATCCTAGTAATATACATCCCTTGAAGCCAATAAAATGTAATTCCATCTGGAAAGATACTTGAACGTTCAGTTTTGTAACCTGTATAATCTATTTATATGGTTCTTCTCACCAATTATAACAGCCATTGTAGAACTATGTAGCACAGAGGTGGGGAACCCGACAGCTGTATTCCAGTGGTGGGTGTGGCCAAATGCAAAAGGGGCAGGACCAAGATACCAAAGACGCCAGCATGTTTTAGCTTAAACCTCTTACTACCAGTCACTAAGCCATAGCAGAGACATTTCAATCTTTTAGAATGGGAAAAAAACACATACCAAAACAAGAAAACCACCAAATGATCTGCAATCAAGGAGAAAGGGACATGGATTTGGTCTGCAGGCCTAAAGTTGCCCACCCGTGATGTAGGACTTAAGAAAAACATGATCAGAATGCAAAAAGGCCCATCCTCTGTGACTAAAGTACATATTTATAATGCAGTATATTGTTAGACTCTAAACAATATTCCACACTAGAAATGTCCACGATAAGAAGACAGGTATTAGGCTACCTCACCTCCACTGAGAACAAACCTTGCAAACCTACCAAGAATATATCTCACCCCACCATGAGAACAAGAACACATCAGCTTGTTGCATTCCACCATCACCCTTCCAGGAAGCAATAGGAATGTTATTACAACAGCTATTGCATAATTCCCCCTCATCTATCCAAGAGCTGTTAAGTAAGCTGCTTTGAAAATTATATGTATATCTGATTTATGACAACATGTTGCCAGACCCTTTCCCAGGGGGTGAACAGATGCTCTGGCTTTCTCCCACTGTCTCCCCTTGTGTATTTTTGACATCAGGAATTGTAATGCACACCTATTACATATGCCAGTCTTCCCCAACCTGGTGCCCTCCAGATGTGTTGGACTACTCCCAGCATCCTTCACCAGCCATGCTGGCTTGATGCTGAGAACTGCAGCTCAATACTTCTGGAGGGCACCAGGTTGGGGGAGCCTGGTATGTGCCCTTGCTAGAACCATTGAGGCAAGAAAGTTCTCATTTGCAGATGCCTAGGGCTACTTACTCGCTGCCAAAAATAAATGTCTTCTTTCTACATTAACCTCCTTTCAGCCTTAGTACTCTGGCACAGAAGGACCCCCAAGGTCAGGGGGTGGGCTGAGAATCGTAAATTGAGAGAAGTGCTTGCAATAAAAGAAAAATACGCAGTGTAGCATGCAGCACTACATCATCGCTAGTCACATTTGCTCAAGATGACCTTGTGCAAAGGAGGCACGGTTTCGTTAAGTCACCATGTTTTTCAGGACATTGGGAAATGAACATGCAGAGGCAGCCAAATGAATAGATCAGGCTTATGGGATAACATATCAGGCAGTTACTGAGATGAGATAATAAGGATTATAGGAAACAAGACCAAAATAATCATACCAGGTTATTTTTGCAGTGAAACATTCCTGGGATGGGTCCCTGCCTCTGTTGCTTTATGCAGCGAGCCAGAAACAACAACTGCACAGGGCTTGACTAGAAAGCAAATGAGCTCTAGGCAGAATACAAGGCAGAAAGAGATAAGTATTTCCATGATGGGGTCAGACCAGCATGTGTCAGTAATATTATAGTAAGTTGGAAACCTCAGGCAATGACTTAAAAACGAAAACAAAAAACTAATGGAAGCAACAGTCAAATTGGAGACTACCCACAAATTGAACTTTTGTTTACTACTGATCAATATGTTTTCCTCGTATTCAAATATTAAAGGAAGCTCAATATAAAAGGTGTCTGACACACCAGAACAATTAAATAAGACATAAGCAAAAATACTTGCTTAATGCAGAAGTATGGTTTTAGCAGTTTACTTCCCTTTCTACACATGCAGTAGTTGCACAGACTAGCTTCAAATTTACTGGTACAATTAATCTGTTTAGATTTTTACCCTACTCAATCCCAGAGGCTCTGAGTAGATTATAACATATACAACAAAACCAAAATTAGACAAGTATTCAACTCCTCATCTCATCTTCTCCCCCTCCCTAGTTCTACTCCCACGGCCCCATGGTTCGAGAGTCCTCTCCCTAATCCTAATCCAGATGCAACATAGTAGAGCTACTAAGTAGATCCTTCAGCCATAAGCATTCAAACCCCATCCCACTTCAGTGTGAAATTCCACCCTTTTGGCACTTATGTGTGTCACTTTAGAGGGTTTCCCCAGTTTGACGGGATGCATAGTAAATCCTATTCATTAGACCCCTTTACTGGTAACTAGGATTTTAGCCCCGTTAAGAGCAACAGACGAAAAAAAATCCTTCCCATTCCATACTACATACTTCGTTTTTCCCAGTTCTAGATGATGTTTCCCTTTTTACATGGGGGTGGGGTGCAGGGCACTACTCACCCGAAATACCCCTTTTATATACCCTTAATGTCATATTTAAATTAGGCTTCTCACAGTGCAATCCTCCGCATGTCTATGCAGAGGTATAATTCCACTCAATTCAATGGGACTTACCCCCAGTCAACTGTGCATAGGACTGCAGTCTAAGTGAGTAAATGATATTAAAATATTTATATGAACTAAGACAAATACCAGCATTTAATTAATAGCAGCTATAAGTATTTTAAGCTGAAAAGTATGAATGATCTAACAATGCAAGAGTAACTTCTGGCATACCACAGAAATTTTTAAAAAACTGGTGTTTATTTAATATCCAAGGTTGGATACAAGTTATTTTAATAATAGCTGTCACAGGGCTGAAAAATATAATTTGGAATAATGTAATTCAGTTTCTGATTTTTATCTGTACCATACTGTGAATTGTTTTAGTCAGCATAATTACGGACTTGCCATTTTGCTTAAAATGTTTATTGCCCATAACAAACAGTGACTGGGTTCAGACATAATGTTCCAACAATCTATGGTTTATTGGAGATGGAACCAGCTTCAGTGTACCCTCTCCCTTTCTCCACTTATGTGCCTAGCTGCATATAAGACCTCCTGGTTTGTTAAATCAGCTTCCCAATTAGGAAACTATGGCTGAAGTGCTTCCTACAAAGCATGTGAGGAAGGGATAGGCAAGCCCTCAAGCATGTTCCATCTCCCACAAACCATAGTTTGTTGGATCAGAAATACTGTGTCTGGTCCCAACCAATGTCCACCCTGACAATGGAAATCTGGACAGCCTGAATTATAGGCTGTGGGGAGAAAATGACAGGGGATGGCGAGCATGCTGCCTAACCCACTAGAAATTTGATAATGATGACTAGATGTTTAGAAATATTTCTGATCAATTGTTACACACATTTGATTGCAACAGAAAGCATGGCCCTCCAAAGGTTGTTGACTCCAACCCATCAGCCCCAGCCAGCATGGCAAATGGAATGCTGGGAATTGTAGTCCAACCTCCAGAGGGCCCACTGGTTCTCCACCCCTGGTTTATAGGTTTCAGATATTGTTACTTACATCCGAAACAGATAAAAGCTTAAACCTCACTCTATAGGAAGGCATTTATAATTTATTTAAGAGATTTTAACCCGCCTTTCAGGGCACACTGGAAAAAAAAGCTTCTTTTAAAAAAATAACCCTGATATTTCACATAACACTTGAAACAAGCAGGAAAAAACATGTTTTGTCAGCAGTGCATATTATGAAAAAATTAAATCTGAATTCTTTCAGAAGCACATTCTGCCTCACACAGAGCTGTCATGGAAACATGCCTGCCTACTTATGACCAACCTTGCTTTACGATTGTCAGGACAATGAAAAGTAATAATGGTATTTTATTCTGCTTGAATAAAACCTGTTTGTTTTAGACAGCGGCAGAGAGGTAGAAGAATTTTGCATTGTTGTGCCATGCAATAACGCACCTCAATATTAAAACGATTTTGAGAATTACAGGATCAGATCTCAGTTTTAGCATTTTCATTCCCCGAAAGAGAGGGCTATTAGCACGTATAAAAACTGTTTTTCAAAACACTGTTTTCCAAGTAACAATTTAGGTACTTAAAGTCACCCTTCTCAAATATTAAAGCAGACTTTTAAAGCATGCTATGGAAGCTGATTTGTTTGAGTTATAAGGTTATTTCAGAGGCCAGCATTCATATTTTTATTGTCTGTTTTGGTATTTAAAATGCAGTCTTGTATTTAAGCACTAGCCTGGTAGCCATAAGCAACAAGGAATTCTATGCAGGTAAGTGAGTGATCTAGAGTGGGGATGAAGCATACTGTCCCTCCTCTGCTTCTAGCATAGAAACCATGTGGGCTAATGCAGAAGAGATGGCGGCCAATCCTCCTCTGCTATTCCTCCTCCCCTTGCAGATTACTAAATGTATTTTACTTTTTGCAGTCTTGTAGGGTTATTTACAAGGCTGGAAATGTGGAATGAAATAATTCTTCCAGCTTGCCCTTACCAAAATGGAAGGAAAACAAAGGGTGGGGAGGAAAGAGATGTTTAAATCTAAAACTTCAGTGGAACCCAAATGAGTCCCTTATACATTAGTAGAGTAACAGATAACTCATAACATTGTGGAACCAAACTGCCGTTGCTTGTAAGACATAATGGGACAGTTGCATGTAACTCAAAGCCAGGATTTAGCTTTACTTGCATGGGCCTCTGCAAGTATGAGCAAAGTTATGAGCTCACATGCTCCCCGCTCCCCCAGAATTCATGTCGTTTTTAGTTTTATTTTTCCTAATTCTTGTCTTATCATTAAGTATAAACTAGAAATTGTGAAATAAAATAAACTCTAGTTTGTTAAACAAACCAGCTAGATAATGCAAGGGTCTATTGATAGCTTACACAATTCCTGGTTTGCATACAACGACCAGCCCAGAATTGGGCAAAGTCAAATTGAATCAGAGTTTATTCCTCCTCCTAGCTGTGTGAGAGGAGGAGAGTGCATGAACCTGAGACTTCACTCGGGCTCGCAGAGATCAGTCCAACACTAAGTCATGGTTTACTTTTACATACAAATGAGGCCAGTATTTATGGCTGCAATCATATGAATGCTTAGATGGGGGTAAATCCCATTGACCACTGAGTAAACAAGCAAAGAATTACACAGCACAGAACCCTACCATGCCATTCCTCATGCCAGCCAACAATCTTGATTTTCATAACAGTATTTAGCCATCATTACTTTGTTCTCTAAACAAGTAGCTCATTAAGTTAAGAAGAAAATACAGATGAAGACCTCAAGGCATTCTAAAATGCGCACTAAGATCCTCCCAGAGTGGATCTCCTTACAAACATCCATTCCTTGTACATGAGGAGTTATCTCCTGCACTAAAGTGAATAGGGAAGTTCTTTATGTGCATTAGTACATGTGTCTGGAACAATAAGGGACTTCCCAGTTTCCTTTAAGCTGGGAAACTGTGTGCATGCAATGGGGAATTCCACTGCATGCACAACCACTGCCTGTGAACTAGGGTTTTGACTCCTACATTAAGAATGTTGTTATGCATATGACTGATAGATTAAGGGAGCAATCCTATGTCCCCTGGGGATTTAGGATTTTTTGGTTTCCTGGCTTTGAGCTTGGAGCCAGGAAACCGCACTCTGCTCCCCCTTGTAGCCCACCAGACTGCCTCTCTGTGTTCGTAAAAGGGAGCACAATGATGGGGAGAGGGGAGGAGACCGAAGCAGCAGTCCTACAATCTTTCCTATGACTGCCCCAACCTCTTTCCCTCTCCCTCCCCAAAGCCTCCACTAGATGGGCTAAATCACCTGTCTAGCTAAACAAGAGAGGCAGGCACGAGGTGTCTCTTGCTTTGCACAGGATACTCGTAAGCCTCCAAGTTTGGGGGCTTATGAGTACCCAGGGTGCAACACATAGGATTGCACCTTAAATAGTCTTAAATGCCAGACACTGTAGAACAAATAAGTGGTCAACCTTTTCAGGCCTACAATCCTCCTTTTGCTCAAATCTGCATTTAGGGAAGCAATTTTATTTTTAGCATGTACCTGCATGATAGAGCTGCTGTTGCAACCCACCTTAAGTGAGGCTGCGACCCAGTAGCGGGTTCCAACACACTAGCTAAAGATCAATGCTGTAGAAGATCCTTCCATACAGCTGTTTAAGATCTAAAGAAAAGCTCAAGAACACACTTTTTAGTTAATTTTACACCCACTTTAACAGATAGGCACTAGTTTTCTCCTTGTTTCTTGGCATAACCTCTTACCTTTTGCTCTTGAACTTCAAACACTGCTTCATGAACACTACAAGCAAAGAGTGAGGTAGGCAGGTCACTTAAATCCATCATCTCTTCCAAGTCTTCTTCATTTTCTCCAAAAATCATTTCTTCTTCCTCTTCTAGATCACTGCTGTAAAGATCTGACTGACTGTCACTCCAAGCCTTCATTGTGTCTCTAATCATTGTCCATTCAAAGCAACTTTTCTTTTTCTGTATTCCAGGCTTGTGGCAGGAGCTTTTCCAAAGAAAACGAGAACTGTTAAGGAGCACATTAGTCAGAACGTTATTATTATTGTTTTGTAATGAGAAGTGATTATATGCAAGAAACAAGACCTTTGTGAAAGTTGATGCTTTAAAAACCCCACCAAAAGTACTATAGGTTAACTCTTACAGTTCAAGGATTTAAAGTGTGAGGACTCGTCATCATCTACGCAAATATGAATGATAAGCTTCATACTTTACACTGGGGTAACCAAAACAAGCAGCAATAAGAAGGATTATTTTTAAAAAGGACAAATGGCACAGAAAACGAGAGAGCAAAATTAGTTATCTGCCATGCCCAATACGCATACCCCTTTTGCCCTGGCAGGCATGAGTTCAGCAGGACATAGGATGTGCCATGGATTCTCCCTCCACCAATTCCATTGAATTGCTCAATAAACCCTACAATTTAATTAAAGTATTTTTTTAGTCTCCAAAAAGACATTATGGATGAGCAATGATGACCTTTTCCAGAAAGCAGGTTCCTCCAGAGCGATCACTAAAAACACCCTGTATTTTGCCCCATTCTAGGGTGACCATATGTCAGGAAAAACCAGCACATATCAGGATTTTCGTTAACAAATCTGGGAAGGGGGGGATTATGAAATTTGAAGAAAAATCTGGATTTTCCCCATCGTCCCCCCACCCAAAGGGCAGCTGTACTTTATAGTCAATGGGAATTAGCAAAAATGCTTACAGTGACATCATTTTTAAAGATAAAGATGAAACTTGGCAACATTGTAGCTCTTAGGTAGGGCTTTAGCCATGCCAGATGTGAAGCAGATCAGTTCATACACTGATTTTTAGGAACGTTTTTTAACTTTTAAGTTTTAAAATATGTATTTTTTAAAAATGTCATTTTTAAAGTTAAAGAGATGAAACTTGGCATCATGATAGCGCTTAGGTAGTTCTTTAGCCATGCCAAATTTGAAGCAGATCCATTTGTCTGTTGATTTTTAGGATTTTTAAAAAAAGTTTGAGGTTTTAAAATTAATCTTTTGAAAAACCATCATTTTTAAAGATAAAGAGATGAAACTTGGCATCATGATAGCGCTTAGGTAGTTCTTTAGCCATGCCAAATTTGAAGCAGATCCATTTGTCTGCTGATTTTTAGGATTTTTTTTTAAGTTTGAGGTTTTAAAATTAAAGATAAAAAGATTAAATTTGGCACCATGATATCTCTTAAGTAGGGCTTTAGCCATGCCAAGTTTCAAGCAGTTCTGTTAATCCATTGATTTTTACAAATGTATTAAAATTTGAGATTTTAACTTTTTTTTTAAAAAAAACAAACCATAATTTTTAAAGATTAAGAGATGAAACTTGACACCATGATATCTCTTAAGTAGAGCTTCAGCCTTTACAAGTTTGAATCAGATCTGCTCATCTCTTGATTTTTAGGATTTTTTTAAAGTTTGAGGTTTTAAAATTATTATTTTTAAAAACCGCTGGAGCCATATCCTTCAAACTCAGGTTGTCAAACCTCCTCTTTGGGGTCTTGCACCTTGAGCAGTTTCAGCCCTTGGCATCAAGGGGATCTTGAGTTTTTAGTTAAGAAGTGCAGGGTGAGAATGGCACCTTTCCTGTTGCAAATTTGGTGGGCAGTCGGGCACCTGGAACTCAGCAGCGATGAAGCGTCCACAGATCAAAATTTGGGAAAGGTCAGTCAAAGCAGCCCACAGGGCAAAACATAACAGGCCAGGGGCCTTTTTTTCAGAACTACACATCATGGGTGATGAAGGGTCATCCTTAGAGAAAAACCTCGCATGACCAGCAGTGAGGTGTCAGTCAAGAGAGAGGCTCTCATCTTTGCAGATGCCCTGTTGCTGTGGATGTTGGAAACTGGCATGTCATTGCTTTACTTTGCTACCCCTTAACTTCCACTTCATTTTGTTCACTTCTGAGTTAGGATCTGTCTGTACTGCTGGCATTCAATGCAGAACACTTGAAGTGTGTGTTAAAGAAAAATAGATAGATTTGCGGCTTTGGCTGGCTGGTATATCTCTTAGAGACAGAGTTAGACTGAAGACACAACTCAGAGATGGCCGTAGCTGAGCCCTGAGAGGCTGGCATGCCACACAGAGCCTTTTAAGAGCATATCAGAATCCAGTGTTGGTGCAGGCAGAGGTGGCTGGCGGCGGAGGTGGTGTTTACAGTAAGAATCACCAGACATGACCAAGCAATAAGTTGGCACACTTCCCCCCGGCCACAGGGTACAAGTGTGCAGCCCAGCTGGACCGTCGGAAGACTTTCGAAGAGAGGGGGATTGACTGTTTAAAGCTGGAGGCTTTGGTTTGGCTGCCATGATTTAGAGAGACAACGGAGGCTGAAAAGACAACTCAGATACAACTGTTGTAACTTAACCCCATGGTGCTGGCATGCAACGCAGGGATTTAGAAATGGTCTCAGAGTTGCGTGTTTGTGCAGGAGTAGACAGGAGTTCAAAGTCTGGATATAAGTGAGAAATGTGAATGAGCAAAGTAGTGTCTGCTGCCCACAACACCCACCCTAATGCTAGAGTAGAGAAACTTGTGACAATCATACACAAGTTTTTTTAAAAAACTGAACTTTAAAAATAAAAAAGCTAGCCAGCCGGCAGTAAGCCCTGTTAAGCAGTAGCTTGCAATGGAGTGAGGATACAATCAGAAAAGATATTTGAGGAAAGGGCAGAATGCATCACACAGAGTATAGCAACAAAGTACAGCAAAAGCTACAACAGTAGGAGTGACTGAAGTTAATTTCAGATACGTTGAATGTCTCACTTGTTATTTCAGTGATTTTAACATTAAGATGTTATGTACAACCTGATTTATTTTAATTGTGTGCTTCAAAAACAGACATGTGACCAAGGCTATGTTCAGGTGGGCACCACCCCCTTGGTGCTGGACACGCCCCCAGGGGCGGACATGTTGGTGGGCACGCCCCCATATGGGTCAACCATGTTGTCCTCTTTTTTAGTTTCCAAAATATGGTCACCTTACCCCATCCAGTGCTTACATCCAGAGCAGGATCTCCCAAATCTTGATGTAACGAGGAATCATTTCCAGAAGTGAGTAAAGAAGCTTAGTATACTAAGGAAAATTGCTTTTTGAATGCTTTGGCTGCAATCCTATGTGCACTAATTTGGAAGCAAGCTCCACTGAACAAAGAGGGTTTACTTCTAATTAACAAGTATAGGAGATTTATTGCTGATTAAGAACCATAGGAGTGGGCTTTAAGTGTGAAGAACCAATGACTAGTAGTTGATGGGCAAAATAGTGTTTCTCCATAAGAAGGTAAATAATTACCCATGACGTTTGGATGGCAAAAATTAGTATTTTGAAACCTGAACACATTTGCTGGAGGACATAAAAATATGAATACAAGATCACCCGCATGGGCTCCATGGACCTACGTCACAGGGTTGTTGTGAGGCTAAAATGGAGGAGGATCACGTAAATTGCCCTGGGCTCTTGGAGGAAAAGAACTAAATATAAAGGTAATAATAAGTAAAATAAAATGGATGATCCCGGTAAAACGTAATCGCTGTATCCCTTAGGAAGACCACAATAATAAGTATGATTCAAGCTTCAACATTTCTGCTTGGCATGTGAACAGCTGCCCTCTGGTAAGCATGATGAGCAAACAGCCTTGCGCCCACCTGTTAAGGTGCAGAGGTGCATAAGAATTGTTCCAGCAGCTGCCCAGCAATCCCAGCCTCCACCCTCCAGCTCCAAGGTTGAAAGGAAGTTTGAGGTTTGCTTGGTTATTTTGTGGAGGAAGTGCTTGGAGCACCTCACCTTGGATTGGTCAAACTGACAAGCAACCTGACAACCTTATCTGCAGGGAAGCCTGGCAAGAAACTGCTGTGCAAAGGCAAATTAGGTCCTGGTGTCCACAATTTTGGGTTTGGCCAGCAAGACTAACCAATAATGGTAGATTCCTGAACATTACAAGATTACTTATTATCAGCTTTTTATCCCACATCTCCAGCCTTGTAATGAAGAAGCCCTGCCAAATAGCTTTCTAAGGAATCATTTTTTAGAAAAAATAATAATTTCATGTTAGCATATTTTACTTAGTTACTACTTTTGATAGTATGAATGATCAGCCATGTACATTTCAACTCCCACAAATTATATGAACACGATGCATATAATCTAGAATGAAGCTACGAAATAAACAGACCTTCAAATCAATAATTTGGCTGAGTTCTATACTTCAGCTTGAAGAAAACTTAAAACCAGGAATTCCACCCACCCATCCTAACATGCACACCTTCAAGCTGCTTTACCACAATACTGACATCATTGGTGTGTCAATCATTGGTCCAGAAGCAAAAAGCACACAACATAAAACAATGTTTTTGACATTCTCATGGGCTTCTCTGGATTAGCCCAATGGATTAGTTGCAATGTAATTAGAGGCATGTCTATACTACATGTCCCAGACTGTAATGAGAACAGGTCTGACATGAATTTTTCTTCCTTCACTTTGCCTTGCCCATTGAAAGTTTCCATTCACTGTGGAGATTACTTTGTGTTTGGGGGAAAAAGAGTACAACATTAACTAGTACATCCTCAGTGCAGGAACAGTAGTATTGGGACTGGACTGGGTATATCAAAATGCTGGTATATGGGCTACCAAGATTTTCTGTCAAGTATGGTTGGGATAGGTAGAATCAGGGGGGCTTGCTATAGCAACATCTAGGTCATAATGTGCCAAAAATCTACGGTAAAGTGGAGTAAGGTGGAAAGAGATTATGGGCTCTTGTACATTTAATAGAAGTATGGAAAAGGGAATGACAACCTATACCTGCTGAAATCCCCACTTCTACACAGCTTTTAAAGATGCATGATCCCTGTCATGTTTTGCACATGGTCCCCCCAAAAAGAAGAAATCAGGAAGATTAATTTATACATAAAAGTATATACTAGACATTTTTTAAAGGTCCTGTGAAAAATATGAGATTGGTATCCATTGAGTCAGTCAATAAAAGCTTCACAAAATTCAAGGGCCACTTCATCATGCAGAAGAGAGACACGAAATAAAATTGCAGCCGTGATCATACTGCAGGCCTGGTGCCTTAAGAGTCAAAGCAAACAACCAAAATCAGCTTGCAAGATGAATGCTGAACAAGAAGGAATTTGCAGCATATCGAGAAGAGAAACTGCCAAGTTTGCAGGAAGCTTTCAATGGTCAAAGGAGCAGGGCTCCAAAGTCAGAATAATTACTGCAAATGAGGGTGCTTCTCGTTCGTAACAGAACGTTGGGGGTTCCTATTGTTAGTTCAGAGTTTTAGTACAAAGTCCTAAAAGCCTCTAATATTGTACTGCATTGTCTTTAAATTGTAGGATAGGGACATTCAGGCAGAGGGACACACAGAAACGGAAATAATTTACTTAAAGGATCAGGCCTATGATTAAAGAGCTGCATTTCCTGCTTTCTGAAACAGTATTTCCCCCTTTACAAAGAAGGATTATAAAGTAACATTTCCAGCATAAAGACCTTTAACAGAAGAAAAATGCTGATCTACTAAGAAATGTACAATGCAGCAAAATACAGTGTGCTATCCAATTAAAAGGACACTACAGCTCCAATACAGAACACTGGTTTCCAGCTTTGTGGATTGCTGAACTGAGATGACATAAGTAACCTCAAATGACCGCTGTTTCAGTTTTTCCATTTACAAACAGATAACAATAGACGGACAATTGCAAGGTTCTTCAAGAGAACCAGTACCCATTAATAGGATATAAATCGGCTCATGTATCCTTTGTTCTTTTAATTTAATAAAATGAGGAACAGATTGAATCAGGAGATTGGAATTTTATGAATTTACAGATTGCTCATAATATTTTTGTAACAAAGAACTAGAAATTGACAGAAATGCCTTGTGTTGAGGATTGCTTGTGAATATGCAGAAAATTACCTTAACTAAAAAATTAAAAGGAATAATATATACTAAAGAACTTTGAAATGAAATAGTTCATTTTTTTAAGATTTGCAAATCAAAATCAGGTAGGAAATATAACATTTTGTTTTCAGAATTATGATTTACTATTTTTTAGCAAACAGATTTTTTTTAAAAAAAAGACAGAAAAACAGAACTCACTGAAATTGTATTTATATACGTTAAGGCATTGCAAACAAACATATAACATTGATGATATGCCTTAGTATCTAGTAGCCAATAACTATCACTGATTTCCAATTAAAGCATTGCATTCTAAACTGCCTTGAGAGCATTTTTTAGGTTCATGTAAATTTTGTTATATATTTTAAAATTTAACAGATAAGTAACTTAAGCCTTTGACTGAGGCTAACATGCACAGGAAATAGAGGTGTTCAAAATTAAGAATGATGTGGAGAAAGTAGACAGGGAGACACTTTCTCTCTTATAATAATAGAACCCAGAGTTATCTTGACTGGTGGAAGAGTGAGGACATTTAAGAGGAAACACTTCCTCATACAGCACATAGTTAAATTATGGAATTTGCTAATGCAAGATGTTGTGATGGCTACCAATTTGGATGGCTTTAAAAGGGGATTAGACAAATTCATTGAGGAGAAGGCTATCAATGGCTACTAATCCTGATGGCCATAGATTGCCTCCATTATCACAGGCAGTATGCCCCTGTTATACCAGTTGCTGCAGAACATTAGTGGGAAGGTGCTGTTCCACATGTCCTACTTGTGGGGTTTTCGACAGGCATCTGGTTGGTCACTGTATGAACAGAATGCTGGTATAAATGAATCCTTGGTTTGATCCAACATGGCTCTTCTTATGTTTATGATTAAAAACACAAAGAAAAGGCTAAAGTTGTCTTCTAGAGAAAGCCAAAACTTCCAATCCCATCAAGCTTAAGTACTGAGATCATATACGACCTAGTGATTTATCATACTCTGTGATGTACTAGGGTAGACTTTCTATAAAGTAAACTGTAGTGTTTACAAAAGCAAATTTGTCACATTGAATCTTTTGCTCTAAAGATGCTGAAAGAAAGAAATAAAAAAGCATTTTAGCAGAAGTAATATGGTGTCAAGCGTTTTCCCAGAGTACACTTTCTTCTGTTTGCATTACTAGGGTTAAAGAACAATGAGGAAGATTTAATTAAAAAAAGTGTGTGTGTGAGAGAGAGAAATTGCAAATAATTCATAAATGAAGAGGTTTGCAGATTTGGGCTACAATCCTATGCATACTTTCCTGAGAATAAGTGCCACTGAACACAATGGGGCTTATTTCCAAATCAACAAGCACAGGATTGTGCTGTTAATCTACCAGGACTTGTCCTCCACATATTCATGAGTTCGGGATGCCAAATTTGTAAACTGACGAAGTTGAACAATAAAAAACATCTCCATAGTTCATTCTTACCAAGGGTGCAATCTTATGCATGTTTATACAGAAAAAAGGCCTACAATTCTCAGCATGCCCCAGCCAGTCATGGCTGGGGCATGCTGGGAGTTGTAGGCCTTTTTCTGTATAAACATGCATAAGATTGAGCCTTAAATGGAGGTTTGCCCAAACCTTAGCCACAATGACAAATATTTGTATTCACAACTAAAGTGTTTGATGTTAAAAATTATATTCCATTTCCATTCTAAGGCCAGCATTTACATTTTGAATCCTCAAGGAGACCACACAGAGCATGTAACCATGTCACGTGTGTATGAATACTTAGTTGTGTTGACTATCCATCCACACCCATCAATAAGGAAAGTATACATTCCAATTGAGACAGGCAAAAATATTCCACTTCTTCCCTAACGGAAGGAACACTGTTCTCTTCAATGCACACATTGTTATCACAAACATGTCTTGGGATGAGAAGGATGAAGTATATCACCCTATCAGATTCTCAGTTCAGATGTAATGGGAAACCATGGTTTCCCAGTCTATGAACAAGCTGCTGAGAGCTGTGGACTTGTGTATCCACCCTACTTTACATTCCAAAGGAGGAGATCAGAAACATCTACTTCCAATTTTAAACTATGGTTTGTTTAAATGATAGTTTCAAAACAAGACAGGACCTGAAACCATGTTTGATCTTGGCTTGATATCATTAAAACTATATCATAAACAAGCTATAGTTCTGAGTTCACGGGAAGGTTAGTTAGTATAATAATAATAATAACAAGAACAATATAAAGCTGGAAATGGATACTTCTAACCTCTTTGTCTTGCATGTAAAAAGCGTGAGGGGTAGACAAGCCCAGGACTTGGCATGTCATGGCTCATTCATGTAGTGGGAAATCACATTATGTCTAAAACAGACAAAGATGGAACAGGGGCAGATAGGATAATAGCCTGGGCAACAAACAAGAGTTACATCAACAAGAAATATGAAAGAGGATAAGCAAAATAAATGAAGCAGCAATAAGGCAGGATCTATATGGTGGGGGGAAAGCAATAAAAATAAATGAAAAGATTCTGAAAATGGAGGTGGACAACAGGAAGAAAGGACTGGCTGGTTCAGCAAAGGACAAGGAGAGGAACAAGCAGTAAAGATGCAAATATAAGGGGAAGGGGTAGGAAAACTAGAGAGAAGAGGCGGGGGCATGGGAATAATAGAATACGCAGGCAGGGCAACAAGTTGCTTTAGGAGCAGTGAAAATAAACAGTAAAATAAATGCCAAGCAGAAATGACAACAGGAAACACACATAAGGGCGGGCATGGACTACATTGATGAGAAGATGGGGGAGAGAAAGAACAGGAGGTCCTGGAGCAAGGGAAGAGAGGCACTGCTCAAGAGGAGGCAATAAAGGAAGGGCAGTAGCAGATCCTGCAAAGTGAGGGGCAATAACAGGGAAGAAGTGAAGGCAATATACCCTTGAATAATGTGAAAGAAAGCTGGGGGGTGTGTGTGTGTGGAATTCCTGGATGGTGGGACAGTCAGCAGAGGGGCGCAACCTGGTGGCACCATGCCCACATAGGGCATAGGAGGGGCAGTAAGCAGAGAGGCAACATCCCCTTTGTAATGGAAAAAGAGTTTGTGTCTCAGAATGAAATCCATGAGATAGCAGCTAGATTGGGAAAAGGTATTAAGTGAAGAACTGATAAAGGGATGGTTTAAGGACACAATGCCCTTCGGAGGGGTGAGCAGGAAGCGGGAAGAGGAGAGGGGGGAGAGAGAGAGAGAGAGAGAGAGAACAGGTCCTTCGGGGTGTGTGCGTGTGTGTGTGTGTAAGAGAGAGAGAGAGAGAGAGAGAGAGAGAAAGAGCCCCTGCAAAATAAGAATCACCTGCCCCCGAGGTCCATCTAGTCAGCATCTGCTTTGCAAGAGCGACCAGGCAAAAGGGCGCTAAGGCAGGCGAGAGTCTCTGCCTGCTGCTGCTGCTGCACACTGCCGCTGTCCGCGGAGGCTCCACCTATGTGGCGGGGGATGTGCGCGTACCCGTGCCCCCAAAATCACGATGGGGTTAACGTGGTGGGCAAGGAATCCTGGCAGAGGACAATTGAGGGCGGCGGGAGGAGAAGCAGGTGGCCCATAAAAATGGTCAAGGGGAGGTGGGACGAAGAATGAGGCGGTTCAAGGGCAGGAAGGGAGGGGTCATAAAAGGCAAATAGGAGACGGAGGGGGGCAACGGAGTGGGCTACCAAGAGGCGAGGCGGGGCTAGGAAGCCCTACCCGGCCCGAAGTGTGTGTGTGTGTGTGGTGGGGGTATAGTAAGGAGCAGGGGCGCAAGAGGCTACGACAGAGGGGTCGGACACTGGTATCCGCGCTGCCTCAGCCCTCTCGCACTCACCGTCGCCTTCACCTCAGGATCAGAGCCGCCGCCGTTCTCCTCCCCTCAGACTCGCCCCGAAAGACCAGCCGGCCACGACCAGTCTGCGGAGCAGCGGCAGCGCCTGAGCGAGCGAGCGAGGGAGCCGAGCCCCACCCCCTTTGCCGCCGCTTCTGGCGCCCGCCCTTCCTTGACAGAAAGCTCGACGATCTGTGGAGCGAAAGAGCCGGCCACGCATGCGTACGTACTCGTATGAGGCTGCTGAGGCCGCGCTTCCAGCGCTGTCCGGAGTGCGCGCGCATCCGCTCTCTCTCATCCTGAGCCCCCCCCCCCACGGAGGAAGGAGAGGAGAAAGGGTACTCTGAGGGAACTACCTCTTTGCTTCCTAGGGTTGGTAGTTTTGGTCACGTGGCGTGGTGAAGAAAAGGCGGGCTTTTCTCCCCCCCTTCTTCCCTCCCCCCATTTCTTTTCTCCCTCCCTCCATCTCATACTTCAAGTTCCCCTTCCCCAACAAGGTGGCCTCCAAATGTTTTGGACTACAACTCCCAGCACGCTTGACCATTGACTGTGCAAGCTAGGGCTGATGGGAGTTGAAGTTCAAAACATCTGGATTTATTTATTACATTTTTATACCACCCAATAGCTGAAGCTCTCTGGGCGGTTCACAACAATTAAAACCACAAAATACAAGAAGATGCCATACAATACAAGAGGTTAAAAATATAAAGCTTACATGTAAAAGGTTAAAATTACACTATAAAAATAATAACCAAATAGAAGGCCGCCTCAGGTGGTGAGGAAGGTAATGTGAAAGAGCAGGTGTGGTTTCAGCAAGAGGGGAAAGAAAAGGGAGCCCTGACTTTTCTCTCATAAGTGGGGAGGGACAGTAATGTAATAAAATCAAGGCTTTCACCTCCTAAAAGGGTTGCACTCGTCTCATACCTTTCAAATCCTCAAAGTTAATGCTTTCATGTGGAAACACACTCATTTTAACATGGCACGTTCGTTTTAGGATTGCAGAAGAACAGAAGCAACTTAAATCTTGTGGCACCTTAAGGACTAGCTGGTTTAGTGTTGTGCAAACCTTTGGAGATGAGCTGAAGAGTTATCCTCACTTCACACATTTAATGAAGAGGACTCTTGTCCATAAAAGCTTATGCCACAATAAATGTGAAGTCGTTATGGAGCTGCAAGATGTTTTGTTGTGTTTGCTGCAACAAACATGGCTTCTCCTGTGGATTTTGCTGCCATGAGACTAGCTAGCGACACCTCTTCTGATGTATGAAGTGCTTAGCCTCACATTAACTCTGGGACATAGCTGCACCCCCCCCCCCCACTGATGCTTTGAGAATGGGGTTGGGCTGGAGCGATGCAGGCTGTAGTAAAGCAGACATCAGACACCCCCCCCCCCAACATTGCTGGCAGTGGATTACAATGTGGTGTAAATAAAATGTAGGAAGTTGAGCTTCTGATAAAGGAATCTAGCATTTACACCAACTAAATCTATAATGTCACCATGGGAATTATGGCTATGTCACACAGCAATGACTCACTGTTTCCACCTTTTAAATCAGGCCAGAGGGCCAAATTTAACATGACCATATTTGTGGCTAATATGTTAGTGCATCTAGGCATGAGTAGTAACTATCTTGAGACCATTTCACTGAACACTCAGTTCAGAACCTAAGCCATACATACCACACCATTTCCACCCCACTTTCGGTAGTGTTCTGTCGGTGAAGCAATCAGAATCAATCACACCAAATGGGTAGATTCTCCATAGACATTCTCTCTGGAGAGTAAATTCATTATCATTAAGGGATTTGAATGAACAACAAACTGGGCCCATGAATTCTGGTAGAGAACATAATCAACTAAAGAATTTGAGGGACCTCACCATTAAAAAGTATAATTCCCTACTGAACAGAGAAAACATATTTTTACCCAATACTCCCATACAGCTGAACATTTTTCTTAGTCATATCAACTTTCTCCCAGCTGTTATCATATCATGCTTTCTCAGTTTCATGGAGACTATTAAATCACATTCCCATAATACTAGAACCTAGGATTAACCCATGAAGCTGAATGGTGGGAGATTCAGGACAGACAGGAGGAAACTCTTATTCACATAGTGCATGGATTTCTCTAGCACAAGATAGTCTGATGGCCTTAAAATGGGATGAGACAAGTTCATGGAGAATAAGGCTACCAGTGGTTACTAGTCCTCATGGATATGTGCTACCTCTAGGATCAGAGGCAATATGCCTCTCAATACCAGTTGCTGAAGGACGTGAGCAGTGTTGTATAAATCTGAACAGATCTATGATTTTCACCACAAAACATATCCATCTTACACGCATCCTACATGTGTTCGCTGACATGCACACCCAAACCGTCCACACACGGCACCCCAAAGCCCCATTCCCCACTGCCTGTCCATTGTATCCATTTCTGCAAAAGTCAAGCTGCTTGCAAGTGATTTGGTGGCACAAGAACTAGGAGCTTGTCAATATTGCCAATGTTCCTTCTTCTCCAGGTCAGACTCCATTGTAACCAGGAGTGACTCATCCAGATGTGACCTTGGCACACCTGGAGAGACAAAATGACCATATAAGGGAATGCTAGAAGTAGAGGGACGTTGCAAAGCATCTCTGGGTACAAGTAAAATAGCACATGGCAATGCAATGCCACGTCTGGCCACTACTCGGGTCTACTCGAGAGTAGCTGTAGCCGGAAATGATGTTTTTTGGGGCTGTAAACCAATGGGATGAGGGCTAATGTCATGTGACATCTGATGTATAAAAGTACTTGTTTGGGCCTTGGTTGGTGTGACTCTGGAAAGCAGCGTTAGCGTCCAGAGGTCACCTATTCTGCGTAGAATAAAATTAGTTTCCAAAGCTTCAGGAGGTCTTTCGTCAAGTGTTTCATATCTGCACTTGGGAATAGCATAATTTATGCAACAGCAGGAGGGTGTTACATTGTTCTCATAGCAATGCACAGCACATTTCATTAGGGTGTGCACCCAGAGAATTTTATTTATTTTTAAAAGTGAACATTTATTGAATACTCAGTCATAAAGGACGTTGTTTTTATTCATTTATTTATTAAACAGTCTGACACTGATGCCCTGCTCCATGTTGGGCTTGCCTGAACCCGGGAGGGCTGTTGCAGGTGAGGAGGGGGAATGAGGAGAACTCTCCTCAAGCCCCAGCATTGTTGGGGCTTTGTGGTGACACTGACTGGAGAAGGGGAGATATTAGCCTTCGGGAGCCCTCCTCCTGGTCTCTTTGAAGCGTGGCTCCCGGCAGAGAGGCTCCCAGCAGAGAGATTCCTTTTCACTCCTGCTGCCGGGAGCAACGGAGCGCTGTTGGGAGTGGTGGCAGCGGAGCAGCCGGAGGGCAGCCAGAGGACCATTCCCACTGCATCTGGATCCCCCTCTGGATCCCTATTCAATGGCCCCCTCAGCTTGGCACTTATTGCTTGAGACATTAGGGTGTTCCAGGGCACACCTGGTACACCCCTCGTGCATGCCTATGATTGTTCTCATGACCTACTTCTGAGTTTCCCACAGGCATCTTGATGGCCACTGTGTGAACAGAATGCTGGACTAGTTAGCCTTTGGACTGATGCAACATGGCTCTTTTTATGTTCAGTAACAGAAGTGGGGAGTTTATATAGAAAAACAGGGGCATACCATCTATCTGTAACCAGTTATAGATCAGTTGTGAAAAGATAAGATACTGTTCTTATTAAAGAAAAAGGCCACCTCATGTTGAAGTAGAGGATAAGCTTCAAAAATTGTACTGAGGCCTGCCAGACCTATGTTGAAAGAGAATTCTGACAAGTGCATCTTCCCTCACTACTAAGTGCACACCTTCCTGATTTAAGTCGTTTGTGGATTCCCACTTTGTATGCACCATTCACAAAGTAATGCAATATATAATTACCACTTATTTTCCTCCATACAAGTCGGCAGTTATATACTGCTTTTCTTGCGTTGGCTTTGTGATGTGTTATATTGTTCGTTAAATTTTAGCTTTTTTTTATTTTACTGTGTTACTGTTCTCTATGCGTTTTTAAAAATGACTGTACAATGCCTAGGGAATAAATAAATGGCACAATGTTGTTGAAACAGTGTGTGAATCAATAAATTTTATTAACCCACATAGTCATTTCAGATATTGCAAGCGGTTTCCAGATTACATGCTTTCCTTCATGCAGAAGCATGTTTGCCTAGATGTGGGTTATTTCAAATGTGCAATAATAAGAATTTCTTCCTTATTCCCTGTATTTTTCCATATATACCAAGCTTGCTATTACTATCAACCAAGCGCCCCCTTAGTCAGATGACAGATGGCTTCTGTTACTTTTTTTTCCTGACTGGTAATTCGGTGCCCAAATATAAATGAATGAAAAATGTTCTCAGGGTTAGTTTCTATTTACTTCCCTGGAATAAAATCCATATGGCGAGTGTTAATTATGTTGGCAAGGCTTTATTGGCAGCACACAGAGGCGACAATCAACTCAGTTGCATAAATATATTCATTGTAAGCCTTCATATCTTTGTGGTTTTACAGACCAAAAAGGTGAATGTTAGAGAGTTTCGTTTTAAAAAACTTTTATCTTATCAAGCATGCACAGTTCAAACCTCTGTGTGGGTCATTATTGTTTTCTTATTAGTATATGTGGGCTGCATCTCAGCTCATGTGTTTGTTTAATAATGAAATTACATTTTAACATCATTCTAAAAGGGTAGAACAGCATATTACCTTTGCAAATGTGCGTTACCAAACCTGTATTTGTGGAATTAATGCAAATGCAGGGGTAGCTGGCATTTGTCGAGGTAGGAGGAGGCGAATTCTGCCAATTCTCTAGTGCGAATACCTCCAACTGAGGTCGTTTTTCCTCCAGCAGCGCTTACAGTTTGGAAGGACATTTGCAGGGGGAAATCAGCAGATTGGAAAAGCATAAAGCAACACACACATACACACACACTCCTCACATTAGGAACATAGGATTGGAAGCCTCATAACATGCAGTTCCACTCTAACAGCAAATATTAATTTAATGTTAAGAGCAGCATTTGGGCACAGGTTTAGGAGACCTTTTCCTCATATGTCTCGTCAACCTCCCCTTGACTTGTTTTGAAAAATTGGAGAACTCATTGCTTTCTTTAGTTTCCCCACCCCCATTTTTGTAGTTTCCTTTTTAAAAAAAAGTTCCTTAGATTTCTGGTCCAATTTGTATTTAGAATCAGACAAGTTAGTGTGGCATGTATGTTTATTATACATGTGACCAAAAAACCCTTTTACAGTATGTTTTCTGTCCCTGGGGTCTAGAGTTGCTTCTCCTATGCGCTCTGGAGATTCGAGGCTTAACTCATTTGCTCTGAGGCCTGTAAATCCCTTAGCAGCACTAGTTCTCACTATTCCTAGGATCCCAGTGTCCGCGATTACGGTGCGTATTCTTGTGCTGATGGTCAGATGGCCTATCTTGTTGGTTCGTTCTCTCTGTGCACAAGAAATACCTGCACTCTGAAAGTTGAAGTTCGTGAGGGAGCATGCAACATAGGGTGGAATAAATCTCGCTGAGCCTTTTCAAATACAATGCTAAAACATAGTTCAGTATTCCATGCAAAGACCGCAGCAAGTCTTGGTACTCTCTTGAGCCATCTCCCCACTGTTGCAGCCACACCGAAGAGATCACTAGAAACTGCTTTTCAAATAGCTAGAGTTCTCCGTTACGTCTGAACTCTGAGGAAATCTGGTTAGTTTAAACTATGACCGAACAAGCCAGGAACAAACTGTGATTTATGATCCTGGCTTGTTCAAAATTCATCACAGTTCCCTTGCGTTGAGATATAATGGGGAATTATAGTCCGTCTAAAGAAGAAACAGATGCTCTTAATCCCCCTGTAGCCACATCAGAGGGGGAGGGTGCAAATTTGTAGTCAATGCACATGACATGAAGGTATTGTTTAGCGTCATGTTCGAACCAGCCCTCTATCAAACTACTAGGTGTTTCCTATACAAGTATTCATTATCTCCGAATGTGTGTTCTAAAAAAAACCCAGCTGGGTCAGCAACTCACTATTCAGAATGCTGCCTTTTTGGCTACAGCATGTCACCAGATCGTACAGAAGTTGAGTACCATATAGATGCAAGGAAATAATCTAGCCTAAATCTCCAGCATGATCTCCTATTTAGCCTCATTTCCCCCCTCATGAGAATGGACTTGCAGTCTAAACCGAGGTCCCTGAGCCCCAGTACAATGTGCACTTGTCCCCCTTGTTCAGGTTCAGTCCTAACCAGAGTAGGCTATATAAAGTAGCTGCTGTTCAGAGATAAGAGCTTTCCCCTGTTCATTTCTCAGAGATAAGAGCTTTCCCCTGGTCATCTGCATGGATCAGTCCAAGAGGTGGGGAGGGGGGAGGCTGGGTGTGTGCATAAATCAGACTGAGCAGCTTCTTTCAGCCGGAGGGCCAAATTTAATTTCAGAGCTCTTGGGGGGGGGGGGCACATTCCCATGGTGGGTGGGGCTGAAGGCAAAATGGGGCTGAAAGAAAAGGGGGGGCAAAAATACCAGCATATTTTAGTTTAAAGCTCTTGCTGCTAGTAACTAAATCTTAGGTGAGCCATTTCAACCTTTTAGAATGCACAAAAACTGGGAAACCACCCAATGAATGGTGGTTGGGGAAAGGGGTGGAGCTATCTGGGGAACCTCAGAGGGCCGGATTTGGCTCCTGAGCCTGAGGTTGCTTACCCTTGGCATAAATGGTGTGTGTCTGTGTGAATTGTGCACACGAGACTGAGATGGCCATGCCCACTTTAGACTCCGTTCACGCCCAATGCTGCCATGTAGTTTCCAGGAGGTTACCCAGGATGCAATCTGGCACTCTGGCCAAAAAAGGTTCCTCACCCCTGCTATAAACTCTGTGAGCAACCATATTGAAGGTTCCTACTAATATCACAATTCTGCACTGCCATGCAACTCACACTATTATCTGTCCTCTACTGAGGTCCCATGGAGGTTCAATTAAACTGTCACGTTTGCTCATTAATTTTTATCCAATTTAATCGCCCTCCTGCTAGGTGCAACATTCACAATGAACAAAATATGCCATTGCCCTTCTTTGTGTGTATCATAAAGCTCAAGTTTATTTATACATACTATTGTGAAGACATTCAGACAGTACATTCAGCCAACATCAGGTCTATTTGACAGTGTAGAATTAAATGATGCAGAGCTATACCACTAGCCATAATCCTGAAAACAGAAATTGGTTTAAGAGTAGTCAGCCATCTCCTCAGAAAGGGCTTAGATGTCCCCAAATAATCCATGCTCAGAAAAGTGACTTTCCGGAGACCCCCAATTCTCTTTCTCTGCAGAGTAACTCCTATGTACCTGCAAGCTACTGCAAAGTGGACAT
The DNA here is from genome assembly GCA_029215795.1 of Anniella stebbinsi. Lineage (NCBI taxonomy): Eukaryota > Metazoa > Chordata > Lepidosauria > Squamata > Anniellidae > Anniella > Anniella stebbinsi. Next base: position 86,533,931 of record JARDYH010000007.1, read on the forward strand.
TGTTGAGGGACTTGATGGCCAGGGAAGAGCCACTGTTCAGAACTCTACGAAGAATATCAGAGCAGGGCTGGAGAAGAGAAGTAACAACCATGTGATGGGCTTCTCCACATTCCTCTTGTCATTCAGACAAAGCTAGCAAGGAAGAGCATGCACAAATTAAAGTAAGGAAACAACACCCACTCCTGAGACTAGACTTAATGCTGCTCAGAACAGAGATCGAGTCTCGGTATTGCATGGCTATGTGTTTGGATCATCTTGGAATTCCGCAGTTCCAAAGCACTGAAAGAGACCCTTCAGGAGATGTCATCTTCTCCCCAAGGAATCCAAGGTTAGTTCCGCACACAACACATTCCTATGTTGGTTTTCAATGACACTACACAAAAGGTGTTTGCTGCAGATGTACAACTGTTTCAGAACTGAATTAGCTGCCCTGGTGTCTTGACATAGCCACACACCACTTGAAAAGCCTCCATGACAAGGACCATCTCTTTCCACTGTTCAAAAGAGTGTTTACTAACTGGGAAAGGGGAAATAAATGTCAAGAAAATCTTCAAGGGGAACATCTACTGTAGATGGAAGAGCTGTAGGAAATCCCCGCTAGCTCTCAAGAGCTAAGGCTCTAAGATGACTGTTTTCTGCCACTCCTTATAGACAGTTAGAAATATCCCCTACCACAAAGTTATTTTCCAATTTAACAACCATCCTGGGGAATTTTTTAAAAAGAAAAGAAGTTCACGCATGCCACATGTCAAAGTCACCTTCAAAAGCAGGTATCAACATGACTGCCAAATGGGTTATTTGGTTTGCATCCTCACTAAAAAGTCAGGACAGACACCTAGAAAGCCAATAATATTGGAAATGGAAGGTGGCAAAACAGACATGATGCAGGAGTCCCATGGCTAGATTTCCCAGGTTTAACAAGCTGAAGGGGTTAAACATACTCCTGTCCTCAATAGGCCGCTGCTCTAACCGAAAGTGGAGCCCTTCCTTGGCTCCTTCAAAGACACACATACACAGTGCGAGTGTGTGTGTGTGTGTGTGTGTGTGTGTGTGTGAGAGAGAGAGAGAGAGAGAGATGATGATGATGATGATGATGATGATGATGATGATATTTATTTATATCCCGCTCTTTTCCCAATACTGGGACCCAAGTGCTTCTACATGAGGCTTTTTATCCTGCAATCATCCTGTCTCAAAACCAAAAAAATTATAGAGAAAGTCTTCCATTTGTTACTGTGCAGTGTTTTCCTACTGCATCTTCCATCTTTTGTTTTACCAAAAATCATTAAGGAAGAAAAGACGGAATAGTGGCACAACGCCTTTTGATTCGTAGTGCTAGGAACTTTCCTTCTGGAAGCATTCTTAGGGTGCAGTCCCATGCATGTTTAGACAGAAAAAAGTCCTGGAGCACGCTAGGAGTTGTAGGGCTTTTTTTTCTGTCTAAACAGTCACACATAGGACTGCACCCATAATCACTGATTGCCCTTGACATGTCTATCTTTGATGCAAAGGCCCTAGGCCCCGGCTATCACAAGTCTAAATGCAGATTTTCCTGTACTAATGACTCACTCGCTCTGCCCAGAGCTTGTACAGAAAAGGTGCAAACTACAGTCAATAGAATTGTTCCTACTTCATAAATTTAATTCATTTGGTTCATACTCTGCCTTTCAACCAAAAAAAAAATGGCACTCAATAAATACCACTTACGAAACCATAAAAACAAAAACAAAGCAAGAAGTTGAATCGATCAATACAAGAGGACCATACTCTGTCACCTGAGGCTTAAAACCAAATGATGAATAACTGAGGAACAGTATTCTGTGGTTGGATCAGAACATAATTGCCATTTCGGGTTATACAGCGTGGAGGATTCCCAACACCCTTGAACCCTTAGAAAACAACTTCTTGCATTAATTAACAAAAGGCCACAAAGAGATGTAAAGGTCCATTCCTCCCCCACCACACCCCCTCATCTCCTCTATGATGTAGCTTTTTAACGAATAAAACGCATTTCATTATTTCACAAACGAATGAAGCGGACTTTGTGAAGTTTCCCCAAGACAATGATGTTAGGTTAACATTTACAAATAACTTAGTAAGATTCCTGTTCCTGAAGCATTAATCTAATAATAATGTAACCTCGCCAGAAGAACACAAGGCATTGTAGCAAAAGGGATCCTTGAATGCAAAGAACGCCATAGGGGAAGATCTGAGTTTTGTTTCTCGGAGTTAAAGTAATCAAAAGTTTAACACACCTGTGTAGACGTTCACACCCCTAACAGCTAGCAACACCCTATTTTTATAGGACTAATACTTGCTTTTAAGTTGATTGCATATTTGAAAGTGAATATATTAAGAGCTTGAAAGGCAACAGTGGTAAAAGCAGCCACCACCACTATCCCTCAAGTTGCTGGAATGCTGAAAGAAGCATCCAACTGGTTTTCTGGTTCCAGACCCACATCTAATATATTCGCAGTTTACCTGCTGTTGCATTCACCTGTGGCAAGACAGCTCAAGATTAAAAGCAGCACTCTGGCTTTAGCAAAGGAAACAAACTACAGGAGAGTCAATGACATCTATTCATAGCCCACATCTCCAGCTACTTCCTGAGCCGAAAATGGCAGAATTTGTGATTCCACGTTCTCACTCATGGGATGAACTGAGAAGCAACCCGTCATATAATGAGCCTGCATGGTAAGGTGGCTGAAACAGAAAGGATCACTTTAAAGGTCCTATCTTGCATCAGAATTTAACTACTGGCAGGTTAGTGAAGCTTCCAAGAACGCTTGCAAATCCATTAGAAGAAGCAACCCACATATATATACACACACAAATCCATTTTCACAACTATTACAGGTCGCAGTTAACTTAGGCTATTGCTTTCCAAGAGAATCTGACATATTCAGGATCCAGGGAGCAACTGTAACCTGCGATTTGAAAAAAATAAGATTGACATAGGCCTTAATTCTGCCAAGAAGCCTGGATTGAAATCCATCTGCTACCAAGAACCACTAGAGGGGTGAGGAGAGAGAGAGAGAGGGGGGGGGGGGTGAAAAGCCCTGGCTGCCTGGGGAATGCTGGGAGTTGTAGGAGTTTTTTTCCTGTCTAAAGATGCATAGGATTGCACCTTTAATTCCTCACTGAAAACTGGTTAAGACTTTGTTGACACGTGCAATAGAATGTGATAGCAAAATGGACAGTACTACTTTAGACTGAACGTGTGGGGGGGGAGTGCATTTTTGAATGTCCCCCCACGGAAATACTCTCTGCAAATTAAAAACAAAACAAAACCCGAAACAAACATATGAGCAAATCAAGGAGAAAGTTTCTATCCCAGCCCACTCCCTTCTGTGCTCATTCTTATTTATTTATATATTAAAACATTTGTTTCCCTCCCGATGTCACTAGGATCTCAGGGCGGCATACAGAATTCTTCTATCTGCAGGGAATCCTTGCCTCATATGGGAGCATTCAAATGCAATCTCTAATTGACAGTATGAAACAGTCCATTCTATACCATAGCCATCTCCAAGTTGGCACCCTCCAGAAGTGGTCTGGAGCTGGCTGGGGGTGATGGGAATTGTTATCCCATACCTCTGGAGATTGCCAGGTTGGGGGAAAGCAGCTATACTACCTCATTCTGCTGAATGCACAGACCAGGCCTTAGAACTGAAGGTATGGAACAGCCTATGTGGAACGGAAGGGCAGCAAATATCAGATGACAACAGATATGAGAAGCGCTGTTCAAAGTCCTTCGAAAATCCAGATTTTCTAGCATTGCAACCTTCTCTCAGCATGGAGATCTCAAAACAATCATGGTGCAACGTGGGCTTAATTGACCTAGAGTGCCCCGACTCAAAAGTGCTGGGTCCCTGATTCAAAGGGCCCTCTGATCATTGTGTCGCCCCATCCCCTTCAATGGGTATCATCCGACAGAATGCTGAGCCATTTGGAAAACATTTAATGTGGGCAACCAAGAGCATGGATTTCACTTGAGATTCATTACCTACCTCTCCCCAATCTGAGAAAAAGTGACTTCTGTAGGAAAGGGACATAGAGCATGTTATACTGAAAGCAGAACATGCAGCAGCACATTATATTAAAGCATTGAATTGCACTAACCCTTTTCTGGCCAGCTGTGGTAAGGGAAAGCAGGAGAACATTAAATTTGGGTTTGGAGAATGCCGACTGAAAATCTCCTCGAATGTGTTATTCCATTCCATTAATACACATATATTTGAAACACTCTCTGTCTTTGCCAAATTTGAGTATGATTGGGACTTGAGAAATGCTATCCTGTTATCAAGCGATCCTCTTGAGAGGGGAAAAGCAGGAACTCCTGCAGCCGTGGAAACCAGAGAATAATGTATTTTAAGGAGCGATCCGACAGACTGCCCTGTGAGGCAAATGGTGGAAGCCAAAGTGGTTTCAGTCTTACTTGATATCTTCACACCTCCGCGCTTTGCATGTTCTCTCTTGCACTACAAAGGTGGAGTATATATCTATTTAAACAGGACTTTATTGTGCAACCTCTAATTCACATGAAAAGGTTCCATGTGTGGTGGAGACGAGGCCTAAACCCAGAGCCCTGCCTCACAGAGTCTACTTCAGGTCTGGACAACCTGTGGTCCTCAGATGTTTTGGCCTACATTTCCCATTGGCCCTAACAAACGGTGTGGGATCATGGGAGTTGTAGGTTAAAACATCTGGAAGACTACAAGTTGCCCACCAATGGTCTGCACACTGGGTTTATGTGTCAACTGGTCCTAAAGGGTGTGTGTGCTTTATCAAGGTAACAGAGAGTCTAAACTCACGCATTTGTGCCTGGTGCTTGGCCGGTAATATTATAAACCATAATGCCCTCTGCATTTCCTTTGATGTAGCTGCTTGCATCCTTGGATGATTTAACTTAGCAAAGAGTGTGTATACAAACACACACGTATGAGACCCTTTACTAACAGAGTTCAGTTGTTAAAGTTTATCATTTGATACTTATTTAATCCATACTTGAGAAAAAGGAGAGTGAGATAAATAAATAAGAAGAGTGCACGTGTGGAGACCTCATGCCAGTCCCTGAAAGGGGATTCACTCCCGTTTGCTATGCTCCATGACCCGGCATGGAGGTAGGGATGCTCCTTTGGAACCATGTTCCTCCTGGACAATTGTTAATGTAGCAGGAGCATAGATCTCCGAGATGGTGTCGTTGCTCTCCAGGGCACCATAGGAAAAGGAAGTTTTGAGGTCCGGCTGAACCGCAGTTCCGTTGTCATGCAAATTCTGCATGCCTGCAGACAAGGGAGAAACAAGTCCAGGATTCAAATGTTGCAGGGATGTGTGTGTGTGTGTGTGTTTGTGAGTTAAACTGCTTTCTCTCCCCACCCCCAATCGACACAATCATGTGTATTTGTTTTATACAGTGACCTGGTTCGCATGATACGACAGCCCACCATGGCTTAATTTACCAGCGGGGGCTGTTGTGTCATGCCGGGCATCTGCGGATGCCATTTCTGCATGGCACCCCTTAGGCATCCGGCTTGCTGCGGCTTATCATGTCATGCGAACCCAGACAGTAGGGGTTGTTTGACAGTTAGACAACCCTCAAATAACCCCTGACTTGTTTTAGGGTTATTTGAATATTGTCTAACCCTCAAACAACCCCTGCCGCCAAGGTCAGCACAGCACAAGTCACAGCAAGCTGCTGTCAAAGGACTTATAAATCTATCCAAACTTCTGTTGTTATAACTAGCAGTCATAGCGTCAGAATAAAACAATGAGCAGACATCATCTTATTAAGCAATGTTCCCTATAAGTTGTAATTAATAACTGAGGGTAAATCCCAAGACGACTGAACAACTGAAAAGTCGCTCTTCCTGTATAGCTCAGATGACCCAGACACTATCAAGAAAGAAACTGATAGAAGGGAGAAATGCCCATCCTCCTCTTCTGACAGCAGCTGGTAGGCTTAGAGTTCTGGAATAGGCCCAGGGAGGCCCAGGTTCAAATCCCAACTCAGCCATGAAGGTCACTGGGTGACCTTGGTTTAATTTCTCTCTCTCTCAGCCTAAGCACACCTCACATGGCTTGATGTGAAGGTAAAATGGGGGAGCACCAAATATGCTGCCTTGGAGTCCATGAAGGAAAGGTGGCATAAACAAATGTAATAAATACAACTGCCTGAGAGCAGGCAATCGGTTTCTGAATCTTTCCTCATCTCCTCCCACAAAATCCCAGGTAACTGGTGTGCACGCACATGTGAGTGTATGTGTATATGTGTGTGTGTGTGTGTGCATACGCATATACACACAACATATAATATAGAAATTAAAATTCCTGCTTCGTTTGTGTGTGAATGTGTGTATCTATATCTATAGATACAGATACACACACACAAAAAAAGGGGGATATTAATATCTAGACAGATATTATACATTGAAGTGTTCCACATCTCCTTCTTAGGGTCAGAAAGCTGAGTTTAGTTCAGGGTAACAGTTGTGAAAAGTAGTGTTTCCCCCTTGTGATTCTTATGGCAATCGATGGCAGCCAAATACCTAGGGCAGTCATGTGCCTGTGTGTTTGTTGACATTTTACAAACTGTTTCAACAGGCTCATTAAAAAAGGAAAGGTATTGTAGCATTACTTGGCATAGCATCCATGGAGATGTACGGTTCGAAAAAGATCGATTTCCTCTTGTTTCTGGTGATCAAGAAGACACCTAAAAATGCGATGAAGCACCTGAAAGAAAAAGGCAGAGGGAGGGAGGAAAGAACAGAAGGAGAAGTGGTTGACAGCTGAGAACCTTAAACAACAACAACTTGATCTCATGGAGTGCCAGTCATTTGCTTTCAGGATTATTATTTTAAAAAACACACACAAAGAGAGCTGTTAAGTTTTCCTACACACCAACGCAGTTCATAAGACAAAGCAATACAGTAAACAGTTCCAGATGCATCCTTGACAGTTCGTTAATGTGACAATGTGTAGCCTGCACAAAAATAAAATACAAGGTGTCCTGCAACAAGTTCAGAGTTCTGCAGCCTGCACAAAATTCTGCATGCACAAGGGCCTGGGGAGCATTAAAGTGCTGAAGACCCCCACAACCCACCCCCACAAGAAACCCTACTGAGATCTTACTATTTATTCAAAGCAGTTGTGTGTGGTCTATTCTACCTAAAAATAAACTTCCAAGGCAGGTGACAATGATAAAATTAAGATACTGGGTTCAGACAACACATTACAAATAGCGGTTTAAATAGTCGACGTTTGGCGATTTAACCCATCATGGGTTATCGTGTTGTATGGATTTTTTTTTAACCAACATTTGGTTATTTGGCCGAAATAATCAATACAAATAACCAATGCTGTGCAGAGTTGGCTATTTGAACCACCATTGGTTATCATGTTGTGTGGAGGGTACTGTTGGTTATTTCCTCGGCCACCGTTGGTTATTTCGTCAGCCACAGAGTCGCAGGGCAAGAGCAGTCAAAGCAGCGTCTGCTGCTCTAGTCCAGCCGGCAGGATAGATTTTTGGCAGCAATGGCTGATGGGATACTAGTGGGAGGACTGAGAGGGGGAGAAGGGACAAGGGGTGAGTGAGCCAACTCAGCATGGACTAATAGTCAACTCAACACTGATCCTAATCCACACCATGGTTGATTATTATCATGTTGTGTGGGGAGTACCCCATGTTTTAAGTATCAGCTGTTTTATGTTTTATGGTTTTAAATTTTGTATATTGACCTTTTAATGTTCAATCTTTTAATTTTTGTAAACCGACCAGAAAGCTTTGGCTATGGGGCAGTATATAAATGTAATAAATAATAATACTAATACTACTACTAATAATAATAATAATAATAAACAACTGTTGAGTTGACTATTACCCCACCATTGACTATCGTGTTGTCTGAACGCAGCAGCTAGGAATATAGTAAGATGATGGGTTATTCATTTATTGAAAGGCCATGGTGACTGATGAAAGCATCACAGAAGAAGAGGGAAGAATGGTGTAAACATGACCATTCCATTCCATGTTGTTGCAGCTCTTGAAAGGTTTCGTGAAATGGCCACAAGCGAAATAGCTCCTTCCCAAGAAGTGCAGTACCTAGCAAGAAGAACCATGCTTGGCCCCTAAGGCAGGGATGGGGAACCTCTTTCCGCTCCAGGGCCGAATTCAATTTCAGAGAAGCTCTCGGGGAGGGGGCACTGAAGTGGTGGGCAAGGCCAAAGACAAACGGGGGTGTGGTCAATGGCAAAATAGGTGGGGCCCGAAATATCACATATTATAGTTCAAGGGTGCAATCCTACACACTTTTAGACAGAAAAAAGTCCTACAATTCCCAGCATTCCCCAGCCGGTGTTTATATACTGCTTCTCATTTAAAACAAATCCCAAAGTGGTTTCCAAAAGAATAATAAAAAAAAAACAAGCAAAGAAGACCACCCACCCATCCACCCAGAGTGTTCAGACAACATGATAGTCAACAGTGGGGTAATAATCAACTCGGCAGTTGTTTCTCTAGGGGGTACTCCCCACACAACATGATTATAATCTACCATCTAAACATGCGTAGGATTACACCTTAAAACATGCCAGGGGTGAGGCCTGACGGACTTCAGAGGGGCGATAATTCTACAGGATTTTCACTGTTTGCTGAAGACCTTTCTTTTCAGGCAAACATTTGCTGACTGGTGAATAAATCCAGCCCCTGTTTTACTAATACATTTGCTTTTACTGCCACTTTTGTATTTTATGTTTTAATCTGCTGTACAGCACTGTGCTATTTGTCAATGTGGAAGAGTTTATAAATTCTATAATAAATACTATATTATACATATAAAATTGTAAGCTTACCCCAAGCCAAACATGCAAATGTGGAGAACATCTTCCCCAATGAAGTCCAAGTAGAAAGTTTCACCTGACCCCGGAGGGAAAACATGAAAATAAGACATTTTGCTTTTTCAGATGTAATCTTCTTACTAAAATGCTAGGCAAGGGTCATTGAAATTGTATTCGCATAATGATATTTTTTTACATGTTAACTTAAGAAAATTCAAGCATGAAGGAGAACATGCATTTATTTATTTATTTGTGGCATTTATATACCAATGAGTATAGTAAAATCTGAGTATAGTATAGCATTTTGCAATTTACTGTCCTAGTCTTTTAACTCTGTAGTTTGAAAGCTGCATATTTTAAATCTGTATTTTAAAACTCTGCATTGCTACTCGGTTTTATTCCGGTTGTACTTTTGTACAGTGGTTATATATTGTGGTTTTAAGCTTTCATATTATATTTTATGCTGTTCTTATGGTTTTAACTTTCATGAACTGCCCAGAGAGCTTCGGCTATTGGGGTGGTATAGTAACGACATGAAATAAATAAATAGCAAAATAGATACATCCATTTAATAACTCGAGTTATTACAAAATGTGTCAGAAGTCAAACAACGTTAAAATCTTTCATACGTGGAAGATCCACCAATTTCCCAAAACAAAGATGGCAGGAAATAAACACACACACTTCTTAGGCAGTAGAGTCCTGGAACTCATTTCGGCTCTCACCGGAAGACACGGCTAGGAAGAATGTAAAGATCATTCTAGTCCACGGTTACACTTTGAAGAAGAGAAGTGCTGAGACTCAAACTCATCTACAAGGTCATAACCTCCGACCTGGAAGAACTTCCCTCCAGTTCCCACCCCTGCTTTGAACCCTCAGGCCTCAGACCCAACTGGAATGAACCCCATGTTCAGGCCACTGCATTTAGACTCATCCATCCATCACTACGCTAACCTCTCTCTTCCCATACCAACCTGGGTTCTCTCTGATGCTGGCAAAATTTTGACTGTCAATGCCTTGGGGGCAAGTATCATAGTTTTAGTTTTATGTTTTGGGGTATGGTGGTAATATTTTACAAAGTAGAGTGAATGTTCAAAATAAAATAAATATTATCTCCATCTAGGGATGTTGGAGAAATTCACCACAGAATCAAATGATTTCGGATTTCTATGAATCTGACCCGCGGTTTCTGACCCGCCATAAATAAGCAAAATATTTTCCTTGTTTGCTATATAATGCAGCAGGCAATTTCCCAAGATTTTGAGGCTGTTCGTACAACACTGAAACCCCACACTCAGTGGTTGAGTGTGGGTTGTTTTGAACGCTGTATTGTGTGTTGAACCGTGGGTTAGCGTATTGTCTGAACCCAGTCAGGGTGGTTTGTTCACCATGCAATGTGACCCGTTAACCACCCTGAACAACCCAACAACAAACCATGGGTTCTCAAGGTGGCTTGTATGTGAAAATAAGCCACAATGCATGGTCAATGAGCCACTCTGGTTGCACTCAGACAACACATTAACCCATGGTTCAACAAACAGCCCACAGTTCAAAATAACTCATAGTCAAACACTGAGTGTGGGTTATCGTGTTGTGTGAACAGCCACCCTCTTTAACAAGCATAGCAGATTTCCTACGCAGAAAAACCATGGACTTGATTATTATTATTCTTTTTAAAGTATGCATCTTTTTGGCAAAGTGGTTTCAAAAGAGAGGGGGAAAATGCACACTTATGCTATTTGCACTGATGGTTTCATATATTAAAAATACAATTCACGTTACAGGCACTGAAAACTGCAGGTATTTTCTACTTTAGTGGGATGGGGAAAGCAGCCCATTTCAAGCCACAGAAATTTGTCGATCTGCTCTATTCATTATTTTCATTATTTTCATGTCTTTATTTTACCTGCCGTAATTGCTATTGCCGTGGACAAGATGTAGCCCACACTAGCAATCTGAGATGCATCATACAGTTGAGAGGCTTGGGTTAGAAACCTACAGTCAAAACAAAATTAAAATTAAACAGCAGTTTAAAAAAACAGGAACATATTACTAAAAACATTAAGGCTAACAATTAAGTGTATATATATATATATATATATATCTTGAAATACACCAGAAGCAGGAACCTGGTGAGGGAAATAGAAGAGGACAACGGCGGAGAGAAGGCAGACGCCCTGAGGGAGGGACCCGATCGAGGGAGTCTTGCCCAAGGGACGACAAAAACCTGGAGCTGGCACCGATGCCCTCTTTACAAGCTTCCCAGAGGGCACAGTCAGGATTCAGAGAGCCAGACTTGGTGGCTGTTTTGGCTGGGTCAGACTGTCCTTCTACGCTGCGGCGTATAACTACAGGCCTGGGAAGCCGCTGTCCAAACGCATCCTTTAAAAGGCCATAAAAGCATTTCATAAAACGGGAAACAGTTTAACAGCTCCTAAAAGGGCTCACCTTCTGCCAACTGCCAGTAATAACAATGAACAATACAATTACCTAGCTTCTTTCCCCCCGAGGCTGTTTGCATAATGTATAATTCATTTTAATTAAAATGTCAGTGTTGCTGACATTCAGTTGTAAGCTGCAATTGGAAAATACATCTATCTATATATATATTAAAAAAAGGAAGGAAGGGAGGGAGGAAGGGAGCCCTGGGCCACTTACGTCGCCTGAAAGGCTGCTGTCGCCACCATGCAAACCACCATGATGTAGAAAATAGGGTAGCCCAGCTGCAAGTTCCCTCGGATCGAAACCACAATCATACCCGCCACCGCCTTCACCGTGATGACCGTCATGGAACCTGAAAACAACATTGAAGCCAACAACACCCCCGTTGTTAAGAGAACAAGGGCATTGCGAGCAAAACAGCAACGGCGAGGCACCACACAACTCCTTCCAGGAGGAACTAGATTTGCTTTGTAAGCTCCTCGGGGCAGGAACACACCCTCATTTCCCCCTTTGGGTTTTGCTATAAAGGGCCAGGCACACTGATCGTGTTACAGTAGCTTATTAACCCAGCATGTGAGTTTTTTGTCCCAATCCTGCAAACTCCCAGTTCTTCAGAGGTGAAACAGCGCCCCTGCTTGGGCAGGAGGACTGCAGCACAGCAGCAGGAGGAGTTAAATCGCACACGATAGCCCGCTCGTGTGGTGGGAGTTTGTGGGCTGTTTAAAAAATAAGCCACTGCCAGGTATAGGAATGACTCAGCCCTAGCAATGCTCGTGACAATAGCGATTGTGCTGTGCGATCAGCAAAGCCGTGTGAATTCCCTGCATTGGCAAATTTGATATACAAAATGAAGAACTGGAACCCTGAGAGAACACCTAGGTAAGTCAGTGGCTCAGTTCAGACAACACGTTAGTCAACGCAGTGTGAAAACTCCACTCAACGGTTGAGTTTTTAGGGGGTGTTCCCCACACAACGTGTTCTAACTCCACTGTTGTGTGAGTGTGGGCTACCGTGGAGTTCAGTAAAATTCAACGCGGTGTTTGATTGACAGTTCCTCTGCCCTTTCTCCTCCCCTGGTCTTCCCGGTGGTATCCCAACAGCCATTGCCGCGAAAAAACAATCCTGGCGGCTCTCCTAGAGCGGCACTCCCTCCTTTCGCTGCTCTTGCCAGGGAACTCTATAGCCAGTGGGAAAAGTCAACTCAATGCATTGGAAGACTCCATGGAGCCCGCCACACAACACGCAACACATTGGTTGTGCAGGAACTCTCCTCTGCACAGCGTGGATATTCTGTGTGGAGTGTTTCCCCCCAAAAAAACCACCATTCCGTGGAGTTTTCCCTCCAGACAACAACTTTCTCAACAGTGGTGTAAAAACTCCACCATGGAGTTCTAAAACCTCCGTTGATTAATGTGTTGTCTGAATGGAGCCACTGTGTGCCTGCCTGGGAGGTAAAGCACTGTTTTGAAAGCAGAAGGACCCAGGTTAAATCTCCAGCATTTGCCAGCAGGCACAAGAAAGTCCCCAGAGAGATGCTGCTAGTCAGTGCAGGCCAGGGTTCAAGCAGTGTCTCCCTCCCTCCCCTTCCTTCCCTCCCCTTAAATTTGCTGCTTCCCAAGACTGCTTTTGTTTAAAGACAAACTCACAAGCCAGAGGAAAGATACATGCAGCTGCGATGCATCTAGTTTGACTTTGCTTCCTTAACAAGACACACAAAGACTGTGTTCCGACGTAACGGTGGCTTTTTGTGGAAATTCGTGGGTTAATTAACCCACAATTTACAGGGACATGCACCATGCACAAACTGCTTCCTGTTTCCAATAACAACCCTCGAAGACCGCATTTAAGGGTTGTTACAGCAACGTCTGGACCCCAAAACCCAAGGTGGTTTATGGGTTAAACAACCCCAATTAAACACAAGAACAAGCCATGGGTTAATTAACCCACAGATTGCTGCTGAAAGCCGCTTTACAGCCGAACAGTCCCATACCGAGAGCAATAGTTCAAAAATTAACCAAGGATACAGAACGGACTGTACATGAATTAAGCACAGATGCCAAACTTACCCAACAGTGCTACCAAGAGCAGAATCACCACAATATAATTGGCTTTCCTCTCTTTGTAGAAATACAGCAGCAGGCAGAAAATGATGATCTCCACCAGCTAAGGAAAAACAAAAAGAGAGCATAAATAAGGCTGGGTTTTGGAGACGGGAGAGGGAGCTCCATTTGGGAGGCGAAGAAGAACGGGCTGCTTTGGCTTAGTTCTCCTGCAACCTGGGAACTGCGCCCCTTCCTAGAGTTGGAAGACCTAAAGATGGTAGTGCACGTGTTGGTAACTTCGAGGCTCGACTTCTGCAATGCGCTGTACATAGGGCTACCTTTGTGCCTAGTCCGGAAACGTCAACTAGTTCAAAATATGGCAGCCAGGTTGGTCACCGGTACACCTAGGGGTGACCACATTACACCAGCTTTAAAATCACTTCACTGGCTGTCAATTAAGTTTCCGGGCAAAGTACAAAGTGTTGGTCGTTACCATTGAAGCCCCACATGGTTTGGGTCCAGGTTACCTGCGGGATCGCCTTCTCCTGTATAATCCGCCCCGCACACTCAGGTCCTCTGGGAAGAATTTACTCCAGTCAGCCAGAACTAGGCTGACGAGTGTTACCCAGAGGACCTTCTCTTCTGCCGCTCCCAGGCTGTGGAATGGCCTGCTGGAGGAGATTCATCAACTTCACAGTCTCTCTGACTTTAAGAAAGCCATAAAGACTGATCTCTTCTGACAGGCCTACCCAGTCAAATTTTAAGAGTTCCATTTGTATTTTAATAATGTATTAGTGTTTCTATGTTTTTAATCGGTTTTTATGTATTTTATATAATTTTGTATTTAATGTTGTTCCCCGCCTCGATCCAGAGGGAGAGGTGGGTAATAAATAAATATATTATTATTATTATTATTATTATTAATAATAATAATAATAATAATTTCAATTTCTACCCCATCCCAAAAGCTCATGGCATGTGAAAAGGTTTACACAGGACTAGGTACAGAAAAGCAGGATTCAAACGCCCTCCCTGAGATTTGCTTTTCCCCCGGGTATATGTTTCCAATCCTAAAAACAGAAGAGCAGCCCTGACGGGCCAGGCCAAAGGCCCACACTGTGACAATGGGGGCGTCTATACGGCGCCACTTTTGCTGCTGATTTCCCCCTCAAAACCAGCAGCATTGATGCTGCGAAGCAGCAGTGCCAGTGTCATATGGGCAGGAATGAGCATGCGTGCGGGCTCTCCAGCCTGGAAAATCTGCAGCCCTGTTGACACACGGTGGTGATGCACAGCAAGTCTGAAAACTTCCAAAAGCGTTTTTTGTTTTGTTTTCTCGCAACTCCGCACACCACTGTAGCTTTGAAAAACCTGCATCTGCACAGCTACAGCTCATTGAATTTATGCATTATACATAATAACTGTCCGTTCTTGTGTTCGAGAATCAGACTTTAACGTTGGCATGGTGGCCGTTACTAAACACCTCCTGGGGCCTGCCCTGTATTCTCACACCTACCCTGCACTGGGATCCACCCCCTAACTACGCCCACTCTCTGAACTCGAACTGAAGCCACCACTGACTCACGCACGAACAACTGTGGCAATAGCGGAGCAAAGTAAAAACCCGTGGGGAAACGGCGCAGCTTAGCGGGGAATAACGCGATGTGGCTGCAAATTTGCAGCTGCGTCACATAAACAATGAAGCGCAACTGCGCAGCCATGATGGAGTGAACACAGTGTATAGACAAGGTCAATGTCACAATGCTTGCCATGTTGAGTTTATATTAATGTTTACATGTGTTTGCTATGTTAAATAGAGCCCAAATAAGTAAGGGTTAATTGTATGGTAGAGATTGAGTGAAAGGTGGGTGGGGCCAGTGTGTGTGTGTGTGTGTGTGTGTGTGTGTGTGTGTGTGTGTGTAGAGACTGAGTTTATGTAAGGGGAGAGCAGACAGTTAGTCAAAGCGATAGGGCCTTAGGGGTTGATGAAGCTACATCTAGTTAGTGGAAGGGGTTGCATAGGCAGGGTAAGACCAAGAACTGAGTGACTGATTACAAAATATAACACCTCATGTATTAAATATCAACTTGTTTGTTTTTAAAATATAAAATCCCATGTGTTGTTCACCGTTCTGTGCTACCAGTGGGGAATGTGTTTCCTGGATACTTCTCCTGTGTGGGCATTTGGGTGTCTCTTATACCTAGTGAATATAGAGGCGGAAGCTCGTGGGTCAGTGAAGACAGCTGACCCAGAGCGGAGGCAGACGGACCTGAGGGTAGGTCGTGTCATACCCACCTAGTCCGATACCGTGGTCCAAACATTGAGCAGCCAAATGCCTCAAGGTGATCCACAGGCAGGCCATGAAGGAGCTTTCAGTTCACACGGGGCAAAGGCAACCGCCCCGCTCCACCATTTGCCCCAAGCCCCACGATGAAAACTTTCCATCTAGATCAGCCTGTCCCAAACTGACACCCCTCAGATGCCTTGGACTACAATTCCCAGCATCCCCCTCAGCCAATTCCCAATATCCTCCAACATATCTGGAGGGGGTCAGGCTGGAGAAGGCAGATCTATTCTCAAGCACCAAGACATGTTCTACTCTGTCCCAGGGGAGCTCTGTTTCCACCTCAACCTGCATCGCCTACCCTCAAATAATGGTCCAGTGAGGTTAGCAGGATACAAAACTTTCCTCCTATCAGGCACGGTGAGGTCAGGTTGGGATATTCATGCTCCATGGGCCTCAGGCTGCAGTTAGGCTTGCCGGTGAAGGGCAAAAAGCAGAGGAGATATTTCAAAGTCTTCCTCTGAAAGATATTGAAAGGTTCTGCTCTCCAAATCTTAAGATTTGGGGTCTGTGAAGGACAGAACATCAGGACAGTTGGCTGGCCACGGTGCTGGACTAGATGGATCCTTAGTCTGATCCAGCAGGGCTCTCCTGATGTTCTGTCCTTCACAGACTCCACCTCTCCTGCCTAGGCACCTCGAAAGAAAATTGTCTGTGTGTGTGTGTGTGGGGGGGGGGTCGGGCAGCCCCAGTTGATCTTGCCCCGATGGGCCTCCTTACCATGTACAAGAGAAAAGGCCAGCTGACTAAGTGCCGAGTGATGTTCTCGCCCGTCATGGTCTCGTGACTGTTTGGCCCGAAGGTTATCAGCAGGTACGTCCCGACAACGGCCAAGCCACAGCCTACAAAAGACAAAACGTAGCGCCCTTTGGCGGAAAGGATAGGAGAGGTTGTGTTAGTGGGTTAGTTCGGAGGCCTACTGCAGCCTTGAGCGCTGCACATGGGCACACAAAGAGCAGGGCAGTGGGATAAATTATAGGCTAGGCTTTTGCAAACATTGGGGCTGTTCACACAAGAACCCACACAACAGTGGTTGAGCGTGGGTTGTTTGGAACTGTGGCTTGTTTGTTGAACTGTGGGTTAGCGTGTCATCTGAAGGCAGCCAGGATGTCTTGTTATCAGCGTGGCTTATTTTCTCCAACAAGCCACCTTGAGAACCCATGGTTTATTGTTGGGTTGTTCAGGGTGGTTAACAAGCCACACTGTGTGGTGAACAAGCCACCCTGGTTGCGTTCAGTCAACATGATAACCCGCCCTTCAGAAATCATGCTGCGTTCAGACAATACACTAACCCACAGTTCAACAAACAACCACAGTTCAAAACAACCCACGAGTGTGGGTTTGCGTATTGTATGAACGGTCTCACCATGTCATTCGGCATAGAAGGCGATGAGATTCTCTGGAATCCAGATAAAGATAAAATCCAAATGTCAGGTCCGAGTAGTGGTGAGCTTCTGCAAACTGGGAGAGGGGGTTTCTCTTTCCTTTTTTCGGGCTGCCAATTTGCCACAGAATTACTACTATGTGCAGGAAGGTGGTTTAGTAGCATCCATGGACTTAAACTATGCATTTCTGAAATAATGGCACCCTTGCCTGTCCTTACAAGACCAGTCCTAACAAATTATCAGCTGAGAAACAGGGGGAAAAGCAATTTGCAAGAACAGCGGGAAATTCTAGCATGCAGTGCCAGGAGCCAGTTCTTGTTGGCTTGTACGGTACATGCAGGACACAATTAGGAAGGAAGAGATGGGGTGGGGAGGGAAGCCACGTGCAACAGTGAAGCTAAAAAAGCATTTAAAAGATGCAACAGGAACTTACTCAAGAAGTCTTTGGGCTTCCATTTTTCTTTAATGAATATGACTCCAATAATTGCACTTGCTAAGTAAGGAGAAGAAGAAGGTAAGTGAGAAATATTACCAATACTAGACAGAGTTTTATTGATTGGTTTGTTGAAGTGGTGTTTTTTGTTTTTTTTAGTTTTGCTGATTATTTATTGCTTTATTGGTGTTTTGATTTTATTTATTATCCCCACCATTTTCCTCTTGCAAGTATCCTTTTGAACTCTCCGACAATTTTCTTTATGTACCGTTTCATCAGAAAAACAACAAGTCTACATTTAGGAAAAAGGATATAAAGTACCCCCACCAATTTTATTAAGTGAGATTTACAGCTACAATAAAACAATTGCAATTCATTTTCACTGAAACCTGCATAGACCTATGCAAGAGAAATTGACTTTGGAATGATAATTTATGATTTGGCAATGAAAACGGCCAGGAAAAAAAATAAAGCGTTGAAGTGAATTGGTCTAATTATAAGATATTTGCACCCGTGTTGGGCCCTTAGAAGAAGAAGAAGAAGAAGAAGAAGAAGAAGAAGAAGAAGAAGAAGAAGAAAGAGAGACAAATAGACACCACTGGCCATGGAAGTCAAAGAACTATGGCAACAGGAAAAGGTCACAATTATTCCATTAAGTCACCTCAGTCACCGGCATCACATCAAAAAATTATACAGCAAAACTTCAGGAACTGGGCCTACCAAAATACATCCACACCAACATCTAGAAAGCAGTCATACTTAAAACATGCTCAATTGTCAGGAAATTCCTGAAACTGTAAAAGACAGCATGACTTGGCAAATCCCGTCATGTCCGTCTAGAAAAAACACCACGAGCGAGAAAGCGATATCATAATGATAATAATACAAAATAATAATACAAAATAATAATTTACTATTATTATAATGTAATAAAATATAATAATTCTCATCATCATCGACCATAATGTCGTTATTACGATCCACCTCCAAAGTTACAAAACGGTCAGCAACCTTTGTGGGTGTCATGTTAAACAAAAATAGCAAAAAGTGGGCTGGGGTATTTTGGAACACAATAGAAAAGTCCCAGTGTGGGCTGTGGTGTTATTTCAGAAATGAAGACAATGTAATTTCAGAATTAGAATAGAAACCTTTTCTTTCATGAATCTAGAGAGAGTATTATGGGATCATTCTGTGCGTGGGAGGGTGGGTGCGTTGCAAGTTTGTACTCCACCCCTAAAATTATGCTTGGGCCCTACTACTAAGTGAGACTTTGATGTATCTTTCATTATTTTTGTATTATTATTCTGATTATTCTGATCATTATTCTGTTGGGAGAGATTCACCAACTCAACAGTCTTCAGGAATTTAAAAGATCTATAAAGACTGATCTCTTCCGGCAGGCCTACCCAGATGAATTTTAAAGTGTTTTATTGGTGTTTTATTGGTATTTTAATGATGTATTGATTTTGGGTGTTTTGATCAGTTTTGTGTTTTGTGTTTGGTGCTGTTCCCCGCCTCGATCCGTTGGGCTTATTATTATTATTATTATTATTATTATTATTATTATTATCTTTATTTGTATCCTGCCTTTTGCCCAATACTGGGCCTCAAGGTGGCTTTACAAAATTAAAACATGTACTGTAAAAAGCTATAAATAGAAATATACAAACGTTATACTTAAATAGACTTCAATATTAAAACATTTCCACATTTAAGATACGTATGAAATTTAAAAAATCTTAACATAGATGGAAGTCCACATTATTCACCAAAGGCCTGCCGGAATAAGAAAGTTTTTGCCTGCCTCCGAAAACATATCAAGGAGGGAGCTAGTCTAGCTTCCCTGGGAAGGGAGTTCTAGATCCTTGGAGCGGCCACCGAGAAGGCCCTCTCCCGCGTACCCGTCAGGCATGCCTGGCATGTTGGTGGGACTGAGAGAAGGGCCTCCCCAGAAGATTTTAGAGCAAGGGCAGGATCACATGGGAGAATACGGTATTTCAGATAACCTGGACCTGAGCCGTATAGGGCTTTATAAGTGATAACGTGGGATCTTCCAAAGAAAGAAAGAAAAAGGTTGCAGTGTGGAGGGCTCTGGTTAACTATTTGAGTTCAGCCAGCCAGCCAGCCATGCCCTCCTTCACGATACTCCATTCTATTTCCACTCAAACCCTGTTTTTCTGGTGTCCCCACCCACCAACAGACCCTGAGCATTCTACAGCCCTGAGTGTGCTCATCCTCTTTGGGATGGTTCAGGTTCCTGGGTTTATTGTGTATGATGGGGCGGGGGGAGGGTTGTCCTCTTGTCTCCCCCCCCCCCCCAATTTTATTGTTTCTGATACTTCTGCAAACCTTGGGGTTTACCAATACCCTCGTTTCTCAGCTGCCCTATTTGGGCTATATAGTCATCGCCACTCAGCATCTAGATTCACTATCGGAGGGACTGACATGTTCCCCATGTTCCATCACACTCCAGCGAGGAGAGAGGTCGGCAAGCCAGCGCCCTCCAGTTGTTCTGGTCAACAGTTTACCCGATCCCTGACCACTCAACATGATCACTGGGCCTGATGGGAGTCTGGAGTCTAAAACAGCTGGAGAATTCCAGCTTGGCTACCCTTGCTCTGGGCTGACCAAGGAAGAGAACACACGATGCAGCTGTGCAGACAGAAGCAATGTTGCTTAGTCCCCGCTCCAGCATTGCACAAAGTATACGCCTTTACTTCCTCCACGCAAGTTGCCATTTACTTGTATGGACAAGAGCAGAGCGCTATAGTTATTGCCACTGATCCAGTGAGCACAAAACTCAGCTGCCACCACAGCGCACCAGGAGTTCTTACAGTAATAGTCCTAATAATCACTTTGATGAAGCAGCTTTGCGTGGTCAAAGCACTTTACCTACATGGTTTTAGAGAGACTAGCATGGTGTAGCGGTTAGAGTGTTGGCTAGGATGGGGCAAACCTGGGTTCTAGTCCCTAGGCTGCCATGAAGCTCACTGGATGACCTCGGGCCAGTCACTGACTCTCCTACCTTACAAGGTTGTTGTGAGGCTACAATGGAGAGAAGCAGGATCATGTGTCACTTGAGGAAAGGCAGGACAGAAATGTATCAAATAAGAACATACAATAAGTAACCTTGCTGTAGTCCTTAAAACCAACCCTGTCAGATAGGCCACATAATTATGCCCATATTGCAAATGGAAAGGATGTACTGAGAGAGAGTAGCTTGCCCAAGGCTACCTGGTGAGTTCATAGCACAGGTGAGTCAGCCTGTGGCCTTCTCCTTAGGGGTGGGCACTTTGTTAGTTTTCTATTGAAAAAAGTAGCCACGCTGGGTCGCCTAGGTCCCATTTTCCCTTCTTCTGTCTCCAACCCGGCCTCCTCCAGACATTTTGGAATTCAACTCCCATCATCCCCAGTCAGCATGGCCAATGACCAAGAATGCTAAAAGTTGTAGTCCAAAATACCCCAAGGGCACCAGAGTGGGGAAGGCTGCTGTATAAGCTTTCCAAATGAAATGAAATCATATGTGGAGAAACTTACCTATGACAGACACGGCACCCAGTGGTACGATCAGGGAAAGGGGCGCAAAGGCATAGGCGGAGAAGACCCCCAGCTCCCCCAGGAGCAGCAGGAAGAGGCCACACCACCATGTCTTGGTCTTGAAGTAGGCCCGGTGGTCCTTACAACCCACCAACCGGAGATGGCTGTACTTCTAGGGAGAGGAAAAAGCCACAAAGTGTCAGGTTGGCATTTTGGCCAAAATTTGTTTTGGGGAATCAGCGGGGGGTGTGTGTGCTTTTTGTTCCCTTCTACTCACCTGGAGGTTGAGCGCAATGCTGATAACAAGATGCCCAAAAATAGCCAGCAATGCACCAATCAGGTTTTCCTGCAAGAAATGGATACACGCAGGCATTAACTTTCCGCCCAGGGTGTATATGCGGCAAACACGCTTGCCAGGTGAATAATATTTAGCAGCCAATGTGCCAAATTCAACCACTAAACATGGCAACAGATACTCCTCCCCATTCCCAGGGCTACCATTCCTTCCCACAGCCGGCCCCCGCCCCACCCTGGAGCTGAGTTCTCAGCAAATTGAGAAGCACTGGAGGAAGAAGAGATCTTGCATCTGACCTCCGGCTTTTGCTAGCAACGAGAGTTTCCTAGAACATTTCCAATGAGAATATTTCCTACCAACACACATGGATGGAGATCTGATTTCTCACATTTATTTGACGTCCCTTCTTAGTTCTGCTTACTAAATGTAATGTTAGTTTTACGTGCTGCGTAGCAACTCATAGTTATGATCCTCCTTTCATAAGCACAAAAGTGAATGAGCATCCAAGGTGAACCCAAGGAAGAGAGATCGTCTCAGGTTGCTGGACAAGGTTTTGGCCTCTTTTTTGTTGCTGTAAGTCATAGGGTGACCGTATAAAAAGGAGGACAGGGCCCCTGTGTCTTTAACAGTTGTCTAGAAAAGGGAATTTCAGCAGGTGTATGCATGCAGCACCTGGTGAAATTTCCTCTTCATCACAACAGTCAAAGCTGCAGGAGCCCTGCCCTCTTGACCAGATACAAAAAGGGGCAGGGCTCCTGCAGCTTTACCTGCTGTGATGAAGAGGGGATTTCATACAAATCACACCTGCTGAAATACCTTTTCTAGACAACTGTTAAAGATACAGGAGCCCAGTCCTCCTTTTCATACGGTCACCCTATGTAAGACCTTTTTCAAAGGGCTGTAATAACAGCAAGAATTCTAATTACTGTTGTTTCAGCCTCTTGAAGAAGGCCTTACACCCAAAAAAGAAGCCGAAAAGCATCAGGCCTTTTACTAATCAAACTTTGCCCAGCATCCTGAGACGATTCTCTCTATCTTGGGTCCTCGTTTCATAAACAAACAATCAAGCAAGCAAGCTCTTTGCTCTGTCCTGTGTCACTCTCCATCCCCGTTCCCCAACCCTGATGCTCTCCAGATGTGCTGCCCTGCAACTCACGCGGGTGCTGGGAGTTGGACACATTCGGAGGGCACCAGGCTGGGGAAGGCTGCTTTAGATTTTAAAAAAAAGACATCTTGGATGACGAACCAACTTTACCTTGTAAGAGAAGGGATCCTCGTGGGCCTGCAGGGGCCCAGCCTCGGTGGCAAGCGGCTGGAGCTGCAGACCGGGGCCGTTCGCTCTTCCCATTATGCTTTACTGACGCATTCCCTTTCCAGGGTGTTCAACCTGCTCCGTGAACCGCAGCAGCGCTTCAAATCGACCAGGGGACGGCAGGGCCCGCCTTGTTCCACCTCTCCATTTTGGTGCCGCAGGGCTACAGAACAGCCGTGAAGCGGTGGGAGCCAGGTTCCTTGTCCATGGCCATTCTCCTTCCTATACAAAAATAAAAACACAAGAAGGGTGGTGTGTGTGTGTGTGTGTGTGAGAGAGAGAGAGAGAGAGCGCTAGTTTACTCCCACTGGTGGCTGGTGCTCCAATGTCAATGGGGTGGTGAATCCGCTCCAGGTTTCAGTCAGAACTCAAAAGGAGCTTTCCAAGGTGCCACATCTTGGATAGCTCCTGTAGGGTTCTGATTGTTTCTGACTAAAACCCGGAGCGGAGTCACCACCCCATTGACATCGGAGCACCAGCCACCAGCGTCTACTCCAGAAAGAGGCCCCAATGACTTGCTATCTCTGATAAGCTTATGTTTCTCAGTGGATAGAAGAGAGCACCAAGGTAGCATGGAGACCAGAGTACAAGGCCCGCTCAAATCTCACCTCAGCCTCAAACACACCCTCTAAGACAGCTTCAGCTATTGAAATATAACAAACAACTAATAAACAGCCCAGCCACCATTTCCTCAATTCTGTCCCTCCCTCCGCTGCCCACACCTATAACAATAAAAGAGCATGTGTGTCTGTCCGTTTGTCACCCCCATAGCACCAAAACCGTGACACCTAGATACCTGAAACTTAGCGTGCATACTTACAGGACCCTAGGAGTGTGCACCCCAGGTTTACTTAAAAAAATCAACAAACCCACACACACTGCAATTTTCGATGCAGTAACAGCTTCAGCCACTAGTAGCAGACTGCCCCAATCAGCGCATAGCTTTGCAGTCCATACCATTTGAAAACAGGGGAGATTAGTAGGCCAAGAGGCAGAGGTATATGGTTACCCTCTCCACTTTACTGCGGGGAACCCCCCCCCCTTTCTGGAGAATAAAGTGGCAACACCCCTCCCTCTGGGGGCTATAGGGGTATAACATTGTAGGGGCTGTGTCTGGAACACTCAGACAGGGCAGATGCAATCACCTGGTTTGCATGACATGCTGGGCTCAGCATGGGTTATTTAACCCATGATAAGCCACAGTTCTTGCTGGGTGTGTGCAGCTGCCATTATGAATATGCGGCCCCTAATGGAGTTGCAGCGTGTCATGCAAAACTGGACAGCGTGGGTTATTTGAGGGTTAAGCAACCCTTGCATAACCCTCGGTTTGTAATAGGGTTGTTTAACCATCAAATGACCCATGATGGCCAAATGTGGATGACACGCCGTAACCCCATTTAGACTTGCATATCCCCAGCACTAGCCACGGCTCATCATGGTTCAACATGCCAGGTGAGCCTGCCATGTTGTGAGATCTGGCCCAATGTGTCCAACTCTGACACTTGTGTAAATTTGCCCAGATGAAGCCAGATCTGTTTACCAGTCTTAAATATTAGTACAACTACTACTACAACAACAACAACGGCCTACCTCGCAAGGCTGGTGCAAGGTATGCAGACATAACGTCCCATGGAGTCCACAGAACACCGGTTTTAAAATCTTTACACTGGATGCCAATTCCTTTCCGGGCCAAATGCAAAGTGCTGGTTCTTACCTTTAAACCCCTACATGGTCTGGGCCCAAGGTACCTTGGGGAGCGTCTCTTCCCCTGTGTTCCAGCCCACCCCTTACGATCCTCGGAGGGTCATCTGCTGCGACTGCCAGACGCGAGATTGGCAGTCACACGCCAGAGGACTTTTTCCTTTGCTGCCCCTCAGCCGTGAAATGACCTGCCGGATGAAATGCGCCTGCTGATTTCTTTGGATGTCTTTAAGCAGGCATCAAAGACCCTATTATTCCAGCAGGCTTTCCCCTTTTTCGAACCTTTTCGCTGACCGTTCTATATTGTTTTTATGCTGTATGGTTTTATGGATTGTTTTTGACGTTTTTATGCCACCTATGGTATTTTATTGATTGTTTTTAATCTTGTTTATTTAAATTGTTTTAACTTTGTATGCATCTAGGGTATTCCGTAGATAGGGGGGGCATACATTGAATGAATGAATGAATGAATGAATGAATAAAATACACAGAGTGCTCTGAACATCTGAGACCTGCTATTGTTTCAAATATTTATATGCTTCATTTCCACTATAAAACCAACCACAACCAGCAAAATCAAACCCACACTCTCCAAAGTGGCTCATGTTTTTAAGGGGAAGCGCAAACACATGTACACACACGTACACACATAAAACATAGTGAAATAGGACAAGCAGCAGCAACACCCAGTAAAACAGCTTTCCCTCATCTGGTGCCTACTGGATGTGCTGGGACTACAACTCCCATGCTCCCCAGCTAGCAAGGCCATTTTAACCTGCGACACTAAGGTGCTATTGCTTTTTGAGCTTTATTTGTAAACCCACCTTGGTGGTCTTAAGCCCCAAAGCTGAATACAGCTGCTTTTGAGTAACCAAAATATCTTTCAGTCCTTACAATAACCTTACAAAATAATAATAATAATAATAATAATAATAATAATACATTTATTTCTTACCCACCTCTCCCTTTGGATCGAGGTGGGAAACAGCATTAGCACAATACAATATAGATCAAATACATAAAATTCATTAAAAGAGCATATAAGACAATCAACCCATTTAAAGATACTTGGTTTAAAGTTCATCTGGGTAGGCCTGCCGGAAGAGGCTAGTCTTTATAGCTGCCTTAAACTTGGAGTGTTAAATTGGCGAATCTCCTCCGGCAGGTCGTTCCAGAGTCTGGGGGCGGCAGAAGAGAAGGTCCTCCGGGTAACAGTTGTCAGCCTAGTCTTGGCTGACTGAAGTAAGTTCTCCTCAGTAGGCCTGCATCTCACAAACACTGCCAAGGCCTTCCCCTTGCACCCCCCATCTTGCCTCTTGATAATACGGCTGCTGTGAGAACAGCAACGCTGTCCCACCTTTAGCAACTCAGCAGCAGGCAGGAGGTTGTGGTAAATAGCTTCCCGCCCCTCCGGACAGCTGTTCTTCCCTTGGAGCTTCCGTTTCTGCCTTGCAATCCCACTGAGGACAAACGATTGCTAGTCGAAGGTACCCTATTAAACGCACTCAAGCTAGGCTTGCCTGCATATGTAGTTCCGGGGCTAGGAGGTTTTGAAGCGCATAAGCCGTGCACATAATATGGGAACTCGCAAAGAGACTGTCACAACAGCAGGGCTAGGATTTCAGTCGCAAACATCATAAGAGCATAAGAGCCCTGCTGGATCAGACCACAGGTAGAGATGTAACATTTCTGCGTTTTGTTTTGTTTTTTATTTAAAAAATAGATTTTTTTTTTTGGAAAAATTGAAAAACAAAACGTAATATTGGCACTTTTTACAAATTGAAAGTCACTTTGTTACTTTAGGAACATAAAATGTAATTATGTACAAGTTGGTTTGGCATAAAATTATCACATCTGGTATATTAAAAGTACATTACATTTCAACAGTTATTATAACTTGAATTTGCTTTTTCAAATTTTTACTTTTTTTTTTTTGGTAACATATTTATTTATTTAATTATTTATTGCATTTCTATACTGCGCAATAGAAGCTCTCTGGGCAGTTTACAAAAATCAATAGAGCTACAAGCTCCTGAACTGTCAGGAACCTCTGGTTTTGCCAGTTTATGAGGAGCAGGCAAAAAACATTTTTTTAAAAAATAGAAGAAACCATTAGTAACAACGAAAATTATTTATGTCTCCGCTAGTCCTCCACAGTGTCAAGCAGACATAAAGCACCCATTCCCATAAAAATATTTTAGAAATCATTTGGAGAAGTAAATATATCAACACCCTGTCTTAAATATTTTATTCATCATGCTAAAACAAAATATTCCATAATCCATTTTTTCCCAATTTTTTGGAAAAAACAAAAAAAGGCTTTGGGGGAAAAATGGGGGAGAGGGGAGGGAATGGTATTTTCCCTGAGCCTTCACATCTCTAACCAAGGGTCCATCTAATCCAGCACTCTGTTCACACAGTGGCCAACCAGCTGTCGACCAGGGACCCACAAGCAGGACACGAGTGCAACAATACCTTCCCACCCATGTTCCCCAGCAGCTGGTGTATATAGGCTTACTGCCTCTGATACTGCAGGTAGCACATAGCCATGAGGACTAGTTGCCAGTGATAGGAATTTGTCTAACCCTCTTTTAAAGCCATCCAAATTGGTGGCCATCATTACATCTTGGGGTAGTGAATTCCATAGTTTAACATCAGTCCATGGATAGTCAGGGCCACCTTCCCCCAACTTCCCTCACCCCCAGATGTGTTGGGATGACAAACTGTTCCACTGGAGCAGTCCAATGGATTCAAATTAAGGTCATTTATCAAACAATTTTAAAGAAAATCTAGACATTGCATCACATCAAGCACTTTGCACTCAATGGCTGGAATACCAGAAGATAGGATTTAATTTACATCTTACTGGGCAAATGGGAAACACCACTTGCAGGCCTCACCTTAGGATTCCCCTCCATCGACAGCCCTCAATTCAGCCTTCCTCAGCCAGGTGCCCTCCAGCTGCATTTGGACTGCAACTCCCATCATTTCCAGCAAGCCTGACACAACTGGAGGGCACCAGGATGAGGAAAGGTTGCTCCAGATGTATTTGGGTTACACTGCTCATTAGTCACAGACAATACAAGCCAGTGGTTGTGGCTGATGGGAATTGCAGTCCAAAACATCTGGAGGGTGCCAGGGAAGGCTGGTCTAGGAGTTTACAATCACGTGGACCAGGAGAGGGCACTCCGTTCTGTTGTACTCCCACCCCAGTATCACACAGGGAATAACTGGGAAGGTGCATTACTCATTAGGGTGACCAGATAAAATCCAGGTCAGGGCTCATGTAACTTTAACAGCTGAATTTCAGCCAGTGTTATTTGTATGCAATTAGGTCCTGGTGATATTCCCTCTTCGTCACAACAGTTAAAGTTGTAGGGGCCCTGCCTTCTTTTGTATATGGTCACTCTAGTATAGCACATGCACCTTTAACTGTTGTGATGAAGTGGGGAATTCACCAGGAACTAATTGCATACAAATAACTCTGGCTGAAATTCCCTTTTCTCTACAACTGTTAAAGTTACAGGAGCCCTGACCTGGATTTTATCTGGTCACCCTATGACTCATTGATTCCGTGCCCCTCCCTAGTTCAGAATTCCACACTGCCATCAATATCAGTCAGTAAATAATTGCTGATCCAAGGTCACATTGTTAAAAATAAAAAAAAGAAAGTTAAGGATATTCATATGAATTGAAATTTAATACAGATAACATTAAATTGTTAATATCATAACAGAGCACTCTTATGTATATACAAATAAAGTGACAGAATCAAAACAGTGCTCAGTAGACTCTGACCATACATGTTTCAACTATTTAGTCTTCGTTCAGTGGCCCAAACACTAGGCTGTTGAGTATCTGACTAAAGGTCTGACTAAAGTATTCCCAAACTAAAGGATTTGTATGTCACATCAGATGTACCTTACTATGCACGAGAGTTAAGGCTAAATCAGAACGTATGGAGCACACTATCTATCATTTTGGGGAGTGACATACAATTTATGCAATTAGCCAGCCACTTCATGCACTGCACTGCATCATTGAAACGCTAGCCCACCAAAGACACAATCACTCTACTTAAGTTTTTAAGGGCGCAATCCTATGCATGTTTAGACAGAAAAAAGGCCTACAACTCCCTGCATGCCCCAGCCAGCATGGCTGGCTCAGGCATGCTGGAAATTGTAGGCCTTTTTTCCTGTCTAACTATGCATAGGATTGCGCCCTAAGGTAGCCTTGCCCTTGTGTAAAAGTACAATGCCATGGATCATGCTGGTTGTGGATTATGGGCATTGTAGTCCAACACATGGGGGAAGCATTGAAAGCACCACAAGACACATCTGTTTTTTAAACTGCAACAGACTAACAGTGCCACCTCTTCATGAAATTGACCATCATGTGAACATTTGTTTCTAATTTCTAGAGGCCAGGCTCCATAGTGTATCACAGCAAAAGCAGAGAGTCTTTGGGCATCTTAAAGGCTAACAAATTTATCGTGGCATAAGTTTTTGTAGTGAACTATAGCCCAGGATGATGGAGCCCACGAAAGCTTATGCCAAAATAATTGCCTTGATCTATATTATGGAAACTTCTCTAAAGGTAGAATTAATAATTATTATTATCGTTATTATTATTTATTTATTTATTACCCGCCTCTCCTTCCGGATCGAGGCGGGGAACAACATCAAACATAAAATACACAAAACTGATTAAAAGCACATAAAACCAATACATCATTAAAATACCAATAAAACACCAATAAAAACACTTTAAAATTCATCTGGGTAGGCCTGCCGGAAGAGATCAGTTTTTATAGCTCTTTTAAATTCTTGAAGACTGGTGAGTTGGCGGATCTCTCCCGGCAGGTCATTCCACAATCTGGGAGCGGCAGACGAAAAGGTCCTCTGGGTAATGGTTGTCAGCCTAGTTTTTGTTGACTGTAGTAAATTCTTCCCAGAGGACCTAAGTGTGCGGGGCGGATTGTATGGGAGAAGGCGATTCCGCAGGTAACCTGGACCCAAACCATGTGGGGCTTTTAAGGTAATAACCAACACTTTGTACTTCGCCCGGAAACTAATTGGCAGCCAGTGGAGAGATTTTAAAGCTGGTGTGATATGGTCACCCCTAGCTGTACCAGTGACCAACCTGGCTGCCATATTTTGAACTAGTTGAAGTTTCCGGACTAGACACAGAAGTAGCCCTATGTACAGCGCATTGCAGAAGTCAAGCCTCGAAGTTACCAGTGGTCTTCCAACTCTAGGAAGGGGCGCAGCTGGCATATCAGCCAAAGCTGATAGTAAGCACTCCTGGCCGTTGCATCTATCTGAGCTGTCATTTGGAGTGATGGATCCAGGAGCACCCCCAAGCTGCGAACACAGCCTTTCAGGGAGAGTGTAACCCCATCCAGAACTGGTTGACACACCTCCAACCCCAGGTTGTGGCCCTTGACAGTAAGCATCTCCATCTTGTCTGGATTCAACTTTTCCTCATCCAGTCCATTACCACCTCCAAGCATTCATTTAGAGGAGACACGCTATCCTTAGCTGACGCTGTTGTCGAAAGCATAGAGAAATATATTTGGGTGTCATCAGCGTACTGATAGCACCCTGCCCCATGCCTCCGGATGATCTCTCCCAGCGGTTTCATGTAGGTGTTAAACAGCATTGGGGATAGGATGGCACCTTGTGGTACACCACATAGCAGCTCCTTCTTGGAGGAAAAACTATCCCCAAGCATCACCATCTGGAACCTGCGTTTCAGGAGGGGCGAGAGAGTGGGCAAATCAAGTTTTCCCCACCTTACTTCCTGCTTGATCTCAAACCCAATGTTTACCTCCGCCTTGGATCCACAGCTTATAGTCCACCCACAAACAAATGACACAGTATCTTTTTAAAAAAAACCAGAATGGATTTTAAAAAAAGTGGCACCTAAGAGGCACAACGAGAATATTAAATCAGATCACAAACATCCTTGGAAAATAGGAAGCCGCATCCTCAAATCTACTCGTTTCTTTCTATTTTTCCAGGCCAAAACGTTGCTTCCTTTACAAAAACAACCACTCCACCCGAAACACTCACCTGCTTCCGTTTCTCCCTGGAGGACAGACACCCCGGTGTCTCCTTTGCAACCGAAACGCCGCCCAGAAATCGCTTGGAATGCGCCTTCTCCGGCCTGGGTTGTCGGGCTTCCAAAACAAGCGTCCGATTTGATCCGGAAGCTGCCATTCACCGCCCCGGAAACCTGGCTCGTGCAGGCGACTGGCTGGCCCGGAGAAGGGAAAGGGAAGGCAAGATGGGCGGACGAGCGCCTCTTCGCGGTAACCGGTAGAGTTTGCTGGCTTGCTTGCTTGCTTGGAGTGCGCAAGGCTCAGAGACCAAGGATAGAAAAGCACGCTTTCTTGTTTGTGCAGAGGTCCCTAGTGGTCACAGTCTGGCATGATGCCTTGATGCCTTTTTCTCATAGGGATAAGAGACACGGTGTTTTGGAGTACAACTCCCACAGACCCTAGCAGCCAGGGATTATGGGAGTTGTCGTCCAAAATAATCTGGATTGCATCAGGCCTCCTACCCCTGAACGAGCTGATTTGTTGTAGGAAAAGCAACAAAGAATCTTGTGGGTTGTATACAATTTAGGGCACTATCCTTTGCATATTTAGACAAGGGGGAAATACTACAACTCCCAGCATTCCTGGCTGGGGAATCCTGAGAGTTGTAGGAATTTTTTTCCTGTCTAAAAACGCATAGGATTGCACCAATAGTCATTATCATACAAATAACCCATAGCAGCCACGTTGGCCATAAGAAAACCTCCAAAATCCATATAGTATAATACGTTTATTAGGCCAATTCAAAGATCACCAAAAATGTGCAAACTTTTGAAATCTCCATTAAGAGAGATTTTACACAAAGCGGGTGGTGGTGGGGAGGCCGACTGGATATTGTTGCCAGGACTGTTCTGACATCCTGACAAAAATATCCACACAACCTCCCACCCCCATCGCCCCCACCTGCTTTTTGTAAGGTCTTGCCTGATGAAGAGACCTGGTGATCTCGAAACTTGCACATTTTTTGTGAACTTTGAGTTAGCCTAATAAAGGTATTGCAGTACATGGATGTTGGAATTTATATTATGTTTAGTACGCATTAGGTTGCATTATATACAATTTGTATAAATAATAGAGCTTAAAAGCTCTTTATAACTGATTCCAGAGGAGGGCTCCTCCCCACATTAGTCTGTTGCAGCAAAACAGCGGAATCTTGTGGTGTTTTATAGACTCACACATTTACTGTGGCACATAAATAATGTTTATCATAGCCTCTGATGCATAAAGAGCTCTCTTCCGTTGAGACATATATTTTGTACACATGGGTGTAGAGGGAAAAATGTGAACAATGAGGGAAATCAAATGCAAAACATGCTTGCGGTGGCAATTATATGAAAGCCTGTAAATAGCACAATGTAGAAGGGGAATCGCTACGTTTTCAGAGGCACGCCTCTCTTTAAAACCATTTTTAAATGTTGGTTTCCCCTCTAGAGGGAAATTGGGAAATTATATGTAAACAAAAAGTTGCCAGCCTGACTTGCTTGTCACAGATAGGGACAAAGTGGTTTTCCTGCACACAGTGGGAAACTCAGAGTATTTCTTTTTCACTAATGAGGATGAAGCGTGCAAAAGACTGCCTTAAAAAAAATCATCTTTAAAAAGATGCCACTGCTTTTACCACCTTAAGCAAAAGGGCACACGCAACCGAAGCTGCTAGGTCTCCATTACTTCAAGCTTGGTTTCCGCACACCTTGTGGAACAAAGGGCTGCTTCAGAGAGCCTCCTTGTGATTGGGTGATGTTTAGGCCACTCGAAGTGACGGGCAAAATGATTGGAGGAGAAGAGAACTTTGTCCTCCTTGTTGCCCAGGGCAACAAGTTGTAAACTTGCTCAAGGTGCTCATCTAGGGCAGCCCCTACGAGCCAGGTAAGGTGAGCAGTGTGGGGCCTTGAGAAATGAGCCAAGCCATGCGAATCATTCATCATCAGTATGGCTCTTATCATCTTGGATTATTATTATATTTTTTAAACAAAGGTGCATTTATTTTGCCACCACGTTCATAACAACAATGACGTTCTGGCCTCTCCTCCTGCCTTGTTGAGTGTTGGACCTGGCAAGGGACAACTGCCTTGATGGTGCAGGGTTGCTGCCGTGTTTGAGGAAATACCGCGCTTTCTCTGCTGCAGGGTGGCAGCGGCTAATCCCGATGCAGAGGGAGGATGCGGGCTTTCCGGCGGCTGGGCCCATCCCCTGCCCTCTGCCCAGGTGAAAGGCGACCAATCAGGAGTTGCCATCTGCCTGGAAAAACCTCCACTGTGACGCTGGAGCGAGGTTTGATGGCAGGTGCACTGTACTCGCCTCACTCCAGTGAAGAAGTCAGGGTAAGTTCCTGACCTTTTAAATTCGCAGTTTTGCAGGAAAGCCCTGTGATGGCTGTGAGTTGACTGCAGCATTGTATATCTGAAGCAGCGCCACCGTGCAGCCACTACAGGGCTTTTGAAGTGTATAGATAGCCCCTAGGTGGTCCCTCACAGACAAAATAGGAGCCTTCTCCTTGCTCAGGCCTGGAATTATTTGCGGGAGTGAGATGGTGCCTCTTGACTCAGTCTAACCCAGAGTTTCCCAACCTGCCTCCTTCCAGATGTGTGCTAAACCAGAAGTCCCATTATTCCCAAGCAGCACACCCATTGGCAGAGGGTTGATGGAAGTTGTAGTCCAACACCTCTGGAAGATGCAGGGTTGGGGTAGGCTGCTCTGACCTATTGATGTTGTGTGAGCAGAGCATCTGGTGCATAGATCCCATAGGTGGGAACAGCAGTGCATATCTGGACACTGTGCTAATAGATTCAGGCACATTCCAGAGTCAGGGAGATGTGATTCCCAGACCCTGCTCTTCCCATTGGTTCAGCCACATAATTGCAGGAGCATCCTAATCTTCCCTTCCCAGCCACATATTTATTCTGCAAAGTTAAGTGGGGACACAAGTTAGACCAATGTGATTGACAGGCAGCAAGAATGGCCATGGGTCCTCTTTTATAGAGGACTCTCCTCTGTTTGAAGGCATCCTCTATTTGAAGGGCTGCCCCATTTAAAGATAAAGAGGCATCGGGACTGTTGCCCATCCACAGGTAGCACCTGGACCGCAGACTTATCAGGGAAGGCGCATTGGTCACCTGGTCACAGTCTTCCACACTTTGGTGAGTTGGACTGCGTTTCTATTGAAATCATAATAATCATTTCTAAACTTGCATCTATCCGTAGAAATTAGCTCGCACACATTTTATGCAAATCAGTGTCCTCTTTCGTCCCCCCCATCACACCGGAGTCTGTCTGGGACTCAACCTTGTCTGACTTGAACTGTGCCAGTGTTTCTGTCCCTGGGAAGACTGGCATCTCCTTTGGGTCTCTATACCTACTGAGGCCTGAATTTAATTTAATTGTTACATTCATATCCCGCCTTTCCTCCAAGGAGCACAAGGTGGTGTGCGTGATCCTCTTCTTCTGCATTTTATCCTCACTACAAACCTACAGAGTAGGTTAAGCTAAGAGTCAGTGATGGCCCCAAAGTCACCCAATAAGCTTCATGGAAGCATGAGGACTAGAACCTGGAACTCTCAAGTCCCAGTCCAACACTGTAACCACTACGCCGCATTAGGTCTCTGTGGCCATCAACTACCTAATTTCCCTCTACTATCTTACTATCACCAGTATGCAGAAGTAATGGTGGCTCCTTGCACCTCTCTTAGGGGTGATGAAGCTATGCACGTGTGTAGCATGCCTAAATACGAATCTGGCAAAAGTATTTCCAAAAGAATGCAATGGCCCAGAATGAAAGACAATTCAAAAATATAAGCAAGGAAAGTTTCTGGGGGGAAAAATAGATCACAGCTGTTATTTGAAACAAAATTCCCGAACCCAATGGGCAATACTGTTAAACGAAAGTCAAGTATGAAAACCATTAATTTATTAGAATCGTAACAAAAGAGCTTACTGTCCAGCTGATGCCATGATGCAACTAAAAAGACATATTTGACAACTCCAACAGCAAGCAGACCATTCCCCCCCCTCAATTATCAATAATTGGCTGATGAATTAACAGATGATGTAGTTCTAGCCTAAGATCCCCAAAATGCTCCTTTTGTTATGTCACATTACTTAGCTTTCTGGATGCCTATAAAAGACATCCTCTTGGCTTTAAAGTACTGCATGTCCTCATGTTTTAGAAAGAAGACGGCGAAATTGAGAAGATGGAATTGTTCATCCGGCTTGCAGGAGTGATGTGACATGGCGACCGTCTTTGACACATTTCAAGCTGCTAGCAGAGTCAAAAGGAAGGGCTCCCCTAATTCAAATCCAGAAAGTGTGGTTAAAGGTATGGATTGGAGTCTGGACGACTCACAGTGAAACTGCACTTGGTGGAAACCAGGCAGGGGAGTTGCAAACTTGGAAGATGCCTCCATCCATGTCAATGAAATGGGTGGCTTCCATCCCAGAGACTCGGTGTGGTGTAGTGGTTACAGTGCTGCACTGGGACTCAGGCAATCTGGGTTCTAGTCCTCAGTCTGCTATAAAGCTCACTGGGTGGCTTAGAGCCAGTCACTGGGTTATTGTGATAATAAAAAGGAGAGGAGGAAGGCCATGTAAACCGCCTAAAATGGGATGTAAATGTATTAATAAGTAAATTTTAAAAATCCCCCTCCTTTATGAATTGTCGGCTAGGCATGGTTGATGACAGGGTTTCCGGATGGGACCCTGTGCTTTTGAAAGTTATGAACCCTCCTGATTTGCCCTCAGTGTCTGTGATTGCCACCTGGGCCCTTGAAGGTTGGACCAGAGAACCAGGACTGGTAGAGACACTCCATGAAGTATGCCACATTTTAAAAGCCTTTTTGACATGAAAACAGCCTAAGTAGAAGCTCACTATCTAATGAAAGAATGAAAATGCAAGTTATATAGGATGAATAAGGGGTATGTACATGTGTGTTATTGTGTGCGTGTGTGTGTGTATCAGAAAAAAAATAGACAACTGTATTTGGTTGGAATTTGAATAAAGGTTTGGAGGGCTTCCACATTGGAAATAAATGAAAACTGTGGTACCATAATAACTTTCTTAAAAATAAGTTTCCTTGCTTGCTATACCTGCAGAGTATGTTTATACATAAACATAGCCTCCCAAATTTTATCAACCCATTGCTGTTTAATTGGTTGCTTTGGAGGCTTTAAATTACACGTTATACATTACTTTGCAGCTGTAGACAATTGGTTAAAAGCTTTTTTGAACCCGCTTCCTTTGCCTTGTAAGATTCGCCATATTTCCCAGTACTAAGGATGCAGTTCACTTATCTGGAAGTAAACTACATTTAACATGGAAGGACTTACTTCCAAGTAAACATGCACAGGAGCTTGGAACTTCATTTGTCAAAATACAGCTCTCCTGCAAGGCAGAGATAGCTTGGAACCGGACAATTTATGGGTGGGATCCAGAGAGTTCACTGGCTATGCAGGCTGGTTATCTCACAGAACACAGTCAGAACAATAAGATGCCATCTGGTTTGCAATCCTGTTGGGGATGTCATCTGAGTGCTGTAAACACATATGAATGGGGAGTATCCATGGGTGTCATTCTGCAAACTCAAATAGCGCAAGCGTTGCTCAGCCGAATCTGTTGCGCAAGCACTTACGCTCAATGCTTGCACAGCCGGTTGCGTAACCACGATTGCGCAAATGTAACTTTATTTGGTTTCTCCTCTTGCACATAATTTGAAATCTAGAGCATCATCAGACCAGGGGTGGGGGGGAATCGAGGTTCCCTGCCGTCGCTTTTCTGTCCCACAATGTGGATGAGCAGCTTCCTCTTTCTTCACACGGGGAAGAAAGAGAAGCAAACGACGACTGCGTGGCCCATTCAATGGCCGTTTTTACCCCGCTGCTGCTTCTGCACAGACCAGGAAATGGCGGTACATTTTGCTACAGCCAAAAAAGTTGGATTTCCCAGGTCGCTTTTTGTGATGGGAAAACGAGCAGAAGGAGCGGGAGATGTGCAGGAGGTGGACGGTGTCGTGAAAAGGACCCGCGAACATCCGTGAGCGCCCAGTAATGAACGTGCTTATAAAATGCTTGTCAGGTGACGCTCCTAATTTCTGCTACCGCAGCTTCATCCACACTAGCAGAATGGCACAGTGGGATGCTGCCCTATTTATCACTGATCTATTAATTAAAATATTTCTAAGACATCCTATATCAAAAGATCTCAGGGCAGGACTCAACCAGCAAAAGCAAGAAAGACAATTTAACATATTTGAAAACCACCAGTTTATTCTGATAGGTTGCATGGAAGCAAGATTTAGCGTAACTGAGGATTTCTAAACAGATTAGTGTGTTTCTATGGCCTGGTCCATATATGCAGCGTTATGAGGTGGTAGAATGACTGTACCACTCCAGACTACAGGTGGATTGTCACATTTTAATGCTCTCCTTTATTGAAAACAAAAAGTTCCTCCAGACCCCAATGCAAGTAGACAACTAGCTCAGCAGAGAGAATGCTGAGTCAGAAACCTTCTCCATGATGCATTAGTTTTCTTCTTGGATGGAGGGATATACATGGAGAAGCATTAAAATGTAAACATTGACCGGCAGACTGAAGGGGTACAATCTTTTCTACCAGCTCATTCTGCTGCATATATAGACCAGGTCCAAAATACTTGATTTAAAGAAACAAATATACAGTTTCATAAGAGATCACATAGCAGGGACAATGTCATAGCATCTTCACTCTGTTTTTTAAGCAAAATAGGAAAATTGTAAAATGGCAGGTATCTTGGCACATCACGTCTTTGAACTATGTACTTAAATTAGACATTCCACATGAAAATCGAACCTGATGATGATAAATATATGTGGCTTTCATTGATTTCCCTTTCTAGGGTACCATCACTCTACCATTCCTCTCAAATTCGAGACCAAATGGATCCCCAACTTCGAAAGAAAAGGCTTTAGTTCTCAGACAAGAAGATTTCAGTATATAGAGGTAAGAATGAATCTTGTGCACCTGTTTGTTTGTAAGGGCATAAACACGCAGGAGGTTTGTTAGAGTTGGAACATGTTAGGCTGCATTCAGACAACACGATAATCAATGGTGGGGTAATAATAAACTTGACAGTTGTTTATCTAGGGGGTACTCGCCACACAACATGAAAATAATCAACCATGGTGTGGATTAGGATCTTCGTTGAGTTGACTGTTAGTCCACATTACGTTAACTCACTTATCCCCCGCCCTCTCTCCGCCCTCAGTCCTCCCGCTAATATCCCATCAGACATTGCTGCTGAAAATCTATTCTTGCCTTGCGACTCTGTTCTTGCCTTGCGACTCTGTGGCTGACAAAATAACCAATGGTGGCTGTGGAAATCACCAACAGTGTCCTCCACACAACACAATAACCAAGGTGGTTCAAATAGCCAACTCTGCACAGCATTGGTTATTTGTGTGGTTATTTTGACCATATAACCAACTGTTGGTTAAAGAATCTCCCTCCACACAATATGATAACCCACGGTAGGTTAAATTACCAACTGCCAATTATTTAAACCACCATTGGTTATCGTGTTGTCTGAACCCAGTCACTGAATTGGAGAATCCAGCTCCTACAAGCCAAGTGGCATTTCCACCTCTAAATTCAACCCCACTCCACTGTGCAGGGATGAGAATGAGAAAAAACAAACAAACAAAACCC
Source organism: Anniella stebbinsi (assembly GCA_029215795.1). Taxonomy (NCBI): domain Eukaryota; kingdom Metazoa; phylum Chordata; class Lepidosauria; order Squamata; family Anniellidae; genus Anniella; species Anniella stebbinsi. The sequence goes on from JARDYH010000007.1 coordinate 86,572,030, forward strand.
TGTACTGGCACCAAGGGAGGGTTCCCCCCCTTTTTAGCCACCATATAGAGGAGGCAAATTTAGTGGTGAGGGGCTAGGGGAAGTTGGATGGGAAGGTTTAAACCTCCTCTCCCCGTGCTGGTCGCAATGCAGATCAGGGCCCTGCACGCTTATTATTGTGACTAAATTTTTATTGTTATTATATTGCATTGTATGGAACAGGCTATAACCTGCGATTGGTTGCCTAAAGAATAAAGTGAAAGTATGTATTTGATGTAGCATTTAGTTCAGCCCTAAGAATCAAGGTCAAGTATGGAGTGTTGGCATAAAGCAGCCTTCTCCCACCTCATGCCCTCCAGATGTTTTGGACTACAACTCCCATCACCTCAACTAGCATGGCCAATGGTCAGGGGTGATGGGTATTTATGCTGCAGTGCAGTCTTCTCCCATCTATGCCCTCCAGATGTGTTGGATGACAACTCCAGCACCCCCACCCAGCATGGCCAGTAGTCAGGAATTATGGGAGATGTAGTCCAAAACATCTGGAGGGCCTAAGGTCTGTTCCCCAAAGCTGTGCCAAACGCAGGTCCCTGACCTCACCTGACTGACCCAGCCAGATGTGTACAAGGCTAGGTTGGAAGGAGCCCAAGGCCACTGCCGCATGGATGCCCTGAAGCATATGCGGATGGCACATCAGCTACTCTCCCTCCTGAGGCGGGGAGGGGGGCAGTCAGAGGCCAAGAAGGAGCAGGTTCTGGCCTTGAGTGCCATTTTTCGGTAGAAAGGCAGGGTACAAATAAAATAAATGAGTAAGTAGCTGAGGTTGGAATCTGTGGAGCAAGATGGGGAACGAACCTTAGACCCTCCAGCTGTTTTGGACTATACCTTCCATATTTCCTGGCCACTAGCCATGCTGGCAGGGGATGCTGAAGTTGTACTCCAATCTATCTGGAGGGCACCAGGTAGGGGAAGGTTGCACTACAACATAAACTGCCATCACACCTGATCATTGGCCATGCTAGTTGGGGTGATGAGAGTTACAGTCCAAAACATCTGGAAGACATGAGGTGGAATACGGCTGCTTTATATCAACAATCCATACTTGACTGTGACCCGCTTCACATGATCAAACAACCCACGGTTAATAAACCATGAGTTGTTTGTGAGAGTGCAGAAGCAAGCAAAACTGCTGCTTTCCAATACAACCCAGGAATACAAGTTCCTGGGTTGTTGTCATGATGTTGAAACCTAGCGCTCTTGGTTGTATAGGGTGAAATAACTCAGAATTTCAACCCATGGTTTGATTTGGAAAGCGGAAGCAACATGCTCACTCACTGCCGTGTGACCACAACTAACTATGAGTTAAATAACCAACCATAAGAACGTAAGAACATAAGAGTCCTGCTAGATCAGACCAAGGGTCCATCTAGCCCAGCACTCAGTTCACACAGTGGCCAACCAGCTGTTGACTAGGGACCAACAAAGCAGGACATGGTGTAACAGCACCCTCCCACCCATGTTCCCCAGCAACTGGTGCACACAGGCTTACTGCCTCAGATACTGGAGGTAGCACAGAGCCATCAGGACTAGTAGCCATGGATAGCCTTCTCCTCCTCCAGGAATTTATCCAGCCCCTTTTAAAGCCATCCAATTTGGTGGCCATCACCAGTTGTCAGCTGTTACCTGCAAACTGGATCTGTATACCTTCACTTTCTCACCAATGCTTATTGGACGATAAAATAATCCTTTGAAAAAGTCTTAGGGTAGCTAAACGAAAAGAGAAATATCTCTGTCTGTGACACATTTTCCATTTTGACCAGTAGGTGGAAGCAGAACTTCGTAAGATATATATAGATATAGATATATGGTTTTCTCCAGCAAAAGCCAGTGGATGATGTACAGCACCTGTTAGCCCTTTCCTTTTTTGGAAGTGCAAATTTCCCCACTCTTGCTCACCTACAGATAGAAAAAAAACTAAACTCAAACACCATTGGGGTCCTTATTGCCACTTCCAGACTACAGCTGAACTGGGGTTCCCCCCTCCATTCTAAATGCCACTGCAAAATACAGAGTCCCAAGGGATAAAGTCTCATCACGCTGGGCCAGTTAGCCAATATTGTTAGGGTGACCAGATAAAATCCAGGTCAGGGCTTATGTAACTTTAACAGTTGTAGAGAAAAGGGAATTTCAGCCAGTGTCATTTGTATGCAATTAGTTCCTGATGAAATTCCCTCTTCATCACAACAGTTAAAGGTGCAGGGGCCCTGCCTTCTTTTGTATATGGTCACTCTAGTATAGTGCCTGCACCTTTAACTGTTGTGATGAAGAGGGAATTTCACCAGGAACTAATTGCATACAAATGACACTGGCTGAAATTCCCTTTTCTCTACAACTGTTAAAGTTACATGAGCCCTGACCTGGATTTTATCTGGTCAGCCTAAATATTGTCTTCCAGATTTTTCCAAAAGTGCAGGCTGAGCGGTGCTTTATTCTTTTTCTTTCTCCGTGGTAAGGGCCAGTTGATGTTACAATTCATGGCGACAAATATTTATGCAGGGAAAAGCCATGTATTTGCAACAAATGCAATGCAACAAAAGTATTTACATTTTCTTTTCCCTGCTGTGGTTTTATGGACCAAGCAGCCATAATTCCCTGCAATGCAGGAAAGTAATGCTCAATCTCATCAGGTTGGTTTCAAAAGGAGAACGAAGGATGTGCTTCAATCTCTCCCGTTGGGGCTTACAGTGAAACAGACCCTGTCTTTATTTATTTGAGTATTTTTATACTGCACCCAGGGCCAGCTCCAGGCTTTTAAGGGCCTATGGGCATGCACACTCCACATCATGCCTCTTCCCTCTGGGAATCTACCTTTCTCATCCTCTTTCTCATCATGGCTGCCACTGGCTTGCTTGACAGGCCGAGAGAGCTGGTGAGCCAGCAGGCCCGTAGCATCTCTTGCTCCTCCTTCTCACCACCACTGGTGTCTATACCAGAATGAGAAGCAGGTGAACCAGCAGGCTGCAAGGATGAAGAGGAGGGACGTTCCAGGGACTCTTGTCAGTGGGGGCCTGCTTGGATGTGGGCCCCTGGCAGGGGCCCAACCCTGCCTACCCTTGACTGCCTACACCTTCCATCCCAGTGGGACCCATAGGGCACGCGGAGTAGTCTGCCTCAGGCAGCTGGTTTTGGAGCCCCCTAAGAAGCCTGGGCAGCAGATCACTCCAGCGCCTTACACAAGGTGACCATATGAAAAGGAGGACAGGGCTCCTGTAGCTTTAACAGTTGTCTAGAAAAGGGTATTTCAGCAAGTGTCATTTGTATTCATGCAACACCTGGTGAAATCCCCTCTTCAGGGCCGTGCAGAGCTGGTAATATGCCCAGGCCAGATGGGGAGTATGTGCCCCCCCATTTCAAAAAAGGAGGACAACATGGCCGCCCCAAGGGGGTGTGCCCACCACCATGTCCGTTCTACATAACACCTTCATATTAAACCTGTTCTACAACACCTCAAGGCACATATATCCCCGCCCTGCATGCCGCATGGCCCTCTGGAGCTTGTAGTTTGACCGTTGTATTCACGACGGATGACATCTGCACCGTTTCCGCAAGGCAGGCTCCTCAACTTCTCAATGGGCTGCTTATGCTATGGAAGCAGTAGCGCAAGCTAAGGGGGGACCTCCTCGTCGGAGTGCCCCCTCAAAATCGTGGGCCCTGGGCCAACTAGCCCCACTGCCCTCCCTCTGTACGGCCCTGCCCCTCTTCATCACAGCAGTTGAAGCTGCAGGAGCCCTGCCCTCTTTTGTATCTGGTCACTCTAGTATAGCTCCTGCAGCTTTAACTGTTGTGATGAAGAGGGGATTTCACTAGGGGCTGCAGGCATACCAATGACGCCTGCTGAAATGCCCTTTTCTGTACAAGTGTTAAAGATACAGGAGCCCGGTCCTCCTTTCCATGTGGTCACCCTACCTTGTGTTGGTGGTAGCAAAGGAATGTCCTTTGGTGCAGATGTTCTTCAACGTGTCCTCCTCAGTCCAACAGCTGCGTGTGTTTGTGTATGCCTATATGTGTGTCTCTGTGTGGACGCATACCTGTGTGTGTGTGTGTGTGTGTGTAAATGCCCCACATCCTTTTGTCTCTGCTCCTATCCACGCTTGCCCTTTGGCATCACCTTCTGCAAAAACGTGGCCGCTGAGAGCTCGGCCAGGGGGGAAACGCAGCCCTTGGGGGCCCAAAAGGTCCCCTGCCCCTGGTTTATACAGTGCCACGACGGGTTACACAGCCACAGAAGCAAACACCAGTATTGTAGTGGAGCCAGGGCTCACAGGGTTGAAGCGCCGGGACCTTTTTATTATCAGGGATGCTGATGTTATCTGCCAGCCACCTCCTGTAGACTTCCCTGTTCCCTCTGAGCTTTGCTTCAATCCTCTCAGCAGCTAAGGGGAAATGGATGGTTACAAGCTATCCCTGTTGTGATGCAAAGTATTTTTGGGATGCTTTGGGCTTGAATGGAAAATTAAGACCCACCAGCTCTACAAAAGGCCTGCTGCTGGTGGAGAGAAACACTGCTAGAATGCGTTTGTTGTCTTTGAGATCATTTCGTTCTCCCCTGCTGCTGGGAAAAGAAACTCCTGGAAAATGTTGAGCTGGCTGTCATATGGTGTTTGGGGACCTGCCATCTCCTCTCTTTCCTTTTCTCAAGTCAGCCAAAGTCCAAAATGCTAATCTGTACGCTACCTGAAGCCAGTTCACAATTCTATGACTGTCAGCTGATCCTAATAAATGGGGTATTATGCTCTGCATTGCTGCTCTTTGGGGTGGGTCAGAACGTGTATACACACACAGATGGATCAACACAGCTGCCTGCCTTTTCAACTTCCCTTGAGGGGTCTGGCTATGAGGAGTGCCTGCAGAGGGATGCACGAGGATTTCGTTCCTGTTCGCAAATCATGCAAAGTTGTCCCGTTTGCTACCCTGGATGCGAATGTGAGCTGGAACACAGGAAATGTCCACAATCTGATGAACGTAAAGTCCCATTTGACAGCGCACACCTATGCACGTTCTCCCCCCATCTACATTTTCACACTTTAGCCTATGGAGGAAAGTGCACATTTTTTTTCAATTGAGAAAAATGCACACTTTTTAAAACGTGCATTTTCCCCAATCGGAAATACACATTTCCACCCCAATTTTTTTAAAAAAGCTACTCGTGTTCAGGAACGCGAATGAGGGAGAACCGAGCTTCGAGGAGGAATTTGGAGAATTTTGGCGACCTCGAACATTGCGTGTTCGTCCATCCCTAAGGATGCACTTCAAGATTTACCGCCACGCCACAGACAAACAGGCAGGTCCTTGAACAATCTACTATCCTGAAAGTTTGGGGGAGACAAGAGAGGTGAGGAATGCAGGAGTTTCAAGGAGAGCAAGGGAAGATGCTTGAACAAACAAACAAATTTGGCCCCTAGGGTGACCATATGAAAAGGAGGACAGGGCTCCTGTAACTTTAACAGTTGTAGAGAAAGGGGAATTTCAACAAGTACCATTTGTGTGCAATTAGTTCCTGGTGAAATTCCCTCTTCATCACAACAGTTAAAGTTGCAGGGGCCCTGCCTTCTTTTGTATCTGGTCACTCTAGTATAGTGCCTGCAACTTTAACTGTTGTGGTGAAGAGGGAATTTCACCAGGAACTAACTGCATACAAATGACACTGGCTGAAATTCCCTTTTCTCTACAACTGTTAAAGTTACAGGAGCCCTGTCCTCCTTTTCATATGGTCAGCCTATATATGCAGAACCTGGTGATATCCCTTTTTCATCACAACAATTAAAGCTGCAGGAACCCTGCCTCTTGAACAGATACAAAAGAGGGCAGGGCTCTTACATCTTGTGATGAAGAGGGAATTTCACCAGGTTTTGCATACATAAATGTAACACCTTCTGAAATTTCCTTTTCTATGCAACTGTTAAAGATACAAGAGCCCTGTCCTCCTTTTCATATGGTCACCCTACCCTAAGTGTAGCTGACCCTATGGGTGAAGTGCATTGGCACCTGTTTGTGGTCAGCTACACTTAGGGCTGTTTGTTTATTCATCCATCTCCATTCACATATAATGTGTCCCATCCCACCCACCACCCACCCCGACCTTCTTGTGTTCCTGTTCCATCACTCTAAACACTTTTCTCTCCGTCCTGCTCACTTTGGGTGATGGAGCAGGTCTAGGGGAGAAGAGTCTGAGAGGGGAAGCAGCGTGCAGGGGAATTGCCGTTATCTCCAGTGTTTGATTGGAGAGGACAGTGCGGTTTCCTCTGCCCGGTTCCTCTCCAAGCCTCCAGAAGCTTGGAGAGCTGAGGGGAGTGGCCCGCAGAGGGTGCCTGAGCCTCCGCAGGCCCGGGGGGAGGGGGAACCTGCGAGATCCAGATTAGGCCCACGGGCCGGAGGTTTCTCATCCCTGGTGTCCATGGAGAGGATGCTGTTACAACTGAAGCAGCTGCTGCGCAGGGATGTGTGTCCTCCATGCAATTTCAGGAGGGAGCCATGACTGGCCGCAGCTCCCCATGGCATACCCATCTCAGTAGGTTGACCCTATGAAAAGGAGGCCAGGGCTCCTGTATCTTTAGCAGTTGTATTGAAAGAGGGATTTTAGCAGGTGTCATTTGTATGCATGCAGCACCTGTTGAAATACTCTTTTCATCACAACAGTTAAAGCTGCAGGAGTATAGCTAGAGTGACCACATAAAAAGAGAGCAGACAAACACCACCTGCAGAAATCCCCTTTTCTATGCCACTGTTAAGATACAGGAGCCCTGTCCTCCTTTTCATAGGGTCACCCTACATCTCGGCAGAGAGCAGCTTTCCAGGAAATGATGCGCACACTTTATCCATAATGTGCAACATGATTCCCAGCGTGTCCAGGGCACATGGATGATGTGAGCAAGAGACAACCTCCCTGTTGCCCCTTACCTCCTGGGCCCTGCGCCGGCTTCCTCCAGATGTTACCAGGCACAGAGGCTGCCTCTCTACCTATTCCCCCTCCACCTTCAAGCACCCCTCTGCCTCCCCGCCTCCCCTTCTGACAGCTGCCTCTTAGAAACTCCACTCTCCCAGCCAAACGCTCAAGAGCTAATGCAGGCATCTCACCTGGACAGGATTCCTCCTCTGCTCCACTGACAAGCTGGCTCTGCTGCGAAGCTCTCAAAGCAGAAGCCAGAAAAGCAGTGGAGGCTGGTGGCTCCAAGGCCAGTGGGGCGGTGAATCCGCTCCAGGTTTCAGTCAGAACCCGCCAGCACTCTAAAGGAGCTATCTGAGGGGCTCTGCCCCACTGTCACAGTACCTTGGGTAGCTGCTCTAGAGTTCTGAACAAAACACGGAGCAGATTCACCGCCCCACTGACCTCGGAGCCACCAGCCTCCGCTGCAGGAAAGGCAACATTTGCAAAGTCTGGAGGCAGCTTCACAATGTGCCCCTTTCTCCTCCCGAGAATTTCCTGCTCTGTAACTCCAGCAGGCAGCAAGCCAAGCCACAAGGAATACAAAGGTTTGGCAAACTCTAGATTATCCCTAGAGAACAGGGGCTTCTTCCCATGAATCAGGGAGGGGGGGAGGGAGCGTGGCATCCCAACCTCCCTAAGAACTTTGCAAGAAACCCAGTAGTCCTGGGAAGCATAGTGTAGTCATGGGCAGGACACGCGACAGGCCAGTGCCTGGAAATTGGGGGGCGCAGGGATCGTAAGCCGATGTGAAGGAGCAGAGACCGAAATAGAAGTCATTTCCTAGGGTTTTATTGAGGCTGAAGTCCAGCGCATGCTCATACGTCACCATTATTTAATGAAAAGTCTGGTTTTAACAAAAATAAAATTGTGCCTAATGCACTTATGCTAAGCAGCTGGGTGAACATTGTCTGGAGGCCTTCCCTTCTGTCTCCAAAATAAAGGATTACGGTACTATTTCTTTTTGTTTAATTAATTCATTTCGATCCCGCCTTTCCATCCAAGCAATGGCACTTAAAGTGGCTAACAATAAAATCCAGATGAACAAAATCTTAGTTGGATGTAGTCTTGTACTTAGTTACCTGGGAGTAAGACACAGAGAAATCAACCGGTCTTCTGAGCAGACATGTATAGGATTGCACTTTACAGTTTATCATTAACATGATGTGACATGACCTGGAATCCTCTGTGATATGGCCTGGAGTCGTCGGCACAGGTGGATGGAGGTAGAGAAGGGCCCTCTATCCACCTGTGCCAACTACAGCCCTAGCAGTCCAGCAGAGTAAAGCAGCAGTGACTGGATGTGCTTCACTGTGCTAGGCTGCAGTAAATGAAAAAATGCATTGAAAATGAAAAGATGCAGGGGCAATCTCTTCTGCTGGCCTGCTGCCCTCTCTAAGCCTCTGTGCAAGCTGACACCTCCTTTTCACCTATTCCCCTGGAAACATATTTAGTTCCTCCAAACTTAAAACATCATGCAATGTTAAATTATGCAAATAACAGTCAAGATACCTGACATTTGATGCCCATTTTGTACTCCTGTCAGGAGGTTGTACCCAAAGCTCATTGGTTCTGCTGTGAAGGGGATGGTCAGTGGTTGTGGGCTGGATCTGCAGTAAATGTAGGGTGAACCTGTGCATGCTCAGAGGCACTCTTTTTTTCATCCAGATTGCAAATATTTGGAAAATAAACCTCAGGTAATGGATGATAATGGAAGATAAGAGGTTCTGTGCTAAAAAGATGCTCTAGTGAGGTGGAACTTTAGCAGTGTACCACCGTGGCAGAGCTTTTCTGGATCACACTATATAATGCTCTCCCAAGAGAAGCTTACCTGGCACCAAGTTTGCCACCTTGTAGGTGCCGGGCGAAGACGTTTCTCTTCCCCTGGGCATTTTGATACTTTAATGGCCTGGCTTTGGTGGCTATGTTTGTTGTTCATTCCTGGGTTGGAACGGGGACATTCTTTGTCCTTTAGGTGTATGGTTCTAACGAATGTATTGTTGTGTATTGCATTTGGTGGGTTTTTAAGATTTATTATTATATCTTTGTAAGTCACTTTGGTGAAATGACATGTAATAAGTGAAACCATCCTACCCAACCTGGTGTCCTCTAGATGTGTTGGACTACAACTGGCCGGGGGATTATGGGAGCTGCAGTCCATCACATCTGGAGGGCACCAGATTGGGGAAGACTGAATTAGCTCAATGTAATCAATCCAACTAACCAGAAGAGGTCCAAAGTGGCCGGCCAGATGCAGCTGGGAAGCCCCCAAGCAGGCAGCCCCTCCCTTCTGCACTGTAGCGCCAACACTACGTGTGATCAGAGTGACGTCCTGGAACTGCACCTTTAGCAGGGATCATGTGACACAATAAGCCAATAGCGTTCCACCTGATCTTAGAAAACTGCCAGCTGTGGCCTGGTCTTCAAAGTCTGAGCAACTTGTCGCTTAGCTCCAGACCTAAGTGCCCCAGAACCAGCGGCTCAGTGGCCAGTTCTGAAGGGCAGCCCTGCTCATCACGACAGTTCCCACAGCCATGTTCCCAAGGAGACTCCCCAGATGCAGGCAGCATCCTGTGGATCCATATCAACAAAGCAGTTCTAGCAGTTTTAGCTGTCATCAGACAAGCGTTTTATGGCGCGCTCATTACTCCCCACGTATGGATGTTCGCGATTTCTTTTGACAGTGATGTCTGCCTCTCGTGCATCTCCCGCTCCTTCTGGCCTTCTTTCCCTCACAAAATAGACCCCGGTAAATCCATTTCTTTCAAAAAAATGAAATGTGCTGCCATTTCCTGCTGTGTGCTGGAAAAGCAGCCCAGTAAAAAAGGCCACTGAATGGTCCACGTGGTCATTGTTTACTTCCTCTTTCTTCCCTTGTGTGAAGAAAGAAGAAGAATTGTGGGACAGAAGCGGGGGGAGGGGAAGTGAAGGGAAGGAAACACGATCCCCCCATCTGATGACACTCTTTGACTCAGTTCGGACGACATATTAAGCAACGGAGGGGTAAATAACGTACTGACCATGCGTTAGGCAGGAGGAGCTCCACAGACGACACGCTGCAGCCGGCGCTGCTCGGAACCGGCAAACGCCCCGGCTGCAAGGAACTTGTGGCGGCCATTTTGGTTGCAGCTTCTCCTCTGTATGTCCCCCAGCCATATCCCAGCATGCACTGTGAGCTCTGCGGGCTGCATGGAGCGGCTGGGTTTTTTTGGCTGCTCTAGGCAGCAGAACTCTATTCCAAAATGGAATAGTCCACGGGGGGGGGGGGGGGGGGGGGGGCTGAATTCGGACAACACTTTAAACAACGGAGCTTCGGGCTAAACAATGTGCAAGCCCGTTGTTTCGCTCCGTTGTTTAAAGTGCCTGATTAACGTACTGTCAGTTGTGTGTGCGTTGTGTGCTGCCCTCCAGACGACACAATAAGCAACACAACTGACGATTGTTTCCCCCCTCCCCCTCCGTTGCCTAATGTGTCCTCTGAACTGAGCCAGTGTCTCTACAAAAAGCAGGCCCTTTTACAAAGTTAATGGCTGTTAATTGCCCATTCAAGATCAAACCACCACAAAATCCGTTGTATCAGAACAAGGAACAATCCATTGTTATTGGAAAATTCCTTTCCCTCCAGTTATTGTAGGGATTGCAGCTACACTTGGAGGGATCAAGGAATTCTGGGGGTGGGGGGTGGGAGGGTGGCTGAAGACAACAGCACTGCTGCTAATAAAAAGTCATAGAATCATAGAATGACAGAGTTGGATGGGGCCTAGAAGGCCATCGAGTCCAACCCCCTACTCAATGCAGGAATCCGCCTTAAAGCATCCCTGAGAGATGGTTGTCCAGCTGCCTCTTGAATACCTCTAGGGTGGGAGAGCCCACAACCTTCCTAGGTCATTGGTTCCATTGTCGTACCGCTCTAACAGGAAGTTTTTCCTGATGTCCAGCCGGAATCTGGCTTCCTGTAACATGAGCCAGTGATTCCACGTCCTGCACTCTGGGTTGATCGAGAAGAGATCCTGGCCCTCCTCTGCGTGATGACCTTTCAAGTATTTGAAAAGTGCTATCATGTCTCCCCTCAATCTTCTCTTCTCCAGGCTAAACATGCCCAGTTCTTTCAGTCTGTCATAGGGCTTTGTTTCCAGACCCCTGATCCTCCTTGTTGCCCTCCTCTGAACACGCTCCAGCTTGTCTGCATCCTTCTTGAAGTGTAGTGCACAGAACTGGACGCAATACTCAAGATAGGGCCTAATCAGTGCTGAATAGAGGGGAACCAGTATCTCGCACGATTTGGAAGCTATACTTCTACTAATGGAGCCCAAAATAGCGTTTGCTTTTTTTGCAGCCACATAACACTGTTGGCTCCTATTCAGCTTGTGAATATGAGCCAACGGTGTGATGTGGCTGCATAAAAAGCGCTGACTTCGCTACAACACTACCCAGACGTCATGTGCCAACTTCACCGTCTGCGCGACCCCAGACTGCCGGCCCTCACTTATCTGGGGAGACGAGTCCACCTTCAGATGAAGCCCAGCTCGTCATCCGCTGCGGATTGAAGGTGGCGTCCCGGACAGCTAGCATGTCTTGCTTTTCTGTTATTCTATAAATAGAAAATCCACCCAGCCCTGGCTCTGGAATAAAAGAACAGCCGTTCTGGAAGGAGGGTTGAGTCAGAGAGGGGTGCGGTGCCTTGAAATAATACACTCTGCCCACACGTTGAAAACGTTCAGGCCAAATCAGATATATAGGTGGGATTAAGCATGCAATGGATTTGAACTCCCCACGCCTCTATACGTGGCTCGGCAGACACTGGGGAAACCTAATCCTGCGTTTTGGACCCGCTTTGCCGTGCAACGTGAGACTCCCCCCATTAAAATGAGATTATTTCAATTTTGAAACAAGCAAAGCAGAGCCTGCTTAGTGTACAGTGACAATTGACGGCAAGCAGCAAAACACTCAGGCTTAGGGAATGGGAGGGTAAGCGCTGAACCCACATTAGAGCACCATTGTGTGCCTCTCCACCCATGAGGTCACGCTCATGTCATGCGTGCCCTCCGCTGCCGGATGGAGGAAGACGCACACCCTCGTTTCGACACGAAGTGCGCAGCGGATTCCTTGGTACGGCCGTGACCCTGAGTTAAAGGCATTGTGACCAATGTGTCAAAACTGGCGCAGCCTTGGAAGAAGCATCCTGGAGTGTGTGTGTGTGTGTGTGTGTGAGAGAGAGAGAGAGAGAGAGATGAATGAGAGAATGCCTACACACCATGGAGTTGGAAGCACTTGTATTAAAGGTAACGAAAGACGTGTACAAAATCATGCCTGGTGTGGAGAGTGTGGCTAGAGAAACATTGTTCTCCCTCTCTCATAATACTAGAACCCAGTGGGGTCATCACCCCATGAAGCTGATTGGTGGGAGATCCAGGACCGATCAAAGGAAGGACTTTGTCACACCTCGCGAAGTTCAACTATAGAATTCAATACCATGAGATGTGGTGATGGCTGCCAGTTTGGATGGCTTTAGAAGGGGGTTGGATAAATTCCTGGAGGAGGAGAAGGCTATCCATGGCTACTAGCCCTGATGGAGATGTGCTACCTCCAGTAGCAGAGGCAGTTTGCCTATGTGCACCAGTTGCTGGGGAACATGGGTGGGAGGGTGCTGTTGCAGTCCTGCCCTGCTTGTGGGTTTCCTGTGGGCAGCTGGGGAGCCACTGTATGAGCAGAGCACTGGACTAGATGGCCCCTTGGTCTGATCCAGATTGGCTCTTCTTATATTCTTCTGATTAACCACCAGCTTCTTAAGTGATCAATCGCTTAACTGATTGATTACATTCAAACAAATCATCATCTTACCGTAAGCATCAACACAAATGCTTCAAAACGCCCCATTGGATGCCATTTTCCAGCCTTCTCCAATTGGGTGGCCTCTGTGTTTGTGTGTGTTAGACTACAACTCATCATGCCCAGCCAGCATGGCCAATGGCCATGGTGGTTGCGGATGATGGGAGCCGTAGCCCGACACATCAGAAGTCTGCTCGATTGGGGAAGGCTGCCGTATTATTTCATTTCTCGGAACCTTTGCAAATTCATGGCACACCCAGAACTCTGCCGCCGAGGCTTTGCTATAAATGGCCCTCTTGACTAACCTGGCTTAGGAATCCCTTCAGTCATAGCTGTCTGACGTTTTCGTCAATCATCATCCCTTTCCCAAGCAATGGCAGAAGAAGCCCTGGGTGGCAAATCCCGCCTTGTCATCCTTATCCTGTATTGTGTTCTTCCTAGAATGAAAATCCAGGTCCCGGATTCTATAATGTCACTCATCAATCTGCACTTCCCAGCAACGTCTCCCAGTCCCAGAAAGGAACCTGTTTTTTCCCTTCCTTGGTAAGGGAAGTGGTTTATACATATATATTAACAAGGCAGGGAGTGGGAGGGGCGGGATAAAAAGAGAGGCCTATTCTGAAAATTATCTGAAGTCACAGTCAAGTCTTTTTGCCAGTGATGTTTTTCAGTGATGTTCTTCCGGCTGTTTTTGAGCTACAGTAATAATAAGGGGGAGTTATTGTCTGGAATATATCTGTGATGGAGAGATAAATATAGGGTGGCCATATGGAAAGGAGCACGGGGCTCTTGTGTCTTTTAACAGTTGTATTGAAAAGGGAGTTTCAGCAGGTGTCATCTGTATGCATGCAGCACTTGGTGAAATGCCCTCTTCATCACAACAGTTAAAGCTGCAGGAGCCCTGCCCTCTTGGCCCCTCGACAGCATCTGGGGTGGGGTGGGGTGGAGCAAAGGATTTTTCGGACCCCTGCATATGAGGTTGGAGACAGCACTCCAACCATGGAGCCAAGAATCTGTGCTGCCACCTTGGACAGGTGTTAAAAGGGACGTGAGGAAGGGAGGGGTCTGGGGAAGCCGCAGATTGAGAGATCCTGAGGCCTTCCCAGCTTTCTTTCCTCCCACTCTGATGTGCCCTAGCTAGATAGGCAAAGAAAAAAAAAGCCCGTCTAGCCAGAATGTAGAGCAGGAGATGCATGAAAGAAAAGATGGCTACCTCTGCTCCCCCCGAGTTCGGAGGCTTATGAGCATCAGCACAGGATTGCAGCCTTAAGCTAATATGCTAGTATTTGGGGTAGATTGACCCCAACCCCTTTGGCCTCGCCCACCATGGGAATGCAGAGCATCTCAGAAATTGAATTCAGCCATTAGGCTGGACGAAATTTGGCAGCTCTGAGGTACACAAATCAGAGATTGATATGGTGAAAGCTGTTCTTCTGATGATCGCCAATGCCCAACAGTGTAAACAAGCCCCCCTGTTTTCTTCCCAGGATACACGTATCGCCCGCCAGAGAATCCCCAGCTATCCTGCCGCAAATGCCTATGAGCTCCGGCCTACTTTGCAGTCCAAGCGAGACTTTAGCCTGGGCTATTCCAGCATGTTTCAGCAGCCAATCGCCAGGAAGATTTCCAAAAGATCTACCCCAGCCCCCAACCAATATAATGTAAGACGGTCTGAAGAAGAGGGAAGAGGAAAGAAAGCTATAGAGAGATGAAAGGCAGAATCTAGAATTAAGAATGTCAGCAAGAGGGGGAAAGCTATTGAAGAGTATTTAGCGTTCCTTCCTGAGCAATTGACGTTTCTCTCATTGATTACGTTTATTCATATACCATCTGCATCGAAAAATATCCATTCAGTGAGACCGGGTCAGAGGGGGATTTGATTTTTCACAAGCAATAACTGCACAAACCCAAGACGATCCAAATAAGCCCAGCTGTGGAATATGCATGAGTAAATGCAAAAATAGAGCTGCAGTGGCTTAAAAATAAAGCATTAGACGTGGGATGTGGATTTCAGATTTTCACTTGTTTTTTCCTGTTTTATTGTTCCTAAGCGCAATCAGCTTGCCCTTATTGTGAACAACCCCCTCCCCAAAAAAAACATTTTTAAAAAATTAGGGTGACCATATGGAAAGGAGGACTGGACTCCTGTAGCTTTAACAGTTGTATTGAAAAGGGAATTTCAGCAGGTGCCATTTGTATGCCTGCAGCATCCGGTGAAATTCCCTCTTCATCACAGCAGTTGAAGGTGCAGGAGCGATACTAGAATGGTCAGATACGAAAGACGGCAGGGCTGAAATCCCCTTTTCTATACAATTGTGAAAGATACAGGAGCCCTATCCTTTCCATAGGGTCATCGTATTTCTACCAACAATAGTGAATTTGTGCCCCACAAACCAAATGGTGCCCCTGGGGCATTTTCAAACCCTTCAGCATCTCACAGACAAAACTAGTTGGTGCAGGTATGTGTGACGTCCCTATTTTCAGACCAAAGAACTGAGCAACCTTCCTGCCCCCTTCCTGATGCTGAAGGCTATTTCCTGCCTGTTGTGTGCATTTACTCTGGGTTGGTTTTGTGGCTGTTGTGGCTGTTGTTTGCGTTTCTGGTGCCCTCCAGGCTGGTTGGCCGATGAGGGGAGTTGTAGCCCAACTCATCTGGAGGACACCAGGTTGTGGGAGGCTAATCTAGATAGGCAGGTGTGAGGCTGCTGGGGGTGGAAGGGGAGCTAGAACGCAAAGCAACGTTTGATTAAACGACCAAACAGAACCAACGTCCGCCAAAAAGAAAAGAAGGGCAGCGACGGCCGAACCCCATGTGCCCATTTAGCTATTCAGTCCCAGAGCAGCCAGACCTCCTTTTTATAACAAATCGGAGTGTAGAGGGGAGGGGAGAAAGACCCCCCCCCACACACACACACACATGTGTAGGAATGGGCAGATCACTCTGATCTCAGTCCATGCCAGTTTCTTATGATCCTTCTGCCCCATTTCTGCTGGGGTATTTTTGTTTTTGTTTTAAATCAGCACAGAAATGTGTTCACATTTTATATGCGTGTTGCCATGTACGATGCATTTTGGCTGGGGGGTGCTGGGAGTTCTAATCCAGTCCCTCTGGACAGCACCAGGTTGGGGAAGGGAGTTGTCAGTCCCTTGACCCCAGGGTCAGCCACTCTGTCCCCCACTTGGCACTCCTGCCTCCTGCTCTGCCATCAGAGCCTCTGCCTGGGAAGGTGGGGTGTGCGCGCGTGTGTGTGTGTGTGTGTGTGAGCCCATGCATATGTATGACGAAGAGTTAGAGAAGGGGCTGAGAAAGGAGAGGAAGAGCAAGGCTAAAGATGGACCTCCAGCACACCTAATTCCCCACCCCCACCCCGGTTTGCCTCTGTGTTTTTTTACCAGTGCGTCAAGCTTACGATCCCTTTCACCTGAATAGCTGCTCTTTCGCTCCTTCGCTCTTTAGCTCTTCCACTCCACTCCACCCCTCCCCTTCTCCTTCTCCCTCCAGTCAGGTCCTGTCAGATGAGCACTTCAACCAGACCGCCTTTGTGCCAGGCAAAAATGGAACTGCCCTTTAATCTGGCTCTCTAGGGGCATCGAGGGAGTACAATCCTGTCTCTGCAGAGATTCAGGCATTCTATGATTTTAAAAAAGGCTTTCGAGCGCCTGGGATGCAAGGTTTGGGTTTTATATTGAGGCTTGGAGCCGGCTGCTGGGAGAGATCGCTTTTCCCTGCCAGGACCTGATGCAATCCATTCAATCCCCCAGTTCCTTTAAAATTACACAGACGCCTGGGGCGCATTAAATGCACTTGGGGAAAATAATCCAGACTTTTAGCGTTCTAGGAAAGGCTGGGGAAGAGGCAGGGTGTCAGCAGGACAGGCACGGCACCATGTGAGTACCGTGCTGCAAATCCGCATACCAGGCATGGGGAGAGTGCACGAAATCGCTGGTGTGATGGAGGAATAGCGAGATGATGGCATGGGGGAGAAAATGAGCAAGGCTAGTAGCTCAGAGGGAGTGGGAAATAGCAGGGGGGTGTCTTCACGGCACCAGGTTGGTGCCGCCTCCCTCTCAACCCCCCCGCTTTCCTTCCCCCAGGGTAGCATTGGGTAATCTTGATGCCAAGAAGGGAGGGTGGGGTTTCTGGGTGGCCATCCAGGGACTGGAGCTGCCCCGCCCTCTTCCTGGTGGAAGGCATCCAATCGCAATCGCAGGTCATCTTCCACCAGCTACTGCCCGGCCACAACACTGCTGCGACTCCGGAGTGAGGCTTCGGAGCTGTCTTGACACAGTCTTGTGCATCCTCGCCTCGCTCCGGAGAAAAATGTCAGGGTAAGTCCTCGACTTTTCATTCTCTGCAGCTTCAATGTTTTATGCAACAAATGGAAAGCCCCGGGCAGGTGCGCAATTGCAGCTGCGTCGTATAATTGACTCTGCACCACCACGCACCCACCCCAGGGCTTTCCAAGCATTTGGACAGCCCCCAAGAGAAAGGGGAAAAGGGAGAGCAGCTGCCCAACGATGCCTACCCTTGACGGCAGCCTTGATTCATATTCTCATCCTAGAGGCTCCCCCACTGATGTAAAATAACGATGCCAAGAAGCACATTAGATTAGAACTCTGTCCTTGTACCATTTCAAAGCCTCTGTGATGATGCCATGTTCTTGATGTTCCTGGTGAACCTCTGAGGCAGCTGTCTGGCGGAACCACCTCTTCATTGTTAGGACACTCAAGCAAAGGGAGTTAACCTTGAACACATATCTATGTTTCTCTCTCTCCTTCGCCCCAGACTCATTCCCTGCTTCGCACGTCATTATTACTGTCTGTCATCCGCACCCCGATTAAAATAAAGGTTATGTTTAATATTATAAATAGGATTTCTTCTGGGAAGAACCTTCTTGAGTTAATCACTAACCCGTGATTTACTCTTAGATAATGCCTAACCTTTTGAGGAGCCAAACAGGAAGTGATCTGTTTCACAGGAAGACAGGCTCAACAATTTATGGCCACAGGCGAGGGAGACATAGTGGGAAGAAATGAAGGGCCCAGGGTTGCAATCCTGGGTCAGGTAACGTTCACAATTAAAAAAGAGATAGGGAGAGAGACAACAGGTGAATTTTGGGACTGCTAGATTAGGCCCCAAAACAAAAAATCAGCCTTGGTTAAAAAATAGAGTGACTATATGAAAAGGAGGACAGGGCTCCTATATCTTTAACAGTTGCATAGGAAATGGAATTTCAGCAAGTATTATTTGTATGCATGCAGCACCTGGTGAAATCCCCTCTTCATCACAACAGTTAAAGCTGCAGGAGCTATTCTAGAGTGATCAGAATAGGAGCTCAGAGCTTTAACTGTTGTGATGAAGAGGGGATTTCACCAGGTGCTGCATGCCTACAAATGACATCTGCTGAAATTCCTTTTTTGATACAACTGTTAAAGAAACAGGAGCTCTGGACTCCTTTTCATATGGTCACTTTCTTAAAAAATAAATAAATTGCAAGTTGGGAGAAGGATTGGAAGTAAAATGAAGTAATGCTGTAAAGAGGGATACCCAAATAATTGTCCCTAAGCTTACGGGAAGGTTAGGGATAGATTAAAATCTGGTCATCCTAGATGTCGCTGGCTGGCTAATTTGGCAGTGTGGATCCCTGGATCTGTTTTAGACCAGACTGGGACAGGTCAGTCTTGCTTGACAATATTTCTACACTTGCAAATATCAACAGTGTCATTGGCAGACTCTACAGTCTAGCAGACTCTCAATTCTAGAACCTGGGCTCTAGATTCATCTCCCCCAACTCTGTGCCCTCTAGATGTGTTTCACTAAAACTTCCATCATCCCCAGCCAGCACAGCTAATAGTTAGGCATTTTGTGGAGTTGTAGTCCAAAACATTTGG
The DNA here is from genome assembly GCA_029215795.1 of Anniella stebbinsi. Classification (NCBI taxonomy): domain Eukaryota; kingdom Metazoa; phylum Chordata; class Lepidosauria; order Squamata; family Anniellidae; genus Anniella; species Anniella stebbinsi. The sequence continues at coordinate 86,590,712 of JARDYH010000007.1, forward strand.
AGGGCACCAGGTCAGGGAAGGCTGTTTTAGAATTTCTAGATGAGGTGGGCAACTTATGGCCCTCCACATGTTTTTTGGGCCTACAACTCCCATCAGCCCTAGCCAGCATAGTCAATGGCAAGGGATTATGGGAGTTGTAGGCCAAAACATGTGGAGAGCCTCATTCACCGGCTAAGTTTGGCTCATGTTCTGCAATCATTCGGGCTGGGTGACCATGTAGCAAATGCTTTTGTGTTAGAACAAGGCAGGCTTAATATCTGATTTGGAGGGCAATCCAATGCATATTTAGACAGAAAAATGTCCTACAACTCCCAGCATTCCTCAGCCAGCAAAGGACTACAATTCCCAGCATGCCCCAGCCAGAAAAAAATTGGGGCATGCTGGGAGTTGTAGGCCTTTTTTCTGTCTAAACATGCATAGGACTGCACCCTTACATAACTTTAAAAAGCTTTTACTTGAAGTGACCACCACTGAAAAAGTCAGTTTGTTTTGCAAAATACTCACTTCGTTCCCAGGTCTCGGTGGACTTTTGCAAGCAAAGCCACAATGTTGGCGCCAAGGCGGTGTTCTCATCCAGAACTAAGCGAGAGTTATCACTCAACAGCAAACAGCACGTGCCTTCTCCATGTAAGGAAGTGGCTCTTAATACTCTTGCCCTTACAAAATAACCTTTATTTTCGTAGCTCCCAAAGGTGTGTGAGAAATCAGATGTAGAATGCGAAGAATGGGTTTCATGCCCACTCCCCTGCAGGTGTATAAGCTAGGCTGATACATAGGTGCCCATGTGCCCTACATTACACAGGACAGTCCTCTGTTTGAAGGGATCTTTAATTTGAAAGGCTGTTCTGTCCAAGTCTGGTTTAAAGATTAAGAGCGTCTCTACACTAGTGATAAGTTTGGGGGTCCTTTAGATGATGTTGTCAACTTCCAGAACGTCTCCTGCTCCTTTCTTCAGAAATCTCTCTCTAAGAAAAACCGGAGATATTCTGGTTCTTTTGAAATAGCACAGGTTTTCCCAGCATCTAAAGTCAAAGTTGTGCTATAAAGCAACCACTAGATGGCGCTGTCACATTCAATGCTATGAGCATTAAAAGGAGGGGAAGTTTTCAATTACAAACCACTTGGTTGGCAATTCAAACCACGTGGTCACTACCCCGGTAAGGCAGCACGATTTCCCCCTAATGTAGAGACGCTCATAGAATCATAAGAAGGGAGAGCAGATCAGGGCTTTGAAACGGCCCAGCCACACTTAGCACCTGGACAGCAGGTGGAGCAGGCAGCCTCACAGATCATCTGGTCACTGTCTTCCACACCATGGCGAGATGGGTTGCATTTCTATTGAAATTTGAGAAATTGTTTCTAAATTTAGCAACTATACCTGTAAATCAGCAAGTGCCAATTTTATGCAAATCTGTGTCTTTTGTACCCTGCTTTTCCCCCAATGCATAAGTGGCCACTCTACTTATACACAAAAAATATTACTTGCTCACCTGCCCACATTTCATTTGTGACCTGGAAGGGTGCAGGGAGCACCAAATTTCTTCCACTTTACAAGTATTTTCCTACCATGTAGCTTTGAGGCAGTTCTTAATTCATCATGGGCAACCAGGCTATTCGGAAACCCAAAGCATTTCTCTGGGGGGAAAAAATGGTTTGCTCGCTCTCTCTTTCCTCTGCCCGGAATGTTCAGCAGCCTTCCATAATCTAAGAGAACAATCCCATGGTCCTTGAGTGAGCGTTCCAGGGACCATAGTATTGTTCGGAGGTTGGAGACAGTGCCCTTGACCATGAAAGAGGGAGTTGGGGATCTCCCTCCCCTGCCCCCCCAGTTGGCATCCTCCAGGAAAGAACCGTGCTGGCTGCACTCCAAGGTCATAAAAACAGCCTCGGAGGAGGAGGAAAAGGGATGTGTTCTGGTGGGCGGGGAGGGGCCTGGAGAGGCCACGATATGACTTATCCTGAGCCTCTTTCAGCCGTCTTCCCTCCCCCTCTGAAGCACCATCGCTAGACAAGCTAAAAAGCTCATCTAGTGAAATCTGCAGGGTGGGAGGCTGGAGAGGTGAAGATCACCTCCATCACTCCTCCCGCCTTTCGCTGGAGGATTGCACACCTCCAATGATGCTGAACCATTCCATTCTTTTGTCTTGTTCTACTTCAGCATCACCCAACCTTGTGCCCTCCCAATGGGTTGGACTACAGCTCCCATACTCCAGCTGGTATGGCCCCATGCTGGCTGGGATGATGGAAGTTGTAGTACAACACACCTGGAGGACGCCAGATTGGGAGAGGTTGTTCTGAGTCAGGGGTGTTGAAACTCTTCCAGCCCGAGGGCTGAATTCCATTCCAAGGAAGCTCTTGGGGGCGGCATTCCAGTGGTGGGCGGGGCTGAATGCGAAAAGGGCGGGGTCAAAATGCCACCATATTGTACCCTAAAGCTCGTACTACCTTTGAGAAAGGTATTTCATCCTTCGAGAATGGGGTGGGGGGAGGAAAGCTGGGAAATCCCCAAATGTTCAGTGGTCAGAGCAAAGGGGATGATCTTTGGGGAGGATGTTGAGGCCAAAACCCCCGTAGGGCCAAATTGGGACCCGAGCCTGACGTTCCGTGCCCTTGTTCTACTTAACGGACTCTCAAACTCCCATTTCATTCCATTGCAACTACGAGGTCCATTTTGCTGCCAGACTTCCCACGTTTCTGTTTCCCTTTCTAAACTGCAGGTCATTACCAAATCAACGATTCCCAGATACGGCAGTCACCTGCAATGCTGGTGTCCTGCTTCAAGTCCAGAACCAGCCGCGAAACCAATCCGGAGACGCTGAGCCCGGGGCCCGCCGCCTATCAGCAGCCAGCTGAGATCCCTGCCGGAGCGTCCAAGAGGTTCCCCGGCCTGTGAGTTCTGAGCTGCCCTGGTCAAAGGCATTCGTCTAGCGGCACCAGGTCCCTGTCCTAAAGAGCGGACGAGTCCACACTGTCAGAAACAAGAGAGGAGCGCGGGTCGCAAAGCACTTAGAATAGGAAGCACCCTGTCTCAGTACTTAAAGAGCTGACTAGTATTAAGTGCAGTTAATATTAAGGATAGTGGCGGGGGGGGGTGGGGGAAATAATTTAGGATGTGGAAGAGCCGTGCATGCAAGGCCAGTTTCAAGGTGGGGGCTCAGTCGGGCACCTCCCAAGGGAACAGCCCTCAGCAGGGGCCCACTGACAAGAACACCCCCACCCCCCCGGAGCCGCTCTTCCTCTTCCCCATTGCAACCTAGTTGTCCACCTACCTGTCGCTCTGGCCCAGAGAGCGGTGGTGGTGGTGGTGGTGAGGAGGAGGAGGAGGAGGAGGAGGAGGAGCAGATGCCCCTGGCTACTTGCTCCCTGGCTCTCCCGCAAGCGAGTGGCAGCCATGATGAGAGAGAGGAGGAGGAGGAGGAGGAGGAGGAGGAGGAAGAGGAGGAGGAGGAGCCAGAGCAGCCGGTGACCATGGCGATGAGAAGGTAGACTCACGGGGGTGGGGGGAGCACGGAGGGTAGGGTGACCCTATGGAAAGGAGGACGGGGCTCCTGTATCTTTAACAGTTGTCTAGAAAAGGGAATTTCAGCAGGTGGCATTTGTATGCATGCAGCACCTGGTGAAATTCCCTCTTCATCACAGCTGCAGGAGCCCTGCCCTCTTTTGTATCTGGTCACTCTAGTATAGCTCCTGCAGCTTTAACTGTCATGATGAAGAGAGAATTTCACCAGGTGCTCCATGCATACAAACAGCACCCACTGAAATCTCCTTTTCCATGCAACTGTTAAAAATACATGAGCCCTGTCCTCCTTTTCATACGGTCACCCTAACAGAGGGTTTCTTGCCCAACAGCGCCCTCCGAAACCTGGAGCCAGCACTGATAGGAATTTCGCAGAGCGGGGTTGTCTCACAGTTCCGATTTAGAAGAACCTCACCCCCGACGTGGCAGAAGTTTTCTCTTTTGGGGCTGAGGGGTAGATTCACTGACAGAAGGGGCCCACTGGCTGTGCCCAAGGAGCTGGCACTGCATGCAAAAGATGCCAGGTTCCACCCCCAGCATCTCCAGCTAGGGCCAGGTTGGACCCCTGCCTTAAGACCTGGGGAGTTGATGCCAGTCAATGTAGATCAGCCTTCCCAAACTTGGTGACATCCAGATGCGCTGGTCTACAGGTCCCATCACCCCCAGCCAGCAGTGTTGCAGCCTGACCCATCGGGCTTGGAGGCAGCCCTGATTGGGAAAGGCTGACGTAGACAATTCTGAGCTGGGTGGACTCGATGAAAGGCAGCAGTCGCAGGGAAGGACCAGTCTTTGGGATTACACCATTCTCTCAAGCGCCACATGCGCGGATGTCGTAACTCATTGCTGCAATAATCATTTGCAGCCTCCTGTTCTTTCTGCAAGGTGCCTGGGGGAAATTTCACTCTGGTGTTCTGCAGTATGCGCAGGCAGATGTAGAAGAAAGGAACAGGGGGCGGGGCAGTGGGGTAAGAGTGGCAAGCGTATTTTGAGAGCATTAAGGCCCATGTGCCATGATGGGGAAGGTGGACTAAAATCATGAATCACTGTCCAGTATTCATTTGAAAACTGCTGTTGTCTGTTTCACTCTGATGACACACTAAGCCATGGTTAGGCCGCTAACCCTTTTGCAGCAAATGGTTAGTGAGCATGTTTAAAACGTGGTTATGTAGCCACCATGATTAGGAATCTTTCACATGACACGGTAAGCCATAGTGTTTATCTCAAAATGCTTAACCACCATGTCTTAGCATGTCATCTGAACAGGGTTGATGTCACTCTATCCCTGCAGCTCTGCGGTGAAATTTCCAATCCGCCTGGCCCTGGCGAGTTTATTAAAGTCACGCCACTTCTATTGAATGCCGAACATGTCAAGAAGGGCTGCATTGGGACTGTACCCGCTAGGATGGGTACATCACCCAGGAATAGCCTAGGAAGCCATTCTCCGTAATCCCAGATGTGTCAGCCTGATGGTGACTACTCAGTAGTGATGGAAAGGCCTTCCGCGCATTCCCAGGAGCACATCCTTTTTCATAGCAACACCCGTTTCAGGGCCGAGGGAGAATGGGCTTAGAGAGCTAACGTTTGAAAGTCCCACCTTCAAATTAAGTTTTGCATTAACATGTGTACTAAATGAGTTTCAACCTTCTTTTACCGATCTATAGGGAGCCCACATTTCCTTCCATACAAAGCCCTCCTGCCTACCCCCACCCTCCCCCATACCTGCCTCAAGATCCAATAAATCTAAATGTTAGCCAGTTACTCAACCTAGTCAATTTTATGGCAACCATCCTGTAAACAGTAAAGTCAGTTTGCTTGAGATAAGATTAAGATCTACCCCCTAAATTCTTGCCCATGTACTCCTCAGAGCTTGCCTCTCCACACACAGTGTTGTTGTTGTCGTCCCCCACCACCACACACACTGTTGTGAGCCTAGAGCTCTCTGCACACGTTCAGGGGTATCTTTACTACATCTCATGTCTTTTTAATGCAGACTTTGTAGAAGGAACAGGGAGGGAGACTTGGACGCTGGGTAGTGTCCAATAAACCGACCTGCCTGGACTAGATGTAAATCAAACTTGATGAGCAAAGAACATCCATCCACGCTGGCAGAACATGCCAGAACTATCAGCATTTAGAGGCCAATCCAACTCCCATTTATGTCAAGGTGATGGATGCCTCTGGGGCCAGAACTGCAGCTGGTGCAGAGTCATCGACCTCAGCGCCAGTTTGTTCCAGATGAGCGTCTGTCCCTTAGATTTCAGTGGCTCCCATCCAGTTTACTCTTGTGAGGCCCCTAGACCACAGCCCAGGAATCCGTCGCTGCAAGGTACACAGGTCCCATGCCAGATCCACGGGAGCGCCTCGAAACACAAAACAACTTGGGGGCTGTCTATACGCCCTGCATGCCCTGTAGTGACAGTGGAGTGATGCTGCATCGTTTCTATGGTGCAGCCTGTCGTGACTCTCTAACTCCTTGCATTCATTGAAGTCAATAAGGTCTCTTAGGAAAGCAATCAATCTTTTATTTAGCAAATGACCCCTTCCTTCCAGTCAAAGGGAGTTAAAAGTAGAAAGCGTTTTGCCCCAAGGCGTAATTTAGCTAAGCAAATGACACAGTTGATCCATTCAAGAGAAAGAGAGAGTCACTTCTGAGAGAAATCCAAATCAAGCTTTCTCTGAGCCGCTAATCTTTCCGAGCGCTGCCTCCTGACCTCTTTGATCTGTGCGCATTTCTCCCTCCTACGAGAAATGGCTCTCTAAGGTCACTCTCTCCCTCCCTTTCTAAAGTGGAGGGCTGTTTATCAGCCGGAGGGTTATTTACATCAGGAGAGATAACCACTGAAGGCGAAGCTATGGGAACCACATCTTCCCCTTCTGGTATAGACTGGAATGTCTGTTCGAGTTCAGAATCTGATTCTGAATTAACATCTAACAGTCCTTCACCCTGAGCAAGGGGAGAGGAATTAGACACAACACAGCCACCAACTCGCTCCCACCACGGGGGTTTCTGGAGAAACTGCGTGGAACGTTCCCTCTCCCAGGCTTACTATGGCTTTTCCGTTTAATGTGAGGTCACCTTCTTCGCGCCGACGGTTGGTGGTGCCCTCGTTACGCCTCAAAGCTGGCAGTGGATCAAGCCTTACAGTAGGCTGAGGGGACGCGTGGGAGGGCTGGGCAGCTCCAAGACCTCAATGGCCGCTGGCGCTGGCCAGAAATCCCACACTCTCCTCTGCTATGGGGATTTCCTGCCCTCACCCCACAGCATTGAAACGGCTGGGTTTTCTCCAAAGCGGCGGCACCGCGGCACCATGACGGGAACCCCTGGGAAAGCCAGGGCCTTCTTTCAAGGACTGTGTTTCAGATTGCAAGTCATTATTCCTTAGGGGCAGGGTGGCCACTTACACATTGTCAAAGAAGAGCAAATATATCACTAAAAAAAGAGAGGAGAAAAGAAGACAGGTTTGTATAGTGTTTGCGCGTGTGTGTGTGTGTGTGTGTGTGTATGATAAGAATTTGTGGATTTTGTTTAATGTGTTCCACTTGTTTCTCAGATTGTCAGCTGTTTTTCATTCTGTTGTCCCCTCAATGAGAGAATCTATTTTTAATAGGGACGTCTGGGAATTCCATTCTTACTTACAAATGGGCAGTTGTGCGGATACACCGTTGCACGAGCGCGCCTGTGCACAAATCCCCCTCCAAAGTCAAATACTGCTCTAAAACTTTGCAGAATCCACATAACTTGAAAAGGCTGGTCTGCTGTGACAACTGCAGGTCAGAGTCATAGAACTCTGATCTCATTTGAATCCTTTGCAGGTTTCCCTGACGTCCCTATATAAATGTGTAGGGCTGCCCATTTAGAAATCATGACTGCAATTTAAATAGAAATATAGCACATGTCACCACAGTGGGGAACACTGTGACCAGGTGAGCTGTGTGCCTTCTCAGTCTGCTGTTCATGGGCAGCTGCAAGGCTACTGCTCTCCCTTTGAGGGTTCTTTACCTTTATTTCAGACATGGACAGGACAGCCCCTCAAACAGAACAAACCTACTTCTTTTCAGGTAGACATCATTGAGTCCAGGGCTAGTCCTGCCATGAGTCGTGGAGTCCAGGGCCAGCCCTACCATTAGCCCTGGAGTCCAGGGCCTGCCCTGCCATGAGACGAGGAGTCCAGGGCCAGCCCTACTCTTAGAAAGACTGATTCAGCTGCCTTAAGTGGTGGAAGGGGGAGGGGGCGCAGGAGTGGGAAGGTGTTCGAGAAACCTTTCACCATGTTGGTGCCCCAGTTATTCTGGTCAATGCTGAGGGATGGTTAGAGTTGTAATCCTAAACATCAGATGGACCACAGCTTCCCCACCCTACCAGTAAAGCAATCAGCAGTTATTAGGCCTTGTCCGCTTTTCATAGGGTTGAGCAACTTTGGGAGGTCCGATGGCCAATTTTGCCCCCCCCCCCCACCACACACAATGTCTACTCCATGGCTTCACTCTTGCTGCAACAATGGAGGTGGGAAAAAGGGGGGGGGACCCTTCGTGGTTTATGAAGGACAAATTTGTTTTCAAGCTAAATTTGTCCATAATAAGCCTCCCTAGTGGTTTGCTGCACAATTTGGGTGGCAAACCATTGATTTCTTGGGGTGACGGGCAGCAGGAGCTGCATTGGAGCGGTTGGGGGAAGCGGATGCCACAGGCATTCCACAGGCTGCATTGCTGCCCGCTCCTGGTTTACCTCCTTAGCCCCTTCCGCAGCCTTATTTGGTGCCAGGACCCTCAGTTCCTCTGTGCTTGTCTGTTCCTCCATTTCGCCGGCCCTTCGTGCCTCCTTTCCTTCCTCTCTTTATTGGGTCAATGAAATTAGCTGCAGATCCAAGCCTCACTTGTTTTGTGTAGCCCTCTTACCTATTTGGGGCCAAATGTACATTTTGATTCACCTCTCTCAGTTTTGTAACAAAATAAGTATCCTTTTGATGTAAGCCTGGGCCTGTGATCAGTTGCTAATTTCCCCCCTGTTAAAATGGAAAAGGGTAAACATCGCATGACACACTGAGCCCAAGATCCGAATAAACCTTCGTCAGTTGAGGACTCGTGCACACAGGCCGTGCTTGTGAACATGTGATCGAGGATACGTGATAATGAGGTTTGGTACCCGCAGGCTGAGAAGGTGAACAGCGTCTTCTGAACGGTGTCTGCACCCAAGAATGCCGCCCTGGAATCCTCTGCAAGGCACTGAGCTTTCTCCCTAAAACAAGCCACCGTTAGGGTGACCAGATAAAATCCAGGTCAGGGCTCATGTAACTTTAACAGCTGTAGAGAAAAGTGAATTTCAGCCAGTGTCATTTGTATGCAATTAGTTCCTGGTGAAATTCTTTCTTCATCACAACAGTTAAAGTTGCAAGGGCCTTGCCTTCTTTTGTATATGGTCACTCTAGTATAGTGCCTGCACCTTTAACTGTTGTGATGAAGAGGGAATTTCACCAGGAACTAACTGCATACAAATGACGCTGGCTGAAATTCCCTTTTCTCTACAACTGTTAAAGTTACATGAGTTCTGACCTGGATTTTATCTGGCCAGCCTAGCCACCGTTGAAGGTTCCCTTAAAGTCGGCTTAAAGCCACTGCCCTAGCCTCAAAAGACAACCAGGGCGGCCGCCTCTGACAGCGGCATTAACTTGCTAGTGCAGGAGGCTGACCAGATAAAATCCAGGTCAGGGCTCATGTAACTTTAACAGTTGTAGAGCAAAGGGAATTTCAGCCAGTGTCCTTTGTCTGCAATTCGTTCCTGGTGATATTCCCTCTTCATCACAACAGTTAAAGGTACAGGCACTATACTAGAGTGACCATATCCAAAAGAAGGCAGGGCCCCTGCACCTTTAACAGTTGTGATGAAGAGGGAATTTCACCAGGAACTAATTGCATACAAAGGACACTGGCTGAAATTCCCTTTTCTCGACAACTGTTAAAGTTACATGAGCCCTGACCTGGATTTTATCTGGTCACCCTAACTTAGTGCAGGGGTGTCTGTCATCTTTCAGTCCAAGGGCCGAATTCAGTTTCAGAGACGCTCTTGGGGGCCACATTCCAGTGGTGGGCAGGGCTGAGGGAAAAACGAGTGGGGCCCCAAATACCAACATATTTTAGCTGAAAGGTCATGCTGATGACACCCAAATATATTTCTCTGTGCCTTCGACAACATCGTCAGCTAAGGATAGTGTGTCTCCTCTGAATGAATGCTTGGAGGCGGTAATGGGCTGGATGAGGAAAAACAAACTGAAGCTGAATCCAGACAAGACGGAGGTGCTTGCTGTCAAAGGCCCCAACCTGGGTTTGGAGGTGTGTCAACCAGTTCTGGATGGGGTTACACCCCCCTGAAAGATTGTGTTCGCAGCTTGGGGGTCCTCCTGGATCCGTCGCTCCAGATGACAGCTCAGATTGATGCGACGGCCAGGAGTGCCTACTATCAGCTTCGGCTGATACGCCAGCTGCGCCCCTTCCTAGAGTTGGAAGACCTAAAGACGGTAGTGCACGCACTGGTAACTTCGAGGCTCGACTTCTGCAATGCGCTGTACATAGGGCTACCTTTGTGCCTAGTCCGGAAACTTCAACTTGTTCAAAATATGGCAGCCAGGTTGGTCACCGGTACACCTAGGGGTGATAATATCACACCAGTTTTAAAATCACTTCATTGGCTGCCAATTAGTTTCCGGGCGAAGTATAAAGTGTTAGTTATTACCTTTAAAGCCCTACATGGTTTGGGTCCAGGGTACCTGCGGGATCGCCTTCTCCCGTACAATCCGCCCTGCACACTTAGGTCCTCTGGGAGGAACTTACTCAAGCCAGCCAGAACTAGGCTGGCGGGTGTTACCCGGAGGACCTTCTCTTCCATCGCTCCCAGACTATGGAATGGTCTGTCGGAGGAGGTTAGACAAATTGACAGTCTTCATGAATTTAAGAGAGTCATGAAGACTGTCCTCTTCCGACAGGCCTATCCAGATGAATTTTAAGATGTTTTTAATGTTGTATTTTTCTCTTGCTTTTTAAAAATTTTAACTGTTGTGATTTTATGTTTTATATTGTTGTTGTTCCCTGCCTCGATCCGGAGGGAGAGGTGGGCTACAAATTTATTATTATTATTATTATTATTATTATTATTATTATTATGTAGTCTTCCAAAGGATCATTGAGATGGGAGACATTTCAGAAGTCAGCCAAGAACAATGCATCCTGGGGTACCAGGCCAGAACAATGCATCCAAGAAAACTACCAGCCCAAAGCAACGCATCCTGGGATAACATCAAGGGATATAGCTTCGGACATGACGACAAAAGAGCTGCTCACCATACATTTCCCACCCAGTAGCAAAAATCTGATGTCTAATCATGTCTAATCTGACTATAATTTGACAAGATTTTACTTGGGGGAATTTACTTGGGGATAACCACAATCCAACGGAGTTATCAACGGACTTAAGTGCGCCTAACTGGGCTGGATTGTTGCCATGGGCCACAACTCAAGTTGAAATTGTCCTTATTTCACTCCAAGCCAGAGTCTGTTTCCACAGTGTCTCTCTTTGTTTTTTTTCCTAGGCGAAAGTACACCTTGAATTTCTCGGCCCCACCTGCCCCTCGTCCCAAAACCCCCCCTTCACCTGGGCCCGGCGAGTACGAAATTGTAAATTACGAAGGTCCTTCCAAGCATTACATCTCCAGCGCTGTATTCGTCTCAAATACGGGTCGCTGGACAGGTGATAAATTCCACCAAGAAATACCTGGACCAGGTAAGATGTTGACGATGATGCTTAAATACTTCTGTAGCACTTACAAGGTAGAACATTTCTCCATTTAGCTGCGATCCTACACTCACTTACTAGAGAGTAAATTTAATTGAAATTATTATTATTATTATCATCATCATCATCATCATCATCATCATCATAATTTTATACCGCCCAATAGCCAGGGCTTTCTGGGCAATGCACAATTAAAACCATAAAATAAATGAGTATACAATAAATCTAAAATGTTAGAAGTTTAAGTTTAAGAACCAGCTAAGTTACAGCCCAGGGAAAGCCTGTGTGAAAGGGTATATTTTCAGGAGGCATTTAAAGGATGTTTCTTTTTCCGCCTCCCATACCGCACAAGGGAGGGTTTTCCAGAGGGTGGGTGCCACTACAGGGAAAGCTATTTTACTCCTGAGTAAACACGCTTGGCCAAAATGATAAACGATGTCTTAAGCGATGAAGTGGAAGGAGAAAAAGGAGCGCAGTAGCTGGAGGCTTGAGACTGCTTTTGCTCATAATGCCAAAATTCAGTTTGATGTTGGGTCTGACTGCAGCTAGAGAGATTTCTCCTGAGCCATTAAGTCAGCGGTGCCAAACCTCAGGCCCACAAGCCAGATCTGGCCTGCCTGGGGGCCCAAGCTGGCCCTGCAAGGTTCCCCAGATGCTCCCTTCCCCTAACCCCATCCCCCATCCCCTGATCATCTGATGCTTTCCTGGCTCTTTTGCAGTTTCCTCCTCCCCCATTCTAAAAAGTTGGAATTACTCTCCTAAGGTATATTTACAGGCAGTAAGAGCTTTAAGCTGAAATACACTGAGGGGGTGGGGTTGTATTTGGAGCCCACCCTCTTTTGCCATTAGCTCCGCCCACCACCGGAATGCGGCCCCCGAGAGCTTCTCTGAATTGCATTTTGATCCTCAGGCTGAAAGAGGTTCCTCACCCTCACATTAGGTCCTCTGGACTGACACATTTTGCCATGTAGAAATAGAGGCTGTTCTACCAGGAGGCCTTGTGAGATGGTGACCTCCAGCAGAGATTTTGATGACCATGAAGAGCAGATTGGACCCTTGCGGACTGACACATAGATAGATCCAACCCCTGGGGCACGATCCACCATTCAGGCCTTCTACTTTAGCTGCTGAAACTCCTTGGGCCAATTGTTATTGCAGAATGATCTCAGGGCACATCCCACAAGCTTTGCAAGGTGGCCATGTGTCCTCTTTTACAAAGGACAGTCCTCTATTTGAAGGGATGTCCATCCACAGTCAGCAACTGGACAGCAGATTGAATAGGTAGATCCACAGCTCTCCTGGTCACAGTGTACCACATTATGATAAGGTGGACTGTGTTTCTAATTAAATTATAATAATTAGTTCTAAACTTGCACACACAGCTAGAAATTAGCAGATGCGGCTGTTATGCAAATCGGTGTCCTCTTTCATCCTCTTTTCCGATGATGCATTTTCTCTTTTTTGGCGATTCATAGGCCACTTTCAGCACTTCAGATGCTGGCATGCAACTCTTGGGTCCTCTCCAACATTGCAGGGAATTCTGGGGATGCAATGCTCCATCCTTTAAAAAAAACCCAGATAACTTTCCATTTGAGGAAAGGAGAAAGTGATGCTTTTGAAAGCTAAGTGAATTGGACAGAGCTGGGAATGAGTATGAAGCAAGGGGGTGGGTTAGCACCAGAAAATAGAAACCGCAAGAATCCATCTGGTAGGAAGAATGAAAATAATGAACAGCCTGTTAATGTGTTTCAATTAAAATCTTCCTCAAGGGCACGAGATCTGATATTCGTTTCCTTCAAAGGGAATTCTTGTGGGAACCTTTGTTTGAAATAATCTCTCACTCCCTTCTGGGAATGGGACTCCTCTATCTTTTCTCCAAACTGCAGGAGGTTTGGTCCACTGGGCCCCAACTGTTAAACAGTGAGGCTGTTCACACAACATATGGGTTGTTTTGAACCATGGATTGTTTGTTGAACTGTGGGTTATTGTGTTGTTTGAATGCAGTGAGGATGGCTTGTTAACCATGCAGTGTGGCTTATTTTTTTCAAACAAGCCACCTGAGAACCCATGGTTTGTTGTTGGGTTGTTCAGGGTCGTTAACAAGCCGCACTGCATGGTTAACAAGCCCCCCTGGCTGCATTCAGACAACATGGTAACCCATGGTTCGACAAACAACCCACATTTCAAAACAACCCACACTAACCGCTCCAGTGAGATTAATGGGATTTACTCCCAGGCAAATGTCTATAGGATTGCAACTTCCAGTGATTAATTTTACAGGACTTGGTCATCTTCATCTGTGTGTTGGTAGGTGCAATAGTCTTTACAAACAAACAGGTTACGGGAGTTGTAGAATAAACCACCTTTGGGGGAGGGAAATCTTTCAACTCCTCGCATTGCCACAACCGCATTTGTTTGGCTGTTTTCAAACCGATGGCATCTTTTTAAAAGTCTTGTGGTGAGGTAAGAAGGGCGGATGGAGCGTCAGAGGAGATGGAAGATGACAAGGGCTGATTCTTAAGCTTCGTAATAATGGACTTGCCCAACTGGGAAGTGGCTTTAATAGCTAGTTGTGTTTATTGCCAGGTGCTGTCTCAAGGCTATAGACCTATTTATTTATTTGAGCTTTTAAAAAAAGTATATTTCTAACCCGCCCTGTCCACAAAAGCTTGTGGCAAGCGATAGCCTTTTAAAAACAAAGTACCAGCTAGCTAGCTAGCTAGCTAGATCTATATTTATATCGGTTGGGGCCTCACAAGCACAGGCCCCAGCTGGGTAGGAATCCAGTTGTGCAAGTGGGCCTTGCATCCAGTTTCCCATCTTATCCAACAGCTGTGGCTGCATGCGCAGAGCCCTTGCATGACAGTAAGACTTCTGTCCATCAACTCTTTGGGAGCTTGGCCCTTCTTTCCCTGCCAGGCAGCTGATGGGCAGGAATTTTATTTAACTTTTTCTTAAGGGCTTGTTGAGTTCAGCCCCATCTGTGCTCATTCTTTCAGAGAACAAACACTAAAAATGTATGAGCCAGGCCTGGAAACCGATTTGGGGATTTTTGCTTGATGGATCAGTTGCCTTTGAATTTAAACCACTGTGTGTGTTACTAAAATCTCCATGCAAGTCTCTCTTTGAGATACCAAGGGCGCAATCCAGCTTGGACTCCTGGGCCTTAGGATTGCTCTCCCCAGGATGTGTGAGAGTCATAGAGAGTTGCTGCGCAATCCTATACGTGTTGACTCAGAAGCAAGCCCTGTTGAACTCCATGGGACTAATTGTGTATAGGATTGTATTCTTAATACACAAAAGATTTTATGTCTTTTTTTGTTAGAAAACATCTCTTTCTGTATCTCAATGACAAATGACATGATTTGCAGCCAATGTTCCCAGGTTCAATCCCTTGAATCTCCAATTCAAGCTGAGAAAGACCCTTGCCTGAGACCCTGGATACTTCCTGCCCATCAGTGTAGACAGTACTGACCCAGATGGCTTAGCGGCCTGACATGGTATAACTAGAGTGACCATATGAAAAGTAGGACACGGCTTCTGTTTCTTTAACAGTTGTATCGAAAAAGGTATTTCAGCAGGTGTCATTTGTAAGCACACAGCACCTGGTGAAATTTCCTCTTCATCACAACAATTACAGCTGCAGGAGCCCTGCCCTCTTTTGTACCTGGTCACTCTAGTATAGCTCCTGCAGCTTTAACTGTTGTGATGAAGAGGGAATTTCACCAGGTGCTGCATGCATACAAAGGACACCTGCTGAAATTCCCTTTTCTAAGCAACTTTTAAAGATACATGAGCTCTGTCCTCCTTTCCATATGGTCACCCTAGGTATAAGGCATCTTCAGAAGGGTACACACCCACTGCCAGCTCCAGGTTTGGGGGGGGGGGGTTGGGCAAGGCCCCCTCTATGGGCCTCCTCCCCCAATAAGTCTACCTTATCACTGCCATTTTCACCAACTGCTTTTCCTCATCTTTCTCATCTGTGCTACTACTTGTTTGATGGACAGAGAGCCAGGGAGCAAGCAGGCCGCTCCTCCTCCTCAACACCACCACCGTTGCCTGGGCCAGAGTGAGTGGCAGGGGAACCAGCAGGAGGAGCAAGTCCAGGGGAGCCCTTGTCAGGGCCCCCCCAGCCGAGGTGCGGGCTCTTGGGAGGTGCCCAGCCGTGCCTACTCTTGACGCTCCCTTGGGCCTTTCCCTGTCTTCACACTCAAAATAGCTTCGCCCAATTATGGCATCCCTCCTACTGCAGACTCAGCCAAGCCCAAGCCCTGAGCACCCTTCAGAAGTATTGCAAGGCCAACTTCTCTGGGGCTCAGATCATGTTGAGAAAGCATGAGGAAATTGCACCGAAACAGAGGCATCTTCTGCACTCGACATTTTTCTCTGGAACGGGCGTGATTCGTCCACTCAGTTTTTCCGG
The DNA here is from genome assembly GCA_029215795.1 of Anniella stebbinsi. Classification (NCBI taxonomy): domain Eukaryota; kingdom Metazoa; phylum Chordata; class Lepidosauria; order Squamata; family Anniellidae; genus Anniella; species Anniella stebbinsi. The sequence continues at coordinate 86,606,435 of JARDYH010000007.1, forward strand.
AGAATCCCAACAGCCTCGCTGCTGACTCGTTGCAATTAAGGAGGCCACTTATGATTAGCCCAAAAGAGAGGATATGAAGAAAGGGGATACCAATCTGCATAAAATTTGTATGTGCTAATTGAGATGTATAGATGCCCACTTAGAAATAATTATTATAATTTAAATAGGAATATAGTCCATCTCACCATAGTACAAAAGACTACACCCAGGCCACCTGCATGCTCAATCGGCTGTCCAGGTGCTCAGTGTAGATAGGCAACTGTTCTTAGGGTCTTTCAATTAGCGTTTTATAGCACCCGTGTGACTGGCCACTCATGGTTGTTCGCTGGTCATTCTTACGCCTTCAGCCTCCTGTGTGTCTGCCACTCCATTTTCCGGTTTTAGCGCTGAAAAGAAAACTTAAAAAAAACCCGACTCGTCTGGGCTACATCGATATTTGTCGGGTTCTCCTGCCGTGTGCAGGCAAAGTTGCGCTATAAAATGCCCACTAGAGGGCGCTGTCCCATTCAACTGCATTGAGGCTGTACAAGCCACGTGGTCACTGCTGTCTTCTGGGTGTAGGTACAGCTTGTTGCAGAAGCAAAAGAGAAGCAGGAAGCAGAGCCATGGTAAGGGAACATAGTTTCCCCCCCCCCCCATCTGCAGGAGCTCTTTATCTTTAAAACGCAATTGGAAAGTGTATCCCTTCAAATAGAGGATAGTTTTCTTTCAGCCCTTCAAACAGAGGGTTGACAAAGTAGACAAATGACCACTATTTCACTGTCTCTTGCACTGCCAACCTTTTTTCAGTCCTGTTTTTCAGTGTTGTTCAAGGGACATGTATACAAAATTGCATCCTCCTCCTTGTATATTATTGAGCGGCAAAGAGCCATTCGTTCACAACACTTGCACCATTATATGTCATATCCCCACCCCCCACCCCCTTCATTTACATTTATGGCCCATCTTAGATATTGCTTTTTTAAAAACAACAACAACTTCCTTCCTGCGCCAAAGCTCAAATGCAGTAATATCAATGTCATTTGGGAAGAGGCATTAGATCTGTATTCAGGCCCCATATTCTGAAGAGGAGGGTCGGCTCAGAGAAAAAGAAAGTTTCTATTTTAGTCTGTGTGCTCAAGCAGGAATGCATATCAGGAACATGAACTGGCCAACGGTTCCTTCCCTATTCCTTTTCCACAGCTGTTCCCTCCCCCTTTCCTTTACAAATTCTTCTTCTGTTTTGCCTTCTGAATTGCATTGCAGGATTTCTGTAGGGATCTAATGCTATAGTCAAGTGTTGTGTGGAGCCACCACAACAGTAATCCGCCTTCCCACTGATTGCGGAAGAGCTGGGTCTGAGCACTTCTAAAGGTCCCTTGTGTCTCAAACACCCCCCTCCTTTCCCTCGTTGGTAGCCCAAATTCTGTATATTCCTTCATGTGTGAACAGACTATCTTGTGGAACAGAACACTCAGGGCTGGGTCCAGGATACCCAAAAGAGCACCTTCTCCCTTACCAAACTGCTCTTTCACTGAGGTGGTTGGAGGGTATGCTCCTGGCGGTTACACATGGACCTATGGCCCGACTGGAATCCATCAGGAGAGGAGCCTTTAGTGTAGTGGCCCCTTCTCTGTGGAGCTCCCTGCCCCTGGAGGTCAGGCAGGTGCCAACACTAGGCTGCTTCTGGTGCCTCCTGAAAGCAACTCTATTTCAAGAAGCTGTCCCCAACTGATTAGCCGCTTTTTTTCTGGTCCTTTATTTTAAATTGAACAATTTTAATTTGCTTTTTAAATCTTCTTTCTTTTTGCTATTTATACCTATGTTCACCACGCTGGAATCTTTTTTAGATATAGAGCAATATAGAAATATTGTAAATAAATAATGAATAAATATAGTCTTAGCTAGAGCAGACCCATGACTAACTCAAGTCCCATTGATTTCAATGGGTCCACTCTAGGGATGACTAAATCTGGACCCAACCCTATGTGTAATTGAGGGTGGCCAAAACCTTACTGCAGTTCATGACAGCTGTGTCCAACAGTTGTAACATCTTTCCCTCAGTGACTGGGACTTATTGAAGGAAGTAAGCCATACAAGAAATATGAACCTAAGTCCCTCTGACAGATTAATGTAGAGCTTGAGATGTAGACAATAGCAATTTTGCTCATTATTTACAGTAAGTAATCATGAATCACTGGTAGGATTTGTACCTCTACGAAGTATCTGGAATTGTCTGGGCAGAATAATCATTCCCACGTCTTCTGCACTTTTGCTTTTCTTTCATGAGTTTTTTCATGGGTGACCATATGCAAAGGACAATGCTTCTGTACCTTTAATCAGTGTTGCTTCCATAGTAGTCCTTATCTATCTATCTATCTATCTATCTATCTATCTATCTATCTATCTATCTATCTATCTGCAACACCGTCATGGCCAGTATAAACTGAGAAAGTGATATCAAGGCTTCTAAGGGCTACTGGGCTTTTAATTAAAAGCTTTCTTGTGGTTTCTGCCTCTACTTGTTCAGTGCAGCAGTGGGATTCATGATGAACTGCCTCTTAATTAGTCAGGTTCTTTTCCCTGTAGGAATAGAAGCTGACCAGTTGAGGCAATTAATTACTAATCCCCCAGCTGCACTGAACAGGAGGTAATAACACGGGCAGAACCTGCAAGGAGGGGACTTTTAATTAACATAGCAGGTGACCTTTACTGAATGAGACTTACTTGTGAGTCAACATTATAGAAGGTCTTAACCCTGGGGAAGGGCAATGCTGGATCATAACAGTGCTATATCAAGTTCTGTGTGGAATCTCCTTTTTAAATTCTGCTTCCAGCTGATTGTGTATGGGAAATGGTGGAACACGGAGTAGGGTCATCTCTGATTTCTGAAGCACACAGGCAGGTTCATTGGGAAGGAGCTAGTAACTTAGTTATCCAGATCCTCTGAGTTATCAAGGGGGAAACTGAGGCTGAGAGATGGTAGCTTGTCAACAGTCACTCATTAAGTTTACGGCCACGCTAAGATTTTAACTTATGACAGATGGCTCATATCAATCAAGCTTTTAAGCATTACGTGGTGTACACCAGCTCATGCATTGAGCAGGGGGTCGGACCCGATGGCCTTATAGGTAGGGTGACCAGATAAAATCCAGGTCAGGGCTCATGTAACTTTAACAGTTGTAGAGAAAAGGGAATTTCAGCCAGTGTCTTTTGTATGCAATTAGTTCCTGGTGAAATTCCCTCTTCATCACAACTGTTAAAGTTGCAGGGGCCCTTTCCTCCTTTTCATATGGTCACTCTAGTATAGTGCCTGCAACTTTAACTGTTGCGATGAAGAGGGAATTTCACCAGGAGCTAATTGCATACAAATGACACTGGCTGAAATTCCCTTTTCTCTACAACTGTTAAAGTTACATGAGCCCTGACCTGGATTTTATCTGGTAAGCCTACTTATAGGCCCCTTCCAACTCTACTATTCTATGATTCATCCCGGCAGCACTTTTGAAACACAAAGGTACTTTAACCCGAAGGACGGCCCTCACGCGTTGCAACATCAGGAACGCGCCACTGGAGCCTGTCTGGGGGCTCCGGAAGGCTCCCAAACCCTTGCGCAACAGGCAGAGGCGCAAGCCCAGCAGCTGCATCAGCTGAAAAGAAATCAAGGAGGGGAGAGCAACACAAAGGTGGCGAGGGACTCTACGTGAATGGAATGGGTGGGCGGGCGGGCGGGAGGGGTGGAATCCAATTCTTTCCTTCCCGTCCCAGAAATCTAATTGGAACTCCATGCAAATAGGAGTTTCTGCTGCTGACAGAGGCGAGCTAATTTCCCCAGATTATAAAACCATGCAACCTGCCAGCTCTTTCCTCTCATGAGGTGAGCCTTGCAGCCTGTTTCTCACAGAGCAGCAGAGAGACTTTTTCGCTTCGTGTGCACTGTAAAGGGAGTTGCCAGAGGCAACTGTTCACTAGTGCCAAATGCCTTCGCTGCAGTTTGAGAGTCCCACAGCCCAATCGCAACCTCACAGAACATGCTTCAAAGCTGTACGGGGGCTCTGATGCACAACCGGGACTGTATCCGCACAGATTTGCATCTCTTCTGGGTCAGGAAACATCTCTGTGGTGGTCACCAGTGGATTGCACACAGTGGCTATCTGGAGAATCTGTTTCAGCCGAAGCATCTTTTAGCTTCAGGCTCTGACTGCCCATAACTAAGCCTTAGGGGAGGGTATATTGTATTTTGTCCCCGCCCCCTTTTGCCTGCATCCCCGCCCACTGCTGGAACGTGGCCCCCGAAAGATGGTTCATCACCCCTGTTATAAACATGACACCAACCTCAAAAGCGTCTTCTGATTCTGGAATCCCACCCTGAAATCCTTTCTGTCTGTTTCTCATTCTAGGAGCTTACAACCTCCCCATACCACGGAAACAATCCTTCATTTACAACACCAGCAATAAATGGGTGCCAGTATTATAAAGCAACGGATCCTGCAGTGATGATTTGGCTGATTCCCCCCCCCCCCCCCGCCCTCCAGTGCTGCAACATTCGGTTAAAAAGAACATTGCATTCACTTGCCTGTGAACAAGACAATTGTAATTACCCACCCATTTAGAAACCTGTATTTCCTTGGAATGGGACACGGAATCATTTGCATTTAGAGTGTGCTGCGCCTCATGTCCAGCAGAAGAGTTACGGATTGAAAATGGATGTTGTTTCACTTCTGGCGTCAAGTCGGCAATGGATTATTCATGCCAACATTTATGTATAAAAACGAAGAGGCCCAACATGCCTGGATCCTGATTTCTCGTCAAGCCTAGCTGTGGGGGAAAGATTTTTTGGCTAGGATTCGGAGCAGGGGATGACAGAGGTTTGTAAAATGATGCATGGTGTGGAGGCTGTGGTCAGAGTGAGAACTTAATAATAGTAGAACTTGGGGGTTACCTAATGGTATTTATTGGGAGTAGAATCAGGACAGACAAAAAGGGAGTTCTTTTTAACAACATAAAACAAAATTTCAGGATTCACTGCCACATAGCGTGGCTAGATGGACATGAGGACAGGGCTCCTGCACCTTTAAGAGTGGATCAGAAAAGGGAATTTCAGCAGGAGCAGCTCGTCCTGCAACAATTAAAGGAGCAGGAGCCTCATCGTTTGCATCCATCCACCCAACTGCCACAAGATGTAATGATGGCTACTGACTCAGATACCTTGAAAAAGGGATAAGACAAAGACATGGAGGAGGACAGGTTTGCCAACACTAGGGTGACCATATGGAAAGGAGGACAGGGCTCCTGTATCTTTAACTGTTGAATAGAAAGGGGGATTTCAGCAGGTGTCCTTTGTGTGCATGCAGCACCTGGTGAAATGCCCTGTTCATCACAGCTGTTAAAGCTTCAGGAGCTATACTAGAGTGACCAGATACAAAAGAGGGCAGGGCTCCTGCAGCTTTACCTGCTGTGATGAAGAGGGAATTTCACCAGGTGCTGCATGCATACATATGACACCTGCTGAAATCCCCCTTTCAATGCAACCGTTGAAGATACAGGAGCCCTGTCCTCCTTTCCATATGGTCACCCTAGCCAACACCTGTTAGTCACGATCAAGGGCAATGGCAAGGATAGGTAGATATGGTGGGTAGGTATGGTCAGGTACTTGCTGAGCACCCACACCTGAGCACGGGCCCCCTGACAAGACCCACCTGGAGTTGCTCCTCCTCTTCCCCATTGCAACCTGCTCGTTCATCTGCCTCTCGCTCTGGCCCAGACAATGGTGGTGGTGGTGAGGAGGAGGAGGAGGAGGAGGAGCAGAAAAAGCCATAGCCTTCCTCCCACACACAGAGTGGATGGTGAAGGGAACTCAAGGAAAAGTTACCTTGACCATCCTTCCTCTGGTGCTGGCAGGGGCGAGGGATGCCTGGAGAGGCAATGGCTGAGAAACAGCTTCTAAGCCAGGCCAAACCAGACATCTCCTGTTCTCAGTGGACTGTTGCTGCTCATAGAAGGGTCACAAGCCCTTTGACCTGCCCTTGGGCATCCACAGGACCGTCTGCCTCTTTGTAAGCTAAGCAGCTATGCTTTCCTTTTCAGAAAGGCACCAGCACAGGGAGACCACATGGAAAGGAGGGCAGGGCTCCTGTATCTTTAGCAGTTGTATAGAAAAGAGAGGCTGGTTTCGGACGACACATTAAGCAACCGGCGGGCGGGGGGGGGCAAGCAATCGTCAGTCACCCAGGAACACGGGGCACCATCTGCCCACCCAGCAGGGAGCACCGCAACCTGGGTGAAAACGCCCCCGATGGCCATGTGCCCTCTCCAGTCGCCTTACCCAGAAGCAGGCAGGCCGGGGAAGCGGCGCTCACGAGGCCCCCCTTCATTCACCAAATACGGCCGGACAGTGCTCACCAGCCATGGCCATCCCCAAGCCACGTAGAATGCCAATGCAAAGGGCGCCTGTGGGCAGCCCACCTCCACAACACGCCGGTCGGCCAGCTGTGGATGTTGTGGGAAACAACCAAAGGTATGCACAACATTCCCATGGTCATGAAGCGCCCGCAGCCAGCAACACCTCCGTCGCCAAACGGCACATTCCCAGTAAACACAACAGCCCACCAGCCCCAACCATCCCACAAGCACACGGGACGGGGAACACCAGGTGAGGGCCAGAGACTCCTGAGAGCACTGTAATGCACCTCCACCGGCACCATGGACCCAGAGGGAGAGGATAGCCATGGCACTCCAACCGAGGGCGCTGGCTCGCAAGCCCAAGGAGAGGGAAGCAGCCAGGACCCCCCAGGAAGACGCAGAGCGCAGCACTGGTCCGAGGCGGAAATCGGGAACTTCATAGAACTGTGGGGCAGCCGGGAAACACGGAGGATCATGGCCACAGCCAGGCATGGCCAGCTCTACCCCTGGCTCTCCAGGCAGATGCGGAACAGGAACATAACCACAATGCCAAGCAATGCAAGGACAAGCTGCACGGACTCAAGAGGAAGTTCAAGGAGACCATCATGCACAATAACAGAACTGGGATCGAGCCACGCACCACATCCTTCTACAACGAGCTGGCACGCCTGCTGGAGGAGCGCCACGACGTCGTACCAGGGCACATGGCGGGCAGCGGGGTCGCAACCAGCGAGGCACTGCGCACGCAACAACGAGCCCGACAGGCCCAAGGGCCACGCCGCGATGACACTATTACCTGGGCACCCCAACCGCCTCCACGGATGGACGCCCCACGCCCACCACCGACCGGCACGCCAGTGGCGAGGGCCCAACCAGACCCGCGGCCAGCCATGCCGAAGTCGAAGAGCGGGCCTGCGGGAGGCCGCAGCCCCTCTCTGCTGTCACAACCACCACCTGTGGAGCCCAGGACAGCCCGCTCCTCAAGGAGCACCTCCCCTGTGACAGCCTCCTCCAGCACCAACAGCCCTACAGCGTTCCTTCGGCTGTTCTGTGCAGAGTTGCAGGTAGAGGACAAGCGACCCGTGCCTATAATGCCAGAGAGACCCAGCAGGAGGAGGATCTACCTGGGCCATCACGTCCATGGGTGCCATCCACGAAGCCACAACCAGCCAGTGCAAGAGCCGGCACCCACGCCACAGGCACCGGGGGAGCAGGGCAGGCACAGGGAGCACCGCGTATGCGATTGGAGACGGAGACGGAGAGCAGCAGCACCATGGTGGAGGGGTTCGACTGGGGCATCATGGACTCCGTTACGGAGATAGGGCCAATGTCCCAGGAGGTGCAGGAAGATATGGAGCAGCTCGTGGAGCTCCAGGCGGGTGACGTTCCGGAGCCAGAACTGTCACCTTCCCAGGAAGAGCTGCAGGGCATCGATACGCAGGCCACTGATGACACCTTTGTGGAAGTGGACGAGATGGAGGAGGATGCGCTTCTGGAAGCCGAACTCCAAGTTGGCAAGGTCGTGCTTGTGGAGGAGATAGAAGGCCCCCTGCAGCCGGAGGTCGCAGAGATGGATGACGCTGCCCCCCAAGAGGAGGAGCCGCCCCCTGCCCGCCGGCAAAGATGTCGCAGCCCCAGCTGCTCAAGCCCATCCCTTGACCAACGCACAGAGGTGTGCCCGTCTGTGCAACAGGCACAAGGCAGACCGACTGCAGGTGGCGAAGGACCTGGTCATGGCCACGGAGGTGACAGGAGGCCGCATCTACGAGCTCTTCACACGAATGGCACACTTAGGAGCGTGTTCTCGCCTTGTGGGCGATGTGCATGGCTGCCCAAGCCGTGGATGGATGCTGCCAAGCCATACGGGAGGTGGGCTGGGAGGCGCGCCGTGGTCTGGACAACCATGTCACCAGGATGACCGAGGCCATGGCGGCCACTGACACCATCATCAACCGAGGCATGTGCGAGCGCACAGCTGCCATCGACCTCCAAACCGAGGTCCTCAGGGAGGTCGCCCAGGCATTCTGGGAAGTGTACCATGGCATCCCGCAGCCTGCCCCCTACATGCCGCCGTACGGATACATGCCACCTCAGCAGTACCGGTATGCTGCACCCCAGCGGCTGCAGCATACCGGACCCCACGAGCAGTGCTGGCCGCCACAGGTGCCTCAGGGATGGCAGTGGGGGGGAGACCGGAGGGTAGGAGCAGTGACGCTTAGGCAGCCAGGCCAAGCGGGCCCGGAATTTCCCACCTGACTCTGACGAAGAGGAAGAGGAGGAGGGGGAGGGTCCCTTCCCTCATGACATGTCCTGAGCCACAGGCATGTAATGCCCCCCCTGGGCTGTCCACTGAGGGTCCTTGGCAGTAGACACCCCCCATGCCACGCTAGGCCCCCTTATTGCCTCCTGTTGCTCTGGCAACCACCTCCCTCAGGCCATTCTGCCCGCTTAAGGCCAAGTAGATGCGGCGGCCGTCTGTTATAATGTTGCACATCCTAGAGATGAGCCGTTCCCAGCCCCACTGTCCCTCATTGCAGACCCATCCCGACGAGATGGCAGCACCCTACAGGTCCACTCGGCTCCGTGCAGGCCACCCCAGCCGACACAGGGAGGCGAGCGCCCCACACCACCACTGCAGGGCCCTGCGGCGAGGAGGTTGGTATGCGGGTAGGTTGGACTGGGTGCAGGGGAACCGCTATGGGCTCCGTGTCACTGATGGCTGTCCTCCTCCCCTCCCCTTCTCCCCACCCCAGGGAAGCTGTGCTCGCTCTGCCGTGCCATCTGCAGCAGGCAGAGGGCCCATATGGTACGGTGCCTCTGCGCTCTGGAGATGGCCCTGGGAGAAGTCCTGAGTCGCATTCGACGTCTGGAGCGGAGCGTCAGGCGGTGCTGCCTTTCGATCCTGTGCTGCTGTAGGCCCTTCCATCGGCATAGGCGAGCTGCGCCCATCCCGCCTCTGTATTTCCCTCGCATCGTCTTGAAGCGGCACTGCCCCATAGCGTCCCCCGATTCCAGCCACTTCCTTTCACTACCCTCTCTTGCAGGTGTGCAGCAGACATGACAATGCTGCCTTGTCCTCCTGTTCCCACACTCCCATATTGGGCCGTCCCATGCTGGCCATGGTGCCGCCCCTTCCTCCGCCTTCCTGCTCCGGCATGCCCACCGGCCCTCCCGTCGTGCCTGCCTCGCCTCTGGCCATTCTACCGCTAGTGGCTATGTCCCGCCAAGACCTTGCTATGGCCGGCTTGCAGGAGGCAATCCAGGCGGCTACGCAGAACCATGCCAATGGTGATGAAGAGGACGTGCTATGTGCCCGGCTGCGCCGCCTGGGTGGCACCTTGTCCACGGGCTGACGTTCGGGATAGGTGGCGGTCGCTGGCCCCTTGGTGCTGCGGAGGCCTCGCCCTGTTGCCAGGCTACCGTCCTGCCGCTGCTGCACAGATGTAATGCGGGCATGGTGACTACTGGGACATTGGCCAGAGGCACAGCCGTGGAAGTCCTGCACCACATGCCCCTCCTGGCGACATCTGCCGACCTCCTTGAGCAGGGCAAGACCGTCTGCCGCTGAGTGCTCCCACGGATGAATGCCATGTGGAAGGAGATGCAGACCTTGGAGGACTAGGGACGACGAGCATTTCCGGGGGAGCTTCTGCATGTCCCGTGCGACATTCGATGTGCTGGTGGCTGAGGTGACGCCTGCACTGCAGAGGGAGTGTACCGTTATACACCCATGCATTGTGGTCTCCCGCTGTTTGGCCCTGACGCTGTACAAGCTGGCATTCAACGTGGGGTACCTGCTGCTGTCGACGATCTTCGGGGTGGGCGTGTCCACCGCCTCCGAGATCTTCCGGGAGACGGTGAGCATGCTGAACGAGCTGTACCTGGCTGACGTCATCTGAGTTGGGGATGAGTGGGAGAACATGCATGGCTTCCATGCCCTGGGCTTCCCACGGGCGGTTGGGGCGCTGGACTCGACCCACGTGCACATCCTGGTCTCCCCTTGCGGCGAGGAGTACTTCAACCACAAACATTTCTACAGCATGGTTCTTCAGGCGGTGGTGGATGCCAAGGGTCAGTTCCTGGATGTCTTTGCAGGTGTGTCGGGGCAGAGCCACGACACGGTCATATTCTGGAACTCCCCCCTGGCTGTCATCGGGCCGCTTCCTCTCCTCTGGGCCTGCTTCCATGTGTGGGCATGCCGTGGGGCCGTTGCTCCTGGCCAACTAAGCCTTTGCCCTTCAGCTGTGGCTGATGGCCCCGTACTGCTACCCCCGCAATGTCGTGCAATGTAAATACAACTACTACCACTGCTGTGCCTGCCTGCCTGTGGAGCTCACCTTTGGGCGGCTGAATGAGCGTTGGCACTCCCTGTTTAGCTTGCTGGACTTGCACGTTGACATCAATCTGGATGTCATGGTGTGCTGCTGCATTCTGCACAACATCTGCGAGTCCCGTGGGGATGCGTTACTGGCCAAGCACCCTGACCTCCCTCAGCCAGGCGAGGACAGTGATGCCGTTGCTGTGGATGAGCATGATGTTGCGCCATTACCCAGGCCCATGAACTCTGCTGGGGACCGCTGTGCCCATGCGGAAGCGTCACGGGTGCATGAGAGTATCGGTGAATGGATCTGGCTGCACTAACCCCACCCCACCCCACCCCCATGTGAGCTTTAGCTGTGGGGTGCCGTCTGTGGACTGATGTTGCTTCCTGGCAGTGCGACCCTACCCGCCTTCCCTTCATTCCTTTCCGCCGCTTGCTGCTTCGAGGTGCCATGCTGACCCCTAATCGCTGTCCCTTCCTGGTCACCTTCACTCAGCCTGGGGGCGACTAGCCTTTCTGATTACTCCACCCATGCTTTGCACCGGCCCTGTGCCCATGTAACCATTTTTATAAGCCATGCTGAATAAAGTTTTTCCACTTTCCTCTCTCTTGCCTTCATTCCTGTATTTCCGGGAAGGTGCCCTTGGGGGGGGGGTCATCTTGGAGAAGAGCTCGGAGGCATCGGGTGCCCTCGCGGCTGCCACGCCTCCCATGTAGGGAGGATGTGTCCCACTCCCGGGGAAGGGCTGCCTTGCGTCTGGCTCTGGCGCCCAGGAATGCATTTTGGCTGTGGCTTGCCTGTGCATTGGCCGAGCACAGCCTTCCTCAGCTGTGCATGGGTCTCTGGGGCACTGTGGGGTGCTGTGGGGGATGGATCAGTTGGGCGTGCTTTGTGCCTGTCTTATGGCTAGCCGGCTGATCATTTCACGGTCCCTTTGGGGAACTGGGTATGACGGGACGTGGGTGCCTACAGTTGGGGTGCTATGCTGGGAGCGGGGGGCGGCCGCTCTGTTGGTCTAGCTGCTCCTCCTGACTGCTGCTCCGCCCAGGGCTGGGATGTCCCGCCCAGTGCCTCCAATGGGGTGTGAGAGGCGTATCCTCCTGCGGCTTCGATGGCAGCGCCCATGGATTTTGGGCTGCGGTGCATGCTGGGATACATCTGGGAGGCCTGGCGGTGGTTGGTGGGCAAGGGAAATGGCGGGCGGCTGTCAATCACGGCCGCGGCCGCTATTAACAACCGGGCCGTTTGCTGCTGCCGAGCATCACAGGCTGCAACATGTTGTGTGTGGCGCTCCACCTACCTAACTCACAGTCAGTACGCTATTTCCCCCTCCGTTGCTTAATGTGTCGTCCAAAACCAGCCAGAATCTCAGCAGGCGTCACTTGTAGGCACACAGGGCTCCTGCAGCTTTAACTGTTGTGATGAAGAAGGAATTTCACCAGGTGCTCCATGCCTGCAAATAACACCTGCTGAAATTCCCTTTTCTATTCAACTCTTCAAGATACAGGAGCCCTGCCCTGCTTTTCATATGGTCACCCTGCCCTATTATCAATACACAAGCGAAAATAAATTGTAAAACACCTAGGGAAATGTGTTTTATGAGGTGTTTAATCAATCAAATAAATGGTGCTACCTCATGAGGCTAGCATGTTCCGGAAAGTACCCTACAGCACAAATAGCAGAACAAGGAGCTGCTTCCTAGACGAGACCTGGCCGGAGCTGAATTTTACTACTACCAAATTTTCTTTGCTGGAGGCCATTTCTAATAGCCAAGATCTACCTTGTGTACCTGGTTTCCAAAAACACTGTCAAAGAAACAAGAACAACCCCCTCCCTTTGATATTTACACAGCTGTGGCAAAAGGGGGTGGCAGGAAAAAGTAAGAAAGAATAGAAAATGGCTGGGCCACTGCTGGTTGCCTCTGAGGGAATGCAGCCCTTGACAGAACGGAATCCCCCAATCCTGATTTTTACACTGCACCAGTCTCGCTTTCCATCGTTGAATCTTTATTACCAGGTAATATACAAAACAAAAGTTACAAAAATGAACAAAGCAGAGAAAAGAGGGGTGGGGGAAGACAGTCAACCCTGGGGAAGTGTGAAGCAGCCTGGTTTTGAAATGCTCTACCTTTCTCCGTATCATGTTCGATATAAAACAAGATATATTTCTACACACACACACACACACACACACACATATACACACACACCCCGTTATCTATTTATAAAATAAAAAGGAATCGGAAATGTATAAAACAGTCATTCTTGCCAGGTACTTCTTGGGAGGCGAGAGGAGCAGGGAGTATTTACATCCAGGGTTTTGAAGGCAAGTACTAAAGCGGTGTGTGAGGGCGAAAGATGGTGTGGGTGGCGTGGGGCGAATTTGGCAACACTCAAACACGGTTGTGACAGTTTCTTTGAAGCCTGCGTGGCAGTTCCGTGAGGCCAGTGCTTTGGTTGTGCCTACTAGGCCACGAGGGACGAAGACAAAAAAAATTTCAAAAAAGATAAAATCCGTTGCTGGGACGTTCCCCTACATAGAGTCCCGCCTGACAGAACTCAATGCTTTCCTGAGAGTGAAACAGTGAAAAATAATTCCTCGCCTGGCAGAGGATAATAATAATAATAGTATAAAATATTATTAATAATATTATAATAATAACAACAAGTCAACGGACAGAAGTTCCACCTCCACGCTGAGAACGGGCCTTCCGTACACTCTTCACAAGCGGAGCTATGCTACCGTCTCTCTCTTGCTCTTTCCCCCCAAAGAAGATTTGCGTCCGAGTCAAACGCTCCGAGCCGATGGGTTCTGGCTTGGAGTGGGGTTGAATTCAGCTTCACAAAACACTTCCCAGCAGAAGTTCAGCCTTTTCGAGTCTTCAGAGCTCCTTGAGGGTCACCTGGAACTTTTCCTCGGCTTCTACCACGTCAAGCAAAAAAGCCATGTGGTTGCTATAGTGCTGAATGATGTTGTTGTCCATGTTCACCAGGATTCTGGAATAGAAGCAGAACGGAGAGATCAGGGGTGTAGCCCAGGACTTGGGAGAGGCGGGTGATAAATAAATATATTATTATTATTATTATTATTATTATTATTATTATTATTTTAGGCCTTGGATTTAGTCTTATGGGGCCATTTGTATTACTTGAGTTACGAAGCATGAAATTAACATTTCTCTTCCTCCCCACTGTTGTTCTGCGCTGTAAAACTGCTTCTCCATTCCCTTTATGTCAGAACAAAAACAACCTGCCATAAGATCACAGGAAGAGCCCTGCTCGATCAGACCAAGGGTCCTTCTCATCCAGCACTCTGTTCACACAGTGGCCAACCAGATGTCGACCAGGAAGCCAAAAGCAGGACACAGGTGTAACAGTACCCTCCCACCCATGTTCCCCAGCAACTGGTATACATAGGCTTACTGCCTCTGATATTGGATTATTATTATTTTTAAAAGATACTCTGAGCACATGCAGTTTTTCATTTTAAACTCACTTAAATCATAGCTCCATCCTAACTGCAGGCATAAAATAGAGTTTGCTTCTGCTGCTCTGATGTGAAACACGTTTACTTGGGAATAAGCAACAGTTTGCTATAGAAAAGCATGATTTATTTATTTTAGAATCACAGAATAGTAAGAGTTGGAAGGGGCCTATACGGCCATTGAGTCCAACCTCCTGCTCAATGCGAGAATCCACCTTAAAGCAGAGCCAAGTATCCCCCATCTTATAATTCCGCATTTGGTTTCTTTTTCCTAGGTGTAGAAATGGGCATTTATCCCTATTAAATTTCATTCTGTTGTTTTCAGCCCAGCGCTCCAGCCAATCAAGATCATTAGCTATCCCACCCAATTTTGTGTCATCTGCAAATTTGATAAGCATTCCCTGCACCTCATCCAAGTCATTAATAAAAAATGTTGAAGAGCACTGGGCCCAGGACTGAGCCCTGCAGTACCCCACTCATTACTTCCCTCCAGGTTGAAAAGGTACCATTGATAAGCACTCTTTGAGTCTGACTCTGTATAGGCTGACCATATGAAAAGGAGGACAGGGCTCCTGTATCTTTAACAGTTTCATAGAAAAGGGAATTTCAGCAGATGTCGTTTGTATATAAGCAGAACCTGGTGAAATTCCCTCTTCATCACAAAGTTAAAGCTGCAGAAGCCCTGCCCTCTTTTGTACATGGTCAAGAGACAGGGCTCCTGCAGCTTTAACTGTTGTAATGAAGAGGGAATTTCACCAGGTTATATATGCATACAAACAACACCTGCTGAAATTCCCTGTCCTTTGCAACTGTTAAAGATACAGGAGCCCTGTCCTCCTTTTCATATGGTCACCCTAACTCTGTAGCCAACTGTGGATCCACCTAATAGCTGTTCCATCTAGCCCACTTTTAGCTAGCTTGCTGATCAGAATGTCATTTAAAACATTTCTTGGCTGCCTTGCAAGACAGAATCCCTCACTAGGTATCTTACAACAACAAAATACATAAAAACGGTTAAAATACTAAAAGCAATAAACACAACTGCAAAGCATTCTGTGTGCTAATAACATAGTTTTTTAAAAAAGATAAAACAAAATTCTGCATTGTAATAATACTTGATTTTAAAAAAGTATTTCAAATTGTACGGTCACCAGAAGTACACTGTTATCGAAAATTCACACATAATATATAAGCATAATATATATATTAGAGTAAAAATAATAAAATACGTATCTCTAACCATGTACACGCCTAGCCAGCTACCCCGACTATAAAATGCTTTTAAAAATAAGAACGAAAGAATCCGGCATTTGCTCTTTAGTTCCAGACATGTCTGTGCTCATGATGGGCCTGTTTATCACTAACCCCCATTACCTGCCACTGTGGATAGTCATTTGGGGGTCCACAGGACTTCACCCCCATGGTCCAGCCCTAGTTGCACCATAGGGAGGTGACAGAAGAGATGGTGCATTCAAACCTGTCCTTTAATGGTTTAGCATCAGCCATTTCTAGAGGAGGTAGGAATTGTGTGTGAAGATCAAAAACCACTTTCTTTTGTGCAGGTGCTATAAGGAGCTTCCAGATGGACAGCTGCTAGTGCCACCAATCAAAAGGCATTGTGCAGATATTATAGACTTTTCTACATGGGGCTGTTAATCCGCTCCACCTACTTTCAGTTTCATCGCGGAATAGAGATCTGAGCACTACACAAGGAGCGTTTCTTTTCCTGCTTTTCCACCACATAGTCTCTAGGGAGCACTGTGGTATACCAGAATAGCATCAACACACAAGTGGAAACAACGTTTTCTTTCACCGTCAGAAATACCCCATTTCCCCTGCTCTAAAAAAACTCAGTGAAAGTTTAAAAGCCATAAACAACCATGAACACACAATACATTCCTCACGGAGAAAAGCTCTTGATCTTTCCCTTCTTAACATATGCTTTTGTGGTAACAAGGCACGGGAAAACACAGGAAGGTTACAAACAGAAGACGGGTTCTTTTTTTTTTTTTTTTAATAATTTTTATTGATTTCAACATACACATACACATAATATAACAATAATATAAAACAAACTACCCCCCTCGACTACCCCCCGTGCACCCCCCCCCCCCGTCCGAGACCATCTCATATTCATTCATCCTCCTTCCAAAATTTTGATGATCCTTTTGAAGGCATTTGTCCCTTTCCCGATCTTAAAACATAATCCAAAAAGGGAGTCCATATTTCTCCAAAATCACTCTTCCTGGACATTCCCCTCATTATTTTCATTTTACAAGTCAACATATCATTCAAAGCTAAATCCCAAATTTCTTTATACCAAATCTTCTATTGTATAACTTCGTTGCCCTTTCCAATTTTTAGCAATCAGTATTCTAACGGGTGCCAGGAGGTTGTTTACCAATTCTTTATTTATTATATGCTTATTCCTACTATCCCATATTGCTAGTAGAGCTAACTTCGGGTTTAATTCCAGACTACTTCCAATTATATCGCTTATTTCTTTACAAACCCTTACCCAAAATGTTTGTACTTGTTCACAGCTCCACCACATATGAAAATATGTCCCAACCTCCTGACACCCCCTCCAACAATTCTTGGGCAATTTTTTATCAATCTGGTGAAATCTAACAGGTGTTAAATATCATCTCCAAACTGTCTTATAGTAGTTCTCCTTAATTCTAATCGACAATAGCTTTAACATTCTTCCATTCCATATCCTCCACCAATTATCTTCATTGATTTTTCCCCTTACATCTTCCTCCCATACCTCTTTTATAACCTTAAGTGAGTCCTGAAATTCTTCCTCTATTAATATTTTATATATCTCACTAGCGAGTCCTTTCTTAGCTCTAGCTTCTTCTTTTTCCCATGATTGTTCAATTAAATCTTCAAATCTAGTATTATTTCTACATTCCTTATTCTTTGTCCTCCATTCCTGTGTCCATTTTACCAATTGCAAACACTTGAACCACGCTATCTTTTGTCCTTTAAATAAGTCTTTAATATGCTCACTATCCTTCATCTTTTCCATCCAATTCCTTAATTTAATAATGTCTTGTTCTTTCAGTCTCGCTTCTATCTCTGGTTTTAATACTCTTGGGAAGTTTCCCACTACTACAACTGGGGCGAGCGGAGAATCCCCTGGTATCAACTTCCCTCTATACTTCTCCCAGATCATTAATATATTTTCCAACAATGGGTTGTCCAGTACTTTCAATTCTTTCTTTTGCATTTTAGTAAAAAATATATTTCGCAGTTTACATTCTATCTCTACTGTTTGCGATTCCAACCATTCCAAATCTTGCTCCCCTATAATAGCATAAATAACATATCTTAACTGATTAGCAATATAATAATTCTTAATATTCGGAAGTCCTAAGCCTCCTTTCTTTTGAGCCTTATACCATAACCCCTTATTTATCCTAGCTCTTTTATCCCCATTACAATAAGCATTAATCATGTTTTGCCAACTTTTAATCTCAGCTACTGATATTCTAATAGGTAACATTCTAAACAGAAAATTAATCTTAGGTAATATCTTCATTTTAATAACCGCTATTCTACCAAACCAAGAATGTTTTAATTTTCTATATATCTGTAATTTCTCCCCTACCTCTTTTCTTAACCTTACAAAATTAAGTTCCTCTAATCTATCTAATTCTTTATCTATATTAACTCCTAAATATCGTATTATATTTTTATGTCTTAATCCTAACTTAGCTTTACATTTCTCCATCTCTTCCTTGTTATAATTATACAATATATTTCTGACTTCCCCCAGTTAACTTGTAATCCTGTAATTTCCCCAAATTCTCTCAAATGTTTCTGAATCAACTCCCCGCTTTCTAGGGGATCTTCTAATGTCAATAACGTATCATCCGCAAACATATTCACTTTAATCTTATCATTTCTACCTATCCCCTTAATCTTTCATCTTCCCTAATTACATTTGCTAAAATTTCTATAACTACTGCAAATAAAATCGGCGAAAGTGGACATCCTTGCCTAGTTCCTCGAGCTAGTCTTATTTGTTGCGTTAACCCATCATTAACCATTATTTCCGCTTTGTTATTTTTATACATCTGGTTAATCATTCCCATAAATTTATGTCCAAACCCAAATGTTTTTAATATTATTTTTAACGCTGGCCATTCCACACAATCAAAGGCTTTGAAAATATCTAAAGCTACTAATCCTGCTTTTAAATTCCTTTTTTTTATAATATTTATTATATTTATAACTCTCCCTATTAAATTCGGCATTTTCCTACCTACAATAAATCCACATTGATCATTTTTTATATATTTAAAAATAAATGTACCCATTCTTTTAGCCATTATTGCTGAAAATATTTTTGCATCCTGATTTGTTAAAGATATTGGTCTATAAGATGCTGGATCCGTCGGATCCTTGCCTGGCTTCTGTATTAAGATGACCAAGAAGACGGGTTCTTCTAGGCGAGGCTTCTGTTGTGAAATTGCACTGGCTCATTTACGAAATTTTATGGGGAGGGGGATCCAGATGTCATTCCATTTGTAACTCTCCTAGGTTTACTGACCATTTCTCCGGCCTTTTTTCTCACCAGGAAAGAAATATATGTTAAGCAAGGAAAGATGGAATAACTGAAAAAAGCCCTTTGATTGTTAGCACTAGGAGCTCTCCATCTGGAAACACCCGGCAACATTGTCTTGATGCCCCCCCCCCCCACAATAAAATCCTTTGAATGAGGCAGGGCGATCCAAATATCAACCCTCTGATTTATGTAAACCGCCCAGAGAGCTTCGGCCATGGGGCGGTATACAAATGCAATAAATAATAAATAATACTAATTTTATTTCAGTTTTTACTGAAATAAACAGAGCCCACGGTGGGCTCTGAATTTGCTTGGAATAGCAGCGCTGGGGGAGAGAGAGAGAGATTTAACCCTTCCTCCCATGCCATTTTCCCCAGTTAAAATCACACACGTTCACAGCTGCTCTTTGCCCCATGTGAGGGAAACACAATTTTCCTCCACAGGGCAAATAGGGATGAGGGATTTTCAGGAGGAATACGGCACGGGAGAACACACATCCTCACCCCCAGCACTATTGCTCCAGTCAAATTGGCAGCCCTGAATAACTGCATTTAGGTCAATATCGCACACACACACCGGACAATTGGTCACAAATCTCAGGTGTAACATGTGGTTTAGCCCACACTCCCACTGCACTCTAGTTCTTGGTTTAAAGAAGTCAGTGCAGCTGTCATGCTAGAATTCAAGGAATGTCAGCTAGCCTCAAATAGACAAGGGGAAACCCCAGGCTCATAAAGTCAGGAACTGGGTAAATTATTATCATATTTGACATTTCTCCGCTGCGTTGTCGGTTGATCGGTTGTCCCTTTCCCTTTAATGCACAGAGAGGCATTCTATGTGGATAAGTCACCCCAAAAGAATTACAGGGCTGTCTCACATTGCGGTGACATTTCCCTCTTTTTGTTGTATTTTAAAAAAGAAGAAGAGACTTTCATTTAACCATGACAGATTACAAAGTGGGCCCTCATCTCAAATACAAGTTTTACCTTTTCTCTTTTTCCCCCCCAAGAGATCTTGCTTGGGGCCAACAAAAGAACACAGTCCTAAATGGGGATACTTTGGGGGTGCTTTCAGACGCGGCTTTTGTGGGCACCTGTCCCCCTGTCTCATCCATTGAATTTTATAGAGATCCAGATGACATCGTTTTCAACTCCTAATCCGCCCATGTTTACCCAAAACTTCTCCCACCCGTATTGTTATCGCGGCAAATCCGTGACGGAGAAAACGACAGAAAAGTTGCACAGGGGGTGCAGAACTTGCAGCTCAGGGGCCGTATGCATCCCCAATCTCTTGATTCCGCCCCCCAAGGGTGCCCTGACTGCAACACCAATCCTGATCCTGGTTGCTCTTTCCTTGCTGGTAGCAGCAGCGTGGAAAGAACTGGGGTGGAATAAAGAGACGGCTTTTCACTCCCTCTCCCGGAGAGCCTCACGCAGGTTCCATTTTTTCACTGGAAAGAGCAAGATGGATCAGGATCACGGGGCTGTGTGAGCACATATGTACGGCATCTATCCCAGCATCGCTAAAAAGGTTGTGCACCCCTGCGCCAGGAGCCTTCCGCCTGGAAGCACCCCACGTGTCAGGTGCGCTTGGGCGGTCTGCTTCGCAGCCATAAGCCGCGTGGAGACAGCCTGCACGGTTTGGCACAGCCAAACGTAGCACCTAGCCAACCAATCTCATGCCAAACTCCCCATGCTGGGAAGGACGTCCTACTAGCATTCCTTCCTGAACTGGTGCTCTGTCATCTGGACATGTGCCTGTAGTCACAACTGTGCATTTGTTGTGCAGTAAAGGTCTTGAGGATGAGTTGATTTCATGCATTTTGCTTTTCCAGACTGCAGTATTTGCAAATCAGCTTACGAGGTGGGCAATCTGTGGCCTTCCAGCTGTTTTGGCCCACAACTCCCATCATTCTTCACCATTGGCTATGCTGATGGGAGTTGTAGGCCAAAGCAATCGGAGGGGCACAGCTGCCAATCCCTGATATAAGACATACGATGCTATATCAATTTCCGGAGGAAAGCCGTGTTAAGTCTATTGCAGTAGAAACAACCGAGGGGGGGGGGGTTGTGGCACCTCAAAAACCGTCACATTTATTCGGGCAAAAGCTTATCGTCAGCAAAAGCTTTGTTAGCCTTTAAGGTGCCGCAAATCTATATCGGTACAGCAAGGGCATAAAATTATAATTTCATTCCCCTCCCTAACCCAGATTTTCCGTCCTATGCCAGGCTTGCATAAGAGGGACGCAGCACCCCACCAGATGCCTCACTAAGCTTTGTCCTTTTGCTCCTGTCTTGAGACTGCAAAAGCAGGGCGGCTAGCAAGCCCTGGCTGATCTTCGGCCCATCTAGCATGGTGCGCCGCCACCCCCCCCACATCCTTATTGAGGGGTCCTTTCCCTTGTCTCAAGCCCTGTTCTGCGGTGGGCTGCATCAGGCCCTCCCTTCGAAGCTCCTGAACTCGGCTGCCTGCCTGCCTTTCCTTTTAAGAAAAAGCCCTGGATGTGGGCCAGCGAAAACAATGAGCTCATCTGCGAGGCATGGATTGGGAGGTGTGGGGGGAGAACTCTGGGATGCTGGATGGTATCTCACTCCACAAGGAGGACTTCAAGAAAACAGAGGAAACGAGAACGTTTGGCAGCAGCGGAGGAGGAGGAGGAGACGTTCCCCATCTGTCAGGCAAGGGGAGAGAGAAGGCTGCGGTTTGGTGGAGGACCCGGGGCGGTTCAGAGACACAGCGGTTGCTCTCAGAAGCTGCTCTGGAAAACCTCAGCTAGCTAGTTCCCATGGAACGATACCTGCCCCTGCAAAACTGGAGGGGCCTCTTGGCCCGTTTGGCATGGGAAGCAGACCCATGTCGGGGAGGTAACCGAGCTTGGCAGCAGGCCTTGGAAGGAGGAAGACAAGGAATGTCCCGCTAGCCTTGGAGAGATGTTCACTTTGGGAATCTATGGTAGTAACTTCCATCCCAGCGCGACACGCGATCAAGACCTGAGCTTGGTGTGACGGCGCAACAACTGCAAGACAAGGGCTGCAAACTTGAAAGCCATGGGTGGCGTCCACACAGAACGATGAGCCAGAATTCCGGGGAATCCTGGCTTATCGTTCCTAATCGGTGCGCTGGTGCTGCCGGGGCCAGTATCAAAGGTAGCAATGGTGGGGCTCACACCCCAGCAGCGGCCTTCCGACGCCGGCCCCTGAACCTGCTCCTCCTCTTCACCTAACTCTCACTCTACCCCAGCTAATAGCGGGGGTGAGAAGGGGAGTAGGTACCCCTGCTTACTTGCTCCCTAGCTCTCTGCTTGGCAAGCAGACAGCAGCCATGATGAGAAAGAGGAGGAGGCGCGATCGCAGCAGGTGACCATGGGGCGGGAAGGTAGACTCACCCATGGAGGGCGGCTCGCCCAAGGGCCCGCCAACACCTGGAGCTGGCATTGCATGAACCCTGCTCCACTTCTCCCACCAGCGCCTCAAATAATCCCCAAGAGGCAAAATCTTAGCATTACATCAGAACTGGGATTCCTGGTTTGTCACTCCTAATCAAGCCAGAAATTGGAAATCAACTACAAATCCTAGCTTCAGATTAGGGGAGTGACAAACCAGGCTTCTGCCACTGGGTTAGTTTCTGGTTACTTTAACTGTTCCCACTGGTGGGAGAAGCCAAGCGAAAGTTATTGGGTACCACGGACCAGCACACTGGTGCCTAATGATAACGATAAGCCAGGATTCTCCAGAATTTTAGCTTTTAAGTATTGGCGTTATGTGCAAATATGGCCAATAGGGTGTAAAGGACAGTGAATTGGAGGCCTACATTCAAATCTTTGCACAGTCACAAAACTCACTGAATGACTTTGGGCCAGCCAGTCTCTCTCTCTCTCTCTCTCTCTCTCTCTCTCTCTCTCTCTCTCCCCCCTACGTCACAGGATTGGTGTGAAGTTCAAAGTGGGGTGAATCCCATACACCACCTGAAGGGTACATTACCAAGGTGTTTAATGGCAAAGATTATAATTAGCTACAGCCGAATTGGGAATGAAAGTGGAAAATATTAAAGAAGGCCCTTCCTTTCTAACAATGAGTGCTAAAAATTTAGCTAGCAGGAAAAAGGCACTTATATTGATGTTTGAAGAATACACAAGTATATTTACATTTAATCAATCACTCAGTTAATAAGCAGAAAATTAATCAGCTAAGAGTTCTTTAACAATACGTGAGCCCTACTTGAAGCATATTGGAGGGAGGGAGGAGAGAACTTCTTTCCTCTTTTAAATGAAGAAGAGTGAGATTTATGCTATCTCCCATCACAGGAACACAATCAGTTGAAGGAATCTTAATTTTAAAATTAAAGGGGATCATGTATTTTGAAATGGCCAGGCAAAGCTGCAGGGGATGAAAAGCCTGGCCTGAGTTTGTCAGTTTTTCCCCTCCTCTTAAAGGGCTGCAGAAGCACTCGAAAAGTGCTGGAAAGTTTCTGGAAATTACAAGTTTTGAAAAATGATCATTACGAATCAAAGAAGTACATGGAAGGGGAGCAGGTCTCTTCTCATCAATGACATCCCAGGAACTATCCGATAGGAGGCAGTTGAACCAAGGACTTCACCTCTCACGTTTAGCTTTTACGCTACATTAGCGCTTCCAAGTGATATGGGTGTGTGCATCGTAATGACGAGGAAGCCCTTTTTCGGTCTTGAAGGCGAGTCGGGACAAAAATGTACCGAACCTTCTGCTTGCTCTCTGTCCTCTTTCACAAAAAACGCTGCTGTTGCCCCAAGCACCTTGTGCAAAATGAAGTCTTTTCCCATTTCAATGGCTAGCACACCAGGTCAGAATTTTGCGCGCGTTTAGGGTTTTGTTTAAAAAAAATTTTAAAAAAATCTCTCTCTTGTTAGCTTCATTTATTTAAGCTTGCGTATGTGCATTAAGTTAATAGCACAGCAATTGAGATAATGAGCTTGTGTGCAAACGAAAGACTTTCACATTTCAGCCTTGGACGGTATGCTTCGCTTGCTCTTTTGCAGAGCAATCCCCCCCCTCCCCCGTGTGGTTTCTGTTTCGAACACAGAATAGCTAAGTGGAAGATTCAGGCTCTCTTTGGACTCCAAGCATGAAATTTCAGGGAACTCCAACATGTGTTTGCTTATATTGGGTGAATAGGGCTTTGCGGGTGTTAATCCATGGTAAAGAAGAGGTAAAACAGCAAACAGGGAAAAGTTAATTCATGAAGGCCGGGGGTGGGCAACTTGTGGCCCTCTAGATATTTTTTGGCCTACAACTCCCATCAACCCTAGCCAGCATAGTCAGTTGTGGGGGGTGATGGGAGTTGTAGGCCAAAACATCTCAAAGGCTACAAATTTTCCACCCCTGGTTTAAGGACTAACTGCTGTTTGGCCATGAATTCTTCTCTAAAAATGCTCCCAAATAGGGCTGCGCAACTCCATGAAATGGCAAACACTAGTTTACCTGCTTCTGACTGGGCCACTGTAGTGGTTTGACATACATTTAAGCTTTATCCGAATTGTCACAGTCTGTACTTTATCTATTTCATTTCGTTCTGACCTCATTGCTTTCAATCCCTCCCCCTCCCCCCCGGTCTCCTGCCCCTGTCCCACACACTGCACTTTTAAGCAAATACCTGCCAAATTAGGATAACACTTCATATATCCGATGTAGTGGGATGTAGCCTACGAAAGCGTGAGCCGTAATAAACGTGCGAGTCTTTCAACGTGCCACAAGCCCCCGTTGGTGTTATGCTGCAACAGGATCTGGTGACATCAGGAACGGAAAGCTATTTTCACAAAGCTCCAGGAGGGCTTTGGAGAGTAATACGCTTACGGGCAATAACAACCACAAAACCTCCAGTCTCCACAATGGGCCAAAGAACTGCAGTTTTCCAGACCAGACACAACAAGATTAGGAGAAGGGAAAAGTAGCCTGCCCCATGCCAAACATAGTCCTTGTCTAACAACGTGGGGCGGGAGAAAAGATTAGCTACAGTCTGGCCCCCTCCCCCTGGTCCATTTCTTTTCTTTTCCTCCCCAGACTCAAATGGCAAGGTGGAATGTGAAAGACCCTTAAGCCCTGGAGGGGAAGCTGCTCAATTGTTAGGCCTCGGGGTAGGTGGGTGGGAAGCTTTGGTTAGAAATTGCTGGTCCCAAACAAGAAAGGGAGGGGCTGCCTCCCCAATGGGCTCGAATTCCCCAGTTCCAAATGCTTCCTTTCTGGAGGCCCCGCTCAAGGCGGTGTCTAGCGGGGGCACCCGGGGCATCACAGTGCAAACAAGGGACCTGTGATCCCTGGACGTGACATGAAAAACCTTAACTTCCACAGAAAAAGTTTTTAAAAAGCCAATCTCTAGCCCCCATGGATGAGGGGGCGGGGGGAGACTCGGAAATGTGTCGGTTCACCGACTATTTTCCCCCAAAGTGGGGAATTGCTGGAAAGGAGCTTCCTGTGCCTGGATTGCAGAAACCATGAATGGCGGCCAGCCTGAGCGAACAGACGGCTGAGGTGGAGAGGGCCAGCTGGCCTTTCTGTGGAGCTTGAAACACAAGGGCCGGTGTGGGGGATGAGATGGTCCAGGAACCATATTCGCATCTCCACCAAGGCCACGTCGCAAGCTGATCTTCCCAAAGCCCATAGTCTCGCCCGCCCCGGCCTTCATAGCTGCCCTGCCCTGGGATCACCTGACTGACCATTACTCAGGGCCTTTAACCTTCATGAGGTCTAGCCCCATGACATTTTTTACTTAAAGCACCTACACGTTACACTTGTCATGGAGATTAACGTGCTTTAGGACAATCTAACTGCCGTGGTTGTATCACATGTCGCTCATAATTTGTAGCCATTGTGCAGTGATAGTTCCCTGACCCTGCCGGCAGCCACCAAGGATGTGAACTAGGGATGGGGGGGGGGGGGTTATGATGCAGTGACCCCGAATTATGAGGCAAGGGGGGCAAAAATTATAGGGATAGAGTGGTAGGAAACTCATTGAGGAGAGGCCAATCCCATTTCTTTAGCTCATGGATTTCTGCTTGAAGTAAAAATGGCAAGGTGCTCGGCCTCATGCAGGCTAATGGCCCTGACCGTAGGCCACATCAGTTGAACTCAAGCAGAAGCTGCTCTGTCTTGGGCGATAGCATCTAAAACCACTAAGCGGTGTATTTGTCCCAAAATTAGCCCTACCGGTGGGATCCAGCAGGCATTTTCCATCGAAGACCGCATTCTTCCGGTGTCATCTGCACCTCTAAGCCAAAGGGTTATGCTGACCCTGTTGGCTTTGAGAAACAAACTGGTGGCTTGATGAAGGAGATAAGCTCAATCTGTTGTGACCTCAGGCAAGTGCCTTGGCAGATAACAGAATGGCCCATTCAATCACCCAGGCTCTTCTGCACATACACACTCCTTGCTAATTCATTTTCCATAGGAAAAACCACTACCTAGAGGACATGCCAAGAGGTTTGCCGGGTGTCATGGTCTCCCAAACGCGGGGAAATCTTCTCTCCTTGGCTTTTTTCCAAGCACCAGAACGGTAATGCTCTAGATCAACCTTCTCCAACCCAGTGCCCTCCAAATGTGTTGGATTGCAACCCCTATCATCTCCAGCCAGCATGGCCATGGCTATGGCAATCAGCCAGACCTTGCTTGCGATGAGCAAAAGTGCCAACCGTCCCCATGTTCAAGAGGGGCACATGTTTTTGCAAACATGCAGAACTCTACTCCGGTAGTAGCACAATAACACTGAAGGCTGGTAAAGAGTTCTGTACATTTCAAAAGCCTGCATACTAACACACTGAAATGTCTGTGCCTGTTTTCTGGGGATGCGCAAATCAGAAAAACTCAAGCTTGTCAAAGTCCTCCAAATTCCATCTCAAACCTCATTCTACCTCACATCTGTATCAGAGTGCAAGTTCTGTTTTGTTTTTCCTTTTAGAATGAAAATCCACGCGTAATTTTTCAAATGTACTCATCAGTTGTATACATCTTTGAAATGTGCACATTCTTCTCCCATTGAGTAAGGCATATTTGTGTACATTTTTCAGCTGTCTAACACATTTTTGGGGTGGGTGGGTGAATTACATTGCAAGCTCAGAAATGTATTGACTTCAACTGCAGATTGCATCCGAGTCAGTGTTTGGTCCGGAAGGTGAGGACTGGGAAAATCCGGATCAAAAACAAAGTGAAATGAATTTCTCATACGTCCTTACGGTTCTTGAGCCCAGAAGCGGCCGTTTTTACCCCACTGCTTTGAAAGAGGGGAAAGAACCAGGAAAAGAAACCCGGATGGGCCAACACTTACCCTCGTTTGCATTTCTTGTAGACTTTATAGATGCTTTCTTCAGGCAGACCGTATTTTTCTGAAATCTGAAAGAGAAAAAGGAAGCTCCATTGATTAAATATACTTCACATGTATTGAGAGAGGAGCAAATGCAACTATATCAAGCTGGAGTCATCTCCCAAGGGCTGTTTATAAGCAGCCGAAGGCCCGTGGTGGCTGAGAATCTGCGCTATGTAAGTTATATGACGCAGCCGCAGATTTGCAGCCACCATGGGACTTTTCCGCAAAAGCTGCGCAGAAAAAAACTCGGTGATGTACCCTGACAGTTTCTGTGGGAGGGTGATCAGTACGGCTCTTCCGCCGTCTGACCTCTCTCCGTGGCCAATCTGGGAGGCAGTTGTGGTGGTAGGCGACTGGCGATTGGTCGCTGGAAACCAGGAAGAGGGCGAGAGCAGAGCAGCTCCGGTACCCGGATGACTGGCAGTAACCCCGAGCTCTCTCCTTGGTGTTGGGATTATCCAACGAAGGCCCAGGTAAATAAAACTGCAGGGTTTGGGGGGAAGGTAGTACCAACTTGGCTCCGTGAAGACATCCGCCCAGTGGACAATGTTATAGCGGTAACAGAGAGTGCTACAAGCCATGCTGGACTCAAACAATGCAAGTGCAGGTTCGCAGCCACCACGGGGCTTCTCCGCGATGCTGCTTTTTGAAAATGTTGGGGATTTACCCCGAGTTTTTCAAAGGAAACAATGTCATCATGGTGCTTCCGTCACATAACGTCACTCCGGGGCCAATCTGGGGTAAAACCCAGGGGCAGAGCTCGGTGGAAGGTGACCAACGATTGGTCGCCTTTCACCAGGAAGAGGGCGAGGGTGGCTCTGGGACCTGGATGACCGCCCAGAAACCCCGCGCTCCTTCCTCGGCGTTGGGATTACCTGACGCCACCCCAGGAGAGGGAAAGTGCAGGATTGAAGAGGGAGGCGGCGCCAACCTGGTGCCATGAAGACAGCCACCTGTTGCCATTGTCACCAGCAAAATATTTGGTGGTTTGCTGCCAAAATTTAGTGGCAAACCACTACCTAGATTCAAACGATCCATACTGTCTTTGAAAAGAATCTAAATTTGGCACTTCTGAGCCTCGGCAGCAGGTTATTACTGAATTTTGGTGGCAAACTGCAGAGTTTTTTGGCTGCAGGGGGCCGCACCTGGGTCCCCTGAGCTGCGTGCTGCCCATGCCTGTTGTATGATCCTGGCCATCTTCCTTTGGGACTAGCAAAAGCTCCCCTCCTGCCAACCGCTTTCCTGCCTGCGAAGAGGATCAGAGGCAAGGCAATTCTATTCACTGGCATTTTGTTCTCAAAGGGCTGTTTGCTCACTTCCAATTTGAAAATGTACAAAACCAACACACACACACACACACACACACACAGTCACAGCCATAAAAATGACTATCAGATCATTTCAGAAGATTGTTTGCTTTATTCCCCACCTCAGCAAAGAAGAGCCGGGGTTATCGGGAATTGTGCTGATAGGCATCACAGAAATATGCGTAGACATTGTGTGCTCTTCAAACATTGAGAAAGGGGTGTGCCTGGGTGGGTGGGGGGAGAGTTTCCAGCCAGCCCAAGGGAAAGGAGGTGAGATGTGGAATGAAGAGTAAAACTTTCTCCAGAGATATGAGCCTGGGAACCTGATTGAAGAAGGGGCCTTTGAGGGTGGGAAATATGAAAGCCATCAGCATTAAAAACTAAAAAATGAAAGAAAAAGAAACTAACCATCAACAACAAAGGCACAATCAAAAGGGGGCTGTGATTGGCTGCAGCTTCTTCTTGAGTGTAGAGTTTATTTATTGCGGGAAAGGGTCAGTGCGGTGGTTACAATCTAACAGTCCTTCTCTATTTTTAATAATGTATTAGTTTTATTTGTTTTTAACATTCTATCTATTTTATGGTCTTTGTACTTATATTTATCGTTGTTCCCCACCTCAATCCAGAGGGGGAGGCGGGTAAGAAATAAATAAATAAATACATTATTATTATTATTATTATTATTAGAAACACATTCAAATGCCACATCTCAGAAGTGGTGTGCTGGACCATTGGCACCAGGGCTAGTCCACAACATTTGGCCAACTGATGCACCCTTCTTCCGTTCATTAACATGACAAGTGCTTCTGCGCACTCGTGGCGCCTAGCGTGATCTCCAGCACCTCCCGTTCCTTCCAATGAGGTGTGTGCAGAAGAATTTGCCAGGACGCTGGCGGCCTGTGGGTTGAATGCATCTGCCTCCTCCTCTGCCGAGTGGCACTGTAGATCCATCACCTCAGACAGCTACTAAACTTGCCTCAGGCTAGGGATGCCTCAGCCTGGTACAGAGTATTGTTATTTACAGATTCTTTCCCCCCGCCCATGAAATTTTATTTTATTTTCAAATCAAGTTAAGAAAATAAAGGCAACAAAAAAGAAGATAAATCAAGATCACTACAGACTACAAAAAATGGTAGGGGAGGATCACTTTTGGAGGTGAGCAGTTGCATGTGGAAGAAAAACCTAGCCTCTCTCCCCTAAAGTAGAGATGTCCAACCTCTGTATTATCTGGGGCCAGGGTGGGAAATCCCAGGACTTCAGGCCTAGTGGCCAAATCCGGCCCACCTGGGATTTCCCAGATGGCCATGAGAACGTAAGAAGAGCCCTGCTGGATTAGACCGAGGGTCCATCTAGCACTCTGTTCACACAGTGGCCAACCAGCTGCCCACAAAAAATCCACAAGCAGGACATGAGTGTAACAGCACCCTCCCGCCCATGTTCCCCAGCAACTGGTGCTTGTAGGTTTACTGCCTCGGATACCAGAGATAGCACCTAGCCATTAGTGCTAGTAGCATTGATAGCCTTCTCCTCCAAGAATTTATCCAACCCCCTTTAAAGCCATCCAAATTGGTGGCCATCGCCACATCTTTTGGTAGTGAATGCCATAGTTTAACTATGTGCTGTTTGAAGAAGTCCTTCCGTTTTTCTATCCTGGATCTCCCACCAACCAGCTTCATGGGATGACCCCATAGGGTTCCAGTATTTTGAGAGAGGGAGAAAAATGTCTCCCTAGCCACATTCTCCACACCATGCATACTTTTGTACACCTCTTTCATGTCTCCCCTTAGCCTCCTTGTCTCCGAGCTAAACAATCTCAGTTGTTGTAACCTCCCCTCATAGGGGAGATGCTCCAGCCCCTTGATCATTTTAGTTGCCCTTTTCTGCACTTTTCCCAGCTCTATAATACCTTCTTTTAGGTGTGGTGACCACAACTGTACACAATCTAAGTGAGGTCGCACCATAGATTTATATAAAGGCAGTATGATACTGGCAGTTTTAGTTTCAATTCCTTTTCTTATAACGCCTAACATAGAGTTTGCCTTCTTTACAGCGGCCACACACTTCCCTTGGCCTCACTCCTTTTCCCCAGTCACCTATTGTTTGGAGATTTCCCAGCTTTTGGGCATATTTCCCCCCTTGTAAAAGGTTGAAATGCCTCCCCTCAGGCTCAGCTACTGGCAGTAAGAGTTTAAAGCTAAAATAGGCTGGTAGTCGTTTCTGTTTTGGGCCCCTCCCCTTTTGCTTTTGGCCACACCCCTTTGCTTTCAGCCCCACCCACCTGCTGGAATGCAGCCCCCGAGAGCTTCTTTGAAATTGAATTCAGCCCTCAGAGTGAACCACGTTTTGCACCCCTGGTCTGGGGGACACTCTATTCCCAAACAGCCACCTGGGATCCTTAAGTGTATTTTGTCTCACAAACTGAGCTCTGTGGTAAAGTTGGTGCTACAGCTATGGAGCATGCGCATTTAGGCATATGACTTCAGACTTATTACATGCATAGGCTTGTCGGACTTCTGTTGTATATACGCGTTTTAAAAAAAGAAAGAGATGCAGGTTAACACTCTGTTTCTTGCCCCTTTTAAAACCATCGTTTGTTTCCCCTTATGAGTGAAATTGTGGGCAACTCTTCTCCCATAGGGAGAGAAAACCAAGACCGTATGAAATTACTTTGTGGGGGAGGAAGCAAGACAAATCCCCCCCACCCCATGCTGTGAGCTGGCCATCCCTGCCCTAAAAGTATCCGCTGTTGCTTCACAAGATAGCGTGGTACATTTTATGAAGCAAAAGAATAACGGAGAGGAAACCCACCGCATTCCTCAGGCCTTTGAGGTCTGGCGTCTTCAGCATGAGCGCATCGAAAACCTCCTCCGATTCCCTCCGCACATAGAGCAAGACTGAAAGGCAGAAAAGACAGGCGTTGTGCCTGGGTTTGGCCTTCGAGGTTTGGACAGGTGGAAAATGAAGCCCTTTTCCAGGGGAAGAATGCAGAAACCCCTCTTTTCCCATTCTGCTTGGGCCTTGGGATGTACCAGCTCCAGGTTTCTGAGGGCATTTGTGCAAGTCACCCTCCATGGGACCTTCTCTCAGGTAGTCAACCATCTGCTCTCGGTCCTCCTCCTCTTTCTCATCATGGCTACCACTTGTTTGACAAGCAGAGCACCAGGGAGCACGTAGGCATCTCCTGCTCCTCCTTCACACCAGTGCCGTCGTCCGGGCCAGAGCAAGAGGCAGGTGAACAAGCAAGTGAGAAGGATGGGCTCTTGTCAGCAGGCCCCTACCTGGAGTGTGGGCCCTTGGCAAGGGCCCGACCAAGCCAACATTTGACGCTGGCCCCAGCCAGCCGGTTCTCCTTGATCCCACCATGTTTCTCAGCTCCGCTTTCGTGACATCTCCACGTCAACCGATCCTTTCCAGTCCTCTCCTTGAGCCCCATTTCTAATAGTCTCTTCTACTTGTTACCCTATGTACCACATGAGCACCGCACCCTGTGGCTGTTGCTTCATTGCCTATCACTTGGCTCTTTTTTGCATTGTGGGGAGGAGTTGGTGGGAAAGAGGGCAGAATTTCCAGCAGCAAGATTACCTCTTTGTGGGTCTCCTCCTTTAGCTTGTTTGGATGCTGAAGAATCAAATTCATCTGGGAATGAAGGGCAGCTCCGCTTCAGAGGCAACCTGAGCGAGTAAAAGCAGGGATCAGGAGATACCACTGCAGGCAGCAATAATCAGAAAGAAAATGCACGTTTCCAAACAGTTCAAATGTCAGTAAGACTGTTGTGCTCTTTAAAATAATAATAATACCAGGGCTTCCGTATATTTCAATGGGACTATGCTGAAAAATGTTTGGGTGGATACGACCCATCTAGTTTCTTCTGTGCCACCCTTAATGGCACCCCAAATCCAGTGCTTTGCCTTGCCTACTGGTAGGGACACTTACGGTGCTGAGCATTCCCTGTTAGAGATCCCCAGGCCTGCAGCCAGAGGGAGCGGGTAGAGGGGGTTGGCCCTCTCTAAATTTTCTCTGCCCACTCAATTTTATTTTAGAAACAAATAATTTAAAAAGACTTTACAATTTTGTCTTTAAAAGGTCTGAAAACAAGATGAATTGCCCCCTTACCTCCCCCCCCCCCCCGCTAACTTTTAGGCTGACTGTGGGCCTAGAGATCCCCAACCATTCCCATACATCGGGGTCATTGAAACTTTCTGCATTTCGGAGCAGCTCTTGGAGGCACGTTCTGTGGGGATTGGGACCGAAGGCAAAAGGGGGCTGGAGGGTCAAGATGGCGTATCATGACCCCACAAACCACCGTGAGAAGGGAATCATGAATACAAATGAATGCCTAGTGTAGAAAAGCCCTTAGGGCCTGAGGATATTTGGGCAGGAGAGCTAAAGAACCCCCCCCACACACACACACACACACTCCACGTACCTGCTAGGGTCATGTGGGACACCAGCAGTAGGTAAAACCTGTTGGAGAAGAGACAAGAGAGACATGCTTTAGAGGACGTCCTCTTCAAGAAGGATGCAGAGAAGCTGGAGGGGGTTCAGAGGAGGGCAACGAGGATGCTCAGGGGCCTGGAAACAAAACCCTATGAGGAGAGACTGAAAGAACTGGGCATCTTTAGCCTGCCTGGAGAAGAAAAGGCTGAGGGGAGACATGATAGCACTCTTCAAGGACTTGAAAGGCTGTCACACCGAGAAGGGACAGGATCTCTTCTCAATCATTCCAGAGTGCAGGACGCGGAATAATGGGCTCAAGTTACAGGAAGCCAGATTCCATCTGGACATCAGGAAAAATGTCCTGGCTGTTAGAGCAGAACGACAATGAAACCAATGACATAGGGAGGTTGTGGGCTCTCCCAAACGAGAGGCATTCAAGAGGCAGCTGGACAGCCACTTGCCAGGCATGCTTGAAGGTGGATTCCTGCATTGAGCAGGGGGTTGGACTTGATGGCCTTATAGGCCCCTTCCCACTCTACTATGATTCTATGGCATAAAAAGTGGCTCCACATCTTGGCACAAAAACACTGGCTCCTGAGGAGCAGGACCCCATGGTATTCAGACCTCATACGATTGTTCCACAGGATCACATCTATTTCTGATCAACTCACTGGTTTTATACACTGAGCGACTATTTCAACCTTCCCCATCCTGGTGCTCTTCAAATATGTTGCACTGCGACTCCCAGAATTCCCAGCCAGGGCTGGCATGAACAATTAAAGGGGTGTATTTATTAGGTGCACATGTCAAAGGCACAAATCATTTCACTTTAAAAGAAAAGCGGGGGGGGGAGGGGATGAATGACTTGTACTGCTAACATTGCTACGGTTATTATGAGGTTTAAAACAACTACATAAAAATTAAACAGCAATCCCGCGACAAATTAACCTGACTTCCCCGGGCCTTGGATGCTGAAGAGGCTGGTAGCTCCCATGTCAATGGGGCAGTGAAGCCACTCTGGATTTCAGTGAGATCTCTAAAGGAGCTATCCAAGGTTTAATAGCTCCTTTAGAGTTCTGACTGAGACACGGAGCGGATTCACCACCCCACTGACATGGGAGCCACCGGCTTCCACTGGTTGATCTCTTCCTCAGAGTCCTGAGTGTTCGTTGTTGCCAATGCTAGGTGTGTGTGTGTGTGGGGGGGGGGGTACGTATGCGTGCGTGGATTGCTCATGAAAAACCTACCAGCCGCTCTCCTTTTTGCGGATTTCCTTCACGCCATTGCAAGCTAATAGTAAACAAAGCAGAACTACTGATTTGGGATGATCTGTGGCGGTGTGCAAATTAATTGAAGAATGCATTTTAATTGACATGATTTGAACGAGGAATTAATTGGTTGGCTTTTCCTTCGGCTACTAGTCTTGATGGCTATGTGCTGCCTCCAGTTTCAGAGGCAGTAAGCTTGTATACACTTGTTGTTGGGGAACATGGGTGGGAGGGTGCTGTTGCACTCATGTCCTGTTTGTGGGTCCCTGGTCGACAGCTGGTTGGCCGCTGCGTGAACAGAGTGCTGGACTAGAGGGACCCTTGGTCTGATCCAGCATCAGGGCTCTTCTTAGGTTCCTGTTGTGGCTGTGGGCCTCAAATCTTCTAAGCGCCTAGCAACACCCCTGGATTGGGTCTAAAAGTTGTCAGAAAATAGCACTGGAAGCTTCGCTCCATTCTGGTAGTACCAAGACAGGGTGAACTTTTGCAGAAAGCCACTTTGCTAGAGATGTAACGCCATACAGGGACTTACCGTTCCACATCTCTGGAGGTTTGAGAAATGGACGTTTGGAATAAACAGGACAGGTTGTGTTTCCAAGTCAGCCTGTGGCTTGAGGTATGTGATTTCGTTGCCTCTGAAGCCTGAAACCAAACAGCTTTTCAGACCTGAAAGGCAGAAATGGAAGTTCTTTTCCCACCATGATTGTTACCGGAGGCTTGCCAAGGGGAAGGAGGGATGGCACAGGGTGAGCCAAGTAATCCGTGCCCCACTGAGTTGGTGTGACCAAGGGCCAAAAGAGACAAGACAGGACCGCCTTGGATAGGACTGCTTTTCCCAACCTGTTGCCCTCCAGATGTTTGGACTACAACTCCCAGTATCCCCCAGCCAGGAGTTTTGTGACTGGGCTCCCAACTTTTCTTTGGTTAAAAGCCATTGCTTTGCAAAAGGTGAATTTGGATCATGGCCATGGCTCTAGAGAATTTGTTGTTGTTTTTAAATACCTTTTCTCCGTCCTGTTTCCTTGACCAAAACACTTCTCCCCCATTCCTGCCCTCCCAAGCTATTATTTGGAGCAGATTACAAAATCGGAAAACAATTTTTGGAAAAATCACATTGAAAGCTAATGCCAATCAAACAGAGCAGCCGTGACTAACTAACATGTTGTTGGTGAGCATATCTGTCTCACCAACAACATTGTCATTTTGAGAGTGCTTTCCGTATTTGGGTGCTACACAGAGATCAAAATTAAGACGAATGTCCTCCGCCCAGGCACACACATGATTAGGGAAGGTAGAAGATTGAAATCAGTTTGAAGAGTCATCAAATAGGGCCACATTCTTCCATGTGGAGCTGCCTGTCAACAGAGAGCACCTTTGGATTCTCTTCTTTGCCCACCCTCCACTTTTGGAAGTTTGGCAGTTGCTGACTGGAGGGACAGTCTCTGCAATTGTGCCGCCCAAACTGTGGGACTTTCACTCTAGACTTGTTTACTTGGCCTCCTCACTGCTGTCTTTTAGGCCTCCCTCAAGAAAGCCAGTGGAGCTGTTTGTACAACACACTAACCCACATTCAGTGGTTGAGTGTGGGTTGTTGTTGAACCATGGGTTAGCACGTTGTCTGAACCCAGGACATTTTCCACAGGCAGGCTTCTTCAGCATGGAGTGTGACTTGTTAACCACCCTGAACAACCTAACCACAAACCATGGGTTCTCAAGATGGCTTGTTCGAGAAAAATAAGCCACACTGCATGGTGAACAAGCCACCCTGCAGAAAATGTCCTGGGTTCAGACAACACAATGAGCTATGTTTCAACAACAACCCACACTCAACCACCAAGTGTGGGTTAGCGTGTTTTGCAAACCTAGGCATTATGGTGTAGTGTTGGACTGGGACTTGGAACACCTGGATTCAAGTCCCCACTTGGCCATGAAACTCACTGGGTGACTTTGGGCCAGTCACTGACTTTCAGCCTGACCTACCTCACTTGGTTGTTGTGAGGATAAAATGGAGAGGAGAAGGAGGAACATGTTACACTGCCTTGGGCTCCTTGGAGGAAAAGATGGAGTATAATTGTAACAAATGAATAAATAAAAGCCCATCTCACCTTCCTCATAAGCTTTTGAAGGTATTTAGAACTTGTGAATGGTTTTCGCCTCTATTTTGCTTCCCCCCCCCCTCTTGCTGCTTGTTCCCTCTGCTATCTTTTGTCATTTTTATTGGTGTTTTTATTTGACATGTGACTTGCTATGCTTTGAATATGGATTTGTTTTGTAAGGTTCCTGGAGGACACATGTCAAGGCAAAAATCCCATAATAAGTTAATAAATAAAATAAGTGAAGAGGTGCATTTTTGAAACAGGTCTTAAATCCAGTTGGGGCCAGGCTAGTCTGGCCTGACCAGGCCTCCTGTTGGGGCGAAGATAGTACAGACATCCCAGGAACACTTGTTTCCCCGGCCAGTGACTAGGACCAGATCCCCCTGGCCTTGGTCACATGATCTAAGAAGCGCCTTTCCCCGATGGCAATATGGCCGCCCCAGCTCCCCAACTCCTTTCACACACCGTTATTATTGGCATCCAGGCATTTCCCCTTCCTCCTGAACTGTTTCCGTTCATCGTCTCGCATCTTCCTCTCTGCTCCCTGGAAGGGAAGTTAAAGGGATGGTCAGCCACAATCTCACTATCTGTGACTATTCACGTAGGTCCTGAGTGTGTGGACTATTTACCACTAGTCAAGTGTGTGATGGTTTACTGTTTATTGCTATTTATCTATGATGCAAGTGCTTGCGATGTTTTACTGATTATTGCTATTTAGGAGGTAAGTGCTGTTTAGACTTCGAATGGTAAGGATGGTAAGTGGTTCATTCTGTTGGGAGGGGGAGCGAGTGAAAAGAATGTTGGAGTGAATGCTGATTGGCTGTTGGATTCAAGTGTTTGAAGCGAGTGACAGTTAGCAGTTAGCGTTTCAGTTGTTGGGTGTAGAGAGTTGACAGTGAGAAGAGAGTCTGGGCTTGTCTGCTGAGGGGTTTAGATCAGAGTAGGATCAACGGGTTTTATTGTTTTGGGAAAAGAGGGAATAGGAGGAGATAGATTAGACTAGTGGGTAGAGTAGGCAAGGATATATAAGATACTATACTGTAACAAACAAGCATTGCAACAAATGAAACCACAAGATTGATAAACTGCTGGAATTTACTTATTGTTAAATAAAAGTGATTTTGTTTCATAATTACCTCAGGTACATCTTAAAGTACCTGAGGTAAGGTACAGTGTGATATGGTGGCAGCCATGAAATAAAAGGGTGAATAGAGAGTGCTGGGCTGGTTGCTGTGGGGCCACGAAGGGTCAGTGAAACACAGAGCCAGCGAGCAGCAATATGCCAACTTAGTTGGGACCCTTCTAGAGAGGGAAAGGTAAAAAGAGACCCAAAGGGAGCTCGTCACAAAGTGCCCCTGTTTACGGCAGGCAGGGTCCACGTGGAAGATGGAGAGCCTCTATACGTCAGGAGCCCTTGGAGACCGTGCACAAAGCTCAAGGCACCTCTGAGGCATTCCTTGTTTGTGAAGGCATCTCAGGGGGGCAGAAGACACAGGCAGGTTTCTTCTCCAGTGCAACAGCCCCACCCCACAAAGAGCTGGGCCTTGCGTATCTCCTAAGGAGCGAGTGACAAGGGCTATTTTATATAGAACGTAAAGGGGTGTGCTCTGGAATGCTTTGGCCTAGCGATTATACCTGCCTGTGGGGATTCAGTGCCGGGTGCAGAGGCGAGGGTTTTCAGCCCTGCCACACATTGACTTCCAAATTATAGCCCTTTTAACCATTTCTCGGTTACCCTAAAGATGGAATGCAAGCAGCTAGCTTGTATATGTCCGAGGCACTTTGCATCAGCAACAACACAAAGAGAGAGAGAGAAAGGTCTCTGCCCCAAGGAGCTTACAATCCAAATGTAAGCATTTATCTTAGAGCCAAATCAGATACAAGAGCCAAATCAGACATAACATTAATTATATGAATGCAATTAATTCCTTCCTGACAATTCCCCACCCCCCACCCCTGGTGTGGCCTCAGGTCAGACATCCCCATTTCAAACTTCTGAAAGTTTCACAAGTGAGAAAACAGCAGAGCTAAACCAGCCTCTAAGGGCCAAGTTTGATGTGATATTAATTGTGAATGCAACTAATGTGAACATTTTATCTATATCTATAGTATGGAGGCTTCCTTCCTGATGCAAATAGACACTTCAGGGGAGCAATGTTTGTTGGGATTGCAGGCAAGGAAAGGGAGGAAAACATGTGATCCTCCAGATTTTACTTGGACTGCAACTCCCATCAGTCCTAACCTGCATAGCCAATGGTGAGGGATGATA
Organism: Anniella stebbinsi; assembly: GCA_029215795.1. Taxonomy (NCBI): domain Eukaryota; kingdom Metazoa; phylum Chordata; class Lepidosauria; order Squamata; family Anniellidae; genus Anniella; species Anniella stebbinsi. The sequence goes on from JARDYH010000007.1 coordinate 86,644,905, forward strand.
GGAATTGTAATTGCAAGTTGCCGACCCCTGGGTAAAACTCTCCGTTGCTTGTCCTCCGGTCCCTGCAATTTGCATTTTTTTTAAACCTGCACATTGATTGCATTCATATCGTTAACATCACGTCTGGTTTGGCCCTCAAAGAAAGACTCCAGAACATGGAATGCCCCTCTAGACTAAAATCATGTTACGATTCTAGGACAGTTTTACTCAAACACACATCTGATGCAGCATGGATCAAGCTTTTTGCTAATTTGCATCTGAATTCTTGCACAGCTTAGGTCAGGGGTAGGCAAATGTTTGGGGGCTGCATGGCAGCAGTGGGTTGGATCAAAGCCAATCACACACACACACACACACACACATCCACACCACACATCTACACCCCAACAGATCCATACATCCACACACTCTCCATTTCTCACTGGCTGAATTCGGACAACACGAAAGTCAATGGTGGGGTAATAATTAACTTTACAGTTGTTCATCTAGGGGGTACTCCCCACACAACATGGTAATAAATAATCAACTGTGGTGTGGGTTAGGATCAGTGCTGAGTTGACTATGGCAGCATTCGGACGACATGATAGTCAATACAACTGATGATTGTTCCTCCCCACCAGTTGCTTATTGTGTCATCTGAATTCAGCCTCTCTCCCCCCCCCTTCTCTCTCTCCTGCCACCACACAGCAGTTAAGCTTACAAAAAAAATCCCATTCATATTAATGGGGACTTTTTTCTAAATTTCCATTGTTGTACAGGGCTGTGCATGAGTTTTGATGGATTGCAGTATGCAAGGAGGGTACGGTTAATCCTTCCTTCCCCAGCTGCCACCCCCACGCAATCCAAAAATCCCACCCTGCGCAGCAATTATGTTTGTAAAAAAGGTTCCATTTGCACTCAGGGGACCTTTCCCTCCCCAGCTTGATTGTCCCATCCAAAGGCTCTGCAGACTGGAAGTTTCCCACTCTTGGCACAGTTCACCTTTCACCTTCATCAGAGCCAAACTCTTTATCTAGCCGTTCAGCTCTTGCAAAGCTCCTTTGAAAAGGCGATGCCTTTGTTTCCGAAGCTTCAGTTGTGACTTCTGGCTCCTTCTCCAGCCCCAAGCATTTTTGGGGAGCCTTCCCCACCAACCTCCACACAACGCTTGCTAAAAAGGCTTCACTCTACCTTATCGCAGAATATTTTGATCTGACAGACGGCTCGGTGGACGAGCCGGTTTGTCCCAGTGCTGTAGTCGTAAGTGTCTATTTGGAGATTCAAAGGGACGCCCTTCACACCTTTCTGGGAGGAGAAGTCTGTGCTCAAGCAGTTCACACCAATGAACACCTGCAAGGAAGAACGGAGGGTCGCATGAGTCAGTGGCAGCCATAGCACTGGTCTGAAAGAAATACAGGACCCTAGCAGATGCCAGGCTGTCGGGATGGTGTCATTATAGGATGTGCTACACTCAGGGTAGCATGTGCATTGTTAATGCAGAAGCAGCGGTGGCGAACGTGGACGGGGTAAGATGGAGGCTGTGTTTAATTGATATATTGCTAGAGTTCAAGAAGGAAGCGAGGGAAGGGAGCCCCATTGCTGAATTACATTTCTGTGGGGGGGTGGGGATGGCTCCTAGTGAAAGGCATGCACTCTGCATATGCTCAGAGGTGCCTCTTTTTACACAAATGTTGCCATATACATATATGCATGTGCATATGTGTGTACATACGTATCTTCACTCATATATACACACAATATATAATTCAGATCTGAAGCAAGGCCAGAGACAAGAGGGAGTTGTACTCAGTGAGTGTGGCTAGAGGAGGAGGCGGGGATACAAGACTTACAGAATCTCGAAAAAAATAAATTGCTTCTTAGTCCACTGGGTGTTTGGAGTAAAAGCACTCTCCGGGGTGGGCAGATTGTGGCCCTCCAGATGGTTTGGCCTACAATTCCCATGATCCCTCACTGTTGGCTGGCTCTACTAGCTAAGGATGATAGGAGTCAGGGCCCTCCAGATGTTTTGGTCTCGAAGTTGCCCTCAAGTTGCCGAACTAATGCAGCACTAGCCTGGAAACGATTTCAGCAGGCATTTAGAAGAGGAGGCCTTAGGAACATAAGAGCAGCTGGTCTGGATCTGACCAAAGGCTTATCTAGTCCAGCATCCTCTTCCCACACTGGACAACCAAATATTCCAATGGGAAGCCAACAAGCAGGACATGATTGCCACAGCACCTTCCGGCTCGTGTGCCTTAACAACTGGTTTTGAGAGGCATACTGCCTCTGATCCTGGATTTAATATATAACCATCATGCTTAGCAGCCACAAAGAACCTTAACCTCCACGAGGACTAGAGCCTTATCCTTTGAGTCATGCTCAGGGATTAGAGGCACTGTGTGATAGATGGACGAAGCTAGAAGGAACCCTTTGACATCAACTCCCAGGCCTTTCTCTCTCTCTCTCTCTCTCTCTCTCTCTCTCTCTCTCTCTGGAACCTCCGCCTTCAGCAGCCCCAGGCCAGAACCTTTCTGGTAAGTTACACCTAACCTATGTGGCCCAGAAGATGAAATGCATGCCTGGAATATTTCTATGGAAGGGGAGGGGAGAAGTTGACTTGATGTTTTGAAACCTCTCAATTGTTGTTGTTTTTTTTAAAAAAAGGGGTGGGGAGGCCAAGGGTGCCATTGGGCTAAAAAGAAAGAAGGCGGCCTGCTGAAACCTCAGAACAAAAATAATTAAGGCTGCAATCCTATACCTGGTTACATGGGAGTAACCCTCATTCAGGTCAATGGGACTTCCAAGTAGACATGCATACAGTGGAGGCGGGTGGCTCTGATTTCAGGAGGGCTGTGAATGTATTCTGGGTTTCAGTCAGAGCCAGCCGGAATTCTAGAGGCGCTATCCAAAGTGCCAAACCTATTTGGGGGATAGGATTCAGCACCTTGTAGCTCCTTTATTGGTCTGGCTGGCTTGACTGAAACCCAGAATGGATCCACAGCCCCTCCAAAATCAGAGCCACCAGCCTCCACTGCGTGCATAGGATTTCTGACCACTGTAGCGCATTCTGGGAGACTTTTTGGCTGAAAGTTGGGTTAAAGTGCTTTGAATGAATGCACACGTACCTGGGAGTAAGTTCCTTTAAACTCAATGGAGCTTACTTCTGAGTAGGCCTGTATAGAATTGTATTGTACTTGCAAGGGTGCATCTGAGTGATTTCAACATTCCTTTTTTCCCTTAAAGAATCCTGGGGACTGTAGTTCTCTATGGCAGCTTAGGGAGCTCTAACAAGATTTCTCAGCACCCTTTGCCAAACTCTAATTCCCAGGGTGCTTTTGGGGGATGCCAGGACAGTTAAACACGTATAAATGGATATAGGGTTGCTGTATCAGGATAGAAATTGCACCCTTTGCATGGTTCAGATCATACCTTTGCTTCCTCAGCAATGTTCCAGACAAAAGACAAGGCGTTGTAAGCCACCTCCTCAATATGCTGAACGGTATTGAAATTCTCTTTACAGTCAGCTGGAAGGCACAAAACAGGCAGTTACTCTTCAATTGCCCAATTAGAATTTGTTGAGTTAAGTAACTACCATCATTTTGAAGATTTGTGATCCAGATGGGCCTGTCTTTGTATGCATGGTGGAGAAAGGAAAGTGTGTGTGTAGTTTTTCCTTCTGCCGGCTGCCCCGCAGATCTTATGTGGTGCCACTCCAAAGTGGCCCTGTTCGCACATAACGGCGGCAAATTGCGGGTTAATTAAATTGTATGCGCCACTTCCGATTTTGATATGAAACCTCTGATCGCCTGATCGTAAGGTGTTTCGTGATGTGTGAACCCGGATACCATTGGTTATTTGTGGATTAAACAGCCCAACCGTAGGTTAACTTTGGATTGTTTAATGTGGGTTCTTCATGCGATTAAGCCATGATTTGCCGCCATTACCTGCAAAGTGTCTTTAGGGGGGTATAGAGGGCTGCTGTTAAGAAAAGACAGAGGACAGCATCCATTTGCCACGATCGTCTATAGATATCCAGCGACATCACTCTGTCCCTGGAATCTCTATGGTGAAAGCCCTCTTGGTATTTACCCTCCATTGCAAATTAGTGTGGCAACCCACTCAGTTCAATGTCAAAAGTGTTGGTAAGGACTGCATTGAGGCCCCTAGAACAGGGGTGTCAATCCCCTTTCAGTCCAAAGGCTGTGTTAAATTTTGGAGAAAATCCTTCCGGGGCTGCATTCCAGTGATGGGCAAGGCTAAAGGCAAAAAGGGTGGAGGGTCAAAAGATAACTGCCCCCAGCAAATTTTAACTTAAAGGTTTTCTTGTCAGTAAATCAGCCTTAGGAGAGGTATTTCAACTTTTTAGAATGGGGAAGGATCTATGCAAAAGCCAGGAAACCGTCAAATGATTGGCGGTCACGGGAAAGAGGGTGGGGCTAGGGAAAGGGGGTGTGACCATATGGGGAGCCCCAAGGGGCAGATTGGGACCGCTTGTGGACCACATTGGCCCATGGGCAAGAGGTTCAACACCCCTGTTTCGAGAAGAAAAGGAGTTCACTGTTATTAATTTCCTTCCCCTCCTAGAAAAGAAGCCACATCGCATCTCCGTTTTCCGTACCAACATCAATGACCCTCTGTTTGGCTGTGGGTTGACGTGAATGCCAGTGTTTCCAGAACTTGAGCTGCTCCATTGGAATCTTTTCATTGTCAAAAACCACCATCACAACACTCTGGGAAAAGGGAGAAAAGCGAAAATAAGACTCCAGTGAAACTATACGCAGCGTTCGTCGTTAAATTCATTTGCAAAATCAAATTTGGCTCTGGGTAACACTAGATTTACCAGTTTCTGAAACTGTCATAACTATTGGTTATAAAACAGCTCTGGCTTCAGAAAACCAAAACAGGGGTGAAGAAGAAGTTACTTTCCATTTTGTTTTGGTAAGAATTTGCGAAAACTCACCAAGTTCTTTGTCTTTGGGACAAAAAGAATTTAAGATTTTTAAAAAATGAATGTGGGAGGAATGCAAGAGGACAGATTTGTCCATCCAGGCCCAGGGCTCTGATTTTGGGTTTGAATCCCCACCTATTTAATCTTATTTGTGCTTAATTTAGAGTTGCTGCCTCTTTTTAGTTTTTTTTCCGCCCCTGACAGGCTCCTCATTTTGAACAACTACATGGCAGGCAGATACATCACGACCCTCTCCATGCTGGGAACAGTTGCAGCTATTCAATTTGGCTGGTGCAGATGGGTGAGAACCTCATTTCAGTTCGTTTTCATAAGAATTTACCAAAATTCACAACATTGTCATATTCGAAAGAGGCGAAATTTGAAATGTTTAAAAAACAGAGTGAGAAAGCAAAATGGATAGATTCATCCTTCGCTAAACTAAACCTGAGACTATGAAGACCTGGGGCAAAACAGAAAAATGGGGGTGGGGGACTGGAAATCCCTCGGGGGCAGACATTTTTTTCTCCAGATTTTTCAAAAATCCCTGGGAAATTCCACCCCTGCCTAAATTTTCCAAAAATCCCTGGGGGGGGGGAGATTTATCTTTTTCAGCAGCAGCAGCAGCCACCTTCCCCACCTTGGCCTCCCAAATCTATTCTGGGAGTTTTTTTCATGGCCTTCATATCTCTAGGGCAGGATCTAAACTGCTGTTTTAAAGCGCTTTATAACAGTAGTGACAACCGTTGGGGCCCAGGAAACACTCCAAAACAGTTGTCACTAGCCATTGGGTGTGAGTTTCTCAGACTATCACTTACCTTCACTTTATTTGAGGTCAAGTGTAAACATTTGGCATCTCCAATGGTCCTCAGCGTGACTGGGTAGAACTGTCCTTTGTTGAGGTAGGCCATGGGTGAATCTCCTGATTTGATGTGAATAGCTTTAGGGGATCCCAGTGTGTATTCAAAGTCACTTGAATGGAACCATCAAAAAAAAAAGAAAGACAGTAAATAAACAAACACACAGTTGGGCAATACCTTTACTAGGAGCAACCCAAATCCCACAAAAATTGCAAGCTTTCAAGTTCTCCAGAACTCTTCTAGAGGAAAGATGTTGCAAGAAGGGGATAGAGAAACTTTGGCTATTGTACACATCTGAACTATAACATCCAGTCAGCCTCCCCGCCACACACACTCCTATTCCACCCTTAGCTGCCACCGACACACCACCAACCTGCTTTTTGTAACACCTTGCCCGAGGAAGAGATCTGGAGATCTCAAAAGCTTGCACATTTTTGGTGATTTGGATTCCCCTGCTTCACCTCTATTGGGAGTACCAGAACGTGCACCCCCCTACAAGTAGCTTCCACGCTCATGACCTCATGCTGGACACTGGTGATTACTTGAAGAGAAAGCACTTTTCACATGCAAAGAATTACAAGGGAATCATAAACTGGAAATGAAAATGAGACTGTATCCCTAAGTAGGCCTGCTTGGATGTTAATAACATCAAAATCAATTGGATCAACTTCAGAGACGGAACATTTATTGAGGTTCTGAGAGTTAATGTGAAGTATATCATTCTCTGCTTCAGAATGTTTGCATGTGGGATGAAGCTTGCTTCTCCTCAGAACTTTATATTTTGTCCCCTCAGTGTCCTCCTTCCAATATATTTATTTCTGGTGCTTACCACACACACACTATGCTCGGTGGCCATTTTCTCCTAGTTCTGCTCCAATACTAGAATTGAGCCTGAGGGGGAGGGGGATTGCTTGAAGTAACAAAACCCAGCAAAGGAAGGGCGAGAGGGGCAGGCTTTCGCTTCCCTCAGCCATGTGCTTGCTTTTATGTCCCAGACATAGATCCAATTTATACCTGAATGGAGCAGACTCATGAGTAAAATACACATAGCCAGCTACACCTTGTTTGGCCCTCTGGCTGTATGCAGACAATTACTTGTGAGAAGCAACATGAGTGGCTTTGCCTTTACCGCAATGGTAACACGAGGCCTCTAGTGATGCTTCAGTCACTTAATAACCACACAGATATAATGAAGGGGAGCCACGTTTTAGCACGGCTTCCCTGCCTAGGGACAACCAGCCGATTCAAGCCTCCTCTAATTCACTTTGTTTAGAGTGTCGAAGGGTGGAGAGGATGTAGCAGGGAGGAAAGCATTTGGCGATCGCGTTCGTCTCTGCGCTGACAGAACTCCTGTGCCTTCATGAGCTGTGCGGCGAGAGGAAATGCAGCGCATGAAACATTCCTTCTTCAACACGGCCGGGAGTAGCTGGTGCGGTGTGGTGTAGCGCGAGTAGGGTGCTGGTCTTAGAATCAATCCCTGCTCAGCCACAACGCTTGGGCCAGTCAGCATTTCTCAGCCTAACACATCCGGCAGGGTTGTTGTGAGGATAAAAAGAAGGGGACCGTACATCAGAGGTGTTGAATTTCTTTCAGCCCGAGAGTCAAATTTCATTACGGAGATTCTCTGGGGAGGGGGCACCTCCCAGCAGTGGGCGGAGACTAATGGCAAAAGGGGCAGGGCCAAAAAGCAAAAAATATATCAGCCTGTTTTGGCGTAAAACTCTTATTGCCAGCAGCTAAGACTTATGAGAGGCATTTCAAGCTTTTAGATTGCGGGGAAATCTGCACAAAAAGCCAGGACAACACTAAATTATCGATGGTTGTAGGAAAAGGAGTTGTGCCAGAAGGCGGAGCACAGCCATCCGGGAAAACCCGGAGACTGGATTGGGATCGCAGGCAAGCTGGATTTAGCCTCCGGGCTTAGGTTCTGCACCCCGATGTACGCCATTGCTGACATTCTGGGAGGAAGTGTGGGATAAAAATTAATCTAATCATGATTTTTGCCTACGATCCAGCGGTCAAGTATCAAGTAGCACTTGAGAAAGCCTTAGTAGTTACCTCTTGGCATCATTGACAGAATAACCCTCCGAACACGGTGCTTCCGTCTGGGACTTCAGGATATCAGTGAAGATCAGTGACTGTAGAAACACAAAATCAGAACAGTTCTGTATGAACCTTTTTGTATTCGAACTCATCTCAGGAAATATAGCTGCTCACTCAACATCCCAAAGGTTTGTCCAGTTCCTTTTGGAACCAAGCCCCCCAAAAAATCATTCTGACTTTGGGGAGGGCTCACACTAGAAGGTCTTATGAGCATTTATCAACATGCAGAAATTTAGCAGGAGATGTTTTGGCTGGGATGGAGATAAAACTGCTAAGACAAAGCTTCACCTGCTTAACAGTGCCAGGCTGGTTTTCAAGAAGTACACCGGCAGAGTCAATAAAAGAAAATGGAATCCATAACTGGAACCATTCCCTGCTCTCAATCCACTGACTTTAGTCAAGGCCATGGGATCAGGCACAATGCTAGAATCCAGCTCTTCAATAGCATTTTCCTGGCCAGCCTTCAGAGCAAACTCCAGGGAACAGAGGGAGCCAAGATGGTGATGGATCCATTTATGAAGGAGAATATTTTATCAGCGTTGCCACATCCTAAACCTCTTCCTGGTCAGCCGCTTCTCAATAACCTAGGGAGTATATAGGGAACCACAACATGCTTCCTCTTCCGGCTTTGGGTGCAAAGCAAAACATCTGAGCAAAGGCTTTACATGCAGATGGTCCCAGGTTCCATCCTCAGCATCTCTAGGTAGGGCAGGAAAAACTCCTGCCTGAAACCTCGGAGAACCACTGCTGCCAGTCAGTGTCGACAACACTGAGCCAGATGGGCCAAGGGTCTGACTCAGTATAAGGCAGCTTCCTAGGTTCCTATGCTCTTATGACCGCACCCCCCTCCCCATTAGGCCAGGAGCCTGTGCAAACTCTACCACTTGGAGTGGGAGATCTCCCCTTGGCCCCTGTTAACCTTGTCATTCCATAGTCTTTACAGTGCTGTTGTGTGTGTGTGTGTATACAAAATGGTGGTGTCTATTGGGGGCAGATGGGAAGAGTGGGTGAGACAGTGATTGCTGGGAGCTGGACACGGCCTAAGTCTCCCTCTTCCCTTATTTTCCAACTGTTGGCTGCTCTGCATCTGCCCAGTGGATGGGCCGGCCCTGATGGGATGGGAATGGTCAATTTGGCAGTCAGCTGCGGTAGATGAACAACACGATTAACCAACGTACAAGGAGAGATGGTTTAAGGAAGCAGAAGGAGAGAATCTCACAAAGTCCTTCCAACGAAACAAAACACTCCATTCTGCTGAATCTCCGGGACGGCTAACTCGGCATGTAAGGGGCACTCCCTCTGCACGCCTAATTAGTGCAATTTGGGCTGCTCCCATTTATAGCATACATGTCACATCCTGCATAGAGATGGGCAGGACCACACTGTTTTGCTCTAGAAAGGTTTTGGCAGGCTCGGATTACGGACTCTGCGTTCCGCCAGACCTTTCCGGATTGGATTCCAGAATGTGCTGGATTTCTTGCTGCACAGCATCATTTCTTGACACAGCGCCATCCAGGTGGCCTTTTACTGACCTCTTGAGGGTCTTCTTTGAATGTGCTGTCCGGCTGCCACCTCTGCTGCGGTGGAGCCACATGGATCGTGTCAAAAAGGGAATGGAGCGAACTGTTGTCATACATGTCCCCCGGCGTTATCATATAGTTCTCAGGATTGGTCTCCAGTTTGCTGGTGCCGGGGGGCAGGGCGGGTGACTTGTGAGGTGAAGGGATGCCCTCCAAACTTAAGCCATTCTTCTTGGGCAGGTCAGAATACTCTTGGTTCATGGAAACGTTTTCAGCCAGGAGCTTCATGAGATGAGCAGAGCTTTCAAAGGAGGAAATGTCTGGTTCGTACTCCATCCCGTGGCAATGTCTAGAGAGGAAGAAGCCAGGCAAAGGGGAAATGTAAGATAGACAGACATCTTTACTACACATCTGAACTTATTTGCAACATGGTAGGTTACTTTGGTAAGCATGTCGCCTAAACTACCCTGGGGAACTTGGTCATTGTTATCCTGCTGAATGGCAAAGATACCACATATCCACCGCCAATATGTAGTAGGATGTGGTATGAGGGAATATAACTTATCACAGTATGTATGTAACCATTTGGTACCTCAGTAATCTGTACTGGCCTGCCAAATCCTGAGGAGAATTTTACAACTCCCCCCCCCCTCCCCGCCCCAGCTTCTACAGATTTCTGACTGGAGACAAAAGCAGAGAAAAATTCTCCTCACCATTTGGCAGGATGGTGCAGGTCATAACTTCCATATAAGAAATCTGCATGAGATTGAAGCCTGCATCCAACATCATCTTTTATATGGGACTTTCTGCAAATGACTGAAACCCAACAGATAGGCTTTCATGGGCTAATAGGGTTGAGAAGTTTTATAAACTGGTGGATCTTTGCAAAAAGAGAGACAGAGACAGAAGGCAGAATGGAGAGATGGGAGTCTGATAGGAGAAAATTCCTGTCAGGTGCCTCAATACTCAAAGCAGGCACCTGAGAAACAGGCATCAGCCCCAATCATAGTATCAGGACAACTGCTCAGAATAGCAGACTATGGGCACATATCATTGGGCAGAACCCTTCTGGCCTGAGAGTCAGATGATGAAAAGGAACGTAACCATCTCCCTCTTCCGCTCAAAGCCACAGTTCACCTAGAGGAAACACATGACTGTTCCTCAAAACCTGTTAAGGCTCTTGCTCGCTTTCTTCCACCTGCCTCCTGTCTTTCTCCCCGCTTGTGTTCACGGAAGAATTTCTCATGGCCTTACTTGGCCCGCCTTGCTGAGACCACAGTATTGAGGGCCTTAAAAAGTCCACTTTGTAAAGGCCTAAATGCCCAAACAGAATTTGGCCACTAAAATGTCACCCATATAACAGAACATCTGAGCCACCTAAGAGAACTCTACAGTCACTCCTCACAAGCCCTGTTCACATTCTGAGGGCCAAAGGACACCTTACGTTGAATGTGTAACATCCAGCCAAATTTCCCATTTTCCTTTAATGGATCCAGTGGTGGCTGGTGGCTCCAATGTCAGTGGGTTGGTGAATCTTCTCCAGGTCTCAGTCAGAACCAGTCAGAACTCTAAAGGAGCTATCCAAGGTACAGATAGGTCCTTTAGAGTTCTGACTGGTTCTGACTGAAACTTGGAAGGAGATTCACCACCCCACTGATATCAGAGCCACCAGCCTCCACTGAATGAATCACCAGCACAGCTCCCTACACAACTGGTTGTCACTGGGTCCACAGCACACAAGGAGGGATACTCTCTTTCCTCTCCAGCTGCCATCAAGTTCAGGTTCTTATAATCATTTCTGGCATGACCAGTTCACAGGGCCAACTGAGTCCCCTTCAAGGTTTTTTTTTTTAGTGTCCTCGCCTTATCCCTTGAATTGGGGTTGCTAGGAACCATGGTACCCCGTAGAATGTCCAGACAGAACAGTACACCAGTGCGTCTCCCACAATGCAAGTCTCTCTCCCAATCCAATGTTCCGGCTGCATTGTCCTGTCCTCTGGCTTGGCCTCTCCTGCTGGTCATTTCGTAACTTCTCTATGTAAGGAGAATATTCCACATATACTTCAAGAAATACAAACCCCATTTTCCGTATACCTCAGTGTTACAACCCTTTTTGAGAACGGAGTGAATAAAGAGTCAATCCATCAATCCCAAGCAAGGAAAGAGTTAATCTAAACCCTCCCTGCCCCCACCCTGGCCGTTGTGGGATGGGGGGGGGTGAGGAAGCATCAAGGCTTTATGAGCCCACTGCTGGGGCAGTGGGCAAGAAATAGAAATGTTATCACATTGTTCAGGGGTACACAGAGTCCAGGAATTCGGACTGAACTGAGAGATACCAACGGACCGTTCGCTTACTTTGGAGAGAGTTATCTGAAAGGCATGGAAGCCAAGGAGGATGAAAGGGAGAACATGGCTCATTTTGGAAGCAGTTGAAACAGAAACAGCCTTATCACCCTCACACTAAGTGCAGAAAGACCACAGGGAAGCCATCCCTCGGAGTTCTCTCTGTACTTTGCTAGCACCACCAAGGGGGACACGTGGTGAAATCCAACCCTCCTCAGACCACAATAAAGGAAACAGGGGGAGGAAGAGAGAGGGAAACTCTAATGAACTATATCCTGGAGCCCCACACATCTTTGACCCATACAGACCAATGCTTCAGGATCTGCTGCACCCATTCCCTATTTTCCCCAAGCTCCATTCCAAGGGATGGGTCATAGGGCGACCCTATGGAAAGGAGGGCAGGGCTCCTGTATCTTGAAGAGTTGAATAGAAAAGGGAATTTCGACAGGTGTCATTTGTATGCATACAGCACCTGGTGAAATTCCCTCTTCATCACAACAGTTAAAGCTGCAGGAGCCCTGCCCTCTTTTCTATCTGGTCAAGAGGGCAGGACTCCTGCAGCTTTAGCTGTTATAGTGAAAAGGGAATTTCACCAGGTGCTCCATGCATACAAATGACACCTGTTGAAATTCCCTTTTCTATTCAACTCTTCAAGATACAGGAGCCCTGCCCTGCTTTTCATATGGTCACCCTTGTGGGTCACATCCTGGCCCCAGCATACTATAATAATAATAATAATAATAATAATAATAATAATAATAATAGTATTTCTTACTCGCCTCTCCGTTTGGATAGAGGCGGAGAACAACAGTAAATATAAAATATGATAAAATACATAAAACTGATTAAGAACATGGTACACATGATTAAAATAGCAATAAAACATCCTAAAAACATCCTAAAATTCCACTGGATATGCCTGCCGGAAGAGATTAGTCTTTATAGCTTTCGTAAATTCTAAAAGACTGTTAAGTTGATGAATCTCCTCCGGCAGAGGAGGAGACCACTTTCACCATTACGATGCACTCCCACCCCCTTCAAGATGGATCACGAATGTTCTCTTAATCACACCGTTGATGCACCAAATCAGATCTGCAAGGTGGTGCTGAGAGGCAATCTTAACGCCAGCCTGCTCAGCTGGGGAATCCTCTTCGCCTGGAGATCTGCCAAAGCCAGAGCTTCTATGTCTTCCAGAACCAGCATGTGATTTATTTATTTTTAAATCAATCTGGCTTTGAATGGCCCAGAAACGATAGAATAGTTTATATGTTTCACCTGTTCCCAAGCCCTTGGGATGGGGTAGGAAAGAAATCCAATGAACTAATAAGGCTTCCTGTCGCCCTGGTATTATAATGAAACCGCCCTTCATGTCATCCAGCCCTGCTCCATCCCAGAAAGGGTCTGCCGTGTGTTCTGATCTGATAACAGAATCTGGATTCCCACCCCACCTCGCATTTTACTAGAGAAACCCAGAGCCCTTGCACTGTAGGGTTCTGTGTGGCCCCCAGTTGCCAACAGTAACTGTACTTGGGAGTTGCTCAGACTCAAGCCCATTGCGCTTACAGACGTTTGAAGGGGACCGCACAAAAAGGGGAAAGCATGCTTTCTCACCTCTTCCCGAGTTCACTGCGCCCCGTTGTTCCAGATGGAAGGATCCTCTTTTCCTTTGGGACCTGCCAAGGGCAGAGGGGGGAAAAAAAGAAAAGAAATATTGATCCATTTGTTGGAGGGACTATACTTTCATTTCCGCGTTCTTCTCAATGCCAGCACTCACTATGATCCACACACACACACACACACACACACACCACAGAGCAACTCACCATTCCCATACCAGAAAAGGTCTCTAAACAGCTCTTGTGAGGGATAATTAGTTCTTACATCCCATTGAGATTAGGGGGTTGGTTGTAGACAACCACACATCAGCTTGGTTTGCAGCTAATGACAATCCAGAGTATGGGTTGATGATGGGTCGTTGTTGAATCGTGGGTTGCCATCATGTGCGAACCCTGCACTATGGTTTAAGTATGGATTGTTAACCACAAACGACCCCTGGAAGAGAACCCGTGGTTTGTTGCTGGATTGTGAACTCTGAGTTGTTCATGGTTAATAACCTATAATTAAACCATAGCGCAGGCTTTGCATGTAACGACAACCCACACTTCAATAACAGCCAATGATGCAACGACAATCCGTACACAACCTGTACTCTGGGTGATTGTTACGTGCAACCAGGTCACCTTCACCTGAGGTGTGAAGTTGTCCTTGTCCTCATCCCTTGGCCGAATGTTATCTTGGGAAAAGGGTACTAATACTGAGGTAATTTGGTCACATTCACGGACTTTTAGTTTGTGGAAAACATAAAGTTTGGCAGCAGATGTTGAGTCATTCTATAGCTTGAAGTTGTCATGCTGGCTGCTTCTCATACCATGTAATAATCATAGAGGAGACTCAGGGCAGCCACGCTGTCGTCATCTCCGTTAACCCTCATCATAGCTTTGGTGGCTGCTGTCAGGGGGCTCTCTAGGTAGCTCTTCCAAGCATCATCCTCGTTCACATAGGGGCATTTCTGGAAGCCCATCCCATCGTTCTTCAGGAGGCGCATGGACCTGAAACTGAGTGGAAAGAGGAAGGGGGCATGTTGATCACCAAGACATTTCCGGGGGAAGTTTAATCAGGGGTGCACTTCTGTTGCTGTTAGAAAATGTCTGAGCATGCACTTGGGGTCAGAGACAAATAAGTGAATGTGCTGATGAAAGGAGGAGCCATGTTAGGGTGTCCAGGTTTCCTCTTTTACAGAGGACCGCCCCCTATTTGAAGAGGTGCCCTGTCCAGTTCTGGGATGAAGACGAAGAACCGTAAGGACTGCTGCTTATCAAGAGTGAGCATCTGAACAGGCAGGCACACACAGGTCAACTGGTCACAGTCTTCCACACTACAGTGAGATACTTTATTTTATTTTATTTTATTTCATTGCATTGCATTTCTATACCACCCAATAGCCAAAGCTCTCTGGGTGGTTCACAACAATTAAAACCACGAAACACAGCAATGTGCTGGATTTCTATTTAAATTTTAATAATTATTTCTAACTTTGCATCTACACATCTAAATTGGAATATACGGATTGGTATTTTCTTTTGGTGATTCATTGGTGGCCACCCTAACCACGTTGCCAGTGCCACGTTCTCCCCTCCCCCTCCTCTTCCTCACCTTTTCCTGCATTTCCTCACAGACAAAGATTATGTAAATTGTTGTGTTTTAATTGTTTTAATGTATAATTGTGAGCTGCTCTTGGATTTATTTTATTTTATTTTTAAATAAAACTAACAAACCAAGATCATAACTACTTCATATTTTCTAGCTGGGAAACTGCGGTTGCTTTTAAAAATATATATATATGTTGGGGTAAGTAAATATTCCTGTCCTACCTTTCAGTAAAACACCAAGGCAGCTCACAACAAAAATGTAAAGTGTCGAATTAAAACAAACAGCACCAACAAAAATGATGAACACAACAATTAAAACGGCAGTAAGGAGGAGACCAACCATAAAACCATCAAAAACAAATAAATAAATAAATAAATAGTGCATTAACATATCATTCATGAAAATCTGGGAAAATCAAAATAATCTTCATCTGGCAGAGTAAACATATAATCAAGCAGGCGCAAGCAAACTGTCTCTGAGAAGAGAATTTCACAATTAGCGTGCCAATACCAAAAAGGCCCTATCTCCAGTTGCCACCCACCTAAATTCTTACAGTCAGAACAGAGCCTCTGATAAAGATCTTAATGATGGGCAGATTCATTTGGAAGTAAGTGATTCTAGAGATACTCTGGCCCCAAGCCGTTTGAGTCAAAACCAGCCCCTTGAATTATACGCCTGGATACAAACTATAGGCCAGCATTGACGAGATATCCAAGCAGATTTTACATTTTGCAAGTTTGATTTAAAAAAAAAAAAAAAAGGGAAGGGTGTTGTAGCCTTAAACACAATCATATTTTTAAAGAAATATCAAATTACAAGCCAACGTTAAAAACTCTGTGACCAGGTTCGCATGTAATGACAACCCAGAGTGTGGTTGAGTATTGGTCATCATTAAATCGCAGGTTGTTATTGAATCGTGGGTTATGTGTGAACCCTACACTTTGGTTTAAATATGAGTTGTTAACCACAAGGAACCCAGAGTTTACAGTGCAACAACAAACAATGGTTTCTCTTCATGGGTTGTTTGTAGTTAACAACCCATAGTTAAACCATAGTGCAGGATTCACACGTAATGACAGCTCACATTCTGGGTTGTCGTTATGTGCAAGCCAGGCCTGTGCATGAGAGCAAGCTCCAGAGGGTGGGCAGATTAAGGGTTCTCCATCTAACAGGGCAACTATTCTTATTTTGGGGGCTTCCAGATGGAAAATTCCTAGTGCTATAAAATAGGAGGCAATGCAGTTTTCCAGCTTTTTCACCTTGATGTTTTTGTCTGGGCTAAGACAGAAGTGATGCGAAAGACAAGGACATCTGGATCTCCCTATAACATTCAGTAAATGAAGCAGGGCAGTAGTACAATAAAAACCTCATTTCGAAGCACCCAAAAAGCCCATTAGAGGCAATAGCCGAGAAGTCTCAGGTTGCACAAACCATCTCTTCTGAGTTTGGGGGACACATTGATGGTGCTTTGCCTGGAGACCCCCCAAAATCCAGCATTTGGTACATGAGATTGGCTTTTGGAAGGAACCTCAGGGACTGGAATGAGAAATTCCACCAGGTCTACATTTCGGAGATGTCCCTAGGCAATAAAGGGTTTCCAGATTCTGGAGTGACTCTGCCCACCCAAGCTGGCCATTGGCTCTCCTCAACCGGGAAGGACTATAACACTTCCTGGTCAGGCTGGAATGTTGTCTGGGCGATGACAGACTTTACTGCTGCTTTGCTTGTTCTTTGGTTCTGATTCCCTGGTAAGATGGACACTTACCATATGTATCTCTAAGAAGAAATGCATCACCAAAAAAAGAGGACAGTGATTTGCATAAAATTAATAGATGCTAATTGATCTTTAGATGCAAATTTAGAAATTATTAGCATTTAAATAGAAATACATCTCACGGATAGCTTAGAAGATTGCGACCAGGTGTCTTTGATACCTGGTCGCTAACTGTGGAAGAGCCCAAACAGTTCTAATGGTTCTTTAAACCAGAATTGGATAAGAAAGCTCTTCAAATAGAGGACTTTCCTCTGTAAAACAGGCCACAGGCCACCCTACTTGGTTTCTGATTCCCACTCATTAATTAGTTATGGCTCAGCTCAGACTCTCTTTCTCTCTCTCTCTCTCTCTGACTGATTTGCATCGTAGTTATAATTATATAGATCGTCATAATGTGCAATCTCATCATGGTGTTATTAATCTTAGATATGAATAAAACCTTGGAACAGCTCCTCTAAAATATTATGAAATACAAGAAAGGGGGGGTGGGACGTCTGGGCTTGTTTCCCCCTTCACTGTTGCTTGTGGAATGTTCTGCTGATTATTTGACTCCTGGGATTTACACCTCGTCCCACCCCAAAGGTGTGGGATAGATCCACCGTAACACAAAAAAATCCAGAAGATATAAAATATACATATCCCCCCTGAACCATTTGATCAATACACATGTTCAAGCTCCAAGTATTTTCCAAGAAGAAATACAATGAACTGATAACCTGCCTTCAGCAGTCCATGGCCTGGGAACCTCCTGTTTGGACTACTACAATGTGTCACTTTTGGGGTCGCCTCTGAAGATGGTCTGCTGGTGCAGAATATGGCAACACAAGTTTTAACTGGGACCAGGTGTTATGGCCCTAGAAAACCAGTTCTTTCTCCTTCACTGGCTTAGGGTTAGTTTCTGGGCCAATTCAAAGCGCTGATTTTGATCTATAAATCCTGGGGTCTTTGGGAGTCTCCATAAGGAACAATTCCCACAAGCACTTACCATGCAGTGGAGACCCTTTCTGAATGCCCAAATTGAAGCATGGACACAAGTAAGATGGCGTTTTTGGTGGTGGCTCCTAATAGTAAAACCCTTTTCTAGAGAGGCCTACTTGGTGTCTAAATAAACATTCTTTCGGTGCCAGGCAAAAATGTCTTTGTTCTCCCAGGCCTTTTAACATATTCTGTTATTAGTAATAACATTACTGAACATCATGCAAGCCCGACATTAATAATTCTGTCTCTGCTTTGTGGGAGTTGTGTTTTAGCCCTCATGATTGTTTTTAAGCTCTTAATACTTAACGTGAGTGGTTGGTACTACTATTTATTTTATTCCCTGTTCTGGCTTTAGCTTTGGAGTTAGTGTGATATTTGGTTGTATTATGTAGTTTTAAAGCTTGAATACAGTACTGTACATCGCCAGAGAACTATGTTACGGGTCAATTAAGTTTTTTTAAAAAAATAACAGGCGGCATAGAAATATTTCCATATAAAAACAAAACAAAACGTTAGCTATGGGACAATTCCCGAGGGCCTAGCTTCCTTTTTCAGCCTACGTTATACTTATTCCTTTTCATTTTCCCAGTATTTTAGCAATTTACTATCCTAGTCTTTTAACTCTGCTATTTTAAATCTGCATTTTAAATCTCTGCATTGCTGCTCGGTTTTATTCTGGTTGTACTTTCGTATTGTGCTTTTAAGCTTTCATATTACATTTTGTGCTGTGTTTATGGTTTTAACTTTTGGGCAGTATAGAAATGAAATAACCCTCACTTCCTCCTTCAGACAGAATAACGTTGGCTATAATACTTCAACTCTGCAGAAACCGATGCAACCTACGACTAAGTTTTTGCTTCTCTCCTCCCTCACAGTCTTTGTGCCGAAAAAACCACAGCGATTGCGTGGCTGGAACAGTGAATTTACTAGAATGTTGGATTTGGGCAACCCCCAGATTCAATAACCTACATAGCCATGGAATTCATTGGGTATTCTGGACCAACTCATATTCTCTCCACTTAGGTTACCTCACGGTTTTTTTGTGTGTGACGATAAAGAAGGAGGTGGAAAGGGGGGGAGAGAGAGAGAGAGAGAGAGAGAGAGAGAGAGAGAGAGAGACGCCTTGGAGCTTTTATTTCCAGTGAGGCTGAAGAGGAAGAGGACTGAGAAGCAGAACAAATACAGAGTTCAGTTGCCAGAGGGGACAGAGACAAATATCTCTTTGCCAAGCCCCACCCTTGGGTGCCTGTGTACTCTTTAAGAGGCACCATGGCCTCAGGGGCAAGAGTTTTTCTCAGATCATTCTCGACTCCGCCATTCAGGAATCAAACGGCAGCTATGATTATTTTGCTAATAACAGCCATGAACTAATGACAGGCATTTTAATCAGTCTAGCTTGAGTATGTGGCTTGGGAGGATTCATCCCACCTCCTGGGCATCTTTTTATAAGAACTTGCAGAACCCCCAAACTGAGCCATGGCTGCAGAGAACTCCGTTGGTACAAATGGAAGCATTGGTTGGTTTGCTTGTTTTAGCACAATGCAGATCTTGTGTGAACATTCAACTTCTGCCTTCCCTTGTCTTCCAAGGAGCTCAACCAATTCCTCCCTCCTCTATGAATGTGTATCATGGTAGCAGAGAGCTAACAGCTAAGGGTGCCAAAAAAGAGGAAACACGTCACACACCTCTCCGAAACAAGAGGACCGTAATAAAGTGTGCATATGCTAATTTATATGTATATGTGCAAGTTTATAGAAATAATAATTATAATTCAGTTAGAAATGCAGTCCATCTCTTTAATCTGCTGTCCAGCACTCTATGGCTGAATTCGGACAACACGATAGTCAATGGTGGGGTAATAATCAACTTTACAGTTGTTCATCTAGGGGGTTCTCCCCACACAACATGGTTATAAATAATCAACTGTGGTGTGGATTAGGATCAGCGCTGAATTGACTATGGCAGAATTCAGATGACACGATAGTCAATACAACTGACGATTGTTTCCACTCCCCCAGTTGCTTATTGTGTCGTCCGAATTCAGCCAATGTGGATGGCCAACAGTTCTGATGGTTCTATCTTTATTTAAACTCAAATTGAACAGGACAGACCATCAAAAAGAGGACAATCCTCTGCTGCATAGGACAGATTTCTAAATGTGCATCTATACCTCTAAATTAGCACATGTAAACTTTATTATGGTCCTCTTTTTTGGAGGGAGGATAATGCATTTCCCCCCCTTTGTGTGTGTGTGATTCACAAGTGGTCACCCTACAGCAGCTCAGAAGCCATTTGTGGCTAATGCGGTTATTTGGGGATAGGGAGCGTCTCAGTGCTCAGCTCTACATTAGATTGACCACCGATCAACTTAACGAGGACAGTAGGGGCCTCATACAGCCTGAACAGGCAAAATGCTAGAGTCAAAATAAATGCTGATGATTCAACTTGAATAGCTTCCATTAATGGATAAGCCCTGTCCCTACATGCGGAAACATGGGGGGAAATCCAGTTCACCCACCTTACCCTGCGCTCTGGCCTTTACGTGAGATCTGTAACAGCAGAGAGCACGGGGGGACACAAGCTAGAAAGTGCAAAATCCAGACGGCTCAAGTATCCCAACCAGTCGCCGTCCATTTCCTCGCATGCAATCCCAGTTCCATGAAGGACTCAGACCTCAGCAGAATCACATATTTCTGAAAGTGGTGAACCAACAAGGGCCCCCAAGCATTGCCAACTGATCAGGAAACAGCCTGACATGTTCCTATGCCTTTAAGAGCAGCTCAGATCTGCAGCATTCAGCAGGTAGGGCTTTATTTGCAGCTTGGAGAGAAGTTATGATCATAAACTAATGTCTGCAAATCAAGATGCGGTTAAAAGCACAGGAGAAAAGGCCTGTAAAAAAAAGTTGACAACCCTAGGGCAATCACCACAATCCTGCCCCCCCACCCCCAAATTGCAGGCGGAGGTTTCATTTTTAAAAAGGCTTTAAAAAATGTATTATTGGCTTAAAAAAGAAGAGGTTCATTTGCTGTAAACATCTCTTTTTCTGATTTTTCTGAAGACAAGATGCCGTAACAACGGTTCTTCCCACAGCCTAACTGTAGCCACCAGAAGAACGGAAAAAATCCAACCCCAGCTTTCCAAGGGTAAAACGTTCCAGAGTTTGGATTGCTCCTTTTATCTCCTTGCGTGCACACGATCTGAGGTCTCCTCCCCCCCCACTCCACCACCTCTCCCACCGGGACATGACCCTAATGCTAGTTAGTTTCACTCGCTGCGTAAATACTCTTCACAGGTGGGTTCTTTGCACTGAGGTTTTTGTTTTTTTTGGGTGCAAGTTTCGTTGTCTTAAAATTTTCTCACGCAGCCCTCCCTCCCTGTCAGTGCCGCCCCGACTGTCTCCAAGGAGCACACGTTAGGATGACTCAGGTTTCACCACTGTTGATGCTGTTCAATCCTGTTCAGACAAGAACCTTCAGCCAGACTGAATCCAAAAACGTTCACATGAAAAGAAGCAAGGAGAGGGGAGCAATTGGGCCGTCTACCCCAGGCGTTGCCTCACTTCAGTCTTGCGTGGTCTTACTCTTTTCCCCAGCTCTTATTTATGTAATTAGATGCCCAGTGGTCTCCTGATGGGTCTTTCATTGCCAAGTCTGAGAATGCAGACTAAGCATCTTCCAATAGTCACAGCAAAATTCATCTCCACTAAGCGATCCTCAGCAGGTGCTCTTGCGCCTATGAATTCTTATTTTAAAACTTACAGTTCTTAAGAGCTTCCAGTGGTGCAGTCATTTGAACGCAATGCTCGGATGGGCATCCCCTTCTTTAGATGCGAATGTGTATATGAGTTCAAAATGTGTATAGCCAGCCCAGCTGAGTTTGTGGGGAGGGGAAGTCCTGCTCATTTTCCTGTGTGGGGCTCTGGACATCCATCCGATGGCATCGTTGGTGTGTTGCAGGATCGGACCAAGATCACGTCCTCCAACATTTCACAAGTGAAAATCAGAGGAGGCTGGTGGCTCCGGTGTTAGTGGGGCAGCGAATCCACTCCAGGTTTCAATCAGAACCAGACAGACCTCTGAAAGAGTGATCCAGCACCTTGGATAGTTCCTTTGGAGTTCTGACTGAAACCCGGAGCGGATTCACCACCCCACTGACACCGGAGCCACCAGCTTCCACTGCTGAAAATAGAGCCTTACATGTGACATTATTTATTTATTTATTTATTTTATTCCATTTATATACTGCCCCATAGCCGAAGCTCTCTGGTTTATGCAATATACAGGATTCACCAATCACAGTATCCCCAATATTGGCCAATGTGCTGACCAGTCTTGGCACATTGCTGAAGGCTGCCAACCTACCTCCTGCATGCTGTATTTATTTATTTAAAATATGTTTTAAAGGCCAGTCAAAAAAGCCATTTTCCAAGGTGGTAAATATGATTTGAGAATGGTAGGGCCTGGGACCTAGACAGCCTTTAGTGTGAAGTAATACACTGAGCGTCGGAGTAGGACCAGGGGCTGTCTTGACGTCATCTTTGCCCCGGGGTGGACAAATAAAAGGAAGGACTTTTTCACAGAGCGCATAGTTTAACTATGGAATTCACTACCACAAGATGTAGTGATGGCCACCAATTTGGATGGCTTTAAAAGGGGGTCGGATAAATTCCTGGAGGAGAAGGCTATGAATGGCTACTAGTCCTGATGGCTAGGTGCTACCTCCAGTATCAGAAGCAGTAAGCCTGTGTGCACCAGTTGCTGGGGAACATGGGTGGGAGGGTGCTGTTGCACCATGTCCTGCTTTGTTGGTCCCTGGACTGCAGCTGGTTGGTCACTGTGTGAATGGAGTGCTGGACTAGCTGGACTCTCGGTCTGATCCAGCAGGGCTCTTCTTATGTTCTTATCCTCATCATCTGTGAAGGTGCCATATTACACAGGCAGGCCAGCCTCTGGATTGGGCCTACCCCAAATTTCATAATCATTATTTTAGCGGCACCTGCTATCTGGAAAAGCATCCCTTGTCCGGTTCAGGGGGAAGAAAATGTAACATCTTTAAATGCCTCCTGAAAACACATCTTTTTACACAGGCTTTCCCTGGACTGTAACTTATTTTGGTTTTATGTGGCATTTTTAACTTTGAATGTTTTCAATTTATTCTGAGTTGTTGTGTTTTATGGTTTTAATTGTGAAGTGCCCAGAGAGCCTCAGGTATTGGGCAGTCCAAAAATGAAATCTATCTATCTATCATCTATCTGTCTATCTATCTATCTATCTATCTATCTATCTATCTATTAAAAGTTAGAATATCTGCCTCCTGCTTTTCAACAAAATGCTAATACAGAATAAACTGTATGGCTTCCCTTGTTGTTCTAAAATCTCCCCACAGGCCCTGGCTCTAAGCATTAATACCTCCCCCCCCCCTTTAAAATGGGAATAAAAACAATCCGGAGTTGTGTGATGGGGACAAATCAGTTAAGGGTTGAATATTCAAAGGGTTATAAAAGGATTGAAGTACAAGGGGCTTCTGCTCCCCCTCCCCCTAATTTAGCATCTCAAACCTTTCAAGTCTGAAACAGGCAGTGGAGGGATGGAGCCCCAGGTAAGGCCTCCTCCAAATCCCCTTTAAGAAGAGTTCCCATCTCACCTCCCTTGAGCAGTATTTGTCATGCTAACCTTGCCTTCTCTCTGTCTGTGGGCAATTCGGCTCCGGTAAAAAAACTTTCTGTTTTTTACAAGCTTGTTCTCTTTTGTGCAGCTGTCAGGCTAAAAGGGGCGACTGGAACAGGGGGAAGGTGGGGAGGGATGGGAAATCCACAAGTTGTAAACACAGACACCAGACAAGACGGCCTTTCTTTCTTCCAGCTTGGGGAGAGCGAGAGAGAGAGAGAGAGAGAGAGAGAGAGTCAGCCAGGGAGCTGCACCATCTGAAGTCAAAAGCGATACCTGCCAGTGAGGGGGGTATGCAGGAGAGCAGGACTGTGGGGCAAGGATGTCCAGGGCCCTGCTCAGCAGAATGTGCAAGAAGGCCCTCAAATGCAACTGGGCTGGTTTATCACACTTGAAGTAAACGAATCGAGGCAGGGCCTTTTCGGTCGCCGTTCCCAGGCTGTGGAAATCCCTCCCCAAAGAGGTTAGCTTCGTTGTCCCACCTCTGTCTTTCTGCTGGCAAAGGCCGCTTCATTCAAGAAGGCCTTTGGCCTGGAAGTGGATGTGTTTGGAACGGTGCGGTTTTTATTGTGTATTCTGTAATTGTTATGTTTTTAATTGTATTTTAATGTTTTAATCCATTTTAATTATGGTTGTAAGAACATAAGAAAAGCCATGCTGGATCAGACCAAGGGTCCATCTAGTCCAGCATGCTGTTCATACAGTGGTCTACCAGCTGTCGACTAAGGCCCTTTCCACACCAGGTAAAACACCTGGGATGGACCCCAGCTGCTCCCTGTGAGTCCACATGATGCACAGAGAATAGCGGGGGGGAGGGAGAATGTGGCTGGCCGGCCTGGTGCAGCCGCACTTACTCTCGAGTAAGCACGGCTGCACTGATGGCCACGGAGCCGCACTGCGCAGCTCTGAGGCCTTCAGGAGAGGGGGGGGGAGTGAAATTGCCATCCCCAGGATGGCAGGGGAGGAGTCCAATTGCACGCCACGTTTTTTTTAAAAAAACTTACTTGTTCACTGGAGCGCAGTCTAAAAAAACTAATAAAAAAACCAAAATGGCGGGCGCGACGTCGGATGACCCGGGATGTCGTGCCCATGATGTAGATTGAGCGCGCTGATCCCGGAAGTGGCTACTTCCGGGATCGCTTGCGCTAGGCCCGCTACACTGCTATGGTGTAGAAAGGGCCTAAGAGCCCACAAGCAGTACACGGGTGCCGCCCATGTTCCCCAGCAACTGATATACATAGGCCTACTGCCTCGGACACCAGAAGTAGCACCTAGCCATCAGGACTAGTGGCCATTGATAGCCTTCTCCTCCTCCAGGAATTTCTCCAGCCCATTTCTCTGCAAACCATCTCTTCGCCCCAGAATGTCTTGTCCATACTCATTTCTCTTCCTTACATTCTGTTTCAGTGGTAACGGGACGTGGTTGATTGCCGGGGCTGAAAAGGAAGCCAGCATGACCCGCAGCACCCAGGCGTTTCACGTAAACTTACCCCCAGCTTTGCCCAGCCTTCCCCAACCTGGTGCCCTCCAGATGGTTTACACACCCATTGCCCAGACTGGCTGGGGCTGATGGTATGGTGACCAGATTTTGAGAACCAAAATCCCAGTCCCCCCCCGCCACCCCACCCACCCAAAACAACCCCCCACCGCCCACCCGCGCCGCCCCGCGCCGCCCGCCGCCCCGCGCCGCCCGCCCCCCTGCCTGCATGCCTTGCGCTGCCCGCCCCGCTCGCCCGCCTCGCCCCGCTCGCCCGCCTCGCCCCGCTCGCCCCGCCCGCCTCGCGCTCCTTACCTGCTGGGGCGTCCCCTTCCCTCTGGTACTCAGAATCTACTGAGAAACAGGCTTCCTGGCCTGTCTCTCAGTAGCGCGCCGGGTGATGACGTCATCACTCGGCGTGCTACTGAGGGACAGGCCGCAAAGCCTGTTTCTCAGTAGATTCTGAGCACTGGAGGGAAGCGGACGCCCCAGCAGGTAAGTGCCTCGCGCCGCCCGCCTCGCACTGCCCGTCCGCCTCCCGCCACCGCTGTGTGACCCCCCCGCCGCCCCGGTTTGCCCCCGCTGCCCCCCGGTTGGCCCGGATCGCCCCAGGGCCATCTGGTCACCCTACTTTTGGGGGGCTAAATTTCCAGATTTGGCCCCCCAAAACAGTTTTCCCCCCCGGATGCAGATTTGCTCCCCATTTTCCGGGCATGTCCAGACAAATCCAGGCGGATGGTCACTCTAGATGGGAGTTGAAATCCAAAACATCTGGAAAGTGCTACATTGGAGAAGCCTGGCCTACCATCTTTCTTAGGGCAAAACCCTTTGAAGTTTGAGCGTTTGTCTCCATTGCACAGCTGAAAACCTCCCTTCCGTTAAGGATTGCTTCTGTGGATTCCAAGTTCTGGGTTTGAGCTGCATCTGTTCAAAACAAGCACAACCCCATCTACACAACAAGAAAAGGGCAGGCAGTCTTTAAGGAGGGGATGGCCCGAGACCGTGCAAATGCAAAGGGAAGGTGTAGAAAAAGAGCCCTAAGGATTCCAACCTGAGGCCTGGGGCTGCTCTGGCAGGCCCACCCATCGGCACGAACTGAAGTATACCAGGCAAATCCAAACAGACGGTCCCAGTAAAAAGCACAGGAAGATATGGAGAAGAATGGCTCCTGTCTCCACCAGTGGAGGCTGGTGGCTCCGATGCCAGTGGGGCGGTGAATCCACTCCGGGTTTCAGTCAGAATGCTAAAGGAGCCATCCAGGACCCGACTGGTTCTGTTTGAAACCCAGAGCGGGTTCACTGCCTCACTCAGATTGGAATCACCAGCCTCCACTGGCCTCCCGTCCTCTCCCCATGTGTGTGCGTGCCCTCAGGGCCAGCATCAAGGGTAAGCATAATCCCGCATCTGCCAAGGGCCCACACCACAGCAGGTGCTCACTGATAAGAGCCTCCTGGATCCGGTCCTTCTCTTCACCATTGCAACCCTGTGTTCACCTGCTTCTTGCTCTAGCTCAGACAATGGGGATGATGAGAAGGAGGTGCAGCAGACACCACTGCCTCCTTGCTCACTGCCTCTCGGCTTGTCAAGCAAGTGAATGGTAGCAACGAGGAGACGGAGCAATGATGTCTGCCTTTTCATTTTTACTCTAGAGTAGGCACAGCGTCTCCAATCCTGATCTTAAAAGTCCCCTATTCCCCCTCCCCCATGCAAAGGCCCCAGTCCAGGGTCCTGCACCTACACTAGAGTAAAAATGAAAAGAAGACAGCTGTTAGACATACACATTTCAGGCCTGTTCAGATAACACGCTAATCCATGGTTAGGCCACTAACCCTTTTGCAGCAAATGGTTAGTGAGCGTGTTTAAACGGTGGTTATGTAGCCACCATGGTTAGGAATGGTTCAAACGACACACTAAGCCATGGTTCTCAGGACACACTACGCCATAATGTTTAGCTCAATATGCTTAACCACCGTGGCTTAGCGTGTCATCTGAACAGGGTCTGTTTTGGCTCTTAGCTGACTTAGACATGGCTGGAGGGTTGCCATAGCAACTGCAACACACCTCTTCCTTTCCCTCCCTTGCTCCCTCCCCAAAACAGCCAACCCGCGCCTCAAGCTCACTAACAGCAATGGGAATCATGGATGTTCTGAGCAACTGTGCAACTATGGGATCTATCCACCAAACAGGCAAGATGCTGTACAGGTATCCAGTCTGCCCAACGGCTGGGCCATCTCTCACACTCCCTGCCCCAATAACCTCCATTCAGCAGGGAAACATAGCTTGAACCTCACTGGACAAACCATTTCCCAATGATGTTCCAAGGTCTTAGCCCCACAGGAAAGGGGCGGATGCTGCTGGAATCCTGAACCCTTTGTGCAGAACAGTGTGGGTGGTGGTGTGCTGTGGGTGGGTGGGTGTGTTGTGACATCAGGAGGGTGCGTATACCATC
Source organism: Anniella stebbinsi (assembly GCA_029215795.1). NCBI lineage: Eukaryota > Metazoa > Chordata > Lepidosauria > Squamata > Anniellidae > Anniella > Anniella stebbinsi. The sequence continues at coordinate 86,672,212 of JARDYH010000007.1, forward strand.
AGAATGTGGGCAAGAGGCAGGTATGCCACAGGTGTGTAATATGGGCAGATCGTTGCGAAGTATTTCACAATTCGGGAAAGTTTAAACGTACCCCTTTCTTTGCAAAGTGTACTTTGCATCTAGGGTTTTTTAAATTATTTTTTTTCATCAAACAGATAAACAAAAATTATTTATCTGTTTGATGGAAAAGAGTATAAGAGCTTAGTGTACTGTATAAAGACCAACAGTATAGGTTGAAAGTGCCATTCCCTACCCCCCCCCACCCCCTGGAGTGAGAAATGGGTGGCCCTCCAGATATTGCTTCCATCATCCCTGAACATTGCTGTCTGAGGCTGATGGGATTTGGAACCTAACAATATCCGGAGGACCACCAGTTCCCCAGTCCTGTTTGATTAGATGAAATACTGGTTTGAGAGAGAGTTGAGCATAAGGGAGAACTTTGGCATAGGCAGCTTCTCCTACCAGGGTGCTGCACCTAGGGGAAAAGCAGCTCCCATCCTATTATTACAGAGCACAGGAGCCGTATCGTGTACTGAATCCAATAACCTCACCCCACCTAAATCAAGCTAGCCATCTCAACCTGAAATCTCTTATTAGCTGAGACACAAATACGCACACTTTTAGCAACTGATGAAATAAAAATCTTTAGGTTCACACTGAAATTTCACTCTGAATCACAATGTTACCAAGGCAGATTCCATTTATTCAACAGTGACTCCATTCTTGATCGAGAGGGGGACTTCAGGGGTGCATGTTCACTGAAGACCAGAGACATGTCATAAGAACATAAGAAGAGCTCTGCTGGATCAGAATGAGGGTCCATCCAGTCCAGTACTCTGTTCACTCAGTGGCCAACCAGCTGTCAACCAGGGACCCAGAAGGAGGATATGATGCAACAGCACCCTCCCACCCATGTTCCCCAGCAACTGGTCACATAGGCTTACTGCCTCGGATACTGAGGTCCCCCTTTGGCACATGTTTCACACCCAGCACCATTTTGGATTGGAGTGTGGAGGGGTGCATGTGTCATATTGTTGAAGCTTCAACCTCTAAAATGCCCTGCATCTAGTAAACTAGCACATCAGGCAGCCTTTCTTCCCTGATGTGCTAATTTACTACATGCAAATTATTGTACACACGGCTGTCCTCATATATACCAAACAGCTTCCAACATTTCAGTTGCTTCTTATTACAACTCACTTGGGAAAACTTGAGGCAGAAAGACTTAAATGAAGGTGGACAAGTACAATTTAACTGAGAATTAACCAATAGCATGGGGCCCATGGAATACTACTGGGAGTTACTCCTGAATAAACGTACACGAGGTTGCACTGGTAATCTCACAAAGTGTCCTATTTCAAAACTTACAAGAACAGAGTTGCATATGTGGTTCACACTTCTTAGGTTACAGCCGCAGGATGTCATAGGAACAAAAGCCAGACTGTGTAACATGAGGAGTTATTAAAAACCAAACTTCTACGTGTTTCTCATCATCTTTGAGGTTGCTTCATACTTTACTGACCGCTCACAGTAGAAACATCAAGGCTAAATGCTTAGACATGTGCAGGTTAATTAATACACGCATGAAATGAAAGGCTACCAAACCAAATCCTTAGGAAGCTCAAATCTCTCTGAAGTCCACAAATTGTGACCTAGACATTGAAATCCTAAAATCCAAATTCCTGATGTATGGGTGCAATTGTGGCACTCTGTACATGCCCAGAGGCAACAATTTCACGTATCCCAGAACAGAGTTGCATCATAGGCTAAAATTCATCAGTACCAATTTTGAGGGGATATTCTCAAGCAAATTGCAGCATTTCAGACCCTCACATATATATCTTCCTACTCTGAAACGAGGTTTTGCAGGGCGTTGGTGGTTTTAAATATATATATATTCTTAATTTTGGATGCTGCTGGGTTTAGGGATGTTTTAAAAAGAAAAAGAAAAGAAAAAGGTGTAAATGCATTGAATTGCACGAAGTTCATCCTTAGCTCTTGTTGATTCATTTTAAAACAACTAGGTTATGCTTTAGATGTGCTAAGATTATCCCACGATGTTGACTATCAAAGGCCAAATTCAAAAACATCTGAAATTCAGCCAGGAAAACACCGGGTTGGATGGTGGGGGGGAGGGGTGGGGGCATTTGTGGAAAGCCCAAAGAGCCGGATTGGGGCCCCAGGCAAGCTGGATTTTGGCTGTCCGGAGGCTGGATTTTGGCTGGCCTGACTAATCTGCATGAAGTGATTGCATGCCTTCTAGTTTAAGGATGTTTACTTTATTTTATACTGTGGATTTAAACTTTTATATAGCGTTTTATCGCATTGCATTTTATCGCTTGAACTGTTTGAGCTGCACAGAGAGTTTCGGCTATTGGGCAGTACAGAAATGTTATAAAGAAAAAGAACTAAGAAGTGCTTTGCTAGATTGAACCGAAGTCCACCTAGGACCAATAGGCTTTGCCACTAGCAAACCCCCAGCGGCCCTACGGAAACTGGGCCATTGACGCACCTGCCAAGCATGACCCGCCTTCTGCCATACTGTGTCAAAGAACGCACCTACTGCCTTCAGTATAATTGGCAGGGAAAGTAATGTGATGGATTCAGTACATCCCAGCATCCGGTGCACAGCTAATGAGAGGCCAGGTTAAAAACAGGTCCAGTTGCAAGGAGTGGGGTCTGGTGGCTCCGATGCCAGCGAGGCGGCGAATCCACTCCGGATTTCAATCCGAACCAGACAGAACTCTAAAGGAGCTGCCCAAGGTGCGGAAGCACCTTGGATATCTCCTTTAGAGTTCTGACTGGAACCCAGAGCAGATTCACTGCCTCACTGACATCGGAGCCCCCAGCCTTCACTGCTTCCTTAATATCTTTTCCAAACAGAACTGTGTCTAATTTTCTTTTAAAACAAAAAGAAAGAAAGAAAGAAAGAAAGAAACAAGGGCGAGTGGCAGAAAGAAAGAAAAACAAAAGAAGAACCAAAGCGCTTGGGTGGAAATAGATCCCTTTCTGTCGGCAGGACGAGCCCTTGTGTGCGTTAATAAAAGGGCTTTAACCTTTTCATTCACCAAAAGCATAACTCAACATTTTAATAGCACACCTTGTTGCATGACAAAAATTTGCTCCTGGCAATCATGGTTTCGACCACAAAACCACAGCAGGGAGCAGCTCTTGGTTAACCCTTTCAGGGGGCCCTGCTGCCATGACGCACATCTGGTTCATCAGCAAGCCTCTGCACGTTCAAAGCTGGGCCTGATTTGGGTCACGTGTGAAGGTGCGGGTTCTCGCCCCCCACACACACTCATTTTTCCTGCGGATGAATGGAATGCGGCTAAAGGAAGTTAAAAGGTCTCGTGACCACGTTTCACTATTGCTGCCGCCCAGATTCTCTGGGACGATTCACACATTACGTAGGGCAAACGGATGCCTGGGAATGATGGGATTGTAATCCCGCCAGATCTGGAGGAGACCCGTTCACATTTTGCTAGCGCTGACACCTAGAATCTCAGGGAGTTTTCACACATCACACAGGGCAAAATGAAGGCTGGGGAATAATGGGACGTGTAGTCCTGGCACATCTGGAGGGCACCAGGTTGGAGAAAGCTGCCCGAGTGACTTCAGGTTGTTTCACATATGCATGAACATTTCTTGATTTTTTAAAAAAGCACTGGCTTACTGTAGGCTTAGGAGACTGATTGCTCAGTGTGTGAGAGAGAGAATTGGATCAATGGAAAAGCTCTGCATTTGGGGTGATATGAGAGGCCTCATCTATACCTGCAGCAGAAGCACGTGGGAATAAGGTGGGGGACTTGTAGTTCAGACTGGAGGTGTGGAAGGGGGAGAATTGCATTGTTTAATCTCCTCCTCCTGGAGAAATAAGGAACTCCCTGCAGGTAGAAAACTAGCACTGCAAGTTCCCGGCTAACTTTTTAACATGCTAACTTTTTACTTGCAAGGAGAATGGGAAATGTAGAGTAGCATTCAAAGATGGCATCCCACCCTTGCCTGCGGTGGTACAGACACCACCTTGTTTGGCTAAATGTGTGCAGACCGGATCTACGTTCCATCTGTGGTGGTACATTGAAGATGATTCATTCATACAAGCACGTCAGGATCTCGCAGCAGTCAAAGGATGAATATGCATGCGTGGACGGCACAGACACTGGGCAATACATGCTCGTGCAAGCAAAATTTGCCTCCATCTGTTGTTTAGCGGTATCCCACAGAAAACGTAACGTGGAAATGGACTTCATTCTGGTGATTTGACATATTGGGAACAAAACGCATGGGGCCTGGATACTTAATGGCCCAAATAAGTGGGGAACTTTTCCACTCACAGTCCAAAGCTGTAGTTCAGCCTTCCCCATATTGGCACCCTCCAGATTTGTTGGACTGCAACTCCCATCAGCTCTAGCCAGCAGAGCCAATTCTGAGGACTGATGGGAACTGTAGGCCAAAAGTTCTAAAGGGCCACAACCTGCCCAGCCCTGCTGTAGATCCAAGTTGGCTATCAGCTGTTTCCTCCAGCTCAACATGTATCTCCATGTTCAATACAAACAAGAGCCAGGATAGATGCATTTGCAATTATTACTGGTCTGGGATCACAGTGAAAGCGACCCTTCCCTCACATAGCTCCATATCCCCTGTGGTGTGGGTTGATGCCACTTCACTCAAGTCTGTGCAAAATATCTTAACTCAATGATTTCTTAAAAAATTGAACTACCTAAAGAACTGTACACATCCATTTTCATTCTAAACAAACCACTCTCCACCCAGCTGACATGTAATAAACCCAGCTAAATAGACAAACAAATTTGGCCTTGTGGAAATCCTCAAAACAATGGCAAGCTCAAAATTTTTTTTTTTCCAGCACACAGAAGTTTCTTCCCACGTTTAGTTAATACATGTCTGAAGAGAGAAGATCCATGGTATTATGTCCCCATTGCCAGAAGGTTACTGAACGCTAATCTTTTCTGTATGTGGTGCAGTGACTACTGCAGAGATAGGCAGACCTAAAGCTGGCAGGATAACTTTGTTTTTCACTAGAACCCCAGAGCCAGGTACGAAACAGCAGCTCAGGATGTTGGATATAGAATTGCAGAGCAGGGAAAGCCCAGAAAATTGCTTTTAGCACCAGCACCAGAACTCACTTTCATATTATCCTCACAACAGCCCTGCAAGGTAGGTTAGGCTGAGAGACAGGCCCAAGGGCACCTACTCACTTTCTATTTATTTGATTTACAAGAGTTAGATACCGCTCCCCATCGAATAGATTTCAGAGCGGTGCAACCAAGTGGGGATTCGCCCCCCAGTCCAAATGTACTCCGACAGATCTGAAGAGTATTGGATCGGGGAAGGCTGGTTAAAGGGCTACAACTCCACATTTCCCCAGTCAGCATAGGCAATGACCAGGGATGATGGGAGTTATGCTCCAACACATCTTTAGGGCACCAAGCTGGGGACACCCTCTCTGCCCTCTATGCCATGCTGGCTTAGCAGTCAGTCACCTGCGTGCTTTGGGAAGTTCACCATTTCATGAACAGATCCATCTGTATCCACCCCATATTTTCCTCTCACAGCAACAGAAGGAAACCAATCACCAAAGTCCATCTGACTGTTCCAGGAGTGCTTATTGAACACCGCTGCCCCTGCCTCCCATAGTTTTGACAGTTGACTTTCCCCACCCCACTGCCTCTCCCAGTTTGGCCCTTGAGGGGAGATCCCTGAGATGGTTGCCAGAGCATCCTTCTTTCTCTCAGGGAAGGAGAGTGTCTGCAAAGATGGGCTGTCCCTGCCTTCAGGTCCAAACCATAATAGGCACGGCCATTCATCATCATCGTCTCCACCCATCCTTCTGAAAAGTCTCCTGCCAGCCTATGCAACAGCCAACAGCAGGGGCAGAAGGGTGCACTTCCATTCCTAGAGCTGAAGGCATCAAGTCACAATTCCCATCTCTACAGATCAGAGGGGAGGCAGCAACTGTCCTCCCCATCTTCCTTTCTTCCCTTTTTTTAAAGCCAGTTATCAGAAATCAGCATCACAAAGGACAAAGTTACCTGCCAACTTGCCTTGAAGAAAAAGGTGGGAGTCATAAAGCTGTTGATTCCTTTGAAAGAAAGTATGAAACGGCTGAGTCCCTGAATCACACCATCTTCTTGGTCTGATTTTTCTTTCCGCTTAAGACACAACCAAACCCCCTACATGCACGGACGCAAACATCACCCCATTTTGGGAAAGACTTCGGACAGAAGGAAAGCCAAAGTCCTTCAACACAAAGACTGCGCAAGAAAAAAATGCCATAAAACACTCACTCATTCCGGAGGCCCCAACTGGTAGACCTTCAGGACAAGATTATGGGTTGGATGGATCCGGATTTAGGTGCATGCAACTGGGCTGGTAGAAGCAGACCCCTGCCTCTCCATGGCAACTCCTCCAGCCCCCTGAATAGGCTATACCAGGAGTAACCGACGCAGTGCCCTCCAGATGTTTTTGACTCCAACTTTCATCATCCTTTACCATTGACCATGTTGGCTGGGTCTTATGGGAGTTGGATTTCAAAACATCTGGAGGGATGCCAGGTTGCCTACCGCTGTGCCACACAGAGGGTCAGGGGGAAAGCAGAGGTGGGGGGGAGGAGAATTGCCAAAGATCAGGTGGAGGCACCTTCCATCAATGGAAGGAGATCCTGGATCCAACCCAGTCTTTTGTTTACGTTGCTCTATAAGGCGTCCTGTATACCAATTACACTAGATTAATAATAATACTTGTGGTGAGCACGTGCACACATCTAACAGGTGAAAAACAACATTTTGCAGCCATGCCTTTGCCGCTGGCACCCAAGCCAAAAAAACAACAACCCAGACCTAGGCTGAAGTTATTCCTGATCCAGAAACTATTTTCTGTTTTCAGCAGTTACTCTAAATCCATGTCTAGCAACTGCATCTTTCATTCATTTTTACTCTAGAGTAAGTGCAGGCAGGGGCTGCAGTCCAAACCAGGACCCCAGCATGGGGAAAGCTGGGGCCTTTTAAAAATCGAGCAGACTCTCTGCATCTGGGGAGGGGAGATGGAATTGCTAGAGATGGATTTAAAGTAATAACTGTTTGGGCCCTTAGAAGTAGGTTAGAACCTCACAGAGGCAGGTGGAGCAACTGCTTGGTTACCATGGCCTGAAGCATCGGCTAAGTGAAAGGAGGACCAGATGAAATCTACAGACTTGGAGGTGAAAGAAGACAACAATTGCTCCTGTTCCACCATTGTGCCACAATGTCTGGCTTGTACACACAATTGTATACATGCAAGCAGGCAAGAGCCTTATTTTAGGCCAGAGAAGGTGTGAAAGGGTGGCATAGACGGTAATAGAGTGGCAGAATAACAGAGGCATAAGTCTTAAGGTGCTCCTGTTAGATTGGTGAGCTTACATACGTGAGACAGTTTGGCCACACCGGGGGGGGGGATGCCATATTAATATTAAAGTCTCCCTGCTAGGCTGATGAACATGATAGAGCTGGGCTGCTCTGCTATAAGAGATATCTGTCATCCTCTGTGATTTCACAGATGAAAAAAGTAGCCTCCTAAGACCCCGGACACAACATATAGGGCAGCCCATACAAAGCAGGGCCGGCAAAGTTTTCCCCGGCCCCTAAAATTAAAGGAGCAAAGCCGTTTCTGTGACTTCATCTCTATGCAAGAAAAAGCTTTACTTGGTTACACGGGCTGCCGTTTACCAAGGCATAGAAGTAGGGATTACAGAGGGGAAATAGACACCTTTAGGTTAGGTCTGCCCATGACCGTGTTCAGACGACACGCTAAGCCATGGTGGTTAAGCATACTGAGCTAAACATTATGGCTTAGCGTGTCGTGTGAACCATTGATAAACACGGTGACTACATAACCATGGTTTAAACATGCTCACTAACCATTTGCTACAAAAGTGTTAGCTGCTTAATCATGGCTTAACATGTCATCTGAACACCTCCTATGTGTATCTTAGAACTGGCAATTGGCTACACTTTTTTTTTAAAAAAAATATCTAAATAAGCAAACTTAAGGTAATATGTGCACTTGAAAAGAAAAAGGCACTGCAAGATGTCAGATGTGAACCTGAATGTGAAACCTAGCAAAATAGTCATTTGGCCTGAGAGGTTAAAGACATCTCTCACCCCCTGGTGGACACTGTATTTTATGCCTGAAAGGCTCAGTATTTTGAATTGTTGCATTTGGTCACACACGACCTGAAGCAATGATTGCATTTTTGGTGGGAGATCCATTGCTTTTTTGGTGGGAGATCCACCACCAGCCTCACAAAGAGTTTCAGCATAAACTGGAAACTTCTGCATATTACTACACAAACAAACAAAGATTTAGTCCAATGAGAAGGGTTCCCTTGTCCTTTAGGTTTAATCACCTTATATACAAAGTAAACTATCTGGATACCCCTTATCTGAAAGAGCATCATACTTATTTAAGAATTCCACAGCATATAATAAAGAGCAAGTGGGGTGTAGTGGTTAAAAATGTTCGATTGGGAAGACCTGCATTCAAGTCTCCCCTTGGCTATGAAGCCCACTGGGTAACTTTCGCCCACTAACTCTAATAACCTACCTCACAGGGTTAATGTGAAGATAAAGTGGAGAGAAGGAAAATCAAGTATGTCACATTGGGCTCCTTGAAGGAAAAGGTGGAATATAAATGTAACAAACAAACAAAACACCCACAATTTTCAGTGCCACATTCAGATCTGGAAATCCGGATACCAAATGCGTGTGTAAATGAGACAGATATTGACCCCAAAAGTTTCACCTACTACTTTCCAAAGTGCTATAAAAATGGCTAATGATATACCACACACACATACACCTACTGGCGTGGATCTCCCCGGCAATTAAACGCCTATTTTTCATAGCCCAGTTCTTCTAAGGAAGTATTTTTGGTTGACTCACATGGGAGCCAATTTCCAACCTGCCAGCACATCTCCTTTTGACTCCAGATGATGTTATTAACTGAGTCAACAGAAATAGAGGGGGCGGCCCTTGCTTCTGGAATTCCGCCAGTGCAATATTCCCAATGCCTCTGATGAAGTAGGACTCTTCCTGACAAACATTCCAGCCACAAGAAATGGGTTAGGCCTTAAGGTGCCACAAGGATCTTTGTTGTATAGGCTGCAAAAAAAAAAAAACCCCACAGCTGCAGTCCTATAACCAATTATATGGAAAGAAGTCCCATTAACCTCAATTGGGATTTATTTCTGATTAAATATGCCTAGGATTGACCTGTCTCACAGCTACTCTTCTGGCCTTAGTCCATAATGTGCCATTAATTTTTTTAAAAAAACTTTTAGCTATAAGTACTCATCAATATAACCCACAAACCATCTACTCCAGAGTAGATCTATTGAAGTCATTGGGACAACTCTACAGGAAGCCTGCATCTCTTAACCACATGATCCTAGACATGTCTACTCAGAGGTAGGTACCACCAAGTTCAATAGGGCTTACTCTCAAGTAAGTGGGAAGAGGATTGCAGCCTAATTTACTCCACAGTGACTAACTGGCAGTAGGATTCAAGAGTTCCCCAAATCCATATTTTCAACAATATATGAGATCTGAAACTTTAGGATGTTTCAAACCAAACACAGTTTCCTTGTGATGGACTTTCTGAAAATATTGATTCCCAAATAGCCCTACACACACACACAAACACACCAACCTAGGACCACTTTTTTTTAAAAAAAAAAACCTCAGCTGCAATTTCCTGTGGAGTGGAAGAATCATAAATCCCATCTAACCCTTTAGATATCTAGGGAAAAGCCCGAGTGGGAAATAGACATGACGTCCAAATTTGCATCCATCCATGCGGATTCTTAGGGAAAAGACACCATCAGCTAAGATTCAGAGAAACGGGAGAAAAGGTTGGAACCGGACAAAAAACATCTCTTTCAATTGTTGCTGCTCAAAACATAACGAGGTTTGAGCATGATCCCACGTGAGCCAAATTCAAAAGAAAAGAAAGTTAACACTTATGCTTGGTTTTCTCCCGTAGAACAAATGGCTGAAAACGTCTTTAGCTTCAACCGGGTTTTGCCCAGAAAATACTGACACTGCTTATTTGCAACGGAGAAAACAGGGTATTACAGCAGCACGCTTCCTAAATGTTTGCTGTTCTTAAGGATAATAACAAAGAATGCCAAACAATGCGAAGAGGCTGTATTCCTAATCCTTTTGGTTTCTCGTTCATTAAAGGAGCGCCTGTTTTAAATCGTAAGGAGGAAGAGCAGCCGCCTTGTCATCTGCCTCCGTGGAAATCCTCACTCAGAGTAATAAAAAAGCAGTCGACTTACTCAATGTCATTAGACATGTTCCGCCAGAGATTTCCAACCCCTTTGCCAGCAACCTGAGCGTCCGGCTTCCTCTTCTAACCTCTCCTAGTCCCTTCTAAACAAAGACATCACCTGTAAAGTGAAGGGTTGGCTTCAAGTTAGAGGTTTATGTTGGGCAGGTATTCCGCTGACAGGCAGGTTCTCCGAGAGGCTCGCTTCTGATTGGCTGCCGGAGACAGGTGCCAGAATACAGGTACACCTCAGCAGGTGCAGCAGTTAACCCCTTCTGAACTGAGCAGCAAGAAGGACCGACTGTTTCTTTTAGGGGAGCGGGTGAAGGAGAGCAGGGAAGGAAAATTCCTCGAAGTGGGCTGTCTTGGGAAACAATAATAAGAGGATTATGGATTTTAGACAAGGGCGCCACGGAGAAGGTGTTCACCGCACTGGTCCTCCATGGAAGATGAGGAAGCGTGCTTCTTTGGCCTGCAACAAATCTATTTGCCATGGGAGAGTAGGGTGACCCTATGGAAAGGAGGACAGGGCTCCTGCATCTTTAACAGCCTAGAAAAGGGAATTTCAGCAGGTGTCATTGGTTGGTATGTACGCAGCACCTAACGAAATTCCCTCTTCATCACAACAGTTAAAGCTGGAGGAGCTCTGCCCTCTTGACCACATACAAAAGAGGGCAGGGCTCCTGCAGCTTTAACTGTTGTGATGAAGAGGGAATTTCACCAGGTGCTGCATGCGTACGAATGACACTGGCTGAAATTCCCTTTTCTCTACAACTGTTAAAGATACTGGAGCCCAGTCCTCCTTTCCATGTGGTCACCCTAGCTATGTGCCTCATGCAGCATGTGCAGAATAAACGTGACACAATGCCAGAGAAGTCCCGGGAGCTTTTTGCCACTACGCGGAAGAGGGGATTTCAACAGGGGCAGTTCAGCTCTGCTGTGTTGTGACCAGAGAAGCTGCCCCAGTCAAAAGTCCCCGTCCCGCGTGCAGCCCTTCTCCCGCCCCACACGCGCTTCGCATTGCATCTAGTCCCCTTGCAGGGCGGTGGAGGGGACTCCCGCAACACGCTGCCATCATTCCCGCTCCCCCCCCCCATCAGACCATTAGTCCACCTGGCTCACTAGTATTCCAAGTCCTGCTCTCTTCAGGTAAGACTAGGGAAGACACCTGTCCAAAGCACTAGAGGGCTGCAGCCAGGCCATGTAAATCAGCCCTTCCCCAACTGGGTGCCCTCCAGGTGTATTCGGCTATGACTCCCATGATGGCCAGGGTGACTGGGGATGATGGGAGTTGTAGTCTCACACATCCGGAGGGCAGCCGTTTGGAGAAGGGCTGATTTATATATGGGCTGGCTGCAGCTCTCCAGGGCTTTGGACAGTTGTACCTGAAGATAGAAGAACTTGCACCTGGGACCCTCTTCCTTTCCTTTCCTTTCCTTTCCTTATGTGCATGCACTCCACTGCTGAGCTGTGGCTCAAGAGCCATCTCCTTCGAACATCTCCTCTTTTTCCACCGGGTATCTTTGGTGCTTCCACATGGAGGGCTCCTAACACTACCAGTCCAAAGGCACAGCGGAGCTATTCCTTCTTTTCTTCTTGAATGGGGTTTTAATGCTTAGAAAAAAGATGGAGGAAGCGGTGGGGAAACATGGGAGGGCGACAAAGGGACACCATCAGCCCCTGTAAAATTCCGTGAATGAGACAGGCCAACTGCCCAATAAAAGCCTCGTCTGAAAGCAGCCATTGTGTCACCTCTTCCTCCTCTTCCTCTTCCTCTTCCTCTTCCTCCTCCTCCTCCTATGGCCCAGTGGTGCTAGGCAGGCCAAAACTTTCCTGTGCAAAGGTGCGCTGCCTCGTGTTTTGTCTGACCTAGGCTGTTTCTCCAGAGCATGCATGATCACCCATCCAGGGATCCAGGCTCAGTGCCAAGGGTAGGCATGGTCGGGCACCTTCCAAGGGCCTGCACCTCAGCCAGGTTCCGTTGCCCAGAGCCCCCTCTGGTTGCTCCTCCTCTTCTCCATTATGACCTCCTGGGTCACCTGCCTCTTGCTCTGGCCCAGACAATGGTGGTGGTGAGAAGGAGGAGCGGGAGATGCCACAGCCAGGGCCCTGCAGAGCTGGTCATAGGCCCAGGCCAGATGGGGAATGTGTGCCCCCCATTTCAAAAAAGGAGGATAACATGGCCTCCCCAAGGACGCGTGTCCACCACCATGTCCATTCTACATAACACTTTCATATTAAACCTGTTCTACAACACCTCAAGGCACATACATCCCTGCCCCGCATGCGACATGGCCTTCTGGAGCTTGTAGACTGAATGTGGTATTCACAACGGATGGCTTCTGCGCTGTTTCCACAAGGCAGGCTCCTTGCTTCTCAATGGGCCGCTTACGCTATGGAAGCAGTAGCGTAAGCTGGGGGGGGACTTCCTCATCAGAGTGCCCCCTCCAAATTGTGGGCCCGGGGCCAACTGGCCCCCCATCTGTATGGCCCTGGCCATGGCCTGCCTGCTCCCTGGCTCTCTGCCTATCAGGCAAGCCATTGGTACCCATGATGAGAGAGAGGAAAAGCAGCTGGTGACAATGGCGGTGAGAAGGTCGATGCACTGAGAGAGGAGGGGGCCCAATGGGCCTTCAAAAACCTGGAGCCGGCATTGCAAAGATCAGCAGCCTGGGCTGGTGTGATATTGTCACACTAACCTTGCACATGCAATAGCCAATGGCTCGGTCAAAAAGAGATGCCAGGCATGGGCAACGTCGCACAAGGAAGTTCTTCCAGCCCATCCACCATCGCATTTAAATGGCTCTCTTTCCTAGAGCTCGGCCGTCAATTCCCCAGCAGTGGGTTGTTGCCAAGGGAGCTTTGTAGAGACCTTGCAGCCCAGTCTGCCGACTACAGTGTGCGGGGCAGGCATCAAGGGTAGGCACGTTTGGGCATCTGCCAGGGGGCCATGCCCCACCAAGGCCTCATGGAGAAGAGCCCCCTGGAGTTGCTCCTCTACATCACTTGCTTGTTCCGCTGCCTCTTGCCCTGGCCCACACAATGGTGGTGGTGAGAAGGAAGAGCAGGAGATGCCACCATGGCCAACTTGCTCACTGCCTCTCTGCCTGCCTCACTGCCTGTCCAGCAAGCAGATGGTAGCAAGGGTAAGAGAGAAGGTGAGACGCAAGAACAGCTGGTGACTGGGGGGGGGGGTGAGAAAGTAGATGCACTGGGGGGAGGGGCACAGTGAAGGTGTCTTGCCCCAAAGTCCCCTGAAACCTGAAGCCGGTCCTCCCCAACCTGGTAACTTCCAGATGTTTTGAACTCCAACTCCCATCATTCCTTGTCTGGGGATGATGGGAGTTGAAAGTCCAATACATCTGGAGGGGGAAGCTGGGTGAAAGCGACTTCCGCTTCTGGGCCAGAAATCAGAACAAATGTGTGTGTATGTGTGTGTGTGTGTGTGTGTGCGTTACAGGAAAATATAGGATTCCATGGGTCAGCCCCCCTCTTCATCAAAAGAGCTGTGGGTCACAGCATCAGCATGCTTTTTCCAAACACATATTTAGTTATGGAATACACTGGCTTATGAAGATTTCCTTCTGGACAACAAAGATCCTTGTGCATTTCATCCTGATTTCTGACAGACCCAATGGGAGTTATTCTATGCACATCTACCATATAAAACTCTAAGGGGTTTAGGATCGGAGAATTTGAAGGATTGGCTTCTCCTGCATGAACCTGCCCATTCCTTAACATCCCCATCCGATGCATTGCTCCAGGTGTCCCCACTTTAAGAGATTAGGTGGTGACCACAAACTTGGCCTTTTTGGTGGGAGCACCCCAATTATAGAATATTTGTTGGACAATTGCTGTTCTATCTTTTATGCACCGAGTCAAAACTCCGGTGTTCCCCCAAGCATTTAGTGGATGGTTTGCGCTCCCCCCACTTTATGACTATCTGGTCAGAACTCTTTCTTGTCATCGCATTGTTATGTTTGATTGGTTTTTAGATTGTGTTATTTTCGGTTAAATTGTTCATGGCTCTATTCTGGTTTCTAAGCAGCCTTGAAGGCGTGGTAGTGGAAAGGCTGGGTGGAAATGTTTTAAACAAGAGAACACCAAACAAAACACAACAGGACTTGCCCTTTACTTATTTGCTCTGCAGCAGTAAGCCCCACTAAATTCAATAGATGATAGATAGATAAATTTTATTACGGTTATACAACCAGCATGTACTAAATTCAATGGGATTTATTTCCTAGCAAGTGAATTTAGGTTCTTGGCCTTCATTGATGGTTCTATTCGATTAACCCAGGGGTAGGCTATCTGGTGCTCTGTAGATGTTTTGGAGTACAATGGTCATCAAACCCAGCCAATATGGTCAATGGTTAGGGATTTGGGGAGTTGTACTTCAAAACATCTGAATGTCACTAGCTGGTCTATCCTTGGATTGACAAATTAAAAATCTGCAGTCAAGAAGAGCCGTACTGGATCAAACCAAGGTTCATCTAGTCCAGCATTCTGTCCAAACTATGGGAAACCCACATGCAGGACATAAGTGCGACAGCACCCCCCATCCCATGTTCCCCAGCAACTAGTGTACATAGGCATACTGCCTGTGATAATGGAGGTATCGTTTAGCCATCAGGACTAGATGCCATGGATAGCCTTCTCCTCCAGGAATTTCTCCACTCCCCTTTTAAAGTCACTACCTCTCATGGTAATGAATTCCATAGTTTAATTATGCGCTGTGTAAAGAACTTGACTAAAAAGGCATCACCAATTATTTGCGCACCACAAGAACATTAGAACATAAAACGCATTCTGCTGAATCAGACCAACACCTATCTAGTCCAGCATTCTTTCCAACAGTGGTCAACCAGGACCCCTCAAATAAAACACAAGCGCAACAGCACCATTCTGACCATGTTCTCCAACAACTGGCATACAGAGGCATACAGCCGCTGATACTGGAGGCAATATATAGCCATCAGGACTAGTAGCCGTTGATAGCCTTCTCCTCCAAGAATGTGTCTAATCCCCTTTTAAAACCATCCAACTTGGCAGCCGTCTTGTGGCAGCAAATTCCATAGTCACCCTCCTGTGATAGCGAATGTCATACGAGGCACTGTGTGAAGAAGTCCTTCCCCCCACCCCTTCTAGCCTGAATATCCCAATTTCAGCTCCACTGGGGGACACCAGGTTCTCGTTTTATGAGGGAGCGAGAAGAACGTCTCCTTATTTCCCCAAACCATGCCTACTTTTAAACCCCTCTTGTTTGGCTCTTTTTTCTAAGCTAAACAGCCCAAATAGAGCCTCTGTTATCATAGGAAAAATTATCCAGCCCCTAAATCAGTAAGGTTGCCCTTTTAAGCACCTTTTCCACCTCTGCAATATTCATTTTTAAAGATATTTTTATATCGCTACTTATTAAAACTTCAGGACAAGAGGCATCATCACAGGGAGGGAAGACCTCTTCCAAGGTGATGTCAGCTACACTAGCTGCCTTCTCCAAGCTGGCGCCTTTCAGATGTTTTGGACTCTGTCTCCCATCATTCCCATCCAGCATGGTGAATGGGGATGATGGAACTTATAGTCCAATGCACCTGGAGGGTGCCAGCTTGAGAAAAGCTGGCATACGCCATCCAAACAGCAAAACAAGAGCATGCATCCCCCTCCCCCATCTGCAGTGTTTGAGTCGCATGCAAATGGATCCATCAATGGATTGCATGCATTAAAATTGGATTAGCCGATTAAATCAATTGTGCTCCTCTATGACAGGGTATGGATTTTTAAAATATTTTTTTGCCTTGTATGATCTTGACCCCAAAGCAGCTTTGCATCAGCAAGCCCAACTATTGAGAAGCCAGATTTATGCAACAGAAAACAAAACTCATTGACTATTCCAGCAATTCCTATCTTGCTGCAGTTTCTGTCACCCACACGTTGCAGTGAGCGCAGGCCAAAAACTGATGGGCTTGGCGTGTGACTCACTTCAGTTGGGGATGGAACCGCAGCGGAGGATTCCAAGGGACGTGTCAGAACAAGCCCATCAGTCAAGGAGGAAAAAAGTCCCCCTTTGCCTCTTTCTCTTCCTGCTCCTCCTCTGACAGATGTTTAATCAGCCCCAACTCACCTCCAGTGCAAGCTGGTGGCTCCGGTGTCAGTGGGGCAGTGAATCCACTCTGGGTTTCACTCGGAAACAATCAGAGCTCTAAAGGAGCTATCCTATAGGGTTCAGCACCTTGAATAGCTGGTTGAGAGTTCTAACTGGTTCTGACTGAAACCCGGTTTCACTGTCCCACCAAAATTGGAGCCATCAGCCTCCACTGCTTTTAACATCTCTTGTTTTCTATAAAGAGGGAGCTTTTTTGGGATTCAGATCTGTAAACCCTTCCCACCCCACCCCACCCCACCCCACCCGCAGACACAGGCTTATCTTACAGAGAGAGTGCAGTATCATAGCCCACAGGTAAAGGAGGTATAAATCTAGTAAACATCAAATGGGCATGTCTAATGAGAAGAAGAGATACTGTATCTGCTTAACCAGGGGTGCACAGCCTCAGGCTTGGGGGCTAAATCCACCCATCCAGAAGTCCCAATTTGGCACTCTGGGGTTCCTTATATTTTCATGTCCTTTGCCTGGCCTCCCACATCCCCCCCCCAAACACTGATAATTTGGAGTTCTATCCCTATTAAAAAAAAAATTGAAATGCCTCTCCTACGCTTTGTTACTGACAGTAAAAGCTTTAAGCTAAAACATGCTGGTGTTTTTGGCCCCACCCTTTTTGCCTTTGGCCCCGCCCACCCACGGAATTTGGCCCTGGAGCTGAAAGAGGTGCAACACCCCTGAATTAAACAGGCAGACTTACCCTCCAGCGGCACCTATTTAATGGCTGCTTTAGTCTACAAGTTGAGGCTATGCACTGAATTTGTACCCTGTACTGAATTCGAACTGGTGATCTTGCCTATTTCGCTGGCAGAAGATGATTTGTCCACTGCTGCTGAGCCTGCTCCTGCAGTCCCGTGAAACAGCTGGACAGGCTGGAGCTGGGTTTTGGATAGCAGCAACTTTCTAGAGTTGCCAATGTAAGATTTTAAAAATACCTGCACCGTGGGCACAGACCAGGGTGCGTTTGCACTGTTCAGAGGGCAAAACCTGTTGGATCGCTGGCAGCTCTCTAGTCCTACAGTTGCTGGAGGAGCAAGGAAGGATACAGTTTAAAAAATCATTTTTGGGAGGGACCATAACTTAGGAAGAGATGCTTTGATGCAGAAAGTAGATCAACCTTATTTTCAACGACTCACCTGGTCCCCTTTGGCAACCAGGAATTCCATGCAGACAAGCGGGCTGGTGGAGGAGGGACAGGTTGCTCCATTCCCTCTCCCATGAATTCCAAGTGGGCTGGAGCCTCCTAATAAAGGCAGCAGTGAAGAGAGACCAGAATGTGCCTGCGAGAACAGGCCCCAGGCATTGGAGGCTGATGGCTCCGATGTCAGTGGGGCAGTGAATCCGCTCTGGATTTCAATCAGGACCAGTCATACTCTAAAGGAGCTCTCCAGAGTGCTGAACCTATTTAGAGGGTTGGGTTCAGTGTGTTTATAACTCCTTTAGAGTGATGGCTGTTTCTGGATAAAACTCAGGGCGGATTCACAGGCCCACTGATACCAGAGCCACCAGCCTCCACTGGTTCCAGGTTCAATGCCCAGCATATCCAGGTTGGTCTGGGAAGGCCCCTACCTGAAACCCTAAATGGCGTCCCGGAGTGCCTTTTATCAGCTGCAGCTGGCTTGCCTATTACAGCCTCTCCTGGGCAAGGATAGCTCGGCCACGGTAGTACAGGCATTGGATTATTGCAATGCGCTCTATGTGGGGCTGCCCTTAAGGCTGCTCCGGAAGCTGGAACTAGTGCTGTTGCCCCTTTGCTGAGGGAACTGCCCTGGCTGCCTATGGGCCACCGGGCCAGGTTTCACGTTCTGGTACTAGTGTATAAAAACCCTAAACAACTTGGGACCAGGATACCCGAGAGAGCACCTTCTCCCTTACCACCCTGCCCGGTCCCTGAGGTCATCAGTGAGCATGCTCCTGGTGGTTCCACATGGACTTGGGGCCCAACTGGAGTCTACCTGGATGCTGCGGGATTCAGGCGAAATCAAGAGGCAAAGTGGCATCATATAGACACTGCTTCGGACTCAAAACTTTTATACATACTGGAACATGGAGTTAGGGGTGTTGGAGAAATTGGGAACGGCATCGAGGGAGTTTGAATTTAGGGAGTGGACCAGGTTTTTCCGAATCACGCAAATTCCATGGACTGGTTTTTCACTTTTGGGGGATGGGATTTGTGCTCATTTGCATTAGGATTAGTTTGCATTAACGAGTGTGCACGCGTGTACGAACGTGAATTGGTAGAAGTAGAATGGAATTCTCGCAAAACAATTCCGATTCCGTCAACAAGCAGACGATAGAACGAAAGACAGAACAGATGTCACAAAACCCGGTGCAAGCGACAGAGGGCAGGAGGAGGAGGGTGGGTGTGCGACGGAGCTGCAGCTCACAAGCTTCAAACCTCAGGCCCGGCGTTCATCTTCTACTCTGCGGATAGAGTGGAAAGCTACGGATGCTACAGAGGTGTGGGAACGTGGGGAGATCAAAGAAGACGGAGAACGAAAAGAGAGGAAAACATATTTCTTAAGAAGCCCAGGAGCAAGCTGCAGCAGCAGCAGGCGGGGAGGTGATGTTGTTGTTGAGGGACTGAGCCGTGGGAGGGGGGGGGCGGTTGTGTTTTGAACGCTCTGCTCCTTGGTCAGGAACCTGTGAGATGGGTGCATAGCAGAAAAGGCATTGAGCAATATATATAGCTCAAAGGGGAACTTCATGGCTCTGGTTCTCTTACATTTCCCTTCTGCGAGGCATTTTCTGTTTGCTCCCTCTTGCCCTTCTGGTCACTGTGTGAAGTGAATTCACCTCAGGTGCCTCAAAGAATCCCGTGTGGCCAGGGATGGCACCCAGATCTATCTAATGGTAGGGCCGGCCCGGTTGCAAGTGTAGATCTGAAATAATATTTCAGAGCCAGTGGGATGCAGTGGCTAAAGTGTTAAAGTCGGGGTCGGGAGATCCGTGTTCTAATCCCCACACGGGCATGAAGCTCACTGGGTGACTTTGGGCCAGTCACTGACTCTCACCCTAACCTACCTCACAGGGTTGTTGTGAAGATAACATGGAGAGGAGGCAGCCTTGGGTTCCGTGCAGTGCAGAAGGAAAAACGGTGGAATATACATGCAACAATAAAATATATAAATAAAATAAATATGGAAAATGCGGCCCATCAGTTGTTCACAGGCTCAAAGTCCGTGTTTCTCCCTGCGGCCGCAGAGACATGGAACATGTTCCGACAAGTTACCTCTTCCTCTTCTACCGCTGTGGGATACGGCTGCCAACTTTTTCCTTTGACATGGCCCTTGTGGTTTTCACAGCGGTGCATGTGTACATGTTCACAAAACGCTTAATTAACTTGAGAAATTCACTAGCGCAACAAGTAGTGATGGTTTGGTCGTTAGCTGAGACAGCGTTAAAAAGAGAAAAAAAGGATAGGCTCATGATCTATCAACAGTTGCGTTAGCCATAATAGTTGGATAGAACCTCCTTGTAAAGATGCAGTATATCTCTAAATACCAGGTGTTGGGGACAAGCCATCTCTCCTTGCCCTGCTTAAGGCCACTGAGATGTATCCTACTGGCTTCCATTATGAATAAAATGCTGAATGGGGGGACCATGGTCTGATCCAGCAAGGGCTGGCATCAAGGGTAGGCCTGAGTGGGCCCTTTCCAAGGGCCCACAAGCTCAGCAGGGGTCCATTGACAAAAGCCCGCTGGAGTTGCTCCTTCCTCTTCACCACTACAACCTGCTTGTTCACCTGCTTCTTGCTCTGGCCCGGATCATGGTGGTGGTGAGAAGGAGGAGCAGGAGATGCCACCATGGCTGACTTGCTTCCTCGCTCTCTGCCTGTCCAGCAAGCAGGTTGCAGCAAGGAGGAGAAGGAGGAGGAGGCTCAAGAGCAGCTGGGGACAATGGCGGTGAGGAGATAGACTTGCTGAGGGAGGGGGCCCATGATGGGTGTCTTGCCAGCAGGGCCCTCCAAAACCTGGAACTGGCATTGTTTCCATCCTTGTGCACGTCTGGCAGAAACTGAGTAGGAGCAGTCCATCCCCCCCCCCACCTGCATAGGACCACGATGTCTGGGAAAGCAATGCTTGTTGAATTTCTCCTGCACACACCCACACATGCACACACCCACAGACGCGTATGTGCAGACATGGCAGCTGTTGGAAACACAGAGCTTTGGTCGGGAAAAAATAGGATCCAAGTAACATTTTACAATCATGGTTAATCAAAGTCTTGCTCAGGAACATACAAACAGACCGCTCCTGCTCTGCCTTTGACTTGACTGGGATCATGCTGGAATTACTTCTGCTAAATGCCTGTTAGCTACCGAGCCACATACAAGGTTATGTTGTTATCCTACCAAGCCCTAAACAACTTGGGACCATCCTACCCAGCAGACCGCCTTTCCTTATATATACCCGGATGACAACTACGATCCTCAGAGGAGGCCCTACTGGCCATTCCAAGAGGAACGGAATGCCGCCATGACAAACCTCAGCGGCAGGGCCTTCTCAGTAACGGCACCCACCCTCTGGAAAACCCTCCCTCGTGCGGTTTGGGAGACGGAAAACGTAACATCTTTTAAATGCTTCCTGAAGACATATCTTTTTACACAGGCTTTCCCTGGTTTCTAATGTAGCTGGTTTTATATTGCCTTTTTAACCTTTAGATGTTTAAAATTCATGCTTGTTATATTTTATGGTTTTTAATTGTGCACGGTCCAGAGAGCTTCACCTGATGGGCAGTCTAAAAATGTAACAAATAAATAAGTAATAAAGCCAGGGAACTTTGGATAGCTCCTTTAGAGTTCTGACTGGTTCTGACTGAAACCCAGAGTGGATTCACCACCCACTGACATTGAAGCCACCAGCCTCTACTGCAAGACACCTCTAAGTCTGGGCACTTCCCCCCCCCTCTGATTTTGGTATTTTTAAATTAGTATATTCTCTTTGAAAAACACACACACCCAACAATGGATACTCCACCTTCTGGGAGCGTTTGGGGGAATGGGTGGGAAGGAAAGCAACTGTGCAAGGGAGGCATTCTCCACAGCCATGGCTCCCCTAACACTCCCCTGCTAAATATACCTTGGGACAAAAGCCCTTTATGATATTCTAAAAATAAAAGTGAGGCAGGCAGTT
Organism: Anniella stebbinsi; assembly: GCA_029215795.1. Lineage (NCBI taxonomy): Eukaryota > Metazoa > Chordata > Lepidosauria > Squamata > Anniellidae > Anniella > Anniella stebbinsi. Next base: position 86,693,833 of record JARDYH010000007.1, read on the forward strand.
AAGATGAACTGCAGGAGGGCAGAGCTGGCGGTACAAAGGAGATCTCAACAGCCATGAAAACACTCCGGTACATTTCGTAACAAATCCCAAGTCTGCAAAACATGGCGGGGCCCTTAGTGAAGAAAGCGCGTGTCCAATTGTAGCACGGACGGTTCTGCAATGCCCCCTTTCGTGGATGGGGGCGAGAGAGCGTGGGTCGGTGAGGGCGGAGTGGGCACCCCTCACTGCGGCAGCAGCCGCTAAGATCAGGCCGTGATCGTGGCAGCGTCGGGATGACCGTACTACTCCAAAACGTGGCAGAATCACTTCGATCAGCCACTGGCCAAATGAAGTGGTTGGTGGACCTGGACTTCTCAGCTGGACCACTCCAGGAGTAGGCATGGGCTGGTTCACAGATAAGAACGAAAGAAGAGTTGTGCCAGCTCAGACCAAGGCCCCATCTAGTCCAGCATTCTGTTCGCTCACTGGCTTCCCGGCTGCCCACAGGAAACCCACAAGCAGGACATGAGTGCAATAGCACCCTCCCGCCCATGTTCCCCAGCAACTGGTGAATAGAGGCACACTGCCCCTGATACAGGAGGTAGCACAGGAGCATCCGGACTAGTAGCAACTGATAGTCTTCTCCTCCGTGCATTTGTTTGACCCCCTTTTAAAGCCATCCAAATTGGTGGCCATCACTCCGTGGAATCCGCTTGAGTACTGTGCCCTGAATGACTGGGGCAACTAATCCACAGCAAGGGTTTGGCATGGAGGAGCAGTGATCTGCAAATCCTGTCTGTGGTATTAGTGCCTGTGATGACTATTCACACATATGCACAGGCCAGATCCAGGACCAGGGGTGATGGTGGCCTGGTTGTGACAATTGAAACAACGGTCATTACTGAAGTCCAATTAAGCCAGTGCTCCTAATCTACGGAATCACAGGTAAGGCCATGGGTTGGCTAAGAATTCATTCATTCAGCAAGAAAAGAAAATACGGCAGCCGTTTTGCTCAAGTAGAGCGGATCTTGTTCTCTGTCACTGTCCGAAGTCGGTAATGCACTAGATGAGGGTGAATGAGTTGATGTTTAATGCAGAAAAGAGAGAGGTGCACCTGTTTAGTTGAAAGGCAGAACAGGGAACAGGGATCCGACCTGTGTTGGATGGGGTTACACTCCCCCCTTGAAGACACAGCTTCAAAGTTTGCATATTCTCCTGGATTCAGCCTTGGTCAGGCATACATTTACACAGCTATGGCTGGTGTGGCAAGTCTATCCATTCCTGAAGATGTCAGCCCTGGCCACTATAAAGGGCCCTCCATGGAGCTGTCTTTCAAAAGTGTTCGGAAACTTCAGCTAGTTCAGAATGCTGCAGCCAGAATATTGACTTGGGCCGGTTACAGGGAGCATGCATTACTTGAGGAGAGACTGTGAGCAATAACATTTCTACTGACAGCGGAAGTCCAGCATCTGGTGAATGTGGAGATTCCCGTGTACATGCTGACTATCCGTTCCTAGATTAAGTTTTGTGGAAGCCTGAAAAAAAATAGATCTCCATTTCCCTAGTTTTCAGACATACACCACTGAATGCTAACAATCACAGAGGCTGTCAATATGCAGGGAACGCTCTGTGGTGCCTGAGGATCTGCACTGCATCAGTTAGACGACGCAGGTGCAGTTCACAGCCACCGCGAGGTTTTCCTGCGGTGCTGTGGTTTGAAAAAGTCAGGGACTTACCCCAATTTTTCAACTGAAGTGACATCAATACGGCGCTTCTGCCATCTGCCATCGCTCTGGAACCAATCCGAGGCCAATCCACAGGGTGGTGCCTGGTGGAAAGCAACCAGTGATTGGTCGCCTACTACCAGGAAGTGGGCGGGGGTGGCTCCGGTATCCGGATGGCCTCCCAGAAACCGCACACTCCCTTGTCAGCATTGGTATTACCTAACGCCACCCCGGGAGACGGAAAGTGTGGGGTTTGAGAGGGAGACAGTGCCAACCTGACACCACGAAGACAGCCTCACAGCTGTGGGGGGGGGGGGACAAGCAACAAAGCTATTTTATCCCTCTTTCCACTCAGTATCTGACTCCATTGCCCCCCCCACCTCAAATTGTCAGTTAGCATTCCTTAGATATTGGTCAAACTCAATTCTCATTGGTTGTTTTTTTGGGGGGGTTCCCCCCTTAGCTTCCCCCCCCCCCGAAATGTGTTTTGAGTACTTCTGCAAACTTCAGGGCTCCTTCAAGACTGCTGTTGCCTTCCTCTTGTGCATGGATGCTGCTGCTGTGACTCATAAGCATTAGCACTCGTCCCTGAATATCAGAAATTGAGAGGAGGAGGGTGGATGGCCGCCATGCTTATCTTGTACATATTTAGGCTCTGCAAAGAAATATCACAACCTACTATGCCTCTTGCATTTCCTGGTCATTTGACCACCTTTCAATTTCTTCCTCTCTCTCTATTTATGTATACACCTGGCTATGCAGGATGACGTCCCATGCATCCCTTGAAGTAAGCATTAGTCCACAAAGATTTATCCCAGAGTAAAAGTGTTAAGGGCACAATCCTATGCATATTTAGACAGAAAACGTTCTACAATCCTATGCATGTTTAGACAGAAAATGTTCTACAAACCTATGCATGTTTAGACAGAAAACGTTCTACAATCCTATGCATGTTTAGACAGAAAACATTCTACAATCCTATGCATGTTTAGACAGAAAATGTTCTACAATCCTATGCATGTTTAGACAGAAAAATGTCCTACAATTTCCAGCAATTTCTTTCTGTTTAAAGATGCATAGGATTGCCCCCTAAGTGTTTTAAGCTGCTGCAAGTCTCTATTTTGTTTTGCTACATTCAGCCCCTGGTGAAATTCCCTATTCATCACCACAGGTAAAGCTGCAGGAGCCCTGCCCTCTTTTGTATCTGGTCACTCTAGTATAGTGCCTGCAACTTTAATTGTTGTAATAAAGAGGGGATTTCACCAGGTACTAATTGCATACAAATGACACCTGCTGAAACTCCCTTTTCTCTACAACTGTTAAAGATACAGGAGCCCTGTCCTCCTTTCCATATGGTCAGCCTAGACCATTTGCGCAAATTTGCACTTGCGCAAGTGGAACAAAATTCTTGTACATCCATCAAAACAGTCCGATCCCATCAATGAGCGGATGATGGAAAGAAAGGCTCTTGTGACTCCATGAAATACAGATGTAAAAGATTTAGCAAAATCCGTACATCTCTCCCTGCACCTCCTGTCATTCCAAGCCTTTTGACCATGGAGGCTAGGAATTGTAGGAGTTGCAGTCTGGCACATCTGGAGGGCACCAGGTTGAGGAAAGCCAATGTACACACACACAAACACAAGTCATCGGAGTGACCTGGCATCTGAAAAATGCAACCCGAGAAGCAGCCCTGGCTGTTTTCAATGGACAATGTCTAGCCAGAAGCTACAAGATAGAGCAAACATGGTGAACTCTCCCCACTCCCTCCACAGGACACATTTTCTTGGCTCTAAAGCAATGTCCTGTTTGTTACCCTCGTATGTAACCAGGGTTAGAGGTAGAAGATTGGCAATAGGAAAATTCCTAGTGTCTTTTTGCTTTCTTTCCCCAGCTAGTTCTACCAGTTTTCATAGTGTAAAAGGTTTGGATTGTAAACAGTTTAAGCATCTTAGAGGCAACCGCTTTCAGTTGTAATATGTCAACAAATAATAGCGCACAGAGATAGAGCACATTTCAGTTTAAGGTTACTTTCAGATACACCCTTTACCTAGATCTATGTTGTCGTTTCCTAGGCAATTGACATCTGACTTATTTAGCAGCTGGAGTAGATGGGGGCGGGGAGATCCGGGGTTAGTCATAACCTACAGCTGATCCATTGAAACCAATGGGATGATTAACTCAAGTTCCATTGACTTCAATGGGTCTCCCCTACGACTACATCTGGATCTGCATCCCCCTTTTTTTGGTGATTCCTAAGTTGTCACCCTATGCAGCAGTATGGGATCTCGACATAGGATAAATAGCTCCCGCATGTGAAAATGGCCAGTGTTTTTCTAGTTAGTTGTATTGCTTGCACCACAGGATTCAGGTATCTTTTCTCAAGGTAACACTTCCAGTGTGGAGAAATCCCTGCATTCCTCCCACCCAGCATTCACTTTGTAATCTGTACATGGAAAGTAGGGCTGTGCATGGATCTGGATCCCGAATCCAGAGCGGATCGGGATGACCCGGGCCTTCCGAATCCAGATCGGGCCGGAGCGGATCTGTAATCTGGATCTGATTCGGATCTAGTCACAGCACTCCCTCCCGCTCTCCCCACTCTCTCTCTCTCTCTCTCTCTCTCTCTCTCTCCCTCCCTCCCCCCCACTCTTTCTGCTTACCTGCTGCCTCCTCCGCTTCATCCCGTCATCCTCTCTCCTCACTGTGTGCTACCAAATTTCCCACCCATGTCGGGTGAGAACGTCACCTGACTTGAGCGGCAAATGCGGCACTCTAATTGGTTAGAGTGCAGCATTTGCCGGTCGCAGTGGATGACGTCATCACCCGACGCGAGCGGCAAATGTGGCGGCACACAGTGAGGAGAGAGGACAATGGCAGAACGGCGCAGAGGAGGCAGCAGGTAAGCAGGGAGAGTGGGGGAGGGAGTACTGTGCACGGATCTGGATCCAGATCCGAGTCAGATCAGGCCCGATCCGGACCTGACTGATCAGGATCCGGATCTTATCGGGGGGGGGGGGTCATTGCACAGCCCTAATGGAAAGTACATTTCCTGCTTTCCTATCTTCAGCAAGGATGTGTACTGCTGTCATAGGTGCTATGTGGAATGTGCTTATGCAACTGTGATTGCCGCCAATTGGCTACTGGCATAGGGTGACCATATGGAACGGGGGACAGGGCTCCTGTATCTTTAACAGTTGTCTAGAAAAGGGAATTGGAGCAGGTGCCATTTGTATGCATGCAGCACCTGGTGAAATTCCCTCTTCATCACAACAGTTAAAGCTGCAGGAGCCTGATTTCTTTTGTATATGGTCAAGAGGGCAGGGCTCCTGCAGCTTTACCTGTTGTGATGAATTCTGAATTCGGCCCTTGGGCTGAAATGTGTTGACATCTCTGACCCAGAGACTTACTGCTTCTTTGCTGTTCTACTTAATATGCATTTTATGCAAATGTGTTTTTTTTACCTAATTTCTTCTGCATGGGAAAGAGCAAGGAGAGGGGCATCAGCTTCAGCCATTCCTTTGCGTCTGAGAAGCAAATAGCGTCCAGGTGCTTATCATGACCCACGATATGAAAACACCCTTCCTGAACTCTGGGGAAGATCAAAACATCTTTCACTTCGGAGTTGTCATTCAGAGTGTGGTGAGCTCAGCCAGAGGCTGCCCGGGGAGTTGTCCCAAATGAGTACATGGAGCTAGTAGGAAATAAGTTTCACAGCCCGTTCTGCCCTTGATTCACACAGGATGTGATTGTAGATTCACAACAATACCCCCAAATTCTCAGGACTGACTAAACCAGGGATGGGGAACATGTGACATTCCAGATGTTGGTGGATTGCATTGGTGTGGATAGGGAGACATTTTTCTCCCTCTCCCATAATACTAGAACCCAATGGGATCATCCCATGAAGCTGATCGGTGGGAGATTCAGGACAGAGAAAAGAAGGGACTTCTTCACACAGCGCATTGTTAAACTATGGAATTCACTACCACAAGATGTAATGATGGCCACCAAATTGGACAGCTTTAAAAGGGGGTTGGATAAAATCCTGGCTATCCATGGCTACTAGTCCTGATAGCTAGGTGCTACTTCCAGTATCAGAGGCAGTAAGCCTATATGCACCAATTGCTGGGGATCATGGGTGGGAGGGTGCTGCCTCACTCATGTCCTGCTTGTGGGTCCCCTGGTTGACAGCTGGTTGACTACGTGGGAACAGAGTACTGAACTAGATGGACCCATAGCTCTTCTTATGTTCTATGCTGGCTAGGCCTGATGGGAGTTGTAGTTCAGCAATATCTGGAAGGCCACACATTCCCCATGTGGCTCTTTAGGAGTTATGTAAATAACTCTAGGGATGGCCCAAGTCATTTTACTGCCTGAGGCAAAGAACAAGCTGACGCTCCCTCCAGTTCCATGTATATTATTATTATTATTATTATTATTATTATTATTATTATCATTTCTATATGCCCAATAGCCAAAAAACTCAGGGCAGCTTACAACAGTTCATAAGATAATAAAATACAACATAAAATACAGCATAAAAATATAAATATACAAAATTTAAAACAATCTGGACAACTAAAAACAATTTCAATAGAATACTAGACCTGTGAGCTCATTCGCACCGTCAGGGGGCCACCACTGAGAAGGTAAGTCCTGCAGGTCGGTGGGCAGGTGAGTGGAGGGGGCAGTTGCTAGGAATGGTTGGGGGGAGCAGGGGGAACGGGGGGCTGCGAGGGGAGGGAGTCCAATGGGCTCTCAGTTGGCCACACACCTGGCTTTCATGGGCACCTGCGGGCGCCCAGAAAATCGCAGCCACCACTGTGTTTATAAAGAAATTTGTGATACTGAGCAATAAAATACTACCACACAGATACTCTCTGAGTGAGTCAAGCATATATATATTTGTATAGTAAGTGTGTGTGTACAGTTAAGAAAGATAAGAAGGAAGGGCATCGGGTCACGTGCAGAGTTAGCCCTGAATCATCTCCCATATGGAAAAACGGCAGCTTGGGAATCCCTGCAAAAGATTTCGTGTGACTCATCGTCAATGTTTATCAGCTGGATGGTTCCTATTTGAGCCAGATCACGGAACACAAAACAGGTTGCTGAAACCTCAGCCGCTCCTGGGAAGGAGGAGGAGAAGGAGGAGAAGACAAGAGCCTCTTGCAAATCCTTTCTCAAGCATGCAAATTGGGACCGTTCCTTCCTCACGCCCTTCGGTCTTTTTCCCTTTGTTGTGTTCCAGCCATCAGAAGTGGAATCACTCAAAATCATGTCACCTGATATTAGTGCGCAAATGCGGCGACCGGTTTGGAAGAAATTCACAGCATCAGTGTACTTATACTTATGTCTTTCTACTCATTTTGAACAGTGGCAGTGGTATACCCCCCCATAGGATCTTCAAAGTGGTGAACAATCCAAAGTAAAACAAGATAGAATGACACCCACGTGGATCAAAAAGCCACACACACAAAGCCACAACCAGAAGCAACCAAACAGGCAGTCAGCACATGGCAACATGATTGCATGATGGCTTCCTCGCTCGAAGTATGAGAGAATAAAATGATTTTGATTTGGCACCTATGAGACAGAAAGGCAGTAAGGCAGCAAGCGTAGGGTGGCCATGTATTCTCTTTTACAGAGGACAGTCCTCTATTGGAAGGGCTGTCCTGACCAAGTCTAATTAAAGATCACCATAAGAATTCTTGCCCATCCACAGTAAGCACCTGAACAGTCAAGCACATAGATTACCTGGTCACAGTCTTCCGCAATTTAGTGAGATGTACTATATTTCTATTTAAATTGTAATAATTATTTCTAAATTTGCATGCCTACATATAAGCATATTCAAATTTTATGCAAATTTTATGCAAATGTGCCCTCTTTTGTTCTTATTTTTTTGGCAATTTACGTGCCCCTCCAACGGAGTGTCTCTCTCATTTAGACCAGGCATTTCGCACGAAGCAAGAGTTTTACACTGGGCTCAATCCAGAGAGAATGAGTTCCCTTTCAATCTCATTGGCACAGTTGCTAAAATGCATGAATGATACCATTTCAGACTGCAGATGGAGGATCACATTTTTGAATGCTCTTCTATCTTGGGTGTAAAAAAAAACCCATCCTGCAAGTAGAAAACTAGCATGCAAGGAGCAGGCTCTAGGCTAGAACCTTCCTCCCTAATGGACTAGATTTTTGCTTTCAAGGGTTTTTTTTTTAACATAAGAAACAACAAAATTGGTACCCCCAGTCTGTACGGTGAAGTGATGCAGCCCATTTTACTACCTCCAGGTTCTACTGCATCATCATCCTGCCTATATAGACCAGGCTTTACTCTGTTCCATTCATTTTAATCAGAGTTACATGTTTGGTGATGATGATGATTTTATATTTTGTCCTTCTGTCAGGGTGGCCATTTATGAATCGCTAAAATAAGAGGAAATGCAATGCCAAAAAAGAGGACAAAAGAGAATACTGACAGGCATAAAATTTGCACATGCTAATTAAAATATAGCTATAGATGCAAATTTTGATATGAGTACTTTAATTTGAATTGAAATGGAGTACAACTCATCGTAATGCAGACATTTGTGACCAGGGCCAGATCTACACCAAGCAAGACATCACACTTTGAAAGTGGTTTGAAAACAGTATATGGAGGGTGTCCTGGGCCCCAACAGTTGTCAATACCATTATAAACTGTTATAAAGCAGTAGTGTACATCCTGCCAGGTAACCTGTGCACCTGTTTGTTCTGTCAGTTTTTCAGGTACTAACTGTGGATAGGCCACAGTTTTTATGGATCGTTATCTTTCCATCAAAATTGGATATGCCACCCTTTCAAATAGAGGATGCCTTCAAATACAGGACTACCTTCTATAAAAGAGGACACGTGGCCACCTGTCTATTTCCATGACTATACTTAGGGCATCTTGCAACAGTTTAAAAATATGCAAAAAGGCTCCATCACAAGCAACCCAAGAATAAAACAAGAAGAATAAATCATTTATAGGGTGACCATATGAAAAGGAGGACTGGGCTCCTGTATCTTTGAGAGTTGCATAGAGAAGGGAATTTCAGCATCATTTGTATGCATGCAGCACCCGGTGAAATTCCCTCTTCATCACAACAGTTAAAACAGCAGGAGCCTGCCCTCTTGACCAGGTACAAAAGAAGGCAGGGCTCCTGCAGCTAGCTTACAGCAAATCAAATAAGTCAAGAGACCAGGCAGGTTAAATGTCTGCCAAAACAGCAATGCCTGGACTGAGTGGCCATGGTTTAGATTGCCTGTTGTAACTTCTGCTCCCACACAGGTTAGGAAGAGCCATTTCCCTGAAATTTATCCTCTGCCAAATTTCTGCCCATGATAACACCCAGCAATCTATGAATGGTACAGAATGGTAACTCGTAACTTCTGCTTCAATTATGGATTTAGCTGCAAACCTATGCATGCTTACCTAGGAGTAAGTCCCATTGCACGCATTGGGACTTACTTCTGAGTAGGCACATGTAGGATTGCACTGTTAATTGCTGGACATAAATCTGCTAACGCCCAGATCAACTGATTTGTTAGAATCTAATCCGAAACGGTGGGTGCTCTTACTTTGGGTTGTTTTTTATTTTATTTGGAGCAAAACTACTCTAGAAGAAAAAGGGGGAAAGGAAAAGACAGGACAATATCTGCTCATTCTTGACCTATTTATTACCCTATGCCAGGTTTCTAAAAACTTGGAAACGGACCTGGATCGAGGACAACAATACAATTGGGAAATAACCATTTGGCTTCAGAGCAGGTCTCTCCATTCTTGGCTACTGCTGTCTATTAGTTCACCTGGCGGAAATAAACATACCCCAGTTCCTGACAGCAAGCTCTTCTCTGCTTTCATTTGTCTGAAGTCGGCTTTTTGAGCTTGTTCCAAGGGAAATGCTACGGTCCAAATTAAATACAACATTTACGGACCAACGTTTCTTACTTCTCATTAGCTGCCTGTCTAATCAAATGACTAACGGGGGGGGCTGTATTCACGGCACTGGGTTGGTGCCGCTCCACTGCCAAACCCCGTGCTATCGCTGGTGTGCGGTGGAGGCAAGTTGTTCTCACGAGGGGAGGCAGCGTGGGCTTTCTGGCAGCCATTAGGCTCGCTGGGCCCTCCCCCTCCCACAGCTTCTGGCGACCAATAGGAGGTTGTCTTCCGCTGGGACCGCCACCAGAGTGGCTCCAAGCGAGGACAGATTGGTGGAAGAGCCAGGCTGACTTCGCTCTGGCTGGAATAGTCGGTGCAAGTCCCCGACTTTTCAGCTGCGCATATTCGCCTCTTTGCCCAGGGCTGGCTTTGAATATGTGGCTGTGTCATCTATTCCATGCAGCGTAGATTTGGAGCCACTGCAAGGCAAAGGCGGACGTCAAGATAGCCTCCAAGGGAGCTGTGGGCAGGAAGGGCAGCTCTCAGACCTGACTTTTGCCACCAGGATTGACAGACGATGCTGCTTTTTAACCCTAGTACTTTCAAATTCATTTCTTAATGACCTGTTTACTTAGGCTGACCCTATGAAAAGGAGGACAGGGCTCCTGTAACTTTAACAGTTGTAGAGAAAAGGGAATTTCAGCCGGTGTCATTTGTATGCAATTCATTCCTGGTGATATTCCCTCTTTATCACAACAGTTAAAGTTACAGGCACTATACTAGAGTGACCATATACAAAAGAAGGCAGGGCCCCTGCACCTTTAACTGTTGCGATGAAGAGGGAATTTCACCAGGAACGAATTGCATACAAATGACACTGGCTGAAATTCCCTTTTCTCTACAACTGTTAAAGTTACAGGAGCCCTGACCTAGATTTTATCTGGTCACCCTAGCCTAAACCCCACATTAGTGGGAAGGGGAAGGCAAAAAGAAGGAAGGTGGGGCTCTTAAGGAGGCAAGAGATCCTTAAGGAGTCGCTCAGGGAGTCCAGGCCATAGAAAGAACTCTGGCACCTTCCGTCACACAACATTAGTAGGCTTCTCCTCAAAGACATTTGGTTTGGGGCTTTGGTCAGAAACGTGATGCTTAACACATTCAACAACAGGACAGAATGCTTCCCTTGGGGGGAAAAAATGGAGGTCACTAAAACCATTTTCTTTCTCGCAACCCTACAGCAGCAGCATCTTGTTTTGTAATCATGACTGTGTTGTCCTGTAAAGGGCATTTTCCACCAGGAGGGAAAATCCCCACTCCCTTAGGGCCCAGCAATGACACTTGCTAACTGATACCTCTGCGGCTTTTATAGTTCTTTCTCTCTTCCAAATGTTGCAAAAGGAATGTTTTCTTTCCCTTTTAAATTCTGAGGGATAAACCGGTGTTTCTGATGTGAACCTAGCTCAGGGTTGCTCTTTCTTTAACATTTTCTTCCTTTTGGGTCTACAAATGTCACGAAAAGAATGTTTTCTTTTTAAATTCTGTGGGATGAACAGCTATTTTGGCGTGAACTTAGCTCAGCGTTGTTTCCAACACGTGTTTCTTTCTATATGTACTGTATATTTTTCTTCTGTGCTTCTACACATTCTAGGGCCAAACTAGATTCTGAGATAAACTTGTGGCTCACATGACAACCGGCAACCCTCTGTTGAATCCACCCCATCCCTCTGTGTAATGTCCAATACAATTGATGGAACAGTATTCTGCAATTTCCCCGCTCCTAAACCTCCAGCAGCAATGGATTATTTCATTATTTCTTAGACAACACCTTCATAGGGCCAATCAAAGTTCCACGCATCAGTGTGCAAGCTTTCAAATTCTCCAGAAGCATTCATCAGCCTGTGGTTCCCCACCCCTGCTGCACTATGCTGCAAACAGGCAGGATGGTGTAGTGGTTAGGGTGTCAAGGTTAAGACCATGGAGACCCTTGTTCAAATCCCCACTCTGCCATGAAACTCACATATAACCTATCTACCAAATGAGAGTTAAGTGTTGTTTGATTAACCCACGATGGCTAGGTTCGCACAGCACGCCGCAACCCCCAACTGCCCCGATTGCGGGTTGCATATTAAAACCTGTGACTGCGTGTGCCCCTCACACACTGCGGCTAATCCTGGATTAATTAACCCAAAATAACCCTCCATGTCGTGTGAACCAGGTCACAGTCTTCTTTTTAGGCAGTATGGTTTTTTTCTATGCTGCTCTTAATCCTTCACCCGGAGCCCTCTCTCTTCCCTTAATATTATGTGAATTAATTACCTACTTGCCTAATCCCATTCCTACTTTAGCTATACTGCCAAGGGTGTATCCAGCAGTTTGCAAGTAACTAGACAGGGAACACCCAGTTCAATCTTTCCCAACCTAGGCTAGAGCTACTCTACTGCTTTATAGCGGTACTGAAGTGCACTGATAACTGTCGGGGCACAATCCACATCCCATATACTGCTTTCACAGTGTTATTTCCTGCTTTTTATTCCCGATTCGTAATGATATGACACAAGGTGTGGATCTGGCCCAGATGTGCTCTCCAGATGTGATGGACTACAACTACCATCGTCCCCCAGCCAGCCATGCTCCAGTTCTTGCAAAGTCCCTTGGATGGATATTCACAGCCTCCAGGGTGGATGCTGGGACCAGACAGCCCTGGAGATGGGATGGCAGATACAGGACTGGAGATGGAGGGGTCCAGCTATATGGTGCTGTTGATGTCCACCCTGCTTTCTTTGATCTCTCAATAGGAGACCGGCCCTTATCTGCCTTTCTGTCTGCTTGTGTTGGTTCAACAAAAGGGCAGGGGGGTAGGGGATGGCCGGGCATTTCTTGCCTGCAGGTCATAAGCACTGAGATGCAAATGGGATTAATACAGAGCAATTAAGCCTCCTGGTCCCCAGAGTACTCTCTCTCCCCCATCTTTCTCTCTCCCATCCTTCTGTGGGTCATAAAAAGCCAAGGATGCAGATGCAAGGAAAAGACTAGCGTTGAATCCACATCCTGCCTCAGGCCATTGATAACCTGCCTGCATCACCCCCCTTGCAGGCTTTAGCAGCCAGTGCGGTGCAGCAGTTAGAGTATTGGACTGGAACTGGGGAGATCTGGGTTCTAGTCTCCAATGAGCTCACCGGGTGACTTTGGGCCAGTCCCTGACTCTCAGCCTCACCTACCTCACAGGGTGGTTGTTGTTGTTGTTGTTGTGAGGCTAAAATGGAGAGAAGAAGGATCAGGTACCACTCCTTGGGCTCCTTGGAGGAAAGGCAGGATGTAAATATGACAAAGAATAAATGAACCTCGTGAGGATGGGATGGAGAGGAAGAGAACCATGGAAGCCACCTTGAGATCCATGCAGGAGGGGAAAAGGCAGGATATAAATGTAATAATAACTAAATAAATATTCCCAAAAAAGAGGGAGCACATTACCAAAAAAAAGAAACGAGGACACATATTTGCACAATATTTGCATATGTTAATTTATAGGTATATATAAAAAAGTAGAAATGGGTATTTTAATTTAAATAGGAATAAACCCTAGTGCAGACCAGGTAATGGGCAAGAATCCTGATGGTTCTTTATCTTTAAACTAGACTTGGCCAGGACAGCCCTTCAAACAGCGGGTGTCTTCCAATAGAGGACGGCCCTCTGTAAAAGAGGATGCTTGGCCACCCTCCATGGTGCAGCTAGGGCTGGAACCAGGGGCTTACCACCCAGAAGGTGTGATGGGGCAGCAGCAAAGAGGCCCTCCCTCAGCCAATGGAGGCTGGTGGCTTCAATGCAAGTGGGGCGGTGAATCCACACTGGGTTTCATCCAGAACTTCAGAGAACTGGGCCAGCATGGTCATACTGAGGCCCACCAGAGCTGTTCCTGGTCACCACAGCATCCTTTATTCTTCATGTTCAAAACATTTTAATGCCAAGATGTGGCCACTCAGGCCTGTACAGATGATCATTTTTATTATCTGTACTTTTGAAGTATATTACCCTTTCCTGCAACAAAACGGGGCTTATTCCCCCAATTTAGGGCTCATCACACTTATTTTTCCCCTTGGCTTGCCTCCGTGTTTTTTACGTCTGTTTCATAAGCGCATCAAGCTAATGGTCCCTTTCACGTAGGGTTGTGGCATAGCGCTGCACAGTGAAACCTCCTTTTCGCTTGTTTGCTCTTTGACTCCACCCCACCCCTTCTTTCAAAGCACATGCCCTCAACAAAGGAAAAAGCGAGAGGACAGCAATACACGGAAGCTTAAGGGTGCATTAAATCTGCTTGGAGAAAATAATCCAGACTTTCCCTGAACCAAAATAATATGCAAAACAGAGGAAAAGAGGTGAGATGGGCGCAGGACAGGGATGACGTCATGTGAGTCCCGTGCTGCAAAACCAGATACCAGGCGTGGCAAGAGTCCGTTAAACCACTGGTGTGAAGGAGCTCTTAATGGGTTCAGCAGCAGGGTAGCAGAAGCAAACTCCAGTTTCCTCTTTCAGTCACAATGGTTTAAATGGGTTTAAAATGCATCTGCGCATGCTCAGAGTATTTCTTTTCATAAAAAAAATCAGGGTTGGCAAACAGGGTTTGGAAGGGGAATTGCTCTAAGTTGTCATGACTCTAGAAGCATAGAATGCAGGGAAGGTAACGCTAGGGTGACCATATGGAAAGGCGGACAGGGCTCCTGCATCTTTAACAGTTGCATAGAAAAGGGAGTTTCAGCAGTTGTTGTTTGTATGCATGCGGCACCTGTTTGAATTCCCTCTTCGTCACAACAGTTAAAGCTGCAGGAGCCCTGCCCTCTTTTGTATCTCATCACACTAGGCAGGGCTCCTGCAGCTTTAACTGTTGTGACGAAGAGGGAATTTCAACAGGTGCCGCATTCATACAAATGACACCTGCTGAAACTCCCTTTTCTATGCAACTGTTAAAACTGCAGGAGCCCTGTCCTCCTTTCCATATGGTCACCCTAGGTAATAAAGTAATCCACATGGCCATCTAAAGCACCCCCACCCCAAAAGTCCAGGGTCTAAAATTTCCTAGTTGTATCACTTGAGCGCTGTTCTCTGATTACACGATGCTTTCTTCTAATTACGTAATGGCTCAAATGTGTATAGGAGATCACATGGATCCTCCGTCAACGGCCATGCTAGCTGATATAATAGGAGTTGTATTCGAGTACGTCTGGAGGATGCCTCTAGTCAGGGAGGGCTGCATTAACAGATCTCAGGTAGACAGTTGGAGCAGACGTTACATTGCTAATCTGACCTGCTAATAAGACAGATGCATGGGTTCAACCTTCTGTTGCTGTGAGGCATACCTACCTGTTTTCCAGGTACAACAGATTATGTGTCCCTGCCATGGAAATCAAGTCCGTGTTCCACTGAACATAAGAAAAGAGCCCTCCTGGATCAGACCAAGGGTCCACGAAGTCCAGCATTCTGTTCACACTGTGGTCGACCAGCTGTCGGCTGGGAACCCACAAGCAGGACACGGGTGCAACAGCACCCTCCTGCCCATGTTCCCCAGCAACTGGTGTACACAGGCTTACTGCCTCTGAGACTGGACTGAAACACAATTCATTGGGACTGCTTTACTTTCAGTGCAAGAGACCGCCGCTGGAATGTGTGACGTAAGCAAGACAAGAGAACCTCTGAGAGTGCGCAAAGTGCTTTCCCCATTGTTACGGAATAAGACACACAAGCACAATAGCACAGTGGAGCTCAGGACCTTCTGGTCCACAGGGAAAGTTTTCTTGGCACGAAGGAGCCTTGGCACCTTGTATTTTGGAAATTAAGCCCAGAGACTAATTAGAAAGAAATTAAAAAGACAACAGCGATAACAGCTTTGAACCTAAGAGCTGGTGCCTGAGTTTTGCTTCCCTGCCTCCTCTTCTCCCTCCCAGTCTTTTCTCCTTTTGTGTCCTTGTCTTTTAGTCTTTAAGCCTGAGGGCAGAGAGCATTTTATTCATCTGCCTAAGATGCTCTGAGAGTCATTGGAGACTGGTGGCCCCCATGTCAGTGGGGCGGTGAACCTGCTCCGGATTTCAGTCAGAACTCTAACCCCTTTAGAGTTCTGACTGGTTCTGACTGAAACCTGGAGCGGATGCACCGCCCCACTGACATGGGGGCCACCAGCCTCCACTGCTTTTGGGGAGGGCCTGGGGGCTAGAAAGCAGGGTTAAAGTGCTGCCAATGAATAAATCAATGGTGACTGCAGCCTTACCACCGTGAGTCTGCTCATCTGACCTGGTAGGGAGTGGATTTATATGTTCAACCCTCTGCTGTGCAGCTGTGAAATCCTGTCCCAGTGCCAAGGGCGTCTCGAGGATCCAGCCCTTCTGAGTCGCTGGCAGGTCGGCATTTCCCAAACTACGATACTAGGAATCGATCCAGGAACGCTTCCGTTTCAGCATCCTTTACTCATTCCTAGTCAGCATGAATTTATTTGCATCGGTGTTGTTCAGCGTGACATCACGCGCCCTCTCCGTTTTTCATGCATTAGGTAGCAGGGGAAGAATTTGCGCAATTATATATTCGCCCTGGGAATGCTTTGCAGCTGAGAAATGACCAAGGAGGCGAGACAGCCATTGATGTGCTTGCAGCGGAGCACCTAGGATCAGGCATGAGTTCTCTGCTTTCATTTCCTGGCCCTCCATAAAAGACACATATCAAGTTTCTATTCCTCATGGTGGCATAGAACAGCTCAGGAGTCAAATCTGGGGAAAGTTTGGAAATTGGAAGAGCCGGCAGGGCTTCTGCTAGACTTATCTGTATACCCGGGCATTAGCTGCTTTTAAGCTAGCTTGGCAGATCTTCGTTGTCATTGTTTTCATCTGTGCACGTCATTTTAATTGGAGTCTTACTGCATTTTGCACACCGCCCTGGTAATGAAAGACGGGACATAGGGAGGAACTGTAGCTCAGTGGGTAGAGCACATGCTTTAGTCTCAGGAGGTCCCAGGTTTGATCTTTGGGTAGGGTTCAGAAGGAACAGGGGCAACCCTAGACTAGGTGGCAGCAAATAACGCAATCGGCTCCCCCACTCCCAAACCCCAAGGGCAGATCCGGCCTGAAGTTTTTAATAAACTGGGAAACATTTTGCCCCTATTTTACATTTAATGAAGAGGTAACCCCCCCCCCCATCCCCGGTATCTTCGAAAGCAGAAATATGATCATTTACAATAAAATACGCCCCAAATGTTTTTTTGTTTTTTTGTTTTTAACTAAGTATTATATCAGCACAGAGCGTCTGATACAAACAAAAAAGGGAGCTGTGCCCAGCCGTCCACTCTGCGAAACAACGGAAGTCCCGTCCCCATCCCTCCGGGGAAGTCCCTGGAAGAAGGATCCCAGTTGCATCCTTGGAGCGACATGGCCGAGAAGGAGCTGCCAAACGCTAGCCTCAAGCCCCAGGACAGCAAAGGAAGCCACTGCTCTCAGGGGGCCCCCACTCCCTACCTCCAATGGGGAGCAGCAGTTGAGCAGGAGGACACCCTACAGCCTCGCCCCTATTCCCTCTGTAGGCCCACATATCTTTTCCTTCCAAGTGGACCAGCACAGCCTGAACAGCACTGGACAGAGTGGAACAATTACATCTTGGGATCTTACATCTTGGGATCTGGACACAC
The DNA here is from genome assembly GCA_029215795.1 of Anniella stebbinsi. NCBI lineage: Eukaryota > Metazoa > Chordata > Lepidosauria > Squamata > Anniellidae > Anniella > Anniella stebbinsi. Next base: position 86,711,099 of record JARDYH010000007.1, read on the forward strand.
TGCTTGTTATGATGCAACCAAAGACTGCATTTGCTTTGTTTGCAGCCACGTCACACTGCTGGCTCATGCTTATGGTGTGATCATCCACCAAGGGCGCAATCCTATGCATGTTTAGACAGAAAAAAAGGCCTACATGGCTGGCTGGGGAATGCTGGGAGATGTAGGACTTTTTCTGGTCTAAACATACATAGGATTAGGCTCTTATCCTACATTTGTGTCATTCATATATATTGTACTTAAATGTACGACACGGAAGAGGAAAGGTCTATTAATCACTGTTACTCATAACAGCAAAATGGAATCTCCATGTACTGGGATGGAGATGCTGGGAACAAACTGCAGGAGGTGCCCGTCACTGTCATGCTTTGCTGATGAGATTCTCAGAGAGAGCCATCTGGCATTGCGGCTGAACAAAATGGACCTGGGTTTGATCCAGCAAAGCCATTTTATTTATTATTTAGTTTTTTAGTCTTAAATTTATTAACTTCTTGAGAGATATCGGAGAGGTGTGCAATAAATCAGAACCCAACCAAACAGAAAAGCTTTATTTATTTATTTCGTTATTTATTGCATTTCTATACCACCTAATCATCGAAGCTCCATAAAAGCAAATGCTGGAAGTTACTCGGCAGCCTGGAAATGGTTGCCTGAGAAGGAAAGACTTTCGAAAACAAAGTCACGTAGGTTCGTGCCTGATCTCAGTCGGAAGGGTATTCCGCAAAGTGGGGGCCGATATCCTAAAAGCCCTACCCCTGGTGCTTTCCAAGCAGATCTCTGACCCATTGGCGGGCTCTCAAAACAGTCTGAACCTCACCGTCACAGATATGAAGGAAACCAAAGGCAAAGTGACGCGAGAAGGCACTGTGATGAAATTGTTCCTCTGACAGGCATCTGCCCCATGTCCTGCAGCCATCATGTGATGCGAAAAATGTGAACGCATTATCATGTTTTCACGATCACACTTCGTTCTTTCTTAACCCATCCCAGCCTGCCTCTCCTTTTGAGATGAACAGCTGATGTAATTTGCAAATACAGTCTGCGATAGCAGCATTTGCAGGAGAACAGCTTCATATAAACAAGCACTTGGGTGACAGATCTACCCACTTGCATGGAAGCCGTTAAGTAGCATCCCATTCATTGATTGTTATCAGCACGCTAAAGTTTCGGTCTGAAGGAGAACGCAACATCACGGCTATTTCTGTCTATTTCCCCATCTCTTCTCTGGCTCTGTCTGCTTTCCCCATTTTTCAGAGGTTTTTTTTTTTTTTTTTAAGCAACTCTCTAGTTCTCATGGTGGCAAGGAGCATCATGGAGAAAGGCTGTAATGCAGGGTCACAGCACTAGGGCTGGGAACAGATCTGGATCCGGATCCCGAATCTGAAGCGGATTGGGGCGATCCGGACATCCTGGATCCAGATCCGAACCAGATCTTTCCAGACCGGATCAGATTGTTCCGGATCGATCTGGGGCCCATTAGCTTTCCATGTCCCTGGGTCCCAGATGCGCAGCTGGCACCCAGGGACGCCAGGCTGGCAGTGAGTCCATTGGACTCACCGCCCTCCCCCCACTCTCCCTACTTAACTGCTGCCTCCTCATCACCTCTGCCGTCTGCCGCTGCCATCCGCTGACTGCTGCTGCTTCCGCTCTACGGAGAACCAGGCTGCGAGGCCTGGTTCTCAGTAGAGAGGAAGCAGTGGCGGGCGGCGACGGCAGCGGTGATGAAGAGACAGCAGGTAAGCAGGGAGAGTGGGGGAGGGCGGTGAGTCCTTTTCCCCATAGACTTGTAAGGTCAGGGGAGGTCCGGATCGGATTGGGGGATGTCCGGTCCGGATCAGGCCCAATCCAAATCATCCAGATCCGGACTGGATTGCGGGGGTTGTTCACAGCCCTACACAGCACGTGTATGCCTTACTTGCAAAAGGTCCCAGGTTCAATCCTGGCATCGCCAGGTACACCTGGGAAATACCCTCTGTCTGAAACTCTGGAGAGACACAGTTGCCAGTCAGTGCAGACAGGTGAGCTAGATGGACCAAAAGTCTGACTTGGTCTAAGGCAGTTTCCTATGTAGAGGTTTTGCAGGCATTTTTATGGGCAAGGGACGTAACTTAGGGGTAGAGCACCTGCTTTGCATGCAGAAGGTCCCAGGTTCAATCCCCAGCATCTCCACTTAGGGCTAGCAGGGTCCCTCTGGCAGGGATGGGAAATTTATGGCTCTCCAAATGTTGTTGGACTCTAACTCCCATTTGTCTCAGACAGCATCAGGGATGATAGGCATTGGAATCCAGCAACATCTGGAGGGTCACTGGTTCTCCACCTCCCCACCCCTGCCTTAGAGAACTAGTCAGTCCATGTTGACCAGCCTTCCCCAACCTGGTGTCCTCCAGTTGTCATGGCCAATGTTCAGGAATAAGAACATAAGAACATAAGAAGAGCCCTGCTGGATCAGACCAAGGGTCCATCTAGTCCAGCAGTCTGTTCACACAGTGGCCAAACAGCTGTCAACCAGGGACCCAAAAGCATGACACAAGTGTAACAGCACCCTCCCACCCATGTTCCCCAGCAACAGGTGTATATAGGCTTACTGCCTCTGAATCTAGAGGTTGCAAGTAGCAGTTTAATGCAGTTTTAATAATATTTGTCATGTTTTAATTAGTTTTATGTATTTTATCATGTTGTTGTTCCCCGCCTCGATCTAGACGGAGAGGCGGGTAAGAAATAAATCATTATTATTATTATTATTATTATTATTATTATTATTATTATATCAGGGCTAGTAGCCATGGATAGCCTTCTCCTCCAGGAATTTATCCAACCCCCTTTTAAAAACATCCAAATTGGTGGCCATCACTACATCTTGTGGTGTTGAATTCTATAGTTGAACTATGCGCTGTGTGAAGAAGTCCTTCCTTTTATCTGTCCTCAACCTCCCACCAATCAGCTTCATGGGATGATCCCATTGGGTTCTAGTATTATGGGAGAGGGACAAAAAATGTCTCCCTATCCACATTCTCCACACCATGCATAATTTGGTACCCCTCTATCATGTCTCCCTTCAGCCTCCTCTTTTCCAAGCTGAACAATCCCAGCTGTTGTAACCTTCCCTCATCTGCGAATGAGTGTGCTTGTGGTACAAACAGGGTGCCATGTTGAGGGAGGCAACCAAAGACTCCACTGAGTGCAACATCCTGTTTTCAGAAAAAGTCAACCAGACACTTCTTGGAAGTTCACAAGCAGGGTGGTCATGTGTCCTCTTCCTTTCTTTTTTAAAGAATATTGAAGGGATAATCCTGATGAAATTGTAAGTTTTCACTACCCAGGGTCACATGTCTCTGACATTCTTCCACCAGCGGTATTCTGGGAGTTGTCGCACTCAGTGGTCAAAGGCGCTGGGCTGTGTTAGGCTGCAGGCACATTGCCAACGAGCAGATTCTGCCCCCAGCTAAGCCTCCGAAATCTAGCTTTTCATCTACCACCACAGAACGAAAACATGGCTAATTATTTCAAGCTGGAAAAGAAAACGGTATTTTAATACACGTCGATAGCACCGCGTGACCTTTGGGCCGAATTCTGCGCCTTTGTTCATGGTGTGCCTGAGGCAGGCGCCCCTATCACCCAACCCTGCTTACGATACTGGGTCAACTAGGAAGGAGATGAATGAGGCTGCTGATATTTGCAGGAATGTGTTATTAAAGCGCCCTGCGCGCGCGAGAGAGAAACGCAAATGACTGCGGAAGGAGCTACGTACCTTATTTTATGAAATGGTTGCCCACTTTTTTCCTGGTGCGACTCTTGTGACTTTAACTGCAGCGTGACAGGCAAAAATTCACCAGGGGAAGCTTTCCCCTTGGCACTTCATCAAAATCTGCTGAAGAAAGCTTTTTCTTGCAGCCCTGCTGTTAAAGGCCAGGGAAAGCACAGGAAAGGGAAAACCTGTATTCCTATTTTGCCAAACGCTTTATTAGAAATATAGAATCTTAGTGGTCGCATGTCGCCCGACACATCTGGAGTAGGATGACCAGATAAAATCCAGGTCAGGGCTCATGTAACTTTAACAGTTGTAGAGAAAAGGAAATTTCAGCCAGTGTCATTTGTATGCAATTAGTCCCTGGTGAAATTCCCTCTTCATCACAACGGTTAAAGTTGCAGGGGCCCTGCCTTCTTTTGTATATGTCACTCTAGTATAGTGCCTGCACCTTTAACTGTTGTGATGAAGAAAGAATTTCACCAGGAACTAATTGCATACAAATGACTCTGGCTGAAATTCCCTTTTCTCTACAACTGTTAAAGTTACATGAGCCCTGACCTGGACTTTATCTGGTCAGCCTAATCTGGAGGACATGCAGGGAGGATGGAATGCAGTGTTACACACACACACACACTTCTTATGCAACCCTTTCAGTATAAAACACCCAGGGCAGTTTGCAATTGATAACACAATTATATTAAAATAAGTGATAATTTAAGCAGTAGGTGGCCTTTGCGTGTGCTTAGAAGAACAATAAGCCCAGCAGGGGAATCTAGGTGCGTCCACAGCTGTTTTAAGTACCTCCTTAAAAAAAAAAAAAAACTTCTGTGACAATCATTTAATTTTGCCCATGCCGGAGAGGGATGCACACAGTAAACAGCTTTACAGCTGGTCTGGCCTGGCTGCCCCATAGTTCCATTCTGATTTGTATTTTCCTCCACTTCCAAAAGACCTCCCATCAGGGTTAAATGAAATGACCTCACATTAGTGTTAATTTAAGGGACTAACCTTTCTATTCAGCTTGTGACAACAGCAACCACGGCACACACGACCACACACAGCCTGACCCCCCCCCCCCCGGCTTGGACACCTGCAAAGCTCTTTCACGTGTCACCTTTAAGGGAGGGGGGAATTTAATTGTAGGATTTAATTACTGCCATGTGAGTTGGGGGTGAAGTTTAATTTGAGAAATATCAAATTATGTTTGGGGCCTCTCCCCATCCCCACCGCAACCATCATGGAACTGAACCATCATGCCTGCAGTCATATTTGCTCCTATTATTATTTATTATTTATTAAAAACAATTGGATCCCACCCTATATTATTGGGATCTCAGGGCAACGTATAGATAAAATCAAAGTATAAAGCAATAAATAACGTACGCGGCCAAAAACCTATCAAACATAGGCTGACCATATGAAAAGGAGGACAGGGCCCCTGCAATTTTAACTGTTGTGATGAAGAGGGAATTTCACCAGGAACTAACTGCATACAAATGACACTGGCTGAAATTCCCTTTTCTCTACAATTGTTAAAGTTATGTGAGCCCTGTCCTCCTTTTCATGTGGTCAGCCTAATCAAACAAGCTAAAAACAGTAGAAAGCATCAAAAAGCAATGAAAACAATTAAAAGTATGTGCAGCTTTAGGCAAATGTAGCCCACAAAGGCTTTGATAACAAGCCTCATTTAAATTTGGCACTGCAATGAAGCCAGCGTTGGTGCCGGCTGGGCCTCCAAGAGGAGGGCATTCCACAACTGGGGTGCCACAACCGAGAAAGCATTGCCCAGGGATGCCCACTGGCCAGAAAAAGCAAAAAGCATCACTCACTGCAGCTTGGTATGTCATGCAAGCCCCACCTGCTAAAATCTCCTCTTCTACATAACTGTTAAAGCTGCTGGAGCCCCATCCCGTTTTGCAACTGGCCACCCCTATATGCAGGAGCGGGGAAGTGAAACCTCTGGCCAAAACCCCTCCCCCCCCCAATCATTCGATGCTTTCTTGGATTTGGCACAGTTTCCCTCCGCATTCCAAAATGTTTAAACGCCTCTTCAAAGGCTTTAGTTACTGGCAGTACAATAGGCTGACCAGATAAAATCCAGGTCAGGGCTCATGTAACTTTAACAGTTGTAGAGAAAACGGAATTTTGTATGCAATTAGGTCCTGGTGAAAATCCCTCTTCATCACAACAGTTAAAAGTTCATGCACTATACTAGAGTGACCATATACAAAAGAAGGCAGGGCCCCTGCAACTTTAACTGTTGTGAGGAAGAGGGAATTTCACCAGGAACTAATTGCATACAAATGACCCTGGCTGAAATTCCCTTTTCTCTACAACTGTTAAAGTTACATGAGCCCTGACCTGGATTTTATCTGGTCACCCAACAATACAAGTTTTAAACTAAAATATCCTGGCCTTCGTGGTATTTTGGTCCTGCCCACTTGCTTTTAGTCCTGCCCCTTTGGCCCCACCTACTGCTAAAATACACCCCACCCCACCCGCTGAGAGATTCCCAGAAGCTAGGGTGACCATATTTTGGAAACCAAAAAGGAGGACAACATAGTCGAGTCCCAAGGGGGCATGCCCACCAACCTGTCTGGCCACAGGGGGCATGTCCAGCACCAAGGGGGGCACGGTGCCCACCTGAACATAGCCTTGGTCACATGTCTGATTTTACAGCACGTAGTTAAGACAAATCTGTTCTACATAGCATCTTAATGTTAAAATCACTGAAATAAAGAACAACGGATCTGAAATTAACTTCACTTACTCCTACTTTTGTAGCTTTTGCTGTACTTTGAAGCTTTTGCTATACTCTGTGTGATACATTCTCCCCTTCCCTCAAATATCTTTTCTGACTATATCCTCACTCCACTGCAAACTGCTGTTGCTTTTAACAAGGCTTGCTGCCGGCTGGCTGGCTGGCTTTTTTATTTTTAAATTTCAATTTTTTTAAAACGTTGTGTATGATTGTCACAGGTTTCTCTATTCTAACATTAGGGGGGGTGTTATGGGTAGCAGTCACTACTTAGCCAAACTACAGGTGAATCTGGGTTGTCTTCAGCCTCTTTCTGCCTTATGCCAGCCAGCCAACATCTCCAGCTTCCAGCCTGAAACAATATCCCCCCTCTCTCTGCCAAAGCCCTCATCTTCATGGTGCCAGTTCCGTCGCGCAGCGGCAGCAGCAGGTGGCACGCTCCGCATCGACGCTCCTTCTGCCCAACTACAGAGGAAGGAGCACCACGGCGGGGTTTCCTGTCACGTCCGCGCTTGCCCAGCAGCAGCTGTATGGGCGGCTGGGAGCATCAGCCCCCCTCTTCCAAGGTAAGTTTTATTTTTATTATTTTTTTTTAAAATGGGGGGAGGACTGTGGAGGTGGTACAGCGAGCTTATGGCTTGCTGGTCCATCCCCTTCCCTGTAACATTTTCATAGTGCCACAAGCCACCTTGGGTTCCGACAGGGAAAGGTGGATATAATAAGGAAGAACATACCCCGAGAGGTGGCGGCGTGGGGCAGAAGTGACTCCTCCGCTGGTGGAGAGGAGCTCCATTGGCAGGTCATGGCTGGGTGGGGGGGTAGGGTGCTCACGTGTCCTCTTTCATAGAGGACAATCCTCGATTTAAAGTGGTGCCAGAGGACCGTCCTTGATTTTAAGACTTCCTCTTTGTGAAGGGCTGTCCGGTCCAAATCCAGTTGAGAGAGAGAGAGAGAGACAGAGACAGATTGACAGAGACAGACAGACAGAGCCCTAGGAAGGGAGAGCGGAGAAGCTGCCCGTCCACTCTTAGCTCCTGGGCAGCAGACTGGGCAGCAGGCATGCGGCTCACCTGGTCACACTCTACCCAACTGAGACGTATTTTCTTTCTGTTTAAATGACATCAATTCTTTCTAAATGTGCAAATAGAAATGAGCATATCCACCTTTTAAGCAACTCTACGCCTTTTTGGGGTGGGGTGATGCATTTCCTTCTTCTTCTTCTTCTTGATCTGTAAGTGGCCACCCTCGGGCACGTCTGCTGTGGAGTGCCCGTCTCCTGGCACCCCTACGGAAAGCTCTGCTGACAGCTGTAGGTCCTGTACCAAGGCATTCTGGGGGTGATCGGAGGCAGCCTCGGATCTGCTGGATCCCAAGCCCCGTTGTTTAGGCTGACCATATGAAAAGGAGGACAGGACTCATGTAACTTTAGCAGTTATAGAGAAAAGGGTATTTCAGCCAGTGTCATTTGTATGCAATTAGTTCCTGGTGAAATTCCCTCTTCATCACAACTGTTAAAGTTGCAGGGGCCCTGCCTTCTTTTGTATATGGTCACTCTAGTATAGCGCATACACCTTTAACTGTTGCGATGAAGAGGGAATTTCACCAGGAACTAATTGCATACAAATGACACTGGCTGAAATTCCCTTTTCTCTACAACTGTTAAAGTTACATGAGCCCTGTCCTCCTTTTCATATGGTCAGCCTACCGTTGTTCCTCTAAGAGGCCCTGGAATTTGGCCTGTCAACTATGCCAGCTTGGACCTGACAGGATGGGAGATTGTAAACAAACCAAAGATCTTTGCGGTGTGTGTGTGTGTGTTGAGGGGGGTGGGAACCCTGCTTCTTGCCCAGGTTGTCACAAAGTAGCAAGGCAATGGATGTGACAGATCATCTGCTGCCTCGTTCCAGAACCGGCATCAGGGGTAGGCATGTTTGGGCTCCTGGCAAGGGGCCACAGCCCAGCAGGGGCCTACACTCAAACACCCACCCACCTACCCAGACTTACTCATTCTCTTCAGCATTGCAACTTGCTTGTTCACCTGCCTCTCACCCCGGTCCAGACACAACGGAGATGGTGAGGACAAGGAGCAGGCAATGCCACGGCCTACTTCCTCCCTGGCTCCGGCCTATCGAACAAGCAAGCGGTGGCATGGGTGAGAAAGAGGATGGGGGTTGAGAAGGTAGCCTCACTGAGGGAGGAGGCCTCGCCCATGGAGCCACACTGCTGCTTCATTCTCCCCACTCCCACCCCATTTCGGAGTGTTCTGCCCATCCCTTTAGCTCACCCTTACCCTTGTTTGCAATTTTGTATTAAAAAGAATTCCAGGGAGAAACATAAACATGTTATTGGGCCCAGTGAGTAAACATCTGGGCTTATTTTGAAATAGGACAAGAGGGCGTGTGAACTTCCGGTGTGGCGTACCACAGGGCTCCACTGAACTCCCCAATGCAATTAGGGCGTCTTTTTTTTTTTTTTGGCAAGAGGTGCAATTTGCCTCAACTGCGTTAACAAGCAGAATTTCCTCTCTGGAAGGGCTGGCAAGTAATCACCATCGCCATCAGACAAGCTCCCAGCTCTGCGTGGAATTTGCTCCATCAGCACAACAAAAACACACAGCTACTGTGACACTTGTCCAAAAACAACAACAACCAGTCAGTGAGCCTTATGGAGGCTTTGCTCCATACGTGGAATTGGAAATAGCTAATCAGGGATCCTGTCTTTTTGCTCTGTGGTTGAGAAATGCACACGTTCCATTGCACATTTTCCTCACGGGATTGTATTTCCCCCCTTTTATAGTTAAGACTAGAGCATTCTTCCCCATTCTGGTACTCGCCAGATGTATTGGACTTCAACTCCCATCATCCCCAGCCAGAATCCTGGGAGTTGTAGTCTGGCACATCTGGAGGGCCTCAGGTTGGGGAAGGCTAGGCTAGAGAATACATTTTGGGATTCCACGGTAGGATGGCCATTTATGAATCGTCCCCAAAGAGGAAATGCATCGCCAAAAAAAGAGGACCTCCAATTTGCAGGTGCTAATTTATATGCATAGATGCAAATTTAGAAATTGTTAATAGACATCAAATAGAAATGCAGCCCATCTCACCAAAGTGGGGATGACTATGGGCCTTTCTACACCTACGGGTGCAAAGGGAGGGAGTGGGGATGATCCCGGACTTACCAGCTTCCAGGATCGTCCCCCTCCTTCTTAACCGGAAGCGCGACTCCCGGGACGAAAGGGACGTTGCGCCTGCCATTTTGTTGCATTTAAGGCCCCCCCACCTGGAATTGCTTCCCCACCCCCACCCCCATGGGCACAGAGCCACCCTGTGCAGCTCCATGCCCAATTTCACTTCCCGGAACGGGAGGGGGAAACCAGGATCTCCACTGTTTCTGCCATCCTAGAGTTTCCCTGGGGTCGTCCAGGATCCCCTGTGCATCATTTAGATGCACAGGGCCGACCCCGGGGGAAATTGCTGGTGTGGAAAGGGCCTGTGACAAGATGATTGGTGTGCCTGCTCCTCAGTTTGTTGTCCAGGTGCTAAGTATGGATGGCGAACAATTCTTAGGGTTCATTACCTTTAAACCAGAACTGGACAGGACAGCTCTTCAAATAGAGGACTGCAAAAGAGGAGACATCGGTTTTATACCATTTCATAGCCACGGCTCCCCCCCCTCCGAAATCTTGGGAATTATAGTATGCTGAGGGTGCTGGTGAAGTTCTGTGGGAGACCTCTCGCTCTCCCCTCTTCACAACACTAGTTTCTACCCCCAATGTCCTGCTGTGAGTTTCATGATCGAGAGTGGCCTTCTCTGTAATGGCACCCACCATCTGGGGGGGGGGGGGGGAACCTTGTGCAGTTTGGGAGGTGGAAAATGTAACATCCTTTAAACGGCTCCTGAAAACACATCGTTTTAAACAGGCTTTCCCTGGGGTATAACTTATTTTGGGTGTATATGGTATTTTTAAAAAACCTTTAAAGCTTTATATTATGTTTTAACTTGCTGTATTTTATGGTTGTAATTGTGAAATGTCCAGAGAGCCCCAGCTATTGGGCAGGATAAAAATGTAATAAATAAATAAGCCCAGTCCAAAGACCAACCCTATTTTAAAATTAAACCGCCCATTTCCTCAGGCCCACTTTAAATTAACCTTGAGACTCTTCTTAAGCCCACCACAAGATCTCTAGATGTTCTTGTTTATCATTTCTCCCACCCCCCACCCCCACCCTTTTTTAAAATCCTTCCAAGAAGTTCAGGATAGCACACACAATTCCCATTTTATCTGCACAACAACCCTATGAGGTAGTTTAGGCCAAGAAAGCACGATGGGTCCACCATAACTATCAGCGCAATCCTAGGTGCATGTTTACTCTGGAGTAAGCCCCATTTTCTGGGAGCAAGCCCCACTGAACTCGGTGAGGCTTACTTCTGAGTAGACACCCATTGGATGGGATTGTGAATGAGCTTCTGGATCATCTCATTCCCAAAACACTTAGCAAAGAAACCTCAGGAGAAGGAACTGTTCCCATGTGCCTTTTAAATCAAACAATTAATTTAGTGTTGACGGAAGAACCTGGAAGCAGGAGGGGAGCAAACTAGGCTCACCCCAAACCAAGGTGTGGTCACCTCCCAGCATAGCTGTGTCTTTTGATGTAAATTACAGGACTTGAAATCTGTGCACGAAATCACCAGCTCCTTAAAATCCTAGAGGGACATGCAACGACCCAAGGCATATTCACAGCTATGGGAAGTCCTATGGCTGCTGCTTGCACATTATTTCCTGAGTGGTTATTCTGTTCTGCAATTGTCTAGCACAAAGCCAGGTATAAATAGTAACATCTTGATGCTCCAATTATTATAATTATCGTCACCATCATCATTATTATTATTCTTTGAATATACAGTTCCAGGTCTTAAAATGAGCTCCAGTGTGGCTGAAATTTTATCCCGCATTGCATCCATCATGCGGAGGGCATGTTCTGCTTTGCAAATACCTAGCACAAAGCCGAGTATAAATAGGAATATATCGATTCTGCAATTATTCCAAATGTACAATTCCAGGTCTTAAAATTATCCCAGATAAGCTCCAACGTGGCTGAAAGCACTTCATTCAAGGTCTTGGGCCTTAGCATAGGATGGCCAGTTCTGAATCGTCAAGAAAGAAGACACCACTTTGCATAACATTTGCAGGTGCTAATTTTCATGTATAGGGGAACAATTAGAAATAATTACTATAATTCAAATAGAAATATGATACATCTCACAATAGCAGGGGTGGGCAACATATCTACCCCACCCCCCACCCCCGGCGTGGGCCATGATGCCCCCTGCTGAAATTTGCTGCTGTAGTGGCAAAAAAAGCCATCCATTTACTACTGCAGAGTAGTAAATAGGTTGAATATGGTTTATGAACAAGAATTCCATGGAGTGTGCCAGCACTGGAAGTATATCCTGGGCCTGGTGTCGGTGTGGGTGGGTGGGTGGGTGGGGCAAATGGTGTGTCTGGGGGCCCAAATAATGTGCTCTGTAGTATTTACCAGTGTGCCTGCCTGTTTAGTCTGCTATCCAAGTGATGGGAAATCGGTTTTAGGTGCTGTTTTTTCAAACTGGAATTAAACTGGACAGCCAGAGGACGCCGTCAAATGGAGGCTGCTGGGTATGGCAGAGGGCAGGGACACATTCCAATGGTGTTCCTGAGCACAGCCTTCCTCCTACCCCATGGGACTGAATGATAACCGTTCATCAGGTCTAGAGAAGGTGTTTTTGGATTACGGCCTTTTCTACACCATCGGCGCACAGGGAGGGAGGGATATCCCAGAAGTACCTAATACACACCATCGGCACACAGAGAGCAGCCGGGGGCCATCCCAGGCAAAAAGCCTGGTGTGAAAAGGGCCTACATCTCCCTTGATCCCTAGCCAGCATAGCCAACTGTGAGGGATGATGTCGCTGTAGTCCACCAACATCTGGAAGATAATATATTGGCTGGCATGGCAGGGGGAGCCTTGCCCATTTATAAAATAATTGCTACGGAGAAGAGGCACTTTGCCTATTCATAAAAATGGCTGCCATGGCGGCAGGAGGGGTTTGCCTATTCATAAAATGGCCACCATGGGGGTGGGGTGCCTTGCCCATTCATAAAATGGCTGCTATGGTGTGTAGAGCTGGTCAACAAAACACTCATTTCCCAAAAGGCAAATTGTTGAGACTAAAAGAAAAGTAACTAGGGCTCTGAACAGATCTGGATCCGGATCCTGAATCCGGAGCGGATCGGGCCGATCTGGACCTCCCGGATCCGGTTCCAAACTGGGTCAGGGGAGGTCCAGATAATTCCAGAGCAGATTGGGCCTGTTTCGGATCGATTCAGATCAATCCGGAGATCCGGGCCCATTGGACTTCCAGGTCCCTGGGTGCCAGCAGTGAGTCCATTGGACTCCCCACTCTCTTCCCACTCTCCCTCCTCTCCCCACTCACCCGCCACCATCCGCTGCCGTCTGCTGCTGTCTGTACTGAGAACCAGGCCTCGCGGCCTGGTGTCTCAGTACAGCGGATGGCAGCGGATGGCAGTGGATGGCAGCGGACAGCAGCGGACGGCAGCAAAGATGGCGGTGGGTGAGTGGAGAGAGGAGGGAGAGTGGGGATAGGGTGGTGAGTCCTTTTCCCCATAGACTTGCAAGTCTATAGGGGAAAGGAGGGTCTGCGGATCTCGATCAGATCTGGATTGGGGGGGGGGGGCTGAACAGCCCTAAAAGTAATGTTCCCCAAGGACCTAAGTAAAAGGAAAAGATTTGGTCTGAGCTCCAAAACACAAAACCACACTCTGGAACCCAAAGAAAGAAGGTGCTGGATGGCAGCACTTTGCTTTGCAGAATGCCAGCTTCCCAATTATTATTATTTTTGTAATTACAAAAAATCTTAAGAAATAAAATAAAAATCAGGAGGGTCAGGGAGTCTGGTGGACGCCAAGAGAGATGTCTTTGGACCCATGTGTGCCCACGGCCAGCCCATTGTCTTCAGGGAGATGGTCCACAATGGATCCTTCTCCTTGACATGCTGGGTTCTTAATGTGTGGAGAGACCTTCTTTCTCTTCCTCCTTCTCCTCCTCCTCTACCCATAGGTGTGCACAAAACATTTTATTAGGGTGTGCACTCAGGGAATTTTATTTGTTATTATTTTTAAAGGCAAACATTTATTTGATACTCAGTCAAAAAGGACATTACTTTTATTCATTGGTGGGGCTTTGTGGTGGCTAGGGGTGTGCAATGGATTGGGCCCGATCCACGATCCAGACCCGATCCGGAGGGAATCAGATAAAATTATCCGATCTGATCCCCAGCACCTGGATCAGCTGATCCAATACGATCCGATCTGAAAAGGACTCAATCCGGATCTTATTGGATCAGAGGACTGGACCCACTCCTTCCACTTGTGCTCCTCACCTGCCGGGGCCATCTGCAGATAGCCCCGGCAGGTAAGGAGGAGCGCGAGGGGGGCTTACCTGCTGGGGCCATCCGCAGCAGATGGCCCTGGCAAGTAAGGAGTGTGAGAGGGGGCTTACTTGCCGTGGCCATCCGCTGCCATCCATGGGCACCAGCAGGTGCCAGTGGACGGCAGCGGACGGGCTTGGCAGGTAAGAAGGAGTGCGAGGGGGAGGAGGGAAGGGGCCCACTTACCTGCCGGAGCTGTCTCCTGCTGTCTGCTGGCACCCACGGGCGCCAGCGGATAGCTTCAGGAGGTAAGAACCGTGGGGGGGGGCTTACCTGCTGGGGCTGTCTGCTGGCGCCCACGGGCACCAGCGGACGCCCCCAGGAGGTAAGGAGGAATGCGAGGGGGGAGGAGGGAGGGAGGGGGCCCCACACTTACCTGCCGGGGCATCTTCTTCCTTCACCTGCTCGAATCTACTGAGAACTAGGCTTCACGGCCTAGTCATCAGTAGAGCGCCAGGAGATGATGTCATCACCTGGTGCTCTACTGAGGACTAGGCCGCAAAGCCTAGTTCTCAGCAGATTCGAGCAGGTGAAGGCAGCAGATGTCCTGGCAGGTTAGGATGAGCACGGTGGGGGGCTTACTATCGTATTCACCAGGTCTTGCTCTGGGAAACCAGCCAGCAGAGTGGTTATCAGTCTGTTCTGGGAAGGCAGCCAGCAGGATTGTTTGGAGTTGTTTTATCAAAGAGATTTAACTCTTGCAAAGACTGAAGAGCTGGGTCTCAGGAAGGTTTCACAGTTTCCAGTATCCACAGACCAGTTCCAAAGCCAAGGGGAAAATCCAGATAGAGAGAGTCCAAGAGCCAATTCCGAAGTCCAGGGTCAGAGAAAGTCCACAAGCCAAATCCAAATCCGTAGTCAAAAGCCAATAGCCAAAGCAGGAGTCCACAAGCTAGGATCAGGAAGAGAAGCTAGGCAGCTTTCACGTTGGTTGTTCCTAGCAGAGAAATGTCTTACACTCTGAGGCTTTTTAAGCAGCTTTCTCAGCCTGGCCTCACCCCATCCCCAGCTGTGCCTTATTATTCTGCTTTAGCTATTTAAGCTCAGCGTCCACCGTGCCACGTTTCTGCAGTCGCAGACTTCTTCTCGCCAGCCAGACCTGCTCTGCTTGCTTTAGACGCCTCCATTGCCGAGGACTTGGTGGCTGCCATTCTTCGCCTTCAGAAACTTCTTCCGGGGAGACAGGAGGTGGAGGAGGATAACTTTCCTGGGACTTCTCTGCCTCTTCTGCTTTATGGCCCCCCTCCTCCTCTGATGCTGCCTCCGATAGACTCTGAGGCCAAGAATCTGCAGCCCCGGGTGAGTCAGCTTCATCCTCTGATGAAGATTCCTCAGGAGGGGCCATGACACTTACCTGCTGGGCCCGTCCACTGCCATCCGCTGCCACCCGGGCAGCAGCAGATGGCCACAGATGGGCCGGGCATGTAAGGAGGAGGGCGAGGGAGGAGGAGGGCGGCCCACTTACCTCCTGGGGTCGACTGCTGCCATCTGCTGCCGTCTGATGGCGCCAGCGGATGGCCCCGGGAGGTAAGAACCACGGGGGGACTTACCTGCTGGGGCCAGTGGACAGCCCCAGGAGTTAACCACGGGGGGGACAGGGAGGGGGGAGTTAGGCCCCCACTCACCCCCTGCTGCCATTTCCCCCCATAGACTTGCATGCAAGTCTATGGGGAAAAATGGCGGCCGATCCAAAAATCGGACATCTGATTTTCGGATCGGGATCGGGTCCGATCCAATCCAGGGGACCTCTGATTTTGTTCTGATCTGATCCAGAACAAAACTGGAGATCCCGATCCAGGTCCCGATCCTATGCGGGGGCCCGTGCACATCCCTAGTGGTGACACTGGCCAGAGGAGGGGCTTATGAGGCAATTTTAGCCTTCGGGGGACCTCTTTCTGGCCTCTTTGAAGTACGGCTCCTGGCATAGAGGCTCCCAGCAGAGTGATTCCTTTTCACTCCAGCTACTGGTGCTCTCTCAGATGCAGTGGTTCTTAGGCATGGTGGTGGAGCAGCTGGAGGTCGGCTGCAGGATCGCTCCCTCTGTGTCTGGATCCCCTCTGGATCCCTACTCAATGACCCCCTCAATTCGGCGCTTATTGCTTGAGACATTAGGGTGTTCCAGGGCACACCTGGCGCTCCCCTTGCACATGCCATGCCTCTTCCTGCAGCCTGAAGTAATGCAGACAGGGAAAAGTTTTCCACTCAATTATGATTAGTAGGCAAACATGTTTCTCACTCAAAAACTGCCAGACACACAGTTAAGGAATCTTATTTAACATTAAAATATTCAATAGTTTAAAAATGAATTGTAACTGATAAAAATGATAAAAGTACTAGAAATGTACAAATAGTTTTAATACAATAATAAAATAGACACAAATAAATTGAGGTCAAACGCGTTTCGCCAATTCTTCTTCAGTGACCTTATCTGCCATGGATTACAACATCAATGACTGCATATCTCAATATAATGACCTGGGCTTTCTTATATAAATAGCCACAATACTGCTTCTTTTCTTAAGATGTACAGCGCTATATTCTCTCTCAATGTTCCCACGTTTCCATCTTACTGCAGCTGGATGTTGTAATCCATGGCAGATAAGGTCACTGAAGAATTGGCGAAACGCGTTTGACCTCAATTTATTTGTGTCTATTTTATTATTGTATTAAAACTATTTGTACATTTCTAGTACTTACTTTTATCATTTTTTATCAGTTACAATTCATTTTTTACACTATTGAATATTTTAATGTTAAATAAGATTCCTTAACTGTGTGTCTGGCGAGTATTGTTTGTTAAGGATAAACACTCTTTGTTTTATCTCACTCAAAAACACCAGCAAATTTAGTTCCTTTTCCCTAATGTCCACTCATGTATCCCAATTCCTGAGAGCATCCCCCTTGCCCAGGGAAGTTACACTTATTGCTTTGCCATTCTTACAGCCCTGAATAGACTCGTCTGAACTGGCCCCTTAGGAAGACCTGGAGGAGGTAATTCCACCGTTCCCCTGGACAACTCTTTCTCTATGACTCCATTCCAACCATCCTTGGTGTATTACAAAGCATTTTCTGAAAACTGTTGCAACTTGGACCCAGTTACCCCTGATGTTTCCCTCTATGGTTCTGGTAAACAGCAGCTCTTATCCTCTTAGATATGTCAAACAGCTGTCACCTCCCCCTCCCCGACACACATTAATCTTCTTTCCAGCCTTACATGTGCCCTTCAGCATTTCCTCATGCGTCACGCACTCCAGCCTACAGCTGTAATGCATATGTTTGGAAGTGTGAAAAATCGATCTCGCCGTCCACAATCCTGCAGCACAAATTCTTTTAAAAGGATCAACCTGGGTTTTTCACACTTGGATGTTGACTTTCAAAAATTCACATTTCACTCACATTCTGAGGTAAAATTTCACCTTCAAAACAAAAATCCAGTTCCCAGGTTCAAAACGTGAATGGCAAAACTGGAAATTCGGGCACAGTTCCAATAGTTGTGAAGATTCGCTTGAGCTCGAAAAATTAGTAATACGACGTAATACTCTAGAACTTGGTGCAGTCCATCAAAGCTGAATGGTGAGAGATTCAAGATAAAGTAAAGGGAGGACTTCTTCACACAGTGCTTAGTTAAACTATGGAATTTGCTACCACAAGATGTAGTAATGGCCAACAATTTGGACAAAAACAACACACAGAAAGGGGCCCTCACTATATGTAAGAAAGGAAAGGATCTATACTATGTGGACTCAATTTCCTAACTATATTTTGATTAAAGTTTTTACTAACTTGATATAATATAATTTGTAATACAATTTTTACACCCTTTTACAATTTTTACAATTGATGTAATACAGTATTGTACAGCATTTTACAGACGGTGATTCCGGATTTCATACATTCCGTTTCTGATTGTATCTTCATCAGTGTTTGGTTGTATACATCAATAAATCCGGAAAATCCGGAATCACCATCTGTAAAATGTTGTACAATACAGTATTACATTAATTGTAAAAATTGTAAAATGGTGTGAAAATTGTATTACATCAATTGTAAAAATTATATTATATCAAGATAGTAACAACAATTTGGACAGCCTTAAAAGGCGACTAGACAAATTCATGGGGGAGAAGGCAATCAGTGGCAACGAATCATGATAGCTATACATTACCTCTAGTGTCTGAATAGTATACCAATCGTTGGGGAACGTGAGTGTGTGTGAGGGAGGTGGTATTCTTGTGCTCATATCCTACTTGTGGGCTTCCCATTGGGGCGTCTGGTTGTCCACTGTGTGAACTCAATGGTGGACCTGATAAACCTTAGGCCCTGTTCCATCACAGTCCTTGTTACATTTATATGTAAAGTTAGAACCAACAATGCTGAATGAACACAGGAACTATAACACACACCCCTTGTGAAAGCAAAACTAATTGCTCTGCAATTATGCTGCCAACAAGGAGAATAAGAAAAATTGCATACTAACTCCCTCACAGTGCTGGTCATTGTATGTAAGACATTGTTTCGGCCTGTGTGGTGGGTGCAGCTCATGATGACAGGAGACATGATCAACATACAAGAAACGGGATTTTTTCCCCAAAGGCACGAAAATGAGAGATCGGCTCCTACATTGTCTCCCCTCATGGCTTGTAGGCTTGTAGGCCTTAAGTATCTTGGGTATCTTTGATCATCTTTCCCCATCATCTACAGTTCCCAGGAGAATGGAGTAAGAGAGGGCAATAAACGCCAGCCCTTATTTATCGCGAACCACATCCTTGTAGCTTTCTGAGATGAAAAATTCTCCTCTATTGCCTCAGGCGCCTGCATGAATCTGTTGATCACGGAGGCTGTATGTAGGGCAGCCGGCAACGCCCTTCTTTGCTACCGACAGCCTCCCTTCCCCCATCTCTTCATGGAAATTAAGACTGTGAATATTACAAACTTCTGAGGGTGAGACAGGATGGATTTATGCGTCTGTGAGGTGAAGTTCTGCCCTTTCTCTCCCAAAATGACACATACATCGAGGAGCTCTTCGCAAACCCCTGCGATTATTTTTTAGTGTGTATGTGTGTGTATTCAGGGTGTAGTTGCATGTTTCTTGGTCAATCCAGAGGAGGGGATAGCCACCACAAATACTTTACAAAATCTATTACTTGGCTCGCATGACACACCAGCCCACCATGGCTTAATATACCTGTGGGGGCTCTTCTACTGTGCCAGACGCCCATGGGTGCCATTTTTGCATTGTCCCTGTAGGTGCCTGGCTTGCTGTAGTTTGTCATGTTATGTGAACCCAGCCAGCAGGGGTTGAGGGTTAGACAACGCTCAAATAACCCATGGCTTGTTTCAGGCACAACACAACAGGCCCGTTGGGTAAATTAAGCCATGGTGGGTTGCCGTGATATGCAAACAGGCCCTTCTAGACTTTGTAACCCTGAATGTAATGATTTATATATGTATATATTGTATTTATTTAGAACAACAAGAATTTATATCCCGCCTTTCTTATCATAATCATCAAGGTGGATAAAAGATGGTAGAAGACAAAGAAATCTCAGGACATGACAGAGTACAGATATTGAGAGCCAGTGTGGTTTATGGGACAGAGCCTTGGATTAAAAGCAGGGAGCTCCTTCAAGTTCAAATTCCCTCAGGGCAAACTTAGACTGGCCCTATCATCTCTCGACCTAACCTCCCTCGCAGGGTTGTTGTGAGGATAAAATGGAGGGAACCCCTTGTATGCCATCCTGAGCTCCTTGGAGGTAAGATGGGCTAAAAATGTAATCATTAATCATACAAACTTGAGTATATCAGGCAGCTTGCAGGCTGCCATGGCCTAGAGATACAGAATCCTGTTCTGAGCCAATGTTATATTATATTATGTTATTATATAATAGGGTTATTTTCAGCCCTGCTAGAAGACCACAAGGGCTTGTCCTCCCTCAACTGTCATCACCAACAGCCATTCTAGCAGGTTGTACAGAAGGAAATGAAAGGGGGAAGCAGGGGGGCATTCTATCAGCCTTGCCAAAAGACTACTTTCCCCCCTTCTCCCTCCACATCCCTTTTTCCTTGTGTGTTGTGTTTTTTTAGATTGTAAGCCTGATTATAAGGGACCGTCTTGTTTCACTGATTGCACATAAGCTGCTCTGGGTGCCTTTATTTGGCTGAGGCACAGCATAACAATACTTTAAAAAAATACATACTAAAATGAATAACATCAATATGTCCCCTTGAACATCAAACCTCTGAAGGCTATAATTCCCGCTCCATTTCCTCCTTGTACCGAGCACATATTGCTGCTGGTTTTCATCCAGAGCTTAACCCAGTGCTAAATTCCTCAGATATTTGAAGCCCAATTAAAAAGAGTGCTCCTGAGTGTATGCAGAATGTATTTTCTTCAGAATGAATAAAAACGCAACATTCTCCATATATCTGGGACGTGGAGATCAGGGTTTTTAGCATCTTGGCTTTCGTTTATTTTTTGAAAATCAACTACTAGTGAGATGTGTGTGGAAATTAACAGAATACCCTGCTCTCTGGAGTAGAGGCATCATCCCTATTCCCTTAAAAAATATAGGAATTGCTTTCCTCTGATTCTAAGAACAGGAGGCAAATGGGGGGTGGGGGGTGGGGAAGCAGCTGATACAGTAAAAGAAACATGGGTGGTGGTGTACTAATGAATTTGATTCTAGAAGAAATTGTACTCTTTTAAATGACCTCCCTTTCCCTGCCTCATGAAACGTAGGCTGACACATGACACATCGTAATCCCTGCTGTGATCTATGATGACAGGTGGACATCCTCAGGTACCTGGGCAGGCTGGTGCTTGTTGCCTGGGTGGGTCTCCTTCCGCCTCCCTTTTCAAAACCGTGCAAACGTTGTGTCGTCAGACTGAGACCAATTAAGGCCAAGAGAGCCCAAGAAAGTGAATTCCACCCCACTGGGAGCAGGTTGCTGGAGGTGTTATGGTACGTTGACCGTAAGGAAAGGAGGACAAAGCACCTATATCTTTATTGAAAAGGGAATTTCAGCAGGTGTCATTTGTATGCATGCAGCACCTGGAGAAATTCCCTCTTCATCGCAATAGTTAAAGCTGCAGGAGCCCTGCCCTCTTTTGTATCTGGTCACTCTAGTATAGCTCCCGCAGCTTTAACTGTTGTGATGAAGAGGGAATTTCACCAGGTGCTGCATGCATACAAATGACAGCTGCTGAAATTCCTTTTCTATGCAACTGTTAAAGATACAGGCCACTGAGATCAGCCTTTGTAAAACAACAGGGTAATTGCCCTGTGAAGAAGAATAAATATAAACAGGATTTTTGTGAATCGCTCCCAAAAAGGACATGTATCATCAAGAAAGAGGACATAAGAGGATGTCTATTTGCATAAAAGTTGTGCACGGTGATGCGTATATATAGATCACTTTATTGTGATGCCGTGAGGGGGAAGTGTTTTACCCCCTCAATGTAAACATTATTATTATTATTATTATTATTATTATTATTATTAGCAGCAGCAGCAGCAGCAGCAGCAGCATTTATATACTGCCCCATAGCTGAAGCTCTCTGGCTGTTTTACATCTTGGTCTGCTGTTCAAAGCACAGGAACAGAGCAAGGAAGTCATTTTAATTGTGCTTCCGATGTAACGCTTTTCATGGCAGTAAGATCAGTGGGATCACCTGGCCCGGCTTAAGGCACCGCAGCTCCCAGAGAACCCATTAACATTCTCATCCGCTGGTTCTGATGCTTTTTTATTTCCATGACTTTGTTTTAGCACGATGTTTTATTGTATTTGATTGCTTTTAATTGTTGTAGGCTGCCATGAGGCATTTGCAGCCAAAAGCCAGGGATAAATGCTATCTATGAATAAAGTAGAAGACATTGGTACTCTTATTAGCATTTTAAATGTTCTTGGTCTGCAATGCCTCCCACCCTCACTAAGAATCACCCCCCACACACACACACACACACACACACACACAAACACACAGCATCTACCCTTTCCTTCCTTGGATTACCTTCCATCATTAGGGATGTCCGTCACTGGGAAATCTGTTTTTTTCAGCTCGATGGAGTTCTGCAGGCTGTACAGTTCCATTTGTATTTGCAAGCCAAGCTGCAGGGTTTCCCCTGAACTCCGGGAACTTTTTTGCACACTTTCCCCACAGGCTTTGCGATTTGTGCACATCCGCCACCATTTGCGAGAATTATGGCTGAATTTGTGCGAAGTACAGCCAAATTTTTGCAAGCTGCTTAGAAATTTGTGCAAATTGCAGGAAGGAATGCTTCGAACGTGCTTAGAAAATCTTTAAACTGGCCTCACTCACTGCAGAGTTGGATGCCACAGCAGGAACCAAAAAGAAGTCCGGGACGGGGGCAAACCTAAGAAAACCCATTGAACTCCAGCCTCAAATGTATTTCTCCAACATCCCTATGCACAATTTGTGTAACCCAACAAAATCCAGTCCACCAGGGACCTTGTAAAAACTTTCTGGTTTTGATGCTAGCCAGCCATATTTCAGGCATCGGAGATGTGCGGCCTGCCAGATGCTGCTGGACTGCAACATTTAGGCTAATGCACACTTTCATGGATGTGCAATAGTGTGAATAAGCACTTGCACTAATGTGTATTAGTGCAAATGCATATTAACAGAAGTCTGTGTTTTAGAAATGAACAAAATTACAAAAACTCCGGCAAAAGTTTTTTAAAAATGTTTGCAAGTCTGTGGAATTTGCACAACTTGGGAAATGCCGCTCAGCTGCAAAACCCGCAGGTCACATTCACAGTAATGCGAACATTTGAATTCACTACAGATTTTTCTGACATCCCTAGGTGGAGGTGGGACGAAGGTGGATGATTTGCGCTAGATTGGCAAGTGTTTCTGACTCCCAGAAATTGATCAATGGATGATGAGGATGAGGATGAGGATGATGATAAAGGACAAACATGGCTGGCCTTGTGTTAATCATTTATCTTTGACCTGTAAAATATGAGCATTAATTAGTTGCCTTTGACTAGAGCTGCTGGCCAGTTACATTAGAATCCCTGATCAGATATTTTATTTACAGTTTATCTCAGATTAAAATTCATGGGGTCCGTTCGGTATTTACTTCCATCCCTTAACCAGCAAATTTCACCCGGCTCCTCTCGCAAGCTGGCTCTGTTTGGTGATTCTCTGGCTTCTAGTAAAAAACAGAGCAGATCCCACAAACCTGACTTCTACACACCTCTGGTCTCTAGCAACGGCATGATTGGACCCGTTTCACAGAGCTTGCCTTGGAGTGAGGGTGGTTTTGCCTGACTTGGTCTCGGGTATTCCAGTGGCAGGGATGGATGAATCTGACAATTGTGTTTTCTTTCCATTTCTTTCAATCCTAAATTTGGTTCACCCTGAACGTTGAGAATTTTGGCTTTGAAGATTGTGTGAAAATGTGGACATATTTTTGTGAGCATTTCTCCTAATATACACATGTCCTGCGTGTGGGTTCCTGGTCAACAGCTGGTTGGCCACTGTGTGAGCAGAATGCTGGACTCGATGGACGCTTGGTCTGATCCAGCACGGCTCTTCATATGTTTTGCTGTTCTTAATACATGCATTTTTGTATGCAATCTTACCTAATATACAGAACTTTTGCAAGTAATTTTCCTGGCCTTGGAGACAGTTCAGAAACAGCAGCTTATAAAAAACGTGCCCACCAGATTGGTAGCAGGGAACAGAAAGTCTGAGCATATGTTACCTATTCTGGCTCATTTACACTGGTACATTTCCAAGCCCAATTCAAGATGCCGGCTTTGACCAATAAGGCTTTACACAGCTCCATCACGCAACACCTGGTGAAGTGCCTCTCCCAATATGAGCCTACCTGTACAGCATCTCAGGTCTGCCTCTAAGTGAGGCTCGTAGGATGGCAACAAAGGAGAGGGCCTTCTCGGTGATGAAACTTATTATTTCACCTAATGTGAACAACCGGCCACAACTTTCTTAGGATCATCCTTTCCCCTATCAAATTTCTAAAAGGGGACCTTTGTTTTGTAAGGATGCTAGAAATACCCATTATCTGCCACCAGCATCACACGAGGAGGGATTGCACAATAGTGCCTGAAAGAGATCTGAAGCAAGGGGGTTCCAGAGCGAGGCGGGGGGGACAGTGGTGGTGGGAGATAAAGGACATTGGCACACGTGGAGTTCATCCGTGTCAATGTGTGGAATTCGTAGCCGCAGGAGAGTTGCCGTGACGAGAGGGAGAAGAAATGTGTCTCATGTTTTACAAAATGGGCTGGAAAATTTTTACAACCACAAAACGACACTGGTAGAAGAGATCAAAGGCTAGGTTAAGAGCTCAAGCCGGCAACCTCAGCTCCTGCCATGGGGCATGTAGTGGCAGCCTACAGGCACACTAAAGGAATGCTTCACCCATGCCCAGCCGTTGCTCAACCACCTGAGTAGATTCTGACGGGATTTAACCTTCGTCACTGACACCACCCCCGGTATTGCTTTGGCTGATGTTGCAAGCCCAGTACTGAGTGTCAAGGAACCCAGTAGGGGCCCCTTCTCAGCGGTGGGTGAGGGAGACATGGGGCCTTTTCAGATAGGCTGACCATATGAAAAGGAGGACAGGGCTCATGTAACTTTAACAGTTGTAGAGAAAAGGGAATTTCAGCCGGTGTCATTTGTATGCAATTAGTTCCTGGTGAAATTCCCTCTTCATCACAACAGTTAAAGTTGCAGGGGCCCTGCCTTCTTTTGTATATGTTCACTCTAGTATATTGCCTGCAACTTTAACTAATTAACCAGGAACTAATTGCATGCAAATGACCCTGGCTGAAATTCCCTTTTCTCTACAACTGTTAAAGTTACATGAGCCCTGACCTGGATTTTATCTGGTCCCCCTATGATAACCCATGGGCTGTCCCGGACATGCCAACCCATCGCAAGTAAAGAGCACCCCTGGTGTTCTTCCAGAGTGGGACTGTGATAACTATTTACAACAGCACTTGGGTGGGGCTGTCATTGGCCCTTTCCTCCAATTGACCTCCCCATCCCCACTCCAAGCATGATTGGACTCTCTATGGTAAAGATAGGCTGACCATATGGAAAGGAGGACAGGGCTCATGTAACTTTAACAGTTGTAGAGAAAAGGGAATTTCAGCCAGTGTCATTTGTATGCAATTAGTTCCTGGTGAAATTCCCTCTTCATCACAACAGTTAAAGTTGCAGGGGCCCTGCCTTCTTTTGTATATGGTCACTCTAGTATAGTGCCTGCAACTTTAACTAATTAACCAGGAACTAATTGCATGCAAATGACACTGGCTGAAATTCTCTTTTCTCTACAACTGTTAAAGTTACATGAGCCCTGTCCTCCTTTTCATATGGTCAGCCTATTTTCAGACAACACACTAAGCCATGGTTAGGCCGCTAACCCTTTTGCAGCAAATGGTGAGTATGCTTAAACCGTGGTGATGTAGCCAGCATGGTTAGGAAAGGTTTGCACGACATGCTGAGCCATTATTATTATTATTATTATTATTATTATTATTATTATTATTCTATACTGCCCCATAGCCAATGCTCTCTCGGCAGTTTACGTACGATTAAAACAATTAAAAATGCTATATAAAATTTAAAACCATAAGGGCATGCAGTATACGCAAAAACATACATCTAAAAACAACTATAATCAACTTTAAACTGTCAGCCAAACCTAAAAACAGATCCAGGATTGGTGAAGCTCATCGCATATTGCTAAATGCCTGGAAAAACGGAAAAGTCTTGACCTGGCCCTGAAAAGATGGCCATGTTGGCGCCAGGCGGGCCTTGTCAGGTAGGGTGACCAGATTTTGGAAACCAAAATCCAGGTCCAAAATGGCCGCCCAACGAGATTGTGTTGGGACTTCAAGTCCCATCGTCCCCAGCAACATGCCCAAACCGCCCCAGTTGGTGTTGGACTACAACCCCCATCATCCTTGGGGATGATGGTATCTGGACCCCTACACCATCTTTTAGAGCGGGGCATCAGGCTGCCCAAGGAGCAAAAAGCTTCCACCACAGCGCTCGCTTGCTCGCTCGCTCTCCCTCCTCCCTGTTCAAAGCACCGCCGCACCAAGCCCCTCCCGGGCGACACCCACCTGGGCTCATGTCACGCGTTTGCTTGCTCGCTCGCGCCGCCACTGCTGCTGCTGCTCCGCGTCGCCTCGCAGGAGGAAGTGAGGGCGCCCAGCTCAGGTGTCCCATCGTCGTCCCCCCCCCAACCCAGCCCTGGAGCCGGCGCGCTTGGGGCGCCGCCGAGGAAACTTCCCCATGGGTGGGCGAGGCAGGCAGGTGCCCCTCCTCAGCACACTTCCTCTAGCCCCTCCCCGGGGCGATCCGGGGCTTCTTCTAGGCCTGAGCTGGGCGCCCTCCAGATCGAGCCGACTGTTTCCACGGAGGTTTGCCCCTGGGGCCCAGTCAGCCCGGATCGCCCCAGTTTTCCCGGTTAGGACTGGGAAACCCCTGGCGATCTGGTCACCCTATGATCCTTCCATAATTTGGGGGCCAGAACAAAGAAGGCTGTAATGTTTGGCTCAAAATGCTAAACCACAGTGGCTTGGTATGTCGTGAGACCAGAGTCATGCTGTAGCAGGAGCATTACCACTGGAGCAATGATGGAAGCTTACCATGGGAGAGGCCATAGTCCCAGCAGTAGAACCCTGTGCTTGGTGGGCAGAAGGCCCCAGTTTCAGCTGAATGGGTCAGCAATGGACAACTTGTTGCCCTCCAGATGTTTGGCTATGGGGTGGTATATAAATGAAATGAATAAATAAATAAATAAATAAATAAATAAATAAAGGGGCAGGACAGGCAGTAACAAGGGCCCACCATGTTGGAGACCCCAGGGCTAGATGGCCAACTAACCTAACCAGAACCCTGTGTTCTTAAGAGGAGAGGTCCTTTGAGGGCACTATTGCCTGCAGAGGCCCCTTGGATGGGCACACGTGAACAGGCTTTCTCCTGTGCTGCCCTGGAACTACAGAATGCGCTCCCTCAAGACCTACGATTGGCCCCCATTCTCTTGGCCTTGAGAAAGCGTGTAAAGACACATCTTTTCCATTTAGCCTTTTTAAATGTGTGTATGTGTTACTGTTTTAGGGCACAATCCTGTGCATGTTAAGACAAGAATAAGTCCTACAACTCCCGGCATTCCCCAGCCAAGCCAGGAAAAAGTCCTACAACTCCCAGCATTCCCCAGCCAGCCAAGACAGAAAAAACCCTACAACTCCCAGCATTCCCCAGCCAGCCATGCTTGGAGTTGCAGGACATTTTTCTATCTAAACATGCATATTATTAAAGAGAGCTGAAGGTAGTATGATAGAGTGATGTTGTCCATGGAATACACATTCTTTGTTCTTGTTGTCGTCGTCGTCCCACTATTGTCTGTGATCAAACAGGTCTTGCAGGGTTGTGTTTTTAAACTCACTACCAACCATCCCACCCCACAAAAAACAAAACCCTGTTTGTCAAGCAAGGATAGTGGGATCGAAAGTATAACTGTGAGACCACACCATGAGTAGTGATTCCTCCATCCTACCACCTTCAGCTCAACTGTGTATTCCGACTAAAAAAAACCTAAGGATGTTTCAGCTCCATGGGGCAGGGACCTTACTGTTTCCCTTTCTATTTCTCTGTAAGGCTTCACGTTTTGCTGCCTGAGGCAAAGAACAAGATGACATCCAATCCCGTTCCACGTATGAAAGCCTTTCTTCAAGCCTGAACATCTTTCTTCAACACTGACGATGGGACACCACACCTGAAGACAGCTGCTAGCGTAGGGGGTGTAGGGAAGTCCACGAGGCACATACTTCTGTCCTCCAACGTCTTTCTGCCGCATTTCAGCATTTGCTGCCAGAGGCAACTGCCTTGCTTTGCCTAATGGTAGGGCCGACCCTGGCAGGAGATGCTAAGGCCTACTTACCCACTGGCTCCCTGCTTGCCAATCAAGCAAGTAGTAGCGATGTCGAGGATGAGGAGCAAGAGCAGCTGGTGACCATGATGGTGTGAGGGTAGATTCCCTGAGGGCGGGGGCCCATGGAAGGTGTCTTGCCCAAGCATCCTCCTTCACCTTGGGCCAGCACTGCTATTCAGTAGGAAAAGCAAAGACATCTGTCTCCATCAGTTTTACAGTGGTTGCCCAGAGGTTATAGAAGAATCTCCCTGAGGGTGTTCAGTTATGTAGCTCATTCCTGCCCTTTAGCAACCCCATGTAAAGACCACCTGTTTATTCACCTGTCTGACAATATTTGAGGGAGAGTATCTTGAAGGGCTATCGACATCATTGGCAGGGAAAGGGCTCTTTGTATGTTTTCAGCCGGGGGGGGGGGGGATGGTGTTTCCCTACCGTCACTTTGCCTCCTGATTCTGTCCCACAATAGGGATGAGCAGCTTCCTCTTTCTTCATACGGGGAAGAAAGAGGCAGCAAGCAACGATCACGTGGCCCATTCAGTGGGCGTCTTTATCCCGCTGCTTCTCCTGAACACTACAGGAAAGGGCGCCAATTATTGTCAAGGCCAAGAGGGAATGGATTTTCTGGGTAGCATTTTGTAGCGGGAAAAACGACTGAAGAAGCAGGAGGCGCACAGGAGGATCGCTGCATCAGCCAAATGACCCATGAAGATCCGTGAATGGCCAGTCACAAGCTTGCAATAAAACACCTGTCTGAAGACGCTCTTTGATGCTTCCTGACGCATTGCGAGCTTCTGTAGGATTCAACTATTGATTGTGGATTTTTTAAACAACACAAGCCACATCTGAAGAGGTGGGATAGAATTTTTAAAGAAAGAATAATAATAATTATTAATAATAATAATAATACAATAATTCCTAATAGCTATACAGGATCAAGTTATAGCAACCAAGAACTACCAAAAATACATCATAAAAGATAACAGTGTAACAACAGACCTGTGCAGGAAATGCCATCAGTTCCAAGAAACAATAGACCATATAACAGGAGGATGTAAAATTCTGGCAGGAATGGACTATATGGACAGACATAATACAGCTGCAAAAATAGTTCACCACAACTGGCTATTAAATTCAACCTTATTGAACAACCTACACCATACTATACATATTCACCCGAAACAATCTTGGAAAATGCAGATAATAAATATACTAGGACAAAACAATTCATACCTTGCAACCGACCAGACGTAACATTCATAGACAAAAAAGAAAAACACACATACCTCATCAACATAGCAGGACCAAATGACAAAAATGTTGTTGAAAAGGAAGAAGAAAAGAGAGAAAAATATATACTACTGACTATGGAAGTCAAAGAACTATGGCAACAGGAAAATATCACAATTATTCCATTAATCACATCAGTCACTGGCATCACATCAAAAAACTATACAGAAGACCTCCAGAAACTGGGCCTACCAAAATACATCCACACCAACATCCAGAAGCAGTCATAATTAAAACATGCTCAACCATCAGGAAATTCCTGAATCAATAAAACACAGCATGACTTGGCACAGCCCGTCATGTCCGTCTAGAAAAACCACCGCAAGCAAGAAAGAGATACATAATAATTAGGAGTGTGCACGGACCCCCCGGATCGGATCGGGACCTAGATCGGGACCTCCAATTTTGTCATGGATCGGTTCAGACAAAATCGGAGGCCCCCCGGACCGGATCGAGTCCGATCCCGATCCAAAAATCGTAAATTTTTGGATCGGCCGCCATTTTTTTCCCCATAGACTTGCATTGCAATGCAAGTCTATGAGGAAAAAATGGCGGCGGGTGGGTGAGGGGGGGCCTAACTCCCTCCCCCCCCGGGGCCGTCCGCTGTGGACGGCCCCGGCAGGTAAGCCCCCTCCCCTGCGCTCCCTACCCCCCCTGGGGCCATCCACTTCCATCCGCTGGTGCCCACGGGCGCCCGCGGATAGAAGCGGACGGCTCCGGGGGGGGTAAGCCCCCTTCCCCGCCACTGCTTACCTTTTAGGGCCGTTCGCTCCCGTCCGGCGCCGGTGGCTACCGCCAGCTGGCTTTGCGGCTTGCTCTAGAGTAGGGCGCCGGGTGATCACCCGGCGCGCCACCCTGGAGCAGGCCGCGGAGCCCGCTGGTAGTAGCCGCCGGCGCCGGACGGGCGTCTCTAAAAGGTAAGCACCCCCCCTCCCCTCCGTGCGCCCTCTCCTCACCTTTCCGGGCCGTTCCCTACCGTCCGGCGCCGGTGGCTACTGCCAGCCGGCTTTGCGGCTTGCTCTAGAGTAGGGTGCCGGGTGATCACCTGGCGCGCCACCCTGGAGCAGGCCGCGGAGCCTGCTGGTAGTAGCCGCCAGCGCCGGATGGGAGCAGACAGGCCGGGAAGTTAAGGGCCCCCCTCCTCCCCTCCGCGCGCCCCCTCCTCCCCTCTGTGCGCCCCCTGCTTACCTTCCCGGCCCATCCACTCCCGTCCGGCGCTGGCGGCTACTTCCAGCGGGCTCCGCGGCCTGCTCTAGAGTAGCTCGCCGGGTGATGACATCACCCGGCGCGCCACCCTGGAGCAGGCCGTGGAGCCCGCTGGTAGTAACCGCCGGCGCCGGACGGGAGCGGACGGGCCGGAAAGGTAAGCGCCCCCCTCCTCCCCCCCCGCTGTCCACTTTCATCGGCGGGCGCCCGCTGGCGCCCGCCAATGGAAGCGGCGGTGGGCGGCAGTGGGCGCCCGCCGATCCGCCGATCCGCCGAACCGGTTCGGAGCCTTTTCGGATCGGTTCGGACTGGATCGGCCGATCCAGCTGTTGGATCGGAAATCGGATAATTTATCCGATTTCCCACTGGACCGGACTCGGATCGTGGATCGGGTCCGATCCAGTGCACATCCCTAATAATAATAATAATGTGACCCCTCAGCTGTGGAATGGCCTGCCAGTTAAAATGCACCTCCTGATTTCTTAGAATATCTTTAAGCAGTCATTAAAGACTCTATTATTGCAGCAGGCCTTCCCTTTTTAGTAGGTAAGGGCCCAATCTGATCCGAACCGGATCGAACCTCCCCCAGTCCAGAACTGGATTTGGATCCAGATCTGGATCTGGGTCTCAGGATCAAGATCCGGAGACCCTCCTTTTTCCCATAGACTTGCAAGTCTATGGGAAAAGAACTCACCACCCTCCCCCCACTGTCCCTACTTACCTGTTGCCTCCTCCTCGCTGCCATCCACTGCTGCCGTCTGCTGGCCGCCACTGCTTCTGCTCTACTGAGAACCAGGCCTCGTGGCCTGGTTCTCAGTAGAGTGGAAGCAGCGGTGGCCAGCAGACGGCAGCGGCAGACAACGGTGACGAGGCAAAAAATAAGCAGGGAGAGTGGGAGGGGGGTGGTGAGTCCAGTGAACTTACCGCCGGCCTGGCTTCCCTGGATGCCGGCTATGCAGCCGGCACCCAGGGACCTGGAACGGCAATGGCCCAGTATTGCCGGATAGATCCAGAACAATCTGATCCGGTCCGGATTCAGGATCCAGATCCGGATCTGTTACCAGACCTACTTTTTAGAATATTATCACTGACCGTTGTATATTGTTTTTATGCTGTAGGTTTTATTGATTGTTTTATCTTTTAAAAATATTTTTACATTTTTATGCTGCCTATGGTATTTTATTTATTGTTTTAGCTTGTTTAAATTTTTTAACTTCGTGTGTCACCTAGGGTATTCTGTATATAGGTGGGATTGAATTAAAAAGTGAGGGAGACAGGAACAGGCAGAGAGACCATCAGGGCCTGCTCCAGTTGGAAACCGCCACTCCCACCAGGGCTAACAGGCATCTTGGCCCTGTGGGGAAGAAGAAGGAGCTGTTGGTCTGCCCTTACATTGGGAGATGAAAGTGGGGAACAGGGCCTTCCCACCAGCCCTGCTGAACAGTCTCCTTAATTTCTTGTTTTTTTACCCCTCTTCCCTCCCCATCCCCTTTTCCTCATGTGTCATGTCTTTTTCAGAATGTGAACCTGAGGGCAGGGACCGCCTTCTTTACTTATTGATTGTAAGCCTCTCTGGGGAGCCTTTTTGGCTGAGGTGCGGAATAAAAATATTATAAATAAATAAATAAATAAATAAAGGATTGCAATAGTCTGTAATGTCCATCCACAAGGGCCTCATCTTTTTCCACTCAAGATCTGTCCTGCTACTGATCACATTCCGTGGCTTATGCATAAAACGGATGCACCTTGCGCTGTTGCCTGTGAAATCAGGTCTGGTTGCTTTGCCGGTCTCATCCGTTGGTGGCCAAGAGACAGGAGCTTTCCTTTAACGTTAAGTCACAGGGCTGTAAATAAATAAGGTCACAGGAGAGCAAGCCAAAATACACCGGCCCCAACCTGTTATTAGCCAGTCATAAACATCAGACGGCACCAAGGCAGACCTGAGGCTATCCGGTTGCTGCCCAATCCAGGCAGCGTGATGGAGGTAAAGAAAGCACAGAGATTAATAAACAACTTAATTAAAACCAATCCAGCAATTAAAGCCAGAGTGAGCTGCCTCGTTGCCTTTGCAAGTCATATTTTATTAATTTATTTTTGACACAAGCGATCTCCATAGAGAAGGAAGCAGGAATCTATTGCATAATGTAACAGCAGGTGATGTTGCTGTAAGTTGGAATGACTGTATTACATTAGACTGAGATCATTACAGTGTCCTGGAGGTGACTGGAGACTATTGGCAGTGGGGTCGTAGAAAGTAATGCCCTTGTCTTATTGGGTGCTCATTGGAAGCTGTTGGGATTTTTTTGTAGAAAGATCGAGAGCGGTTATAGGGGGAACACATCATTCTTAATCTATTTAAAACATTTGCGCCCCAACTCTCCATGCGCCAGAGGCAACTCGCATTGATTAAAGTCGTCAAAGCAATCGCTTTAATTAGGCGGCATGCCTGCAGACGTACGTCGCATTTTAAAAATTGCCAGGAATTCGTACCACGGAGTGGGCGTGGAGTGCTTTTTCTCACAGCTCTGTGGCATGGCCAGAAAGTAAACATGGTTGGGCCAGAAGATGTTCACCAAAACTTCGTTGGAGGGGAGCTGACTGAAACAGATCCCCCCGCCAAACATTCTGAAAGCACAAAAAGGCAGACAGAGGAAGAAGCATTCCTTCAAATGCTCAGAGTAAAATGGGCATCAAAATGTATGAAGCATAAAGGCCTACGGGTGCCCTCATGCAAATGTTTTCCTGGTGAAAATAAAGGCACCCTTGCTCTCAAACTCCCTGCCTGACTTCACTACTCAGCCCTCTCAATGTTGCATATGATTTATTTGTTTCTTTATTCGAAATATATTTATATCTCTCGTCATCGTCTAATAAAAAATCCTAACACGATGCACAATCAAATGACAGAACAACCTAATCAACCACGGCAACACAAAGGCAAGAAACACATGAAAAGGGAATCACAACCAACGTAACAACCCAGTTTAAAATGCCTGGGTAAACAAAGACGTTTGGACCTGGCATCCATTGCACTACCATGGGATGGTTTTCCACAGTCAGGTTCCATGGTGAAGTGGTAAATTTTGAAATGCAGGGGCATTTTATCATGACAGTCCTCATAGCCACACTATGGGGCTGTTCGCACAACACGCTAACTCACACTCGGTGGTTGAGTGTGGGTTGTGGTTGAACTGTGGGTTGTTTGTTGAACTGTAGGTTAGCATGTTGTCTGAACCCAGGACATTTTATGCAGGGTGGCTTGTGAACCACGCAGAGTGGCTTCTTTTTCCCCTGAATCAGCCACTTTGAGAACCACGGTTTGTTGTTGGGTTGTTCAGGGTGGTTAACCGCATGTTTAATAAGCCACCTTGCGCAAAATGTGCTGCGGTCAGACAACATGATAACCCTTGGTTCAACAACAAGCCATACTCAACCACAGAGTGTGGGTTAGAGTGTTGTGTGAACAGTCCCTGTGCGTGTGCATATGTAAGTATTTATCCCAGCACCAGGGACAGTGTCAAGAGCAGGCATGGCTGGATCCCTGCAGAGAGCCCACTCCCTATCAGAGGCCCACTGACAAGATCCCCCTGGATTTGCTCCTCCTCTTCTCCATTATGACCTGCTTGTTCCCCTCTGCCTCTCGCCCTGGCCCAGACAATGGTGATGGTGAAGAGGTGGAGCGGGAGATGTCACCATGGCCTACTTGCTCACTGGCTCTCAGCCTGTCAAGCAAGCAATTTTAACTTGGGGTGTAGAACCTCAAGTTCGCAGGCCAAATCTGCCCCAGCTGGAGTCTCAGTCCTGCCCTCTGGGTTCCCCAGACAACCCCACCCCCCTTTCCTTCGAACACCAACCATTTGATGGTTTCTTGGCTTTTCATGCATTTCCCCCATTCAAAAAGATTGAAATGCGTCTCCTAAGGCTTGGTTACTGGTGGCAAGAGCTTTAATATAAAGTATGCTGGGATTTGGGATTTTTTGGTCCCGGCTCTTTGCTTTTGGCCACACCCATCACTGGAGAGCCTGTCCAAAATGGAAGGTGTCTGGTCCTAGGTCAGGGGTGTTGAACCTCTTTCAGCCTGAGTAGGGTGACCATATGGAAAGGAGGACAGGGTTCCTGCATCTTTAACAGTTGTATAGAAATGGGAATTTCACCAGGTGCTGCATGCATACAAATGACACCTGCTGAAATTCCCTTTTCTATACAACTGTTAAAGATGCAGGAGGTTCAACACCCCTGACCTAGGACCAGACACTCAAACCATTACAGCATGGCTGGCAGGGGCATGCTGGGAGTTGTAGAACACTTTCCTGTCTAAACATCGGATTGCACCCTTGGTCAACCTTTTTGGGGTTTGACAAAGCAATATTCATACGGAGCTCTGTTTCTGTGAGCAAAGTTCTATGCAGCTTTGTTAGCCTGTTTGGTAATTCAGATATGGTCGAAACGCATTTGATCTCCATCATTATCAGAAAGAGGGGGGAAATCAAGTGCAGTGCCAGAGACAGATATTCCAGATTGCTTCACAACCTTTCCACGGACCACAGTATGAGTCCCTGAGCACAAAGACTTGCCTGAGTCAGTTCAGATGCTCTACCAAATATTACAACGAAGTAGGCACAGCCTTTCAGTAAAGAAAGACATAATATAAAAACAGTTCACAGCACAGCCCTCAACCATGGTGAGATAGAGCACAGCTTCTTGCCTGCTTTCCAAATCCTGGCTCAGCCCTCCCACCTCACTTCTGGCAAGTAATTTGCTTTTTAATATTTCTGTAATGCCATATGAATAGTCATGCATTTAGCTATTCAATCATCACCTTATGATTTATTTATTTTTAAAATCAACCTCTTCTTCTTTTAATAACAGTGCAAAACTGTTCCGGGGTGTGGGGAAAGTTTTTATTTGTTTGTTTGTTTTAAGGCAACATCACAGATGCCAGCCAATCGGCACTATGCAGACCTGGCTTCAGCTTCAGGTTTGCAGAACCAGTTTTCTCAGAGTTCGACTTTCGAGAAGAATAGGTACATTTAAACTGAGCACAATGAGAGTGCTTCTGGAACAGCTCGGCTGCTCTCAAAATGTTAGTTCTGTCTTCAACTTTAGTATGTGCATTACCAGACTCAAGATGCAAAACAGCACGCTCAGAGATTCCCTTCTTTTTGGAGGGGCAATCTACACGAGCAGTTTGGTGTGAAGGGAGAGCAGTTTGAAGTCCTTTGTGACACATGACGTCATCACCAATCCATAGCCAAATAGCAGCTTCCCTCTTGAAAAGCTGCATTTTCTGAAAGTCCTTTTAGTCCGTAGATTTTACTTAAAGCGGCTCCCAGGTGGTTCCACTGCAGTGTGCCCCATCCCTCTGCATTAAATCCTGAGTGTGCCTCTGTGACATGGCCGCGACCCAGCAGTGACATGGTCGAGGGGTGGGGCTGCCCTTTTCCCACCCCCACCCCATTTCCTCTATTTCCCTGGAGTAGTTGTTTTCACCAGAGAGAGTCTCTAGCCTGCTCTTCTCATTCATAAAATTGCCGCAAGGAAGTTTCTCCTCTTCGGAATTGTGCAGTGCTTGCTTTGGAAATTCACAGGATATAGCCTTAATTCTGAGTGCAGTAGCTGGGGAGTGCAGAGTGAGCGGTGGGAAACAAGCCCCTCTCATTCCACAGGGTGGCCACCTTCAGGCTGCTGGGCTGGGGGAAATAGCACTACAGACGTAAGTGAGTTTGATAAGCACTATAGTTTCCCCACCAAGAGCTCCAAGTCTTCTAACAGGGAATGCTCAGCGTCCTCATCAAAACAACGATTCCCAGGAATCAATGGCAGGAGCCATGGAGGTTAAAACGCTCAGAGAAAGCAATCCTATGGTTCCTGGGAGAGTGTCCCAGGGACCATAGGACTGCTTGTAGAAACCCTCTGAGGTCGAAGACAGTGCTCTGACCTCAGAAATGGGGGCTGGAGATCTGACCCCAGGCCTTCCCCCGCGCACATGGGGAAGGAAGCACCACACCAGCTGCCTATCCAAGGTCAGAAACCCAACTTCATAGAGCAGGGAAGGAAGCATTCTGGTGGGCAGGAAGGTGAGAGGACTGGAGAGGCCAGGATACGAGTTATCCTGAGCCTCTTCCAGTTTCCTTTCCTCCTCCTCCAAAACTGAAAAGCCTGTCTAGTGAAAATACCGGAGGTCAGAGGACGCGGAGACGAAGATCGCCTCCGCTGCTCCACCCACCCTGAAGCCTTCAGCCCAGGAGGGCATAGGAAACTCAGACGCCTCACATTTGGAGGCTTCCAAGAGGTGACTGTGCAATCAATAGGGTTGTGCCCTAAAGCCCATTTTGCGTTGGAATCTTTATACTGGATTTGGAGAGGACACTGCTTCAAATAGGGGACACATTGAAACAGCCCTCCTAATAGAAGTCGTCTGTAAAAGAGGCGCCATGGCTACCTACTGCATGAGAGATGGCCTCTCTCTTTATCCCTCACATTGCGTAACTGTGGCAAGAGAGATGCACTCCTCCAACTCAGTGGAGGCTGGTGGTTCCGATGTCAGTGGGGCTGTGAATCCGCTCCAGGTTTTAGTCAGAACCAGTCAGTACTCTAAAGGAGCTGTCCAAGGGTTCTGACTGAAACCCAGAGTGGATTCCCCACCCCACTGACGTCAGAGCCTCCATGTCCTGCATGTGCCCCCATGCACCAGAGGCAACCTCGAGTGACATCTCTCCCAAGTGCCTCAGGAGATGGACGCCCCCAGCACAAGGGTTCCCCATCCTTGTACAGAGCACACTGCCCAAAAGCCAAATCAGCGACAGGGAGAAGTGCCAGAGAAGGGAGGGAACAAGTGGAGGATCATCAGAGAAAAAGTAAAAAAGAAAAGAAGAAGAAGAAGAAGAAGAAGAAGAAGAAGAAGAAGAAGAAGAAGCTGCCTATAGTTCTCGGATGCATGGGATTAGAACATAAAAGCCTAACAAGAGCCTTGATGGATCAGACCAAGGGTCCATCTAGTCCAGCACTCTGTTCACACGGTAGCCAGCCAGCTGATGAGCAGGACCCACAAGCAGAAAACACACCTTTCCACCCATGTTCCCCAGCAACTGGTGTACAGAGGCTTACTGCCTCTGATGACCAGAGGTCACATAGAGGAACCAGGACTAGAAGCCATTGTAGCCTTCTCTTCCAGGAATGTATCCAGCCCCCTTGGAAACCATCCAAATTGGTGGCCATCATTACATCTTATGGTAGCAAATGCCATAGTTTCACAGTGTGCTGTGTGAAGGACTTCCTTTTCTCTGTCCTGCATCTTCCATTAACCAGCTTCATGGGAGGTCCCTGTTGGGTTCTAGTATTAGGAGAGAGGGAGCAACATGCCTCCCTCTCCACATTCTCCCTACCGTGTATAATTTTATATGCCTCCATCAGGTCTCCCCTTAGCCTCCTTTTCTCCAAGCTAAACAGTTCCTGCTGTTGTCACCTTCCACCATAGAAAAGAAGCTCCAGCCCCTTGATCCTTTGAGTTGACCTTTCCTGCACTTTATCCAGCTCTACAATATCTTTTTTATTATTATTATGCAAAGCTTATAATTGGCTCGACGAAGGACAAAGCCCAAATAAAATTAGTAAACGCCACTCGGGTTTTGGGCCGGGGCGCTCCTTAAGTAGCTTTTAGCAGCCTGGTTTGCTCATTCCTCCTGCCGGCACTCTTCCTGTGTCACTCACCCGTCTCGTTGGGCTAGTTCATTCTCTCGCTGCTTTTATTAGGGGTGCGTTCTTGGGTGGCTGGTTGAGATTCCCCCCCCCCCCGGTTGTTGTTCCCCTGTCTTGCTGTTGAAAGCAGGCCCTAGAGATGGGAGTGGATGACATCAGATAAAAAGCATTAGACTGTCATTGCAGGCATTATGGAGAACTCGAAAGCTCGCTCGTTATTTCATGACATTTCAGCAGAAGGTAATAAAGGCATTAGCCTGTTGTGGCTTTTGGCTTCCTTATGAGGAAAGGCTAAAGCATTTACCATTTTTGCGGGGGGGGGGGGAGCAAAAATGGCTTACGTATGCATAGGGGAGGGAGGATTTCATTTATTTATTTCTATTCCGCCCAATAGCCGAAGCGCTCTGGACCGTTCACAAAAATTAAAACTATAAAGTACAGCTTAAAGTAGGCTGACCAGATAAAATCCAGGTCAGGGCTCATGTAACTTTAACAGTTGTAGAGAAAAGGGAATTTCAGCCAGTGTCATTTGTATGCAATTAGTTCCTGGTGAAATTCCCTCTTCTTTTGTATATGGTCACTCTAGTATAGCGCCTGCAACTTTAACTGGTGTGATGAAGAGGGAATTTCACCAGGGACTAATTGCATACAAATGACACTGGCTGAAATTCCCTTTTCTCTACAATTGTTAAAGTTACATGAGCCCTGACCTGGATTTTATCTGGTCAGCCTAGCTTAAAGTATAAAATATGGGCCCTGTTCAGATGACATCTTAAATCACAGCTTTAACCACGGTGCTTAAGGCTCAAA
This sequence comes from Anniella stebbinsi, assembly GCA_029215795.1. Lineage (NCBI taxonomy): Eukaryota > Metazoa > Chordata > Lepidosauria > Squamata > Anniellidae > Anniella > Anniella stebbinsi. The sequence continues at coordinate 86,750,025 of JARDYH010000007.1, forward strand.
CTGTGGTTATCTAGCCACCATGGTTAGGAATGGTTCACATGACATGCTAAGTCATGCTTCACACAACACGCTAAGCCATAATGTTTAGCTCAAAATGCTAAATCACCATGGCTTAGTATGTCATCTGTACAGAGTCAATATAAACTGACAATATAAAATTACAACCAGAATAAAACCGAGCAGCAATGCAGAAATTTAAAATACAGATTTAAAATAGCAGAGTTAGACTTTATCCATAATATGTTCAGTTGCAGTTATGCCTCCCCTGGTAACCTCACAATTGGATTACTGTAATGCCTTCTACATGGGGTTGCTTTTGAAGATACGGTGGCCATGTGTCCTCTTTCACAGAAGGCAACCCTCTGCCAGAAGAACGCCCTCTATTCCAGAGGTCCCCAACCTTTGGGAGTTATGGGGCACATTTGGAATTTTGAGTGTCATGCGTACCCTCACAAAATGGCCATAGGGTGGGGCCCATTCATAAAATGGCTGCCATGGTCCTGCTATAGCTGTTTCAGGCTCACTCCTGAGGTAATCCTTGGGGCAAATCCACCTCAAAGGTCAAAAGGCTGACAGAGCTCAGGCAAACGGTCCCATATGAATTCAGGGGTCAGCAGCATAAGAGTTCAGCCCAAAGATGGAAGGTCAGGAAAGCTAGGGTGAGGTACTAGGAGCTGAAATAAGGATGTTGTTCCAGCAGCCAGCAGGTTTCAACTGAAGGCTTATAGAGCCAAGTCACCCAGCCCACATACAGGACCCAGCTGGAGCTCATTCAGAGGCTTCTGGAAGAAGTCCACCTGGATATCCCAATTTTTCTGAAACATTGTGGGATTTCCTACTGTGTGCAACTGAAGTTATGCTTCAAAGCACCCACTAGAGGGTGCTGTCCCATTCAAGACTATGAGCACCAAGAGGAGAAGATGTTTTCAGTTATAGACTACATGACAAGCCCTCTCTGCCCATATAATGCTGCTCATTACAATTGTGCAAGAGAAGCAGGAAGCAGAGCCCAGGTAAGGCAAAGCAATTTCCCCTTAATCTAAAGAAACCCTATAAGTCACCATCCAGTGAGTGTAATTTAGCAAAAAGGAGGGGAGAAGTTAAAATAATACTTCTCATTCAGCCATTTTGGACAAATAAAAACACTTAACAGTGTCACTGGCAGGTATTCTAGATACCCTGAACAACTAGGCCGTAGAACAGCTGTGATGGAACCAGAGGGGAAGTAAACCTGAATTCATATTAAGTAGTGCCCAGCAACTAGTGTGAAATGTAAGTGTTGTTAAAGCAATTGGAAACAATGATCACAGTGCTATAAGATTCAATAAGATATTTTTTCTGTATCCCCCCCCCACCCGAGATCTCTATTATGAATTAATCAATCCATTAATCACTTTTTATCCTGGAAGATGGTCTGAATATTATGTTCTTGTTCTTTCTGATATAGATGAGTTTATTACAAAAATTATAGCTATTTTTTTGCTGAGAGCAATGAGGATGCAGGCAAAAAAATATTATATAATTAGAATAATTTGGTTTTTCTGTATTAATAGAGAGCTTTGATCAAGGGGGATTGGACAAATTCCTGAAGGAGAAGGCTATCAATGGCTTCTAATCCTGATGGCTACATGCTACGTCCAATATCAGAGGAAGTATGTCTATGTGTACCAGTTGCTGGGGAACATGGGTGGGAGGGTGCTGTTGGACTCAAGTCCTGCTTGTGAACTTCCCATTGGGGCAGCTGGTTGAACAGAACGTTGGACTAGATGAACCCTTGATCTAATCCAGCATAGCTGCTCTTATGTTCTATGTCTTTGGACTTCTCTCCTGTAAGTTAATTGATGTTTCTGAATTTCATTTACCTACATTAATTGATGTTAACAGGATCAATACATTGAATGTTTTCAATTTATATGGAAATGGAAAATTGCCAAGGAAATCCAACACAAGTCACATTTAACTTCAAAATAGGGATCTTCTCAAAAATTAGGGGATTGGTAAAATGTTGTAAGGGGAAATCAAGAAGTTCAAATATTTCCAGAACACTTCCAGTTTACTCAAAACCACAATAATAGAAGCTCAGCTAGACTTTATACTGCAGGTTAGGAAAGGTACCACCAAGCCCAGCGTGATTAATGAGCTATTAGAGAAAAGAAAGTTTCCTGCACAAAATCAATGACTTGTCCAAATGAGGAAAACAAAATGGAGCACAAACTTGTACAAAAGGAATGCAAGCAAGGGAGGCAGTTGGGTGATAATGGAGTTGTATGATAATCGGGTGATAATTGGGTGATGATTGGAGTACTAAAGGAAGATAAGAAGATTGCAGAGAAGGTGGATGAATACTTTGCATCTTTCCAATGCAGAAGGTGTTGGTTAGACACCCATGACTACCTGAATTGATGGGTTCACACAACACGACAAGACATAGTACAACTTGAATACGGGCTGAGTGCGGGGTACCATTGAACCATGGGTTGTTGTGTTGTGTGAATTCAGCTGTGCTAACAAACCATGGTTTCTTAACCACAAACAACTCACAAAGAGAACCCATAGTTTGTTAGCATGGCTGTGAATTGTGAGTTGTTCATGGTCAACAAACCATGGTTTGTTAGCATGGCTAGGTTATCACAACCCACAGTTCATCAACAGTGCACACTCAACCCATACCCTGGCTTACCATGTTGTGCGAAACACGCCATTGTCAGGAAGGGAGTCTGGAGAACTGAGGCAAATAGTGTTGGCAAGAAATTAAGTTCTATATCTTACTGACACCTTGAAAGCAAATCACTGGGGCCAAATGGTATCAATCGGAGAGTTCTTAAAAAGCTCAAATGCAAAATTGCTGATCTAACTAAAAATATGTCACAAGTCCCTAAGATCAGCCTCTGTAATAGAACACTGGGAAATGTCCAATGTAACACCATTAAAAAAGGTGGATCCAGAGGGGATTCTAGAACTTTCAGGCTGGTTACCTTAACATCTGTTCTGGGTAAACTGGTGGAATGTTTTATTAAAGATGTCTTGCTGGTTTTTGTTGTTGTTGTTGTTGTTTTGGAGGAAGGTCCTCATCACCACCCTAGGGATTTTTTTAAAAAAGAGTTTTGACATTTGTGCAACCCTTGGGTCATTACTCCGAGTTTGCTGATACCTCCCCACTCTTCACTTCTGTTTCGTCCCAGCCATTTTACCACCACCAAAGCCCCTCCTCCAAAACCCCTTTGGCGGCAATTGGATCAATCCAATTCTAAGGTCTCTTCCACAAGCCCCCTTGAAATGGATACAAACTGAAGCTGATTAACAGTAGTGCTTTTGTGCAGCTCCTATTCACTGCCGTGGGACTTGTGTAGGTGTTGCCATTTTGGTTAAATAAGCAACGACACTCAGAGGATTGTGTCAGCATGAGAATTTAGGATGATGATGATGATAATATAGGCTGACCAGATAAAATCCAGGTCAGGGCTCATGTAACTTTAACAGTTGTAGAGAGAAGGGAATTTCAGCCAGTGTCATTTGTATGCAATTAGTCCCTGGTGAAATTCCTTCTTCATCACAACAGTTAAAGTTGCAGGGGCCCTGCCTTCTTTTGTATATGGTCACTCTAGTATAGTGCCTGCAACTTTAACTGTTGTGATGAAGAGGGAATTTCACCAGGAACTAATTGCATACAAATGACACTGGCTGAAATTCCCTTTTCTCTACAACTGTTAAAGTTACATGCACCCTGACCTGGATTTTATCTGGTCACCCTATGATAATATGTGGAATTTCGATGGGGCCATGATGGCCACGTGTTAACCATTGTCGTTTCCGTATTCCCTTTCTTCTCTAGTTGGTGGAATGGAATCCTAGAATAGTTAGGCCGGAGGGGGCCTATAAGGCCATCGGGTCCAACCCCCCCCCCCCCCGCTCAAGCAGGAAATCACATTAAAGCTGATGTGCCTTATTTGCCTCCTGTGTGTTGTGGCTTCCCTCCTCCATGCCAACATCCATCTTTGTGTGTCAGCACAGTCCAAATCAAGGAGTGAGTAAGAATTATAGCACCTGGCTCATAGCTACTGCATATATGCAAATGAACCTAAACGTGTTCCCTTCTCCCCACAAACTTGGATTGCCAAAACGGCCAGTGCCAATCAAGATAAGTGCAATTTGACTATGACTCATTTCATGATAATAGATAGAGGTTACTCAACTCCACATTTAACGCACAATTTCAGTCAGTCTCCAAATGATGACATTTCGAATCAAGGTGCAGCCTTGGATGCCTCTGTAACAGAACAATGGGAAATGTCCAATGTAACACCATTAAAAAGGGGAGATCCAGAGGGGATTCTAGGACTTTTCAGGCTGGTTACCTTAACATCTGTTCTAGGTAAACTGGTGGAATGTTTTATTAAATATGTCTTGCTGGTTTTTGTTGTTGTTGTTGTTTTGGAGGAAGGTCCTCATCACCACCCTAGGGATTTTTAAAAAAAGATTTTTGACATTTGTGCACCCTTGGGTCATTACTCCGAGTTTGCTGATACCTCCCCACTCTTCACTTCTGTTTTGTCCCAGCCATCTTACCACCACCAAAGCCACTCCTCCAAAACCCCTTTGGCGACAATTGGATCAATCCAATTCTAAGGTCTCTTCCACAAGCCCCCTTGAGAGAGAGAGAGAGAGAGAGAGAGAGAGGAAATGCATCACCAACAAAGAGGACAAAAGAGGACATTGATATGCATAAAATTTGCATAAGCTAATTTATATGAATATATGCACATTTGGAAGTAATTATTATAATTTCAAATAGAAATACAGTCCCACTCACCATAGTGTGAAAGATTGTGACCGGGTGACTTGTGTACCTACCTGTTCAGTCTGTTGAGCAGGTGATACCTGTGGATGGGCAACTGCTTTTATGGGTCTTTATCTTTAAACTGGACTTGGAAAGCTCCTTTAGACTGGTTCTGACTGAGACCCAGAGTCCTAGGGGGACCCTATGGGAAGGAGGACAGGGCTCCTGTATCTTTAACAGCTGAATAGAAAAGGGAATTTCAGCAGGTATCATTTGTAGGCATGCAGCACCTGGTGAAATCCCCTCTTCATTACAACAGATAAAGCTGCAGGAGCCCTGCCCTCTTTTGTATCTAGTTACTAGGCAGGGCACTTGCAGCTTTAACTGTTGTGATGAAGAGGGGATTTCACCAGGTGCTGCATGCCTACAAATGACACCTGTTGAAATTCCCCTTTCTATGCAACTGTTAAAGATACAGGAGCCCTGTCCTCCTTTTCATATGGTCACCCTACCCAAAGTGTATTCACCAGCCTCCACTGGACAGGACAGCCCTTCAGGTACAAGATGCCTTCACATAGAGGACGGTCCCCTGTAAAAGAGGACACACTGCCACCCCAAGTTAAAGGTCTCTTCCACAAGTCCCACTGAAATGAAAGTAAATTGAAGCTTTTGTGTCTTGGCCCCCTTTCAGGGCAGTAGCCCCCCCTAAGGCGGCTTACAGCAATGAAATACATAGAAACAGTTAAAATATTAAAAGTAGTAAAAACATAAACACAGTAAAATAATAATAAAAGCAACTATAACAGTCAACAATAAAACCAGCAATGGCCAAAGCAGCAACAGCAGCAGTCGTAACACAAGAAGGCCACAGTAAACCAATCTATTTCCAAGGCCTTCTTAAAAGCCTGCAAGGACGGAGCATGGCAGATCTGCAATGGCAGCTTGTTCCAAAGGTGTGGGGCCACCGCAGAGAAAGCCCTCTCATGTGTCATCACCCACCTAATTGCTGTCGCGGGTGGGCAAATGAGAAGGGCCTCTTTTTTTATCTTAAAGTGCGCCAGCTGATATGGGTGAAGTCACTTGGTCCCAAACCATTTCAGACTTGAAAAGTCAAAACAAGCACTTTAAATTGGGTCCAGAAACACACTGGTAATGAGAGCAAGGGACCTGTGCAGGAGATCTTCCTGCTCAGCTGTGTTCGTGGCTCAGGACAGGTGTCTTATCATCGCTTGATACAATAATTTTGAACACACTCTAAACTCCTCTTTGATTCGCACCATCAGGGTAGCTGAGAGGGATTAAAAAACCGTTTTGTAGTCTTCAGAAGAATTTGTCAAAGCACGGAGGAGCCGCTCCAGTTCCTGAGCAATTGCGAAAACTCTTCCAGGTTAATTAATTTGGATCAAAAATGGAGATTATCAGAGGATCGAGAGCTCACACACCCACAACGATGGGCTGCCGCACTGTAGGCACTCTTGAGAGCAACTTTGGACATCTCAGCAAGTGCTGGCAAGCCCGCGTGAGGCTCGCTTGTGGTCCCTTTTTACATGCTTCTGCTGCAACCTCCAGAAGAAACTCATCCGGAGAAAGATGTATCCACATCTTGAGCGTGCGCATTTCTCCCTTGGATGTTACCCCTGAAACACAAAAGGCAAGTGTGCCAGTGACTTACACATGCACTAGTCCCGGAGTTGCCAACGTGGACACCCATGATTTTGTGTTTTGGAGCTGAGACCACCACCACCACCACCACCACCACCACCACCACCACCACCTCTGCCCTGTACTGTACTTACGTTCTTGGGGAAGTGACTTTTCTTTTAGTCTCACTGGTATGCCGCCTGGGAAATTCGTGTTTTGTGACTGTCCACGTCTACCGTGGCAGCCATTTTATGAATGGGCAAGGCCTATCATGGCAACCATTTTGTGGAAGTGCCATGACATTCTTAACATTCCAAATATACCCACTGACCCAAAAGGTCAGTGCTAATGGCTCAAGCCAACCTGGGGATCAGGGCTAGCCTTAGAAGTGGGTGAGTTGGACGGTCACCCAGGGTGCCGAGCTGAGGAGAGTGCCAAACTGAGCTGAGGGAGGCACCAAGCAAAGCTGAGGAGGGTGACCTGTCCTATGCCCCAGAAACCTTCTGGGTAGCCTTCAAAGGGGAGGACCATGGGGAGACCAAAGGCACTCCTCACCCGGGGCGCTATTTATCCCAAAGCTGGCCCTGCTGAGGTCAACTCTACACTTATATCTGTTTTACAAACAAATTTAACTGCCGTAGCTTCCCCAAAAGAACCTGAAAGTTTTAGTGACAATGCTGAGAATTCTATTAGTGATCCCTCATACAGAACGACAGATCCCAGGGTGTTTTACGGAGAGAGAATGACTTTTAAGATGGCTTAAATCTGTGCTGCTGATATGCCCTGGTTATATTATTCAGAGCCTCATTAAAGGAGTGGGATTAACAAAGGCGTGTTTGCATAATCTTACGAATGTATCAAAAGTGCGGAATTCTGTCTCTGGCTGCAGTCCTGTGCACACTTAACTAAGAGTCAGCCCTATCAAACATGGTAATAAGTACCAAGCAAATACTTCCCAAGAGAAACGAGGAGTGTTTATTATCACCATTCATATCAGACCTATTAATCACTCATGATAAATTGATACTGAGATAGCTGTAAACAGTTAATAAACTCTAACCTTGTCTTCAATCATGTAGATTGTTTTCAACTTGAACAGCATAGTAGAACCATTAGAACACAAAGCTATTTCCTAGGTGGCTTACATCAGACCTCCTCAACCTGGTGCTCCCCAAATGTGACTATAACTACCATCATTCTCGGTCATCATTGGTCCTGCTGGCTGGGAATGATGGGTTGACACCGAACCCATCTGAAGGCCACCAGGTTGGGAAAGGCTGGTCGACCGTGATCAGGTTTGTTTTATATTATATTTGTTTTAAATATAAGAATGGTGAGTAGCAGGCATCACCTTTGAAGAGACATCCTGCTGTCTATCACAGATGCTTCTTCTAAGATGCCTGCTGCTATCAATGACTGGGTTCACACAACACAATAACCAATGGTAGTTTAAATAGTTGAAGGTTGGTTATTTAACCCACCATGGGTTATCATGTTGTGTGGAGGGAGTTTTTTAACCAAAGGTTGGTTATTTGGTCAAATTAACCAAAACAAATAACCAATGCTGTGCAGAGTTGGCTATTTGAACCACCATTGGTTATCGTGTTGTGTGGAGGGCACCGTTGGTTATTTCATCAGCCACAGAGACACAAGGCAAGAGCGGTCAAAGCGGTGGCTGCCACTCTAGCTCAGCTAGCAGGATATAATTTTGGCAGCAATGGCTGAGAGGAGGTGGAGGATGAGTGAGTCAACTCAGTGTGGACTAATAGTCAACTCAACACTGATCCTAATCCACACTATGGTTGGTTATTATCATGTTGTGTGGGGAGTACCTCCTAGATAAACAACTGTCGAGTTGATTATTACCCCACTGTTGACTATTGTGTTGTCCAAACGCAGCCAATGTGTGTGCAGCAACTAAAAGCGATGAATGTGAGCACTTCATTATGCCTATTGTTTTCTCTGCCCACCTCCTTCCACCTCCAAAAATATCCTTTAGTTTGCTCAATGGTTTCACTTCTTTTAAGCAGAAGGGGGGAAAAAACCTTTTGATTTTTCCACAGTGCTTAGCTAAAACAGAGCTTTAGGCTATGGGTTTACATAAATCTAGAACACAAAAAAAAAAAGAGTTAAATAAGATTTTCTTTAAAGCTACAAGAACATACTTTTGCTCTCATGTTCAACCAACTTCCCAGAACTAATATCGCAAAAGTACACCTCTCCCTCCCTTCTTCTTATTTTGTTTCAGTGAACACGGTCCACCTTGAAATCTGTTCTGCGCTGGGATTAACAAGCATCTTTTATTCGTCTGCAAAACTGGCCTTTGTTGATCAGTCAGAACATCTATCACATGCTATGCTAGAATTTGAGAAGGTGCAAATGTGCTGAACGCAGTAGTATCTGGAGTGAGTCATACACCATTTTTTTTCCATTTAACTCATCATAGCAAATACATAGTAAAATTATCTGTTTTCCCCTCACACCCAATGGAACAGAAAACACTCACTCACTTAGGGAACAGAAATTGCAGCTGGAGATTCCACTGCCGAATGCAAAGCTTTGAGTACAGACTCAGCATGACTTTGTCCATATTGAATTTTCAAATGCTGGGATATTTCTGATGTACCAGCATTGTGAAACTGTTTCTGCAGGGTTAGCCATGTTAATTTCCAGTTGCAAAAACAAGAAAGATTTGTGGCACCTTGAAGATTAACAGATTTATCTTGGCATAAATTTTGGTAGACACCGTTTTCTACTGTGCCTAACAATAAACACTGTGCCGATCGAACGTGTCACAAAATATAAATACCTAGGAACTTGGCTCAATGCAGGTAATGAACAAGCCCAAGAGATAAGCGCGAGAATCGAGATGGCAAGAACAGCATGAACCAACTGCTATGTAATTGGGACCTTAATCTTACACTAAGGACTCGGATAGTAAGATGTTACGTGTTATTCAGTATTATTTTATGGAGTGGAGGCCTGGACACTTAAGAAAAACAATCTGAGGAAAATTGAATCTTTTGAAATGTGGATATATCAATGTATGTTGACTGACTGAATAACAAATGAAGATGTATTTTGTAGGGTCAACAAACAAACAGAATTAATAAATGCCATCAAAAGAAGAAAATTGCAATATCTTGGTCATAGTATTCGAGGAGAAAAATACACCATACTCAAACTTATTGTACAAGGGAAAATCGAAGGGAAACGATCAGCGGGAAGTAGATGAACATCATGGCTAAAGGATTTGAGGGAATGGTATGGCTGTACTTCTATATAATTATTTAGAACAGTGGCGTCAAAAACACAAAAGCTGTAGTGATAGCTAACCTACAATAGGAGAAGGCACTTTAAGGAGAAAGACACTGTCCCCTCGGTCAAATGCATGAAGTGTAAATCTCACATTGGCAGAGTTAGGCCCTTTCTACACCTAAGGGTGTGTGTGTGTGTGTGGGGGGGGTGATCCTGGACTTACCTGCTTCCGGGATCATCCCCCAGCTTCTAAATGGAAGTGTGCCGTCCCGGGAGGAAAGGGATGTTGTGCCCACCATTTTTTTTAAGGAGACAGAGGAGTCATTGTGTGGCGGAAAAGGTAAGGGAACCTCCCATGCCCCCTGCCATCCTGGGGATGGCGAAATTGCTTCCCCCACCCCCATGGGCACAGAGCCACCCCGTATGGCTCCGTGCCCATTTTAGGACCCAGGACAGCAGGAAAACCGGGTTTCCGCTATCCCGGCCCCTGGGATCCCCTGCGTGTCATTTAGATGACCCCGGGATATATCCCTAGTGTAGACATGGCCTTATATACACCTGCAGGCAGATGAAAACGTGTTCTCAGAGGGAGCTGAAAAGCAAAAACTACAGGCCGTGATGATCACCTTAACAGTTGCCATTCACAAAACATTTTAGGGTGATAACACAACCATCATTGTGATGGTGATCTGATTAACATATATAGTGATTTTTTAAAAAAACTTTGGTGGAATAGAAATGTAATAAATAGATAAACCTTTGTCTTTATTCAAACCATGGGGAATAGAATTGATCTCCTGGCAATTTCATATTCATATCTGGCTTTGACATTCTTTTGTTCAAGAATGCAAAACTGCTGTTTTCTTCATCAGCAAGGTATGTGGACTTAACCATTCATTAACTCATATAATTAATCAACAGTGATTTTGTTTAATTGGGCGACAGACTTAATATTTTAATTCGAGACCATGGGCAAATCGGATGGAATATAGATTCCATGCATTTCTAGCTTTGAGGCCCCAATCTGGTGGAACACCAAGGGTCCCCCCTCCCCCCTCCCCGGTCTCACCAGTTTCAGGATTTCTGAGAGCTGAGGGATGGCTGGGCCTCCTGAGATGAGGCCCTAAAGACAGAAACCAAAAAGGGGAAGAGAGAGAGAGAGGGAGAGAGAACTCTAAGCGCTTTTAAAAAGCCTTTTTCCCACAGGAAACTTCCACCGGTGTTGTCTTTTGCCTAAGGTGAATTCTGTATCTGTCATTAAAAATTACTGCTGTCAACCGTAATGCATCAGAGAGGCAGGGAGGGAAAGTAGGAGGGATTGGGTTGGGTTGGGCCGTGGTGGTCTGAAGGGGGGATTTCATATCTGAAGGCTGTGGGAGTGAGGCTTACACCTTGACTTCACCTGTCAGCTGCAGAAAAAACATTAGAGACAGATGCAATTTCATATTGGTTTTTTTAATTTTGTAAGCAGCCAGCCTGAGTGCTGGTTTCTAAACTTTTCGCCACGGGGGTTGGAAAACATGGTTAATGAATTAGGATGCAATCCTATAAAATAAAAATAAAAAATTCTATAACTCTCAGCATTCCCCAGCCAGCGCTGCTGGCTGGGGAATGCTGGGAGTTGTAGGACTTTTTTTCTGTCTAAACATCCACAGGATTGCACCTTTAATTGCATTTCTTTCCCATTCCCCACCTTTCCTCCAAGGAATTCAGGGCAGCATACAAGGTTCTACCCTCTATTATCCTTCCACGACTACCCAGTGAGGTAGGCTGGTCGGAGAGTGACTGACCCAATGAGCTTCATGGACAGGTGTGATTTTGAATCTAGGGCCGTCACTGTTGAACCACCAAAAAAGAGGAGAAAAGAGGGCACCTATTTGCATACAGTTTGCATATGCTAATTTATATGCATAGATGCAAATTTAGGAATCGTTATTATGATTTAAATAGAAATGCTGTCCATCTCGCTGTAGTGTACAAGGCTGACCAGGCGACCTGTGTGCCTGCTTGTTCATTCTGCTCTGCAGTTGCATTGATGGGCATCTTCAAAGCACTTTAGCTCTTCCTACTGGTGGTTCTTGATCTTTAAACAGGATTTGGACTGGAAAATCCTTCAAATAGAAGGTGCCTTCAAATAGAGGACTGTCTACTGTATATAAAAAAGGATACATGGCCACTGTAGCTGTTTACAGAAGGGGAGATCCTATGTGGGACATGGCAACCCTAGAATCTGGATACAACATCCGACATTTTAACCTGGCCTCCCCTGTCCAGGCACCCTCCAGATATCTTAGACTACCACCCCCCATCATTCCCAGCTAGCATATGAGAATGAAGATGAGGAACAAGAGTACTTGTGGCCATGGTGGTGAGGAGGTAGACTCACTGGGGGGGGGGGGGGGATTATGACAGCTATTTTGCCCATGGGACCTGTTTCTGGAACTGAATTTAGTTAATGTTGAGAGAATCATATCCCCCCCCGGTCCGTCCGTCCCCCCAGTGTTTGAGGGTGTGTTTTCAGTCTGAAATATCTACCAGAAGCTCCACTTCCACTGAAACGGTAGCCCAATCCCCTACCATCTTGTACTAGGACAAGAACCCTGTGTGAAACGCAGTCCGGCCTGCTTTCAGCCTGTTGCAAAACCAACTAGCTCGTGAAGGGTTTGCTTTGCCCATGGGCTCAGCATTATGCTCGAACACTTTCTGTGGCGGATGCCGCCTCTCTCAGTGTGGCTTTCCAGCGGTAGGCCTGCTTAAGTCGCAACAGTTTGAAACTGGCAAAACAAACGGAAGGCGTTATTAATTAGCCATTGTTTGAGCAGGCCTTTGAAGAAGGCCGTGGCAGATGAAGCGCACAGTTAGATGCACTGCTAGTAATTATTAGCAAGTTGTAATTATAGTAACTGCACCCCATAGGTTAGAACACCCTCTCTCTGGTTATATATATATATATATATATATCAGCAACACCTGTCTTAGCTTGGCATCCTTGCTTAACGCCGGCTTTGCATGCTAAGAATGCTCTTTCACAACGGAGGGCCTCGAAAGCCTGCAGGCTAGTGAAACATCTAATCTTCCTCACTGGTAGAGTGGCGCGTATGACTTCAGAATGCAATGTTCTCTACTTGAAAGGGTAGAGCTGCATTGGAAAAACAGCCATCAGTCAGGCCTCCTGACACACGTATCCAAATACTATCAGCACTGTAGGTAACATTCAAGCTGTTCGGCCTCGTTGCATGTGGGTGTTTTCCCCCAGATATGCGCATTCGGTACTTCCGGTTCCCATGAGCCACACATGGCACTGATGAACAACTCAAAACAATCCCTCCTTCCAGGGCTGGGCCCAAAACCGCCCTCTCCATTTTGCGCCACTCTATTTGGGATGGCAAAACAGAGAGGGCATTGGGGACGTTTTGCGGGGAGGGAGTGTGAACTCTTCCCGGAGGGCGCTCACTCATTACTTTCTTTCTTTTGTACAATTCGAAAAGCTCTCTCTCTCTTTCTCTCTCTCCATACAACAGAAATAGAGAGAGGGTGGCCATGTGTCTTATTTTACAGTGGACAATCCTCTATTTGAAGGACTGTCCCGGTTTAAAGTTAAAGACCCTGAACAGCAGACTGAACAGGCAAGCACAAAAGTGACGTGGTCACAGTCTTCTGCACTGTGGTGAGTTGGGCTGTATTTCTATTTAAATTGCAACAACTATTCTTGAGTATGCATCTATCCACGTAACATAGCGAATGAAAATTCTATACGAATTGCTGTCCTCTTTTTTGGAGATGCATTTCCTCTTTTAGTGTGATTCATAAGTGATAACTCCTCAGGACAGCCAATTAAGAACATAAGAAGAGTCCTGTTGGATTGGACCAAGGGTCCATCTGTTCACACCATGGCCAGTCCACAAGCAGGACATGAGTGCAACTGCAGCCTCCCGCCCATGTTCCCAGCAACTGGTGTACATCAGCATACTGCCTCTGATACTGAAGCTAGCATAGAGCTATCAGGACTAGTAGCCATTAATAGCCTTTTCCTCCAGGAATTTGTCTACCCCCCCCCCCTTTTAAAACCATCCAAATTGGTGGCTGACCAAATTCTCCCAGGCCGAAACTAAACAGGGGATTTACTCTGGTGCTACTGCGCTTCACACACAATCATGACACATGACGTTCCCCCCCCCCCTTCGCTGTAAAAGCTGCATTTTTGCCAAGTCGTTTTGTGATGGATTTTCCCGTCGAAACCAGCACCAGTGTGGTATGGGAGTCTGTGTGACCTCAACTTGTGATACTGGCTTTGGAGGTGGCAGCTGGGGGGGGGGGGGGAAGCAGCGCTGTGAGGAGGGAGGGAAAGAAGCGTCAGCAAAAGGTGGACCCAAGGAGAGGAACTGACTTCACTTTTGGTGATCGTCTTTTGTTTTTTCTCCAAATCAGCCTTACTCCCAAGAAAGTCAGCACGTTGGTTTTGTGAATTTTTTTTAAAAATCCCCACTTGCGCAGGTACGCATAGTCACATATGATGTATGATGAATGACCTCAAGGAACAACTAGCTGAAAACAGCCCGGATAAGCATGTCTACTCACAAGTAAATCATATTGCCTTCAATTGCATTTACTCAGCACAGGAGGGAGAGAGGAGTGGGGAATTAGGCTCGCTTTGCCGTTGGTTTTCCATCCTTATCTGCCGCAGCGAACTCGCACATGTTTAGTGACTTTAAAGAAGGAAGCACGTCGATGTCTTTTGTTTTTAGTCTCCCTTTATCCGCGACAGCAGACCCGCACATAACTTTAATGACTTTAAAAGCTGATCACGATTTGTTTTTCCTCAAATGAGCCTTAAAGTCAGCACTTTGCTTTGGGATGACTTTTCATCTTTTAAAATCTCCACTTGTGCTGAAAACAGCCCGCTTAACATGACTACTCGGAAGTAATTCCCAATGTCTTCCATTGCACTTACTCAGCACAGGAGCAGAGAGGGATGGGGAAAATTGTTTTACCTTTTGTTTCAAATCTTGCTCATCTGGAGGAGCGGGCCTGTGCAGAAGGTGAATGGCTTTTTTTAAAAAAAGGAAGCTTGTTGATGCCATGAGACTCCACCCATGTATGCCCAAACTAACGCTGTTTCTTGTGCAGACTGCCATGTAAAAGCAGTCCTTTATTCTTTCTTTCTTTTTTTGCATACACCACTGTAATTGGCTGTGTGTGCCAAGGGAGGAGCAAATCCGAATGGATGAAAACTCAGTTTTAATTTGAAGCACATTGGAAAACATCTCTGTGTAGATTGGGCCCCATTAGAAGGTACCACGACTGCATTTTGCATTGCGTTATAGAATCATAGTAGGGTTGGAAGGGGCCTATAAGGCCATCGAGTCCAACCCTCTGCTCAGTGCAGGAATCCACCTCAAAGCATAACTGACACATGACTGTCCAGCTGGCTCTTGAATGCCTCTAGTGTGGGAAAACCCATGACCTCCCTAGGTCATTGGTTCCATTGTCGTACCGCTCTAACAGCCAGGACTTTTTTTTCCTAATGTCCAGCTGGAATCTGGCTTCCTGTAACTTCAGCCCATTATTTCTTGTCCTGCACTCTGGGATGATCAAGAAGAGATCTTGACCCTCTTCTGTGTGACAACCGTTCAAGAGTGCTATCATATCTCTTCTGAAGGCTAAACATGTAGTGCACTCCCAGCACCTTCTGGAAGGAGAATAAAGGCAGACTGCAGCCAGCCACCCCAAGCAGGCGCAGAGCCCATATGTGTGATGCACAAAGACCACGAAGAAGAACTAAAAGTTAAGTGCTCCTCCAACATTTGGGTATAGTGCCCTCCTCCAAAAAACTCCTTTTATTCGAGCACCAAAAATACATCAGTTCAGGTCACACTATTCCCCTGGTGGTATACTGAAGAACTAATTAACTATCAGTGTGTTCCAAACTTCAATACAGTATGACAAGGATGGCTCCTTCCCCAAGCTGGTGCCTACCATACTATTTTTTCTTGCACATTCATTTTTGTACCCAAATGCCAACTGGAAGCTAGCATTGGGAACATATCCCTGAATGCATTACCCATAGAGAAATGATGTGTTTCATATATAAAAACATATGTGCTACAAAAGTGTGAGGCTATAGCTCCCATCAGTCAATGCCTGCTAGGAATGATAGGAGTTGGGAGTCCAACTTACTAGAGGGCACGAGGATGGAGAATGCACCATCCTTGTCATAGGCCTCATCTACACCTAGAGGCCTTCCGGGACTCGCGGGGGGGGGGGGGTGTCGTGTTTCTCAAAATCTCCTTCGTGACATGTAATCCACAAAGTTTTATTTCAGGCAATAAACATCTCTTCCCACATGAAGAGAGTTTAACCTCTAGGAACTTTCTTCTAGGCAAAACTATGTGAACTAAGCAAGACTTAACTTCAAGGAGGCTGGTTCTGAAGAAGCTTTTGGCGAGAAGTTAGCCAGGCCAACCTTCTCTCGCCTTCTTTTAGCTCTGCCTGTGTGAGTCTGCAGCGGACTCTAGGATCAGTTAACCATGAAGTGCCCTCCCCTCTGAAGAATACTGATTTCCCACAGACTGTGTTGTTAATGTTTTCAGTTATAAGGTCTGACGAAGGTTCATCCCCAGCTGGTGAAGAGCCCATGAGACTCACCTCTCCCACTTCCCGTGTAGGTACGTTTGGCTAATACATCTCTGGCACTGTCTCTTCCGCTTCAGAATCTGATTCTGATTGATCACCAGAAACCCCTTCTCCCAGCCTAAGGGGAACAAGCCTAGTCACAACAGGGAGGATCCCGGGCGTACCTACTTCCGGGATCGTCTCCTTGCATCTAAACACCAGCGTGTCATCCTGGAAATCAAGAGGGACATTCCTGGCACGGCGGGGGGGGGGGGGGGTAAGGAGGGAGAGATTTGCGCAATTGCATGGGTGCAATCCAGTACCAAAGGTAAGTTGTTTTTTATTTTTTTAAAAAAAAACAAACCTTAACACTCGGCACCCCAACCCATTGAGAGCCATCCCGATGAGCACGTAGCCCCTCCCCGCACAGCTCCATGCCTGTTTGAAGAGCCCCGCTGCTCATGGGGAGGAGGGAGGACCCAGGAGCCTGCACCACACCACCCACAGTCCTTGATGTTGTCCCAGGACTGTGGGAAAAATCAGGAAAAGCGTGGTCCCGGTTATCCCAGGACAACTGAGAGGTCATCCCCAGTGGACCCCAAGATCCCCTGTGCATCATTTGGATGCACAGGGATGACCTCCAGCTGACCCTGGGATAAATGGCAGGTGTAGATTAGGCCATAATGTACTGAATTCAAGTAGATTGTTGTATTTACGGTGCATTTCATGCATGAATCAGGTTTAATCACAGTCTGCACTAGAACTGGAGCCATTTATAAGCATCGGTAGAGGAATGAAGGAAAGCAGGGAGGTAGCAAGATCTTGCCCCGTATCAGAAAAATCTACTCTGGCTTCTGCAGTAGGGTGGTTTCCCCCCCAGTGAAGAAGCTGCAGTTTGCTGGCAAACAGAGATGAGAGATGCCTCAATATAAGATTTTGTACTCCTCCCTTCCCGCCCATGGAAAAGCCTCTAGTACTCCAAGCAAGTTTCGCCCACTGTGATAATAATAAAAAAAAAATGCAATCGAAAGCGTCCCCCCTCCTTTCAGTTCCTGGGTGGGTCTGTTTGTCTGAACACAAGGAGTTGTTGCAGCAAACAATCCACAACTGCAAGAGCCCGGAATCGCTTCATCGCCTTTACAAGCAGGGATGATATTTATCGCCCGGCACGCCTACACACACTTCCAAAAAGTGTCAGTGATCTCCCTGCTGCCGTGCTGAGTAGGAGAACATAATTAGGAGATGCTAATGCAGCACTCCAGGCTCCGTCGTCAGCCAGGATGTTTGGCAATCCTTCCTGGGCTTTGCTGTAGCAACCAGGTATTTGGCCAATAAATACATAAATCACGCCTCGGTCGCCCACTGGCGTGCCCCAAAGAACATGGCCCTGCCCGGGGGAAGAGGGGTGGCCGGTTTGATGTGGCCTGCGCAGCACTCTTGGAGGCAAAGCCCAGTTTGATTTCTTTACCAGATAGAGCCCAGGTCAGGCGGGCACACCCAAATGTTGCAATTAGAACAGAGTGGGCTGTTGGGAGGTAGCCATGTCCATGTGCTAGTGAGGTCTGAGCCCCAAAAGCTGAAGAGGGAGCTGTCTTTTGTTGCAGACAGGCATCAGACAGTCAGCTGTGCTGGCACTAAGGATGTGGCTCAGCCTTCCTCAACCTGAGGCCCTCGGATGTGTTGGGAGTGCTACTTCCGCCCTCTCCACGCTCCGTGATCCTAGCGCCTCTGACGTTTGCTGCCTCAGAGGCAGTGGCGGCTCCAGGTTTCGGAGGGCTCATGGGTAAGACAACCTCCATGGGCCCCCTCCCTCAGCGAATCTACCTCCTCACCACCATGGACACCAGTTGTTCTTGCTTCCCATCCTCCTCCTCTTCCCCATCATGGCTACCCACTTGTTTACTTGACAGTCCGAGAGCCATGGAACAAGCAGGCCACGGCATCCCCTGCTCCTCCTTCTCGCCACCGCCGCCACCGTTATCTGGGCCAGAGTGAGAGGCACGTGAGAAAGCAGATTGCCATGGGGAAGAGGAGGAGCAAGTCCAAGAGGGGGGTTTGTCCATGGGCCCCTCCTAAGTGTGGGCCCTTGACAAGTGCCTCACCCTTCCTACCCTTGACGCTGGCCTAACTCAGAGGCCAGAGCCCCAGTGTGACTGAAACCTCCAGGCTACTGAGGCCCATCAAAGAGGGGTCTGCCCTCTGTAGTGTAGGCTGCTGGCTCTGGTGTTAGAGGGGTGGTGAATCCTCTCCGGGTTTCAGTCAGAACTCTAAAAGAGCTGTCCAAGGCGCTCCTTTGGTGTTGTGTCTTTTATATTTTAAGCCTATGGGCAGGGACTGCCTTCTTTTCCACACGGGAGAGGGCCTTCTCAGCAGTGGCCCCACACCTGTGGAACAAACTCCCACCGACGATCCACCATGCACCATCCTTACAGGTTTTAAGGCCTTAAAAACTTTTTTATTTTACTATGGCCTTCTCTTTAAAACTGTTTTGCTGCTGTTACCCTTGCTGTTTTATTACTACTTTTTAATGTTAGCTTTTATTGTTTTAATTAATATTTTACTTTTATGTTTTTATTGCTTTTAATGTGCATACTGTTTTTATATAGGGTTGTTTTTATATGTGGTTGTAAGCTGCCTTGGGAGAGCTTCTGCCCTGAAAGGCGGCTAAGAAATGTTTTAAATAAACAAAATTAATAAATAAATTTTGACAGATCTTTTCTGTCATTCTGGGAGCCTTTTCTGCAGAAGAACAGGGTAAAAAATGCTTTCGGGCACAAGCCTATGCATGATTAGACCAAAAAAAAAAGGCCTACAACTCCCAGCATTCCCCAGCCAGACATGCCTGCCCCCTAAAGTCTCCATGCCAATAAGCAGGGACAACCAAGCAGTGCATGGAACCAGGCTGATGCAATCATTGTTGCCCAACAGGGAAGCAGAGCCTGGCCAAGGGAGAGTTGTGATTCACCCCTGACATCTGTCCTCCTGGGATCAAGTTTTGGCTGGCTTTGGACAGGGTTGATATGGAAATCAGGAACCGTATGGGCGTCTAATTGCTAGAGTTGCCATTGGTCAATTCTACAGCTTTATTTATTTTTTTAACCACTACTGCTTACATTATCTCTCTTTCACTCCACCCTTCCACACCCCTGGAAGACAAGGGACTGGAATTTAAAGGATTTGTTAAATGATTTAATAGTCATCTTTTTGCCCAGGTGACATGAACTTTAAAACATATAAAACAGTCTCATAATGAACAAATACCATAGTAAATTAATTGAAACAGGAGAGACCAGTGTAATATGGTCAGCAAAGAGCATACTGGAAAGTGATCCAGACACCTCATTTTTCACTAGCTGCACTTACCGTACACTCTTCAAGGGTGGCCCCATGTAGAGTGTTGCAGTAGTCTAGACAGAAGGTAATTAAGGCATGGATCATAGCCACCTTCTTCAGGAAGGGAGCACAACTTGCACACCAGCCAGAGCTGGCCAAAGGCACTCTGAGCCACAACAGCCACTTCTTGCTCCAGGAGCAGCGCTGGAGCACCCCCAAGCTACAAATGTGGCAGTGAAACATGGTGCAGACCAATCCTGGATGGTCATGAAAGAGGCATGTGTTTGGTCTCCCCATTCCCCTTTGCATTTCAATGTCCTTTCAACAGAGGAAGCTGGCTAGCAGAAATTCAAATGCCATCTCAAATTATTATTTTTATTAATGATTGCTAATATATATTATATATCTGTGATATTTATATACCACTAAATACCACTAAAATCCCTAAGCAGTTTACATATGGATGATCATGATGATGATGAAAATAATAATAATAATAGTATGAATAATAAAAAATAATAATAACAATAAATCAGAGGGCTTGCCCTTATTTTGCAGAAGTGGCTCTACAGCCATGTCCCAGACGTTCTAACATCAGAGAGCTATTCAGGCATTCCAATTCCAACTGTCCAGATATATTGACATTTTAAAGGTTGCACTCCTAGAACATACGAAAAGCCCTGCTGGATCAGACTAAGGGTCCATCTAGTCCATCACTCTGTTCACACAGTGGCTAACCAGATGTCGACCAGCTGCAGGAACGTAGCAAACTGGATAAGCAAGAGAAAACTAAGTCTAGGCTTGTAGTCCAGCCAGAAATCCACCCTTGACCTGGGCCTCCTCCACACGAGACGTTTAATGAGCCTTGAAGGCTCATTATAAATTTTACCTACACACGAGCGGAGCGCAAAACGGGCGTACAGGCGCGTTATCTCCCCGATAATGCGCATTTTCGAACGCGCGTTAAATAGCGACTTTTATTTTGCTCCGGCCGTTAAAGCGCATTTTCGCTGTGTGAACAAGCGATTATGCGCATTAACTACCTGTAAAGTGCTTTTTGGGCATCTTTTAATGCGCTTCGCCGCTTCTCGCCGCCTCCCGTGCAGAGGGATTAGGCGTAAATGCGCCTCCGCGAAAATGCGCATAATCCCCGAACCGGGCGCAAAAGCGCATCCTTGTGGAGGGGGCCCTGGAAGCTCTTCTAGCTGGGCACTGTCCCTAGAATCGGCAGAATGGATGGACGGATGAGTGTATGTTGAAACATAAGTCTGTTCCATTCTCTTTACTGGATTGTGTCCAATGTCAGTCCTACATAGACGAATGGGACGAGTTAGATTAATGTCGGAGAGAAACCTCAGTGAATGTTTAAAAACTATGAAAATTCATATTTAAATTCTACACTTTCCCCCTCAAATGTGAAATTTTGGATGAATCCCCCCCCCCCAAACTATGCACTTAGTGATGAGAGGGAGAAGCCCTGCTGAAGCCACCTTCATGAAGGCTCCTTGTCCCTCAACTGTCATCACCAGCAGCCATTCCAGCAGGTTGCTGAGGGAAACGAGAGAGAGAGCAGCCCTGCTGAAATAATTATTTTTCCCTCCCTCTTCCCTCCCCACTCCTTTTTCCTCACATGTTGTGACTTTTTAGACTGCAAGTCTGTGGGCAGGGGCTGGCTCAGTTCAGACAACACGTTAGTCAAACCAGTGTGAAACCTCCACTCAACAGTTGGATTTTTAGGGGGTACTCCCCACACAACATGTTCTAACTCCACCATTGTGTGACTGTGGGCTACCGTGGAGTTGAGTAAAATCCGTCACGACATTTGATGGATAGTTTCTCCACCCTCTCTCCTTCCCCGGTCCTCCTGCTGGTATCCATCAGCCATTGCTGCAAAAAAACCAACCCCGGTAGCTGTCCTAGAGCGGCACTCACTCCATTTGCTGCTCTTGTCAGGGAACTCTGTAGCCAGTGGGAAAAGTCAAGGTAATGGAAAACTCCACAGAGCCTGCCACACAACACGCAACACAACGGTTGTGCAGGAACTCTCCTCCGCACAACGTGGATATTCTGCGTGGAGTGTTTTCCAAAAAAACTCCACCATTGCATGGAGTTTTCCTGCCAGACAACACATTTCTCAATGGTGGTGTAAAAACTCCACCGTGGAGTTCTAAAACTACCATTGAGAAACATGTTGTCTGAAGTAAGCCGCTGTCTTATTTAATTGACTATACGTGAGCCACTCAGGGAGCCTTTGGGTCTGAGGGGTGTCCTAAAAATGTGTCAAATAAATAAAATAAAAAATGGGCACCACAGGTTGCCCACCCCTGACTTAACTGGTTCAGTGGAGGTGGGGAGAGGGGGGATACTGGCCTTGCTACTGTCTAAGGTGGCCATTTATGCTTCACCAAAAAAGTTGACAAAAGAGGAGCCAAATTTGCAGAACAATGCATATGCTAATTCCTACTAATAGATGCAAATTTCTAAACAATTGCTGTCATTTCGAGGGCATCCTGTGGAAAACTCAGGTGAGCAGGGTACCTGCTCAGTCTGCTGTCCAGGTGCTAATTGTAGCTGGGCAACTTGAAGGTCCAGCTCTTACTTCTGACGGTCCTTTTATCTTCATATTGGGTGGGTTTGGACTGGACAACCCGTCAACTAGAGGATGAACTTGTTAAACAGGACACATGGGCACCATAAGCATATGGCCAGAAGCTTCCCACTTCAAATCCTGACGCACGCCAACTTTTTAGCTGTTATGCCTCACTATCAAGCAGATGTGGAAACGAATCACAGATGTCAAGATCTCTGAGGAATTTAGGGAAAGAAGGGTTAATTTGCACCTCATTAATGTGTGCAAATTAGTGGGGATTATGCCTCAATAAACCGCAAGTGTGAACAAGCCCAATCCAAGATGTGTTTTGCAAACACCCAACAAGCCCAGTTTCAGCGCTTGCCGTAAACAGGGAGGACGGAGCTCACGAAAGACTTATCTCTTTCCCTTGTCTTACTAATAAACAAGGCTTGAGGTTTGACTTCAAAGGCTTGCATCTGTAGTGGAAGGAGTGGTTTCTTCAAAGCCTTTCTATAGCTTGGGGGGGGGGGGGTTGCCCACCCAGTGAACTTCTATATTACAGGATTTTTTTCGCTTCCAGAATTTTCCCACATCCTTTATATATGCAAGAGATTTCTTCCATTATCTATGCTAGAGGAGAGGAGTGGAATCTCCTGTCGAGGGCTGCGTTCATACAGCTGTAGTGTGTCGAAGGTCACATGATGGTGGGCAGGGATGAAGCCAGCAATGGGTGGGGCCAAAATTGGATGGAGCCACTCTTCTTGTTGCTGTGGATGCGCAACAGTTTTTAGGATACTTTAGCTTTAAACTGGTACTGGACAGAACAGAACAGGACAGCACTTCAAATTAAGGATGCTCCTCTGGCAGCCTTTCAAATGGAGGACTGCCCTCTGCACACACACAAAAAAAGACACATGGCCACACTATCACCCCACTCCTGATCCTCAGAGATAAACTTCTGGAAATCTGGAGGGATGGAAAGGAACTTGAAGACTGAAGAATGGGAATGCCAGCAAATCACACTAAGAAATAATAACTAGGGCTGTGCACAGATCCGGATCCGGATCACCCGGCACGCCGGCGCTCTACTGAGAAACCAGGCAGTGAGGCCTGCTTCTCAGTACAGTGGATGGCAGAAGACAGCAGTGGAAGGCAGCGCGGACGGCAGAGGGGGGGGAGAGGGGGAGGACAGTGAGTCCTTTTCCCTATAAACTTGTCTATGGGGAAAAGGAGGGTCTCTGGATCTCAATCCGGAGACCCGAATCTGGTTCCGGATCCAGTTCCGAACTGGATCGGGGGAAGTCCAGATCAGGCTGGAGCGGATCGGGCTGATCTGGATCGCCTGGATCCAGATCTGGTTTGGGGGGGCTGCACAGCCCTAATAATAACAATAAACAACAAGAACAACTTTAAAAAGGGATACAACAGGGGTGGCAACTTACTAGGGAATGATGCCAGAAAATAGGGTCTGTCCCTGCTAAATAGTGGCAGTTGCAGCATATTTTGTGACTTTGTTACACATGCTTTTGGCTAGTCACTTTTCTCTTGGGAAAGTGTCTCAGGAGAGGATGACAATGTGGTGATGAGCAGCTAGAAAGTTGGAGGAGGAGGTGGAAGGTGAGCGCTTGGGCGGATTCCAAGAGATCTTAACTCTTTAGTCCCCTTCTAAAATTTGCCAGAAAGAGGAAAAAAGTTAGCATATGCTTCATGCTAATAGGATTTCTTATGCAACGGTTTCTGTTGCTGCAGGATCAATTTCATTAGCACAAACCTAGAAGCAGAGAGGCGGAAGAGGGCTCTAAAGACATGAAGCCCTTTCATCTGCTTTCATCTATGATGTGTTTAGTTGCTAACTTTTGCCCCTCCATTGTATAAACACAAATGGAGCCAGAAGACAAACCCAGGACACAACCTGGCAATTCAGAGATTGGGTCAAAGAAAAACCTGGAAGGTCAAGGGCAAACTATGGAGAAATCTGGCCCTTTAAGGCTTAGCGGTGGTGTTGAACCTCTTTCAGTCTGAGAGGGCCAAACTTAATTTCAGAGAAGGTCTTGGGAGCTGCATTCCAGCCTTGAAGCATTTCAACCTTTCTGAATAGGGGAAAATGTGCAGATGTTGGGAAACCATCAAACAATGAGTGGTTCAGAGAAGGGGGTGGAGCCAGGGCAAGGGGCATGGCTAACTGGGTAACCCTGGATGGCCGGATAGGGACCCCATGTAGGCAAGATTTGGCCCATAGGACTGAAGGTTCTGCACCCTTGGTTTATGGGTAGAGCTTGGCAGAATCTGAACTCAATGCCTTTTTGAATCACAGTGCTGGCTATCTGGCAGAATGGTTTTATTGGTTGGGCCAACACAACTCTGATGGACGGGGAGCCTTAACAACAGGGTGGGTCTGATCCATAGGGCTGGTGAGTATGCCAACATGTTACATCCATGGTGGAGCTGATCTCCCAGAGGGAGCCCATTTTGGTTTCATCCTCATGGCAACCATATGTTGTGCCCCACCCACTCTTAGCAGAAGTTGAATGGCTTCCTAATAGATAATTATATGGTTTTTGTATAGAATTTCTTTGTAGAGACAAAAATAGGCATGGTGTGATTGGGAAGCACATGATGCACCAACCTCGCTGAAGCAAAGCAGGTTTGGATTTGGTCAGTGCCTAGATGGGAGACCTCTCATGCTACCTTAAGCTCCAGGATGAAAGAAAGGTGGTGTATAAATGCTAAAAGTAAATAACAATGACTTGATAATCCCTTCCAAACAATATCTACAAAGATAAGGGAAGGGGCTTTAACATTAATACAAAAATGGTACCTGACACCAGTGAAGCTGGCAAAAATGAATAGAAACATGCCATCAAAGTGTTGGAGAGGGTGTAAAGAAAATAGACCCCAAATCCACATGTGGTGGGAAAGTAAAAGAGTTGGGAAATTTTGGGAAAAGGTATTCCAAAAAATAGAAGTCACTGAACAACAGATAAGAGAACACCAGAGCTAGCTCTTCTAAATATGTTTGTTAAAGAAAACAGAGGGATAAAGGATAAAATACGAATTGGGTATATGTTAACAGCAGCAAAGCAATTAATAGCGTAAAGATGGAAGACAGCTAGGAGGTTGACATGTGGGGAAAAAATCTGTGGAATATTGCAATAAATGAAAAATTGACGCAGAAATTAAGAGTCTACAGGGGTGGGGGGAGAAAAGAGATACCTTCAGAGCAGACTGGCAAGCATATATAGAGTATATGGAAAAAGAGCCGAATAAGGAAACTATGGTGGAAGCATATAAAAAGCTTTGGGACTCATGAAAGCAAGAGAAAAAGAAAGGAAAAAGGAGAAAAAACCAAGTAGGTTGTGGGGAGGAGGGAGGGTTAGGGATTTAAATAATGGATATGGTTGATATTATGGATGTGTTAGGTGGATGTTTGATATGTATGATAATCAAATAAAGATAAATATACAAAAAGCG
The DNA here is from genome assembly GCA_029215795.1 of Anniella stebbinsi. Taxonomy (NCBI): domain Eukaryota; kingdom Metazoa; phylum Chordata; class Lepidosauria; order Squamata; family Anniellidae; genus Anniella; species Anniella stebbinsi. The sequence goes on from JARDYH010000007.1 coordinate 86,775,689, forward strand.
GGGGGGGGGGGATGACTTGATAAATCTGGACCGTGAGCAATGAAAAAGCCAGTGTGGTATGGTAGAAATTTCCACTCGGGTATGAAGCTTCCTGGGTGGCGATGCACATGCTAGCCTGCCTTCGCTTGACCTACCTTGCAGGGTTATTGGCTGTCTCTGCCAGAGGCATTTATCGTGTGCTCGTGATTGTTCACTCATGGAAGTTAGCAGGTCCTTTTTATGACAACGTCAACCTCCAATGCCTCTCCCGTCATTTTCAAGAGCGAATCCGCCATATTAGTCACCAAAAATGCAGCAATAAATCTAAATTGAGCAATATTGCAGCGCTATCTGCTGGTGAAATAAATGAAACTTACAGCATAAAATTTTTTGGGGGGGAGCGTGTGTATTGTGCCAATTGGAAACCCATGAAGATTTCAGAAGACAAAGCCCTGGTAAGGCTGTGGGATTTTTTCTTAATGTAGAGAGGCCCATTGTGAGGTTACATATACTTACGCTAAATGTGTTATTCTGAATGCCTTTGAGAAAGGCTGAGAGACAAAAATAGGAAGTAAATTAAATGTGTGTTTATGTGCATGTATACACATATAAGTAAACACATACACATGCAAATATAGGGTGCTTCCAGACAAGGCTTTGATTGTATCACTACCCTGTCTCCACTCGTGGAATTTTACTGGTTGTTGTGACTGTCCAGACATGTTGGTCTTCCACTTGAAACCTCCCATGTTTTCCCACTACTTCTTCCATTTTATTTCTTACCGCAGAAAATCCATTAAGGGAAGAAAAGACGGAATAGCTGCACAATCCCTCCTGCTTGTTCGTGCCAAAGACAGAGAAAATGCTTAATAGATCTATTGCTTTACTTGCAACAAAGCCAGAGTTTAGCTAAAGCAGGGCCTTAAGTCATATGATTAAAATGATGATCATATTTCAGTTACAGATCAATTTAAAACATAACCAGCTAATATGAAACCATTAGATAAAGACGCTAAAATCAGAGCAAAGTGCAACAGAAATTTGGGGACTCCCATACTGTTTAAGCACAACATTCTAATACTCCTGAATATACCAACGTAGGACTCCTGCAGAGGATTTCCTATGCGATAGAAGCAAAATTGCAAATATATGTCATCTTTTTGCCGTGCAGGTAGTAATTTTCCACTGACTAAGCAGGAAGGGTTTGCTCAACAACAGGAGCTATCTCCACCCACCCTGACCCAGAGTACCAGGGCACTATTGGACATTGCTAAGAAGATTGACACACCTTGGTTGCCTCTTCGATTCACCTGGTGATTCTGGCAATCAACCAGGCAATTCTGGCTTCTGCACATAGGTATTTACACCTCTTTCTCTTTATTTAAAATTATTTTTAGGTTGCCTTTAAGGGTGGAACCCCCGGAAGGCATCGTGCAAGCTTTTTTTTTTGCTGTTTTAATTTTTGTATATTGTTTTTAATTGTTTTTAATCCTATGTAAACCGCCCAGAGAGCTTCGGCTATGGGGCGGTATACAAATATAATAAATAAATAAATAAATAAATAAACAGTGCAAAACCGTTGAGTCTTAAAAACTTTCCTGAAGACCTGCAGCAAAGGTTCCTGACAACCCTTTGATTAGGGTGACCTAGGGTCGACTTCTGCAATGCGCTGTACATAGGGCTACCTTTGTGCCTAGTCTGGAAACTTCAACTAGTTCAGAATATGACAGCCAGATTGGTAACCAGTACACCTAGGGGTGACCACATTACACCAATCTTAAAATCACTCCACTGGCTGCCAATTAGTTTCCAGGCGAAGTATAAAGTGTTGGTTATTACCTTTAAAGCCCTACATGGTTTGGGACCAGGTTACCTGTGAGATCGCCTTCTCCCGTATAATCCGCCTCACACACTTAGGTCCTCTGGGAATAATTTATTTCAATCAGCCAGAACTAGGCTGACAAGTGTGACCCAGAGGACCTTCTCTTCTGATGCTCCCAGGCTGTGGAATGGGAGAGATTCAACAACTTAGTAGTCTTCTTGAATTTAAGAGAGCTGTGAAGACTGATCTCTTCTGGCAGGCCTACCTAGTTGAATTTTAAGATGTTTTAATAATGTATTAGTTCGATTTGTTTTTAATGTTTTATCGATTTTATGGTCTTTGTATTTATATTTATTGTTGTTCCCCACCTCGATCCAGAGGGAGAGGCAGGTTAGAAATAATAATAATAGTAATAATAATAATATTATTATTATTTGGGAAACCAAAATATGGTGTTGTGGGGGGTGGAAAAACATGCTTTCCAGGGCCTCCAGAAAGCACGCCATTCCCCCTGCCATGCTATTGGCAGCTGCCATTAGCATGGTGGTTGTAAATAATATGCTTTCCAGAGGCCCCAGAAAGCGCACTTTCCCCTCTTCCACTCTAGTCAGGGCCTTAAGAGTCCCGATTGGAGAGGAGGAGGGGAAAGTGTATCCTTCCTGCCCCCCCCCCCCCACTGCTCCAATAAGGGCCTCCAGAAAACATGTCATTCCCTCCTGCCACACTAATGGTGGTCTTGAAGGGGAAAGTGTATAATTCCAGGACATTATAGAAAATTACAGAAAATCTCCCGACACCCAGGATAGAACAAAAACTGGGACAAATCCGGGAAAATCCTGACAGTTGGTCACCCTACAGGCCTTGCTAAAAGCTCATTCCAGAGGTGCAGGACCACTCCCTTGTACTCACCCCAACCCAACCTCACTTGGTGGCGGGGTGTGTGTCACTGTTTCTGACTTCAGTGCAGGCTGGCTGGTATGTGTGAAGGCATTCCTTCAAGTTACTTTGGCCCAAACCGTTGCAAGGTGGAGGTACTGTGGGTATGAAAAACAACCAATCTGGGTAGATTATTACACCTGTTCTTCGAAGATTAGTATTTATTACAATTATTTATATCCCTCCATTGAAGAAGAAATTCTTCTAAGGCAGCTTACAAGTAAGATACATACATCGGATTTGGCCCCAGGCCTGACGTTCCATCCCCCTGGTCTAGATGCTAACTGTATGGGAGGAGGGGAAAGCTCTTCCATGCAATGAGAGTGCTTCCCCCATCTGAATGTATTAACTGGATTCCATATAGTGCAGGGTTTGTGTCTTTCACTGGATGAAACCAAAGAATTTAAAGAGGACTGCAGACTTTGAAACCAAATCGGGTTTAATTTAAAAGAGCAAAAACATAAATTGGATTCCTTCCTTCCTGTTCTATCCCACCTACTCCGTCTTAAGTTTATATAAACTCAAGACAGACTATAAAAGGGGGTTTAAATAAAATAAAATAATCCAATATAAAATCAGTAAAACCATAAGAACAGTTTTCAGTTGAATTTGTGTCACTTCAAATTTATTAATCAGGATAGTCTTGAAATTAATTCATTCAAATTAATTAAACTATTCAAATGGTTTATTTTAATTTTATTACTATATTTTTAAAATTTAAACTGTTGTTTTTTAAATCCTCAGACAACATACTCAGGTGATATTCATACTCTGCATAACACACCACTAGTGCTTAGTTTCCATGCTACTGTGAGTGATTATTATTATCCAGGTTACCTGTGAGATCGCCTTCTACCGTACAATCCTCCCCACACACTCAGGTCCTCCGGGAAGAACTTACTCCTGTCAGCAAAAACTAGGCTGACAACTGTTACCCAGAGGACCTTTTCTTCTGTCGCCCCCAGACTCTGGAACGGCCTGCCAGAGGAGATTCGCCAATTTAACACTGGCCCCCTCCACAAGGATGCGCTTTTGCGCCCGGTTCCGGGATTATGCGCATTATCGCGGAGGCGCATTTACGCCTAATCCCTCTGCACGGGAGGCGGCGAGAGGCGGCGAAGCGCATTAATTCATGTCCAAAAAGTGCTTTAGAAGACGTTAACGCGCATAATCGCTTGTTCACACCGCGATAATGCGCTTTAACGGCCGGAGAAAAATAAAAGTCGCTATTTAACGCGCATTCGAAAATGCGCATTATCGGGGAAATAACGCGCCTGTACGCCCGTTTTGCGCTCCGCTGGTGTGGAGGTAAAATTTATAATGAGCCTCTAAGGCTCATTAAACGTCTCGTGTGGAGGAGGCCACTCTCTCCAAGTTTAAAGCAGCTATAAAAACTAGCCTCTTCCGGCAGGCCTACCCAGATGAACTTTAAACCAAGTATCTTTAAATGTGTTGATTGTTTTATATGCTCTTTTAATGAATTTTATGCATTTGATCTATATTGTATTGTACAAATGTTGTTCCCCGCCTCGATCCAAAGGGAGAGGCAGGTAAGAAATAAAATTATTATTATTTGCCTGGCCTGTGGACTTTTCTCATCACAAGATGCTTGACCTGGCTTTTGTTTCCAGGCAATTAGCAGTTAAAGCATCTTTGAGAGAGGACTCTGGAAGGAATGTCAGCCTTGGATCTCCCAAGACCAAGCCATAATCCCACACACTTTCCATAAGGGAAAATGCCTCCATTATGTCTGAAACATGGGTGTGGGGGTTTCGCTGGGGCTTTGTAAGAAATGCCTCATGTCTGTCAACTTGCTGCCTTACTGTGAACACATACCTAGGGGGTAGGGTGGGAAAATGCTTAGCTAGCACAAGACAGATCTTTTTTAAAGGAATCCCTTTCGCCAAATTTATACTTACCAAAGAGATGCTGACATTGTGCACCACAGAAGTCCAGATTTTGAGACATGGAAACCCAAATTTGGGGTCAAGAACACTCAAACTTATCCCCATTTTTAAAAAAGGGTGGGTGGATTCAGATTGGCTCATATTTAGAGTAGACCCACTGAAATAAATGAGGTTTAAGTTACACATAATTAATTTGAATCCCACTGATTTCAGTGGGATTCTCTGGGCCCCTAAGAACACAACTTAAGAACATAAGAACATAAGAAGGGCCATACTGGATCAGACCAAGGGTCCATCTAGTCCAGCAGTCTGTTCACACAGTGGCCATCCAGCCGTCGGCCAGGGACCAACAAAGCAGGACATGGTGAACCACACCCTCCCACCCATGTTCCCCAGCAACTGGTGCACAAAGGCTTACTGCCTCGAATACTGGAGGTAGCACACAACCTTCTCCTCCAGGAATTGATCCAACCTCCTTTTAAAGCCATCCAGATTGCTGGCCATCACTACATCTTGTGGTCGTGAGTTCCATCATTTAACTATGCACTGTTTATGCATGTTTAGATAGGGGGAAAGCTCCCAGCATGCCCCAACCAGCCATGTTGGCTGAGGGACGATTGGAGGTGTAGGACTCTGTCTAAACATGCATAAGATTGCACCCTAAATATGACCAAACCTGAATCCAACACATAAACTGTAGAACTGGAAAAGGTTCAAAACAAAAAGTTCCAGGCGCTCGGCCGTGTTCCCTCTGTGGAAAGCCTAATGCAGACTTCCCCAATGTGTTGCCCTCCATATGTGGTGGGCTACAGCTCCCATCATCCCAAAACAGCATGACCATGGAGGTCAGGATTATGGGAACTGTAGTCCAGCCCATTTAGAAAGCATCAGATTGAGGAAGGCTGACTAAAATATTGGTGGGGTGTAGTTTCAAAAAGAACATGCTGGGGAGGGGCACATGATAGACATTTACAAAATTAGGAACAGGATATGAAGAGAATGGACAGAGATAAATCTTTTTCTCATAATAATACTAGATGCCAGGATCATAGACGATGTTGATTTACAGTAGATTCAAGACAACTAAGGACACAACCCTATGCATGTTTAAGCAGGAAAAAAAAACCCACCTACAATTCCCAGCATGCCCCAGCTGCATGACTGGCTGGGGTATGCTGGAAGTTGTAAGACTTTTTCTGTCTAAACATGCATAGAGTTGCACCTTAAAGGAATTATTTCTTCACTTGGTGCCCAATTAACTTATGGAACTCTCTGCTACCAGATGTGGGGCTGGCTATAGAGCTTTGATGGCTTTTTACAAGACAAAATGTGTAGAGGACAAGGCCTATCATTATCCATCAGCTCCTTCGGCTGAATAGAATGCGCTTATGGCTTTTAGGAAGGGCCGCCAACCTTTCTCACATACGCCTATGTAATGTCCAGATTCTCGTCCAAAACCCACCAACACGCGGTGTGACCTTGGTTATGTGACCCTGTTTTACCCTCCAGCTATAAAAGAGAAATATAGTGAGCTGCATTGCAGGGCTGTTAAGAGAATGAAGTCAAGTAAACTTGTAAAGCGCTCTGTAATTTTAATAGCACTTGCACGGCGAGTGCGTTGGTGCAGTGCAATAGATGAGCATCTGAGCAGAGTATAAATCCATTCGATGGCCATAGGCTAGCTAGCTCAGAATCACCTATATGCTATATGGGGAAACTGACACTAGCCTACCTAACAGGGTGGTTTTAAGAATTGCTCAGAAAATGTATCGGAAATGCTTTGAACGCTTAAAAAGTTCTGTGTTTAGTAGTTGTTGTTTTAGACTTTCTATGCACAAATAAATAAACAGAGTGAATTCACGTTGAAAGCACAGCAACATCTTTAACATAGGGGTTTAGAGAAGAATGAGGTTAAGTACATTTCAAGTTTAAAGGGATTTTGGTGGCAAGCAGTGCCACCAAGTGGCAGTTGCTTTCCATTACGACCCACATTTCAGCATCCATTGGAGCGCAATCCTATACGTATCTACTGAGAAGCAAGTGCCCTTGAGTTCAAGGAGATTAGGATTGCACTGTTAATTGTGTTGATCTGCAGACGGGCAACAGGGTTATCTGCTGCAGCAAAATAACAAAGAGTCTTGTGACACCTTGAAGACTAACAAATTTATTCTGACATAAACTTTCATGGACTATACCTGTCGTATTAAACCAGAGCTCCCGTTAGAGGAAGAACTACAGCAATTCCACCACCAACACCCCAGTAAACGACTTTTAGGAATATTTTAGACTTTTCCAGATTGCACTTTAAAAAGTAACAGTAAATTTCTATTCATTTTACCTATGGAGATTAATGATAATAATAATCTCAGACAGTATTCTATTCTACCCAATTGCTCAGTGAGAAGTAAATCCACTAAATGCCTTTGTCTTCTTAGTTGCATTCCAATTAAGTTTGTTTAAATTTATTCAATAAATTAAACATTAGTGAATGAATAGATGTTTAATCAATTGAATCATTACAAGTAGATGGTTTCAATTCAGGTTTTAGCTGAATTGCCGGGGGTTTTAAGCAGAGAGATTTGTAGCATTGGCAAACACACCAAAAACATAGGTCCATTCATCTTGAACAAGAGTCACTCATTGGTTTGAGCAGATGAGCTGGCCAGCCACATTGGTTGATACCCTTGTTATTTGAAAGCAGTGGGGCTGATTTGGAAGTGTCTTTAACTGCATTCAGAACAAGCATATCTTGTACTTGGAGTGGTGATGAATGGATTTAAAGTTTGCAGCAAAAGCTGGCTGTGGACAGTGCTGATTGGCTGGTGCCTGTGATGTTACTAAAGCAAGGTTTGTTTGCTATAAAAGGCTGAAGGGTGAGCATATCATCAGGTAAGCATACATATAACAATGTTTAAAAAAGAAAGAAAAGGGGAGCCCATCTGAAGCTTGGTGGGAAAAGTAAAACGGATAGCTGACCCAGTTTAGATTAATAGAACCTATTTCTTTGTCAGAAAATTGCTCAGCCCAGGTCAGAGCCCAAATCGCATGAGGACATGGGCAGGGGGCCATAGTTAGGGTAGCCACTTACGAATTGTCATAAAAGAGGAAATACATCACCCCCAAAGAGGGCACCAGTTTCCATAGACTAATCTATATGTATTGATGCAAATTTTGAAATAATGATTAGAATTTAAATACTATCTCATCACAGTGTGGAAGCCTGTGACCAGGTGACTTGCGTGCCTGCCTGTCCGGTCTGCTGGTCAGATGCTAACAGTGGAAGGGCAACCGTTTTTAAGGGGGTTTTTTTGTCATTAGACTGGATTTGGACAGGACGGCCCTCCAAACAGAGGATGGTTCTCTGTAAAAGAGGACACACGGCCAGCAGCGTCAAGACACCTGCTTTGCATGCAAAAGATCCGAGGTTCAAAATCCCCCAGCAGCACCAGTTAGGGCTAGGAAAGTCTCCTGACTAATAACCTGGAGAGCAGCTGCCAGCCAGTAAAGACAATACTGACTTCGATGGACCAAGGGGGAGGCTACACTAGCCGTTTATTGCAGGATTTTATCTCAGTCATCACTAACAGGGCACATGACGTTCACCTGCTCCTGCGGTGATCTCGGCGCCACCTCTCAATTTTCCCGGAATATCCCTGACTGCTTTTGTCGCAGTTTTTCCAGAAGAACATTTGTGGTGTGCCCCCCCCTTTATGAGGTCGTTGCTGTTCGCCACGAGTTCCGGGCTCAGCGAACAGCCAATCAGCTGTGAGGGGTGTGTGCATGGGTATCAGCGTGTTTTACCACCGATTGTGTTTAGGTGGGTTTTTTTTAAAATACAAACACATATTCAATGGAATTCCTATCCCCCCATGTGAGGGGGGAGATGAGCATCCCTGACAAGTCATTAAAAAAATCTCTGCCCCGTAGCCATCTGCCTAGCCCTGCCTACTTCTACCGATATACATGCGGAAGCGCTGTGACGGAGCACACGTGCTCACACAACGGCACTCCAGTACTTGCAGTAAAGTTCAGTTGCGTGTGTCCCGTGAGTGCCGATCGCGGAAGCAGGGAGCTTTCGGAGGCATCCCTCTTCCATAGCAAAAGGGCTGCAGATGTACATTAGCCCCAAACATTCTGACTTAGGGTGCTTCTTGATGAGACGCAAACACCCTTCCTCATTTACCCTCCCATGTTCTCCTACGGTTTCCTCCATTTTTTCCCATTGGAAAGAAAAGTTTGAGTAGCTGTACAATGTCTTCTGAGTGTTAGAAGGTAAAGAACCTGCCATGGCTGCTCTTTAAATGTTATAATTGTCTTCTTCATCTATAGCAGGGATGCAGAACCACAGGCTCAGGGGCCACTTTTGGCCCTCCAGGGATTCTAATACAGCCCAGATTCCTAGATGGCTTCACCCATTCCCCACAACCACCAGTCATTTGACGGTTTCCTGGCTTTTGTGCAGTTCCCCACGCCCTCCATCTTAAAAGCTGAAATGCCTCTCCTGAGGCTTCATCACTGGCAGCAGAGCTTTAAGCTAAAATTTGGTGGTAAGTTTAGGTTTTGGGGCTTGCCCCTTTTGCCTTCAGCCCCACCCACCATTGGAATGCAGCCCCTGAAAAATGGAATTTGGCTCTCGAGCAGAAAGAGGTTCAGCATCCCTGATCTAGAGGTGCTTCTGAAGAACCATTACAGGGAGCTGAAAAACAGCAGCAAGATGGCACCAACTGAACCCACACTCTACCTGCCCTCCAGACTTCAATACCCAATGTTCCGCTTTCTAATTGAGTTTTTCTACCAAAAAAACCCAACAACCCCACCAGATAAACCATTACGACTGTATCTGTTAGCATCTCGTTAACATCCATTTCATTTTCCCCAGGGTGTGTTTAAAGAATTCTCTCTTACACATACACCACTAACAATACAAAGGTTAAAAGTCCACTACTTTACTCAGGTCACCCATTTCTCTTTGCTTGCTTGGCATGCCAAGTAGCGCCCAAGCCTCTGCGTCATTTGGGCTCTGCCCTGGGACGTGCAGTCTGGCTTTGATAAAGGAATGCGCGGAGCTGACAAATTGGCCAGTCCATTCAACGCTAGTGCTAGTCTAATTTCATTTTCACTTTTAGAGTTTGAGTGGAAGGAGATGGTGGCACCTGCATTCCAGACATTCAAGCAACAGTGTATGAAACTTGGCCTGAATTCAAGACTGCTACTCCCAGCTGACATGCATCCACCTGGGAGGTTTCCAGTATTTCAAAGGAAAAGCATAAAACAAAAACATAACATTGCAATGGCTCAGATCTGAGCGGAAACAAACTTTGTGTGTCAAATTCTCTCTGACTCTGACAGGGGCTGGCCCTGAGAGTGAATTCACTCTCCACCTCTGCCTATTTATACGGGACAGTCGCATGAAGATTTCATGTGCACTTACAACATGACCTTGAAGCTGACACGACCTGTTGTTTCATCAACTGGTGGGACTCATTTTGAACTGGTGGAAATAGATTTTAGGACAATTGTGTTTCTCTAATCCATGAAAGAAGTGGAAATGAAAAAGAAAGATGAAAAGCCAGAGAGGAAAGGAGAACAGAGGTGCCAGTCGAGGAATCCTTAAAGCAGACTTGGACCAGACAGTCCTTCAAATAGAGGACGGCTTCAAATACAGGACTGTCCTCTGTAAAATAGGACACATGTCCACACTGCTTAAATATCCTGGAATGCTTTGGTGCACTCCTGAGTCCCCAACATTTCCCAGGGGGCAGTGGGAGTTCAACCGACCTTGGCTGCATTCAATGAGCATAGAGCCCAGTAACAGGAATTCTTTTGCCTTCAGTGAGTTTAAAGGAGGCCCCCTCTAGATGGATTCCGTTTGACGCCTGGTTAGCTGATTATGCGCATAATGCTGAAGCGCTTTATCGTTAATGCTTGTATGCAGGAGGTAATTGAGCACTCAATGGGTGACCTTACCGGTTGTTTCAAATGTGCTTTAGAAGTAGTTAATGCGGAGAATTGCTTGTTCACATAGTCAAAATGCGCTTTAACGGCCAGAGCAAAATAAAACTCGCTATTTAACGCGCATTCGATAATGCGCATAATCGGATGTTTAAAGCGCCTCTACGCCCGATTTGCGCTCCGTTCTTGTAGAGGTAAAAATTTTAATGCGCCTTGAAAGTGCTTTAAATGCCTCTTGTAGAGGCAGTCGGACAGTCAGCTAGCAAGTCTCCTCTTCCCCATCGGGGCAGAAAGAAGCATCAACTCTTTAACAGGGTTCCATGCCCAGAATAAGGGCTTCCTTTGGCTTCCACAGCTAACAAGAGAATCTCCTTTCTAAGGGCCAAACTAGAACACAGAACACTAAGCACGTAATTTGAAGTTGTTTGAATCTTTTAAAAAGAGTATTAAATAGTAGCATCTGGGAGCCCATGCACCATGGCATGTGGAGAGTAAATTGATCCATGGGAAGGAAAGAACTGCTTTTCATGTCTTTGTTACAGGAGGCGGCAAAGATCCCAAAGGCAGCCCTACGGAATTTCAAGGATCTTCTGAAGCTCCAGGAACATCATAAAGTGAAAAAACAAACCATTGAAGATCTCATTGCGGCGCTCATGCATGTGGAGGGTGATGACAAGGACGTGGCAGACATGAGGCCCCACATGTGTTCCACCCCAAAGCAGTTAGGGCTTTCCCAAGGCAAAGTGTCCATGAAGAATGTGGCTACAGCTACCCTTGCTCTGTCCTGGAGGAGGATATCCTTGGATCGGTTGCTCCTCGCACTCACGCCAACAGACTCTGGCTGCCTCTACAAGAGAGGTTTAAAGCTCTTTCAAGGCGCTTTAAAAAATTTACCTCTACAAGAACGGAGCGCAAATCGGGCATAGAGGCGCATTATCTCTCCGATTATGCGCATTATCAAATGCGCGTTAAATCGCGAGTTTTATTTTGCTCCTGCCGTTAAAGCGCATTTTGACTATGTGAACAAGCGCTTATGCGCATTAACTACTTGTAAAGTGCATTTTGGTCATCCATTAATGCGCTTCGCCGCCTCTCGCCGCCTCTCGTGCAGAGGTATTAGGTCTAAATGCGCTTCAGCGATTATGCGCATAATCGCCTAACCGGGCGCAAAAGCGAATCCTTGTAGAGGGGACCAGGAAGAAGCCAATTAGGCGTGATGTGTGCTCCCTATTGGAGGAGCAAGCTACTTTCAATTTGGATCCTGCCAGGCACCAAGGTGGATGTTTCTAGTCAAGCCCAAGCAACACATTTCTGAAGAGGTATTTTCAGAACCAGATAGCGAATACCCAACTCGTTCGCATGCATGATATTGGCCTTTCGGTCAGAGGAATTCAGCCTGGATTTATCTGGTGATTCCCACTGCACAAGACTGACCCAGTGGCCTTGCTCACACTGTGCATTCTGGTAGCTGCTGCTGCTGCTAGTGTAGCTAGCATCTATCCAGCTAAATGGCTGCATGTCTTTGAGGAGACACTGGGCAGGCTGCAGCCCACGGGTGATCCCCAGCCCACTGTTTGAGAAAGGTTAATTGAAGCGATGGAAGATATGGAGTACAGCAACTACCTCAATGAAAATACAGAACCTCTTTGCTCAGCTCAACTCATGGAAATAAAAGTGAAGGATGTGGCAGAAGCTTCTCATCTCATGGATCCATTTGTTTCCAGTATTAAAAGCTTTGTTCTTTTTTAATTCATTAAAATCACATTCATTCTATGATTCATGCCTTAAAGTCACCTTTGTTTTCATTAGTACAAATCGTTTTTGTTTCCCATTGCTTCCAGTGTGAAAACCAGTGGTTCATCTGCTGCCTCTCCGGTTATGTCTACTGTGTTTTCCATCCAATTTTCATGAACTGGTCAGGCAAATTCCTCCTGCTCCAAGGGTTGCAACCCGCCATGGGTCGGACTGTGAGCTCCATCACACCAGCAATTTAGTGCACTCTCGCCAAGCCTGGTGTGCAGATTTGCAGCACAGTATTCACATGACACCATGCCTGTCCTGCTGACACCCCACCTCTTCCCCAGCCTTTCCTAGAATGCTAAAAGTCTGGATTATTTTCCCTAAGCGCATTGAATGCGCCCTAAGCCTCTGTGTACTTTTAAAGGAACTGAGGGATTGGATGGATTGCATCAGGTCCTGGCAGGGAAAAGCGATCTCTCCCAGAAGCCGGCTCCAAGCCTCAGTATAAAATCCAAACCTTGCATCCCAGGCTCAAAAGGGTTTTTTAAAATCATACAATGCCTGAATCTCTGCAGAGACAGGATTGTACTCCCTCAATGCCCCCAAATAGCCGGACTAAAGGGTCATTCCATTTTTGCCCGGCAGAAAGGTGGTCTGGTTGAAGTGCTCATCTGACAGGACCTGACTGGAGGGAGAAAGAGAAGGGGAGGGGGGAGGGGAGAGGGGAGAGAGAAGGAGTGAAAGAACAGCTATTCAGGTGAAAGGGATCATAAGCTTGACGCGCTTCTGCCTCAGAGGTTAAAAAAACCACGGAGGCAAACCGGAGGAGGGGATTAGGTGTGAAGGAGGTAACAGAGGGGAAAGGGTCCCTGTTTCATAGGCCTTTGAAAAGTCACACTTACTCTGAGATGCAAGCCATTCTTCTCATTCCCTCCAATAGGGAACTAAGATGGCAGAGTGTGTATCAGTTTGGAAGTGGAATGCCAAAACCAGGTTGTGCTTTCTAGATACTTGGGATACTCTCTAGCTCTGCCTTTCTAGGCTTGGGAAGCTGTAGTCAATACATCTAAAGTCTGTTGGATTGGGGAGGGTTACTGTATGTACACAAAAGTATAGAAGTTCGTAATTTACAAGAAAAATATTTTTTAAAATTACCCCAAAACTGCCTGCCCAGAACCAGAGAGCTGATTGAATGCTAACAGGAGCTGAGCCTATATATCAGGCATATGGAAATCTGGCCCTGCATTACTACTCCCATCATTCCTCACCATCAGCTATGCTGGGTAGTGCTAATGGGAGTTGTATGTTTTGCAACATCTGGAGGGCCACATATTTCCCATCCTACTACATTCAATAATCAAATAACCTGCCTGTTCAAAAGGTCAAAGGTAAGTCTAACTCATGTTGATCCAAACTTCCAAAAGCTAGGAAATTGGAAGCTACGTCTGATGCCTTAACAGCATCTAGTGGTTAAAGTATATGCAAGATAGGCTGGTCTGCTTGTGAATGCCTGTTCCATTTCCAGCCATTTTTGAAGTGTTATGCTAAAGCTGTACTCTTCTGTTGTTTATCAGGATCACTGTATACATACATTCGTTTAGAGGCCATTACAAAATTGATTGAATTAACGTTTACACATTACAAGCATTCTTAACCAAGACATGTGATACACAGTCAATAAAAGAGGAACCAACAGTCAGGCAGGGTGAGGGGGAAATATCCACACAACCACCATGAAGGATAGGGAGATTGCATCCATATGCCAGAATACTCCGCATCAGATGCAGCAACGAAACATTCGCACGCTCAAGGTGAAGCCCTCTCTTTCAGTATTGCAACTGTGTGCCTTCTAAAGCAGCATAGTTGGAAATGTGTTTCAGAGAGCTCGGTGTCTTTCATTAGCAACAAGAAGTTTGTATGGCGACACTAATGTGCTTGGGCACCCCTTTCTTGTTCGTCTAATGGGGTTGTGAGAAGGAGAAATCAAACTGGGGCTGCCTCTACAAGAGAGGTTTAAAGCTCTTTCAAGGCGCTTAAAAATTTTTACCTCTACAAGAACGGAGCGCAAATCGGGCATAGAGGCGCGTTATCTCTCCGATTATGCGCATTATCGAATGCGCGTTAAACAGCGAGTTTTATTTTGCTCTGTCCATTAAAGCGCATTTTGACTATGTGAATAAGCGCTTATGTGCATTAACGACTTGTAAAGCGCATTTTGGTCATCCCTTAATGCGCTTCGCCGCCTCTCGCAGCCTCTCGTGCAGAGGGATTAAGCGTAAATGCGCTTTAGCGATTATGCGCATAATCGCCTAACCGGGCGCAAAAGCGAATCCTTGTAGAGGGGACCAGGAAGAAGCCAATTAGGCGTGATGTGTGCTCCCTATTGGAGGAGCAAGCTACTTTCAATTTGGATCCTGCCAGGCACCAAGGTGGATGTTTCTAGTCAAGCCCAAGCAACACATTTCTGAAGAGGTATTTTCAGAACCAGATAGCGAATACCCAACTCGTTCGCATGCATGATATTGGCCTTTCGGTCAGAGGAATTCAGCCTGGATTTATCTGGTGATTCCCACTGCACAAGACTGACCCAGTGGCCTTGCTCACACTGTGCATTCTGGTAGCTGCTGCTGCTGCTAGTGTAGCTAGCATCTATCCAGCTAAATGGCTGCATGTCTTTGAGGAGACACTGGGCAGGCTGCAGCCCACGGGTGATCCCCAGCCCACTGTTTGAGAAAGGTTAATTGAAGCGATGGAAGATATGGAGTACAGCAACTACCTCAATGAAAATACAGAACCTCTTTGCTCAGCTCAACTCATGGAAATAAAAGTGAAGGATGTGGCAGAAGCTTCTCATCTCATGGATCCATTTGTTTCCAGTATTAAAAGCTTTGTTCTTTTTTAATTCATTAAAATCACATTCATTCTATGATTCATGCCTTAAAGTCACCTTTGTTTTCATTAGTACAAATCGTTTTTGTTTCCCATTGCTTCCAGTGTGAAAACCAGTGGTTCATCTGCTGCCTCTCCGGTTATGTCTACTGTGTTTTCCATCCAATTTTCATGAACTGGTCAGGCAAATTCCTCCTGCTCCAAGGGTTGCAACCCGCCATGGGTCGGACTGTGAGCTCCATCACACCAGCAATTTAGTGCACTCTCGCCAAGCCTGGTGTGCAGATTTGCAGCACAGTATTCACATGACACCATGCCTGTCCTGCTGACACCCCACCTCTTCCCCAGCCTTTCCTAGAATGCTAAAAGTCTGGATTATTTTCCCTAAGCGCATTGAATGCGCCCTAAGCCTCTGTGTACTTTTAAAGGAACTGAGGGATTGGATGGATTGCATCAGGTCCTGGCAGGGAAAAGCGATCTCTCCCAGAAGCCGGCTCCAAGCCTCAGTATAAAATCCAAACCTTGCATCCCAGGCTCAAAAGGGTTTTTTAAAATCATACAATGCCTGAATCTCTGCAGAGACAGGATTGTACTCCCTCAATGCCCCCAAATAGCCGGACTAAAGGGTCATTCCATTTTTGCCCGGCAGAAAGGTGGTCTGGTTGAAGTGCTCATCTGACAGGACCTGACTGGAGGGAGAAAGAGAAGGGGAGGGGGGAGGGGAGAGGGGAGAGAGAAGGAGTGAAAGAACAGCTATTCAGGTGAAAGGGATCATAAGCTTGACGCGCTTCTGCCTCAGAGGTTAAAAAAACCACGGAGGCAAACCGGAGGAGGGGATTAGGTGTGAAGGAGGTAACAGAGGGGAAAGGGTCCCTGTTTCATAGGCCTTTGAAAAGTCACACTTACTCTGAGATGCAAGCCATTCTTCTCATTCCCTCCAATAGGGAACTAAGATGGCAGAGTGTGTATCAGTTTGGAAGTGGAATGCCAAAACCAGGTTGTGCTTTCTAGATACTTGGGATACTCTCTAGCTCTGCCTTTCTAGGCTTGGGAAGCTGTAGTCAATACATCTAAAGTCTGTTGGATTGGGGAGGGTTACTGTATGTACACAAAAGTATAGAAGTTCGTAATTTACAAGAAAAATATTTTTTAAAATTACCCCAAAACTGCCTGCCCAGAACCAGAGAGCTGATTGAATGCTAACAGGAGCTGAGCCTATATATCAGGCATATGGAAATCTGGCCCTGCATTACTACTCCCATCATTCCTCACCATCAGCTATGCTGGGTAGTGCTAATGGGAGTTGTATGTTTTGCAACATCTGGAGGGCCACATATTTCCCATCCTACTACATTCAATAATCAAATAACCTGCCTGTTCAAAAGGTCAAAGGTAAGTCTAACTCATGTTGATCCAAACTTCCAAAAGCTAGGAAATTGGAAGCTACGTCTGATGCCTTAACAGCATCTAGTGGTTAAAGTATATGCAAGATAGGCTGGTCTGCTTGTGAATGCCTGTTCCATTTCCAGCCATTTTTGAAGTGTTATGCTAAAGCTGTACTCTTCTGTTGTTTATCAGGATCACTGTATACATACATTCGTTTAGAGGCCATTACAAAATTGATTGAATTAACGTTTACACATTACAAGCATTCTTAACCAAGACATGTGATACACAGTCAATAAAAGAGGAACCAACAGTCAGGCAGGGTGAGGGGGAAATATCCACACAACCACCATGAAGGATAGGGAGATTGCATCCATATGCCAGAATACTCCGCATCAGATGCAGCAACGAAACATTCGCACGCTCAAGGTGAAGCCCTCTCTTTCAGTATTGCAACTGTGTGCCTTCTAAAGCAGCATAGTTGGAAATGTGTTTCAGAGAGCTCGGTGTCTTTCATTAGCAACAAGAAGTTTGTATGGCGACACTAATGTGCTTGGGCACCCCTTTCTTGTTCGTCTAATGGGGTTGTGAGAAGGAGAAATCAAACTGGGGCTGCCTCTACAAGAGAGGTTTAAAGCTCTTTCAAGGCGCTTAAAAATTTTTACCTCTACAAGAACGGAGCGCAAATCGGGCATAGAGGCGCGTTATCTCTCCAATTATGCGCATTATCGAATGCGCGTTAAACAGCGAGTTTTATTTTGCTCTGTCCATTAAAGCGCATTTTGACTATGTGAATAAGCGCTTATGTGCATTAACGACTTGTAAAGCGCATTTTGGTCATCCCTTAATGCGCTTCGCCGCCTCTCGCAGCCTCTCGTGCAGAGGGATTAAGCGTAAATGCGCTTTAGCGATTATGCGCATAATCGCCTAACCAGGCACAAAAGCGAATCCTTGTAGAGGGGACCTGGTAGAGCATGTTGTAATGAGGGGCAGGTAAACTGCAACTCCATAAGGAGACTCAGTTTGACATGAGATAGTATAAAGAGATATGTGAGGTACTCACTGGCTCAATTCGGACGACACAATAAACAACTGGTGTGGGGGAAACAATCGTCAGTTGTTTTGACTATTGTGTCATCCGAATGCTGCCATAGTCAACTCAGTGCTGATCCTAATCCACACCACAGTTGATTATTTATTACCATGTTGTGGGGGGAGTACCCCCTAATTGAACAACTGTAAAGTTGATTATTACCCCACCATTGACTATCGTGTCATCCGAATTGAGCCACTATCTGTTATCGCTCAGAGTTATAACTGTTGCTCTGTAACTCTCTGTTCATACCATACAGAAAATAGAATTCAAAGAAGCTCTGTATGGAGCAGCAGAAGGTGACTAAGCAGAAGACTGGGAACAGCCAATTTGCAGAAAGTTTTTGGAATGGGACAGGCCACATTCCTCTGTCCTTGCCTGAAATGATATCAGGAAAGGAAAATGAGGTCAGGCAAGCAGCAGCTCCAACTATCATAATTGTGTAAAGACTAGGGTGACCACATTTGGGAAACCAAAAAAGAGGACCCTCAGTGGGGTGGGGGGTGGGAAAGTGGCTTTCCGGGGCCTCTGGAAAGCATGTCATTCATCCCCACTGCTTTAAAGGACCCAATTGGAGTGGAGGAGGGGAAAGTGTGTCATTCCCACCCTCCACTGCTCCAATCGGGTCCTTTTCTATAATGTCCAGGAATGACATACTTTCCCCTGTAAGGTCCTGATTGGAGCAGTGGGAGGGAAATAACCCACCTCCAGAAAGCTTGTCATTCCCTCCAACCACGCTAATGTGGCCTTAAAGGGGAAAGCTTGTCTTTCCAGGACATTATAGAAAATTACAGAAAATCCCCCCTGACACCCAGGATAGAACAAAAACCAGGACAAATCCGGGGAAATCCTGACAGTTGGTCACCCTAGCCAAGACCTACTTGTCAACTTTTAAGACCTTGCCATCATTGTTTTTACGGACTGTTTGCTCTCAAGATGGTAGTCAAGGAAGCACCCATTTACATTCTCTCTGGTAAAGCCCTTGCTTCATACACACTTGCTTTCATACATACAGCATTAGGATTGACCTCTATCGTATACACAGAGTATGGATTGTGCGTTCTGTGACACTTGGCCTAGTTGTGAGTCTATTCCTGGGTTAAGCTATTTCTAGGGTGACCAGATAAAATCCAGGTCAGGGCTCATGTAACTTTAACAGTTGTAGAGAAAAGGGAATTTCAGCCAGTGTCATTTGTATGCAATTAGTTCCTGATGAAATTCCCTCTTCATCACAACAGTTAAAGGTGCAGGGGCCCTGCCTTCTTTTGTATATGGTCACTCTAGTATAGTGCCTGCAACTTTAACAGTTGTGATGAAGAGGGAATTTCACCATGAACTAATTGCATACAAATGACACTGGCTGAAATTCCCTTTTCTCTACAACTGTTAAAGTTACATGAGCCCTGACCTGGATTTTATCTGGTCACCCTATTGTTGTGAGGATAAGATGCGGAGGAAAATAAGAGGATCATGTATGCCACTTTGGAATCTTTGGAGGAAAGGCGGGATATAAATGTATAACAAATATATAAATGCAATAAAAACACAACAGTAACAGAAATAAACAACACCAATCAATTAAAAACTCCTTCAGCAGACTAGTTTATATGCCAGAGGCCTCCAGAATCAAAAAATGTCTGGCATTGTATTGTCATTACCTTCAATGATTGAATAGATGGGGGGAAATGTGGAATTTTGTTCTTATGGCCAAATTAGCACATTATATGGGAACCAAAAAAAAAAAAAAAGCTATAGGACAAATTTATCATAAATTGGTCCCGATTTATTGTTGATAAAAGAATTCCTTGCTTCCAAAAACACACTGTGGGTTTTCTAGGTTCTGAATAATTATGATTACCTGATTTTTTAAAAAAATCACACACACACACACACACACACACACACCGCCTCCGTGGAATATAGCCTAAAATAAGTATGTTGTTTGCTATTTTAAAAATAAAAGTAGAAGTGATTACTGTTTTACAAATTCTGAAAATATTTATATCAGATTGTATACCAATTAGTTATTAGTTTTGTAAAAACTCTTCTTATTTGCTTTGCTTTTGTTTTTGCAATAAAAAAATGTTTAAACAAAGGGGGAGGGGGGACTCCTTCAACAGACCACCTTATATTCCAAAGGCCTGACTGAATAAAAGTGTCTTTATAGACTACTATAAAGATTACTGAGTAATCGTTGTGTGCTTGTGTGTGGGCACAGGACTTGTATATTGTGAGAATGCCCCCCCCCTTTTCTTCCTCAGAGGAATTAATGGCAGCCGTTCATTTACACTGGGGAAGAAAGCGGGCATACTTGGGGGGACGACACCATTCGTGTGCTTGTGTCTCCTGCTTCCTGCCTTTCATGCTACCCGCTTGCTCCTACCCTCCTCGCGCCATCTTGCGCCCTCTTTCCTGCCCCGCTCAGTGTGACGGAATGTTGGGAGCTTGACCCAGATGTTGCTGGACTACATCACCCCAGCCAACAACATCTGGGGGGCCAATGGATGGCATGGCCAAAAAAGAGGAAATTCATCACCCCAAAAAGGAAACACAGATTTGTATAAAATTGGCGTAGGTTGATGCATATGTAGAGATGCAAATTTTGAAACGATTACTACCTTTAATAGAACTACAATACATTTTTCCACAGTGGGAAAGGTGCTGACAAATTGACCTGTGCGTCTGCTTGGTTTGCTGCTCTTGCACAACTTCCAAGCCTTTCTTATTCTTGAAACTGGACTTGGACCAGATTTTAAATATACGACCGTCCTCAGCCACCTCTCCAAAACAGAGGGCTATCATGTGTAAATTTGGACACAGAACTGGCCTAGTTCCCGACCCCTTGCTCAGGTGTGTGTGTGTGTGTGTATCTCATCGATCGATCTACCTACCTGAAATTATTTATAGGCTACTTTTAAGGCTGGCTTATAACTCTCAAGGTGTTTATCTATCTGCCGAGATGGCTAGTTGTCCATCTATCATCATCAGGATAGGTAGATTGATATAATATAGATATGACAAGTTGGACAGGCAACAAAATGTTGCAGTACAAAGTGTTTCTGCCCAGCATTCCTGCTAGCTAGTAATTCCTTTCCCTGGAATATCTCATTCCATCCCACCCCCATTTTCTGCATGTCCCCCAGACACTGAATCAGCATTCTGTGGCCATTGGACTGTTTTTGAGGTCCCCCCTCCAATAGCATTTTTTGTACTTCTGTAGACCTTGGGGTTTCTCCGCTTCTGCTGATGCCTCCCTTGTGTGTAGGGTGGCGCTGTTAGGACTACGTAAAGATCCCACAAATGGCAAATCAAGGGCATGAATGTTCTAAGGTTTGGTAGTCTGACTTGACTGGTTACACTTTGTAGAAAGTATAGTGTAGGGTATAAGAATGCTGGATTTGTCCTGAATTCAAATCTTGACATGGTAATGAAGCTTACTGCATGACCTCGGGCCATGCAGTTGCTCTAATCTACCCCAGAGGAGCGTTGTGAGGATGGAGTGGGAAAGCCTTCCCGAACCCCATGAAAGAAGAATGAGATCCATCTTCCTTCCTTTGAAGCTTTTAAAGCTTGCTTTAAAAAGCTCCCAACATGGCTCATAAAGATGATAGGCTCAGGATCACAATCTAAAGCCACAACAGAAAAGGAAAAGGGATTGAGAGGGAGAAGGGGGAAAAAGCAAACTGAGGCATTAGTTACAAATTTCCAATGGTCTAATAGTTGTTCTTTCTGGTAGGAAAAGGTGAAGCAGGCTTCCTGTACCTTCTCTAGCTGATGTCAGGTGTCATGTTGATCTCCCCCCTTTTATGTGATAAATTCATCAGAGAGAAGAGAAGGAAAAAAGAATGGATGTGGAAAAGGCAAAAGTTACAGTCTGCATTATTATTTTAATAGCTCCAGCAATTTATGTAGCACTTGGAAGAGTAATATAAGCATTTTTTCTTTTTCTTTGTTCTTTTTTTTTTTAAAAAAAAAAGGTCCCTGCCCTAAGGCTCTTACAATCTGAATGTTAAGAGTATTAGGGTGGAGTGGGGTGAGAGAACAAAGAGAAGGGAGGTGTAGGGGAAAGGGGAAAGCTAACAGAAAACACAAGAGAGGGGAAGAATGGGAGAGGCCATGTAAACGCAGAGGTGTTCTTTGGGATTGCGCTCCAAGGAGCCCCAAATTGCCAACACAGGCCGGGGAATACATCCGCAGGCCCTAGCTCAGGGCAGCACTTCCAATGCAGCCAAGGTGCCTCCGCCAGAGGTGTGGCAGGTGAGCCTGTTGCCTCTCCTGTCGTCCTCCAGGTGGCTGCCGCATCTGGACGCACGCTGACTGCGCGGCTGCCAGCCAGGAAGCCGCAGAGTGAAAGCGAAAAGGCGAAGTCCCCAGCTGAAAGGCGAGGCGGCCTCCTCCTCCTCTTCCTCATGTCTCCCCTGAGGATCGGCATCCTGGTGGTGCTTCTTGCTTCCCTCAGGCAGGCGTCAGGTACAGTACGCAGCCCCCGACCCCCGGGCGTGCCGAGAGTTAAAGTCAACCCCGGCGTGCTGGCTTTTGTTGTCAACCGGCGTCTGCCCACCCAGACAGGCCTGGGCCACGGATGTGTGGGACGGCTGGGCTGGGCGAGTCATGGCGCAGGGCAACCGTGGACGCGAGCCTGTGCGGGCGCACGAGGGTAGGCCGCAGACTGGACGCGTCTCAAAAGCCTGAGGGCTGAAAAGGCGACAGGCGCCTCACCGCCGCCTCCCGCATGCTCCCTTCCCTATGGCAGGGAGCAGGACCGGCCCCAGACGTGTTGGTTTCTAACCAGGGGCGCAGCATGGGGATTTGAGGGCCTGGTTCATGGTCTTATTGGGTTTTACTGAGGCCACGTGTATTACTTCCCTTGTGAACCACACAACTAACGTTTCTTTCCCCCACCCCCACTGCATGCCGGGAAACTGCTTCTACATTCCTGATAAGTTAGAACAGCAAAAAAAACTGTTTGTCAAGCCCGATTTTTAAAAAAACAACCCCCCCCCCCGAGCATGTGTAGTGTTTTTTTATTTAATTCGTTTTAACCATTTTATTAGTTTTTCAAACCAAAACCAACCAACCAACCAACAGAAATAAATAAATAAAATAGAAACACACTGGATTTAAATTTAATTATTGACAGAGTGTAATACATTTAACGTATATGTATATTTTCCTTCTTTACCTTGCAAACCGGGATATAGGCAGAATCCATAGGCTGCTTGGGAGGTTTTCTTTATCATTCTTCACCATGACAGATTATATTTAGTCCCTTTTCCATAGCCTGAAGAAAAGTTTTGACGAATACCGCTGTGTGTGTGCCTGATTAGGATATAAAATAAAATCCTGCCACATTTTATAAGTAATCAGATGTTTTGATGTTGCCTTTGGCTAGTTTCAGTCGGTATTTCAATTTTTCTGACATGGGTAGTGTAGTTTTGCATTTTAAATCACAACGCCGTCATGGCTACAGGAATAAAATGGAGTTTGCTTCTGCTGTTCTGTGGGTCGGCATCTGGGGTGGGGGCATCTGAACTGGTCTTTGGCCTCACACTCCAGCCCTAGGTACCTCACTGTGTCTGAGGCAGAGCAGCAGATGGTGCCCCCACAATGAAGGTACATAGTACCAAAGGCCGGTCAAGTTATTTTGTCAACTGAGGCAGAAAAATTCCAAAAGCGCCTCCCCAACCCCCCTTCTGCCTCCCCTGGCAGTAAAAATGCAATAATTGTAAATTAAATGTTTAACAATTTGCTGCCACTTCATGACACCCAAATCAGCTTCCTGAGCCTGCCATTTCACTGCCTAATGATAGGGCCAGCATAGATGAGGTGGGGGGAATTGAGCATTTTTGGTGATTTAGTTGGGGAAACCCTCCTCGGTGGAGTATTTAGACTATCAAATGGAGCACAGAACCGCCATTGTGAAGCGTTCTTGACGTGGTTATGAATATATTTGGGTCCTCTCATCCAGGAGTGGCACATACTTCTTCCCATCAAAATGGTGGTTGGGAATGTGTGAAATAGCATTATTTTAAAAACCACCAAGCTAGGATTTAAATGAAATGTTAGTCCTACTTAAAGCAAACCCATTGAAATGTATGGGACTTAACGTAGTCATCACTTATTGAAGATCCTTTCATTTCAACGATTCTACTCTTAAGAAGGACTAGTGTTGGATTTAAGCCTAGGGCTGCAACCCAGTTAAAGATTTTTCGATTGATTAATCATACAGTGCCTTGCATAAGTATTCACACACACGTACCCTTTGACTTGTCCACATGTTGTTGTGTTACAACCTGTAATTAAAATGGAGTTCATTGGCATGTTTGCCATATGATTTAAACAACATACTTAACACTTTGAAGGTGCAAAATATATATTTTTGTTGCACAAAAGTTAAGTAAACAAAACCAAACTGGCATTTGATAATTGCATATGCCTGCGTCAATACTTGGTAGAGGCACCTTTGGCAGAAATTGTTGTTGTGAGTCTTTTTGGATAAGTCTCTATCAGCTTTGCACATCTGGACCCTGCAATATTTGCCCATTCTTCTTGGCAGAATTCCTCAATCTCTGTCAGGTTGGATGGGGACCGTTGGTGAACAGCAGTTTTCAAGTCTTGCCACAGATTCTCAGTCGGATTGAGGTCTGGGTTTTGACTGGGCCATTCTATGACCTCCATCACGCCTAATTCCCTCCCATCCTGGGTTGCCTCAGCGTTTTTTTTTAACTCTGAGGCAAGTAAGCGTCAAGCTTATTCTCCCTTTCACCCAAATAGCTGCTCCTTTGCTCGTTTGCTCTTCCACTCCACCCTCCCCTTCTCTTTCCCCCTCCAGTCAAGTCCTGTCAGATGAGTACTTCAACCAGACCTCCTTTCTGCCGGGCAAAAATGGAACGAGCCTTTAGTCTGGCTCTTTGGGGGCATCGAGGAAGAACAACCCTGTCTCTGCAGAGATTCAGGCATTCTATGATTTAAAAAAATGCTTTCGAGCGCCTGGGATGCAAGGTTTGGGATTTATATTGAGGCTTGGAGCCGGCTGCTGGAGAGATCGCTTTTCCCTGCCAGGACCTGATGCAATCCATCCAATACCCCAGTTCCTTTAAAACGACAAGGAGGTTTAGGGCACATTAAATGTACTTAGGGAAAATAATCCAGACTTTTAGTGTTCTAGGAAAGGTTGGGGAAGAGGTGAGGTGTCAGCAGGACAGGCACAGTGTCATGTGAGTACTGTGCTGCAAATCTGCGCACCAGGCATGGCGAGAGTGCACTAAATCGCTGGTGTGATGGAGCTCTATGACATTCAGGTTCTTGTTTTCAAGTCACTCCAGTGTAACTTTGGCTGTGTGTTTAGGGTCATTGTCCTGCTGGAAGATGAACCTCCGCTGCAGTCCCAGGTCCCTTGCGGACTGAAACAGATTTTCCTCTAGTATTGCCCTGTATTTGGCTGCATCCATTTTGCCCTCAATCCTGACCAGTTTCCCAGTCCCTGCTGATGAAAAGCATCCCCATCAAAATGATGCTGCAACCCCACCACATTTCACCATGGAGTGGTGTTCTCAGTGCAATGAGCGCTGTTGGTTTTGTGCCACACATAGCGTTTTGTGCTAAGGCCAAAATTTCCATTTTGGTTGCAGCAGACCAGAGAACGTTTTCCCACATGTGTGCTGTGTCACCCACATGCCTTTTGGCAAAATCCAAATGGGATTTGATACTGTCCCCCCCCCCCCCCCCCCGCAATGGCTTTCTTCTTTCCAGCCTTCCATAAAGCCCAGCCTTGTGAAGCATCCGGGTAATAGTTGTCCCATGGACGGTTTCGCCCATCTCAGCTGTGGATCTCTACAGCTCCTTCAGCGTTACCATTGGCCTCTTGGCTGTTTCTGACTAATGTCCTCCTTACTTGGTCACTAAGTTTTGGTGGAGGGCTTTCTCTAGGCAGAGTCGCGGTTGTGCCATATTCTTTCCATTGTGTAATAATGGATTTAACGATGCTCTGGAGAATGTTCACAGTTTGGGTTATTTTTTTATAAACCAACCCTGATTGGTGCTTCTCCAGAACTTTATCCCAGGCTTGTCTTGATAGCTCCTTGGTCTTCCTGCAGACCTACCCAGTTGAATTTTAAGATGTTTTAAATTATGTGTTAGTTTTTATTTGTTTTAATATTTAATCTATTTAGTGGTTCTTGTGTTTTATATTTGTTGTTGTTCCCCGCCTCGATCCGGAGGGAGAGGTGGGTTATAAATAAATATATTATTATTATTATTCATGATGCTGTTTGTTTAGATATTTATTTGTTATAGCACTTTTATCCCACCCTTTAGCCCAAAAACGCTCTCAAGGTGGCTTACAAAAATTATTATTATTATTATTATTATTTACTCGCCTCTCCCTCCGGATCGAGGTGGGGAACAACATCAGTACCAACAATATAAAACACAATATACAATACGTAAACTAATTAGAAGCATATGAAATTAATACATTATTAAAATCAATAAAGTCTTAAAATTCGACTGGGTAGGCGAAAAATAATTCTCAAGACAGTCCCTGCTCCCAGGGACATACCCTCCAACAAACTCTGAGAATTTCTAGAAACAGGTATACTTTATGAAGCCTTCTGAAGACAGTTGGTTGCACCAGAGCTTATTAGGGGTGTCACAACACGGGGCGAATACTTACGCAACCAGCAAATGCCATATTGTTTTTGCTTATTTAACTTCTGTGCCAAAATACAAAACATACTTCGCACCTTCAAAGTGTTAAGTATGTTTTGTAAATCAAATAGTAAACATGCCAATTGACTTCATTTAATTCCAGGTTGTAATACAACAAAGGGGGGGGGGTGAATATGTATGCAAAGCACTGTATATGTTCCACTTGATTCATCATATAAGTTCTAGTTTATTAATCTAGTTTGCATAGGGATAAAATCAGTATTTCTGAAGTAAGAAGCGTATTTTCTTTTTTCTCAGATGAGGCACGTGAGAAGGCAGCTTCTTAGAAAAGGCACTGTGTGCGTGTGTAGGTGTGTGTTCAGCAGGGTAGTAGAAGCATTTGTTGGTGAGCCAGAAGTTGAGAGTTTGAAGGACTTCATCTGAGGTAGTGCAGGATGTGAGACAGGGAAATGCCTCTTGAGCCTTACGTGTAAACTACAGGAAGTGTGAGCCTCCCCTGAGATTTTCTGCCTGAGCCACTTAAAAGGTTTGGGGCAGATAAAAAGAAGTACTTCTTCACACAGCACATAGTTAAACCATGGAATTCACTACCACAAGATGTAGCAATGGCCACCAGTTTGGATGGCTTTAAAAAGGGATTAGATTAATTCCTGGAGGAGGAGGCTATCAATGGCTACCAGTCCTGAGGGCTAGGTGCTACCTCCAGTATCCGAGGCAGTAAGCCTGTGTACCCCAGTTGCTGGGGAACATGGGTGAGAGAGTGCTGTTGCACTCGTGTCCTGCTTGTGGGTCCCTGGTCGACAGCTGGTTGGCCACTGTGTGAACAAAATGCTGGACTAGAGGGACCCCTGGTCTGATCCAGCCTGGCTCTTCTTATGTTCTTAAGTATTGGGCAGCTTTGTGGATAGAAAATGAATGAACTGGTCAGCGCACTTAAATGAGCATTTATTTCCAACAGGCAAAGAACTGCAGCAGCCTCGTAATGTCACTCTTGTGTCGAAGGATTTTGATCTGTTCTTGATATGGCTGCCAGCTGATGGGTACCCTCCCAATGTCTCCTACACTGTTCAATGGAGGTGAGCATTGAAGGAAAGGGGGAAGGGCTAAACTTCCCATTGCATTTTTTGGGGACACTACTACGTTTTAATTGCATTTATTATTTATACCCTGCCTCCAAGAATCCCAGTGTAGTATATATGATCCTGCTCCTCCTCTCCATTTTATCCTCATAACAACCCTGTGAAGTAGGATAGGCTGAGAATCAGTGACTGGCCCAAAGTGAACCAGTGAACTTCATGGTTGAGTGGGGACTTGAACCCGGGTCTCCCTAGTCCCAGTCCAACACTCTAACCATCCCACAACACCTGGGGAGTATCTTCATGGCATCACTTTGCCGCTCTTTCTTCTTGAAACCCTGTGGTATCGCTGCTGCGGGGTGGGGGTGGGAAATCCCCATGGCAGCAGGGAGCACTGGCTTTCTAGCGGCCATCCGACTCAGCAAGCTCGCCCCTTGCCCATCCTCCCTGCACTTCCAGGGACCTATCAGGGGTCGCCATCTGCCCCGGAATGCCCCCAGCTCGACGCCAAAGCGAAGTCATGCAGTGGAAGGACTGTGGTGACCTCGTTTCAAAGCAAAAAGTCAGGGTAAGGCGCAGCTTCAGGGAAAAGCCTCATGGTGGCTGCAAGTTGGCGGCTATGTCGTGTAACCAATGCAGTGCCACCACGCAGCCACCGTGGGGAAAATAAGGCGTATAGACAACTCCCGGCTCTAACCACTACACCCATGGCCCATAAGGCATGAAAGGGGGCAGGAAAATATTCCAGTCGGCAAATCCTCTTCCGCATTTCTCCTGCCAGTCCAGCTAGGCTCACCCACTTCTCAGAACTGTTGAGGGGGAATCTCCTTCAACTGAACTTGCTTGTAAGACCAGTCACTGGTCAGAACATCTCAGCACCCCCAAGTCATGCGCAGGGTGGGGGGAAATGGAGAGAACTTCCAGATATTTCTTTTCTTTTTTATCTCTTCAAAATCTGCGTTTGCAGGGGAAAGTGCAAAATAAAACCACAAAATGGCATACAAATATTTTAAAAAACCAAAACAGGAAAAAAATGCAAAGTGCCACGCCCTTGGTTCTGAGGCTCTGCACTACCCTGAGAAGGACTCAGATTCAGATGGCTTGCAAGTAAGGATACTAAAGTGGGGAACCCTTGTACAACATCCCAGCCTGAGGGTGTCGCTTTCCCATCACCTGAGGCAGCGGAGGCTGGTGGCTGTGATGTCAGTGGGGTTCAGTCAGAACCTGTCAGAACTCTAAAGGAGCTGCCCAAGGTGCAAATCATCTTGGATAGCTCCTTTAGAATTCTGATTAACACATGGAGTGGATTCAGCACCCCACTGACATCAGAGCCACCAGACCCCCACTGAGCTGAGGGTGATTACCCTGCATATTCTTCTGTCCCTTAGCCACACAAGAGCTTGAGGTGGCAGAAAGTGACACTGGCTCTTTAAGAACCATAGTCAGCATTCAGCAGGGTGGAGGCTCTGAAAGACCAGGCCCCGCCAGCCTTCTAAAGGCCTCAGGTGACTCCAGTTCTTTGCTGGGACAACAGCCCCTCATGGGATAGTATACCAGCCAGCACTTCCTACAGTGAGCTATCCAAGCTACTCCTGCCTTGCTTAGCATGACAGTGACACATTTCTAAATAAAATATGACAGTCTTGAAGTTTGCATAGAATTCATACCTGTCATCTTGGAAAGTTTTCATCCCTATAATTCTAGTGTGTGTGTGTGTTCCATGACAGGTGTGATGATGGCAAGCCATTTTGCTGACATAATGTTGCCATCACTGAGCCCTCACTTGCTCATTCAAGTTGAAGAGACCCCAGTTCTAGAACATATGAGGGGGTTCAGAGGTGGGCAATGAGGATGATCAGGGGTCTGGGAGCAAAGCCCTATGAGGAAAGACTGAAAGAACTGGGGGTGTTTAGCCTGGAGAAGAGAAGACTGAGGGGGATACATGATAGCACTCTTGAAATACTTGAAAGGTTGTCACCCAGAGGAGGGCCAGGATTTCTTCTCAAGCATCTCAGAATGCAGGACACAGAATAATGGGCTCAAGTTACAGGAAGCCAGATTCCAGCTGGACATCAGGAAAAGCTTCCTGACTGTTAGAGCAGTATGACAATGGAACCAATGACCTAGGGAGGTCGTGGGCTCTCCCACACTAGAGGCATTCAAGAGGCAGCTGGACAGCCATCTTTCAGGTATGCTTTAAGGTGGATTCCTTCATTCAGCTTGGGGTTGGACTCGATTGCCTTATAGGCCTTTTCCAACTCTACTATTCTATGATAGGACAGCAGTGGGAAGACTTCAGGCTGGCCGGATCTACATTGTGTTTTGCTAGAGCTGAGATCCGTGAACTGGAGACTCATGTGTAAAACATACATTTAGAGCTGGGGTGGGCAAATTGTGGCCCTCCAGATCTTTTACTTTACAACTCCCATTAGCCCTAGCCTTGCATAGCAATGATGAGGCATGATGGGATATGTAGGCCAAAACATCTGAAGGACTACAAGTTGTCAATCCCTGAATTAGAGTTAAAGAATTCGTCCAGGAATTTGGAGTACGAAAACATAATGGAGTTCACAATCCTAACACAAAAACCCACTGCTGGTTATCCCAAGCTTCCTTTACTTCAGCAGTACAGTTTAGGGTGTGCGGGTAAGAGTAGTTTCATTGCCGCTGTTGTTAAATAATTGGAAGCCAGTAAACCTTGCCAATCTACTACAAACCACTCAGAGATCTACCAGTAGTAGATTAGATCTACCTTCTGCCCACTCCTGATATGGGAGACTAAACTATCTTGGCTGTGACTTCTCCGTAAGTGATAGGGGTGTGCACGGACCCCCCGGATCGGATCGGGACCCGGATCGGGACCTCCAATTTTGTCCCGGACCGGTTCGGACAAAATCGGAGGCCCCCCGGACCGGATCGAGTCCGATCCCGACCCAAAAATCGTACATTTTTGGATCGGCCGCCATTTTTTTCCCCATAGACTTGCATTGCAATGCAAGTCTATGAGGAAAAAATGGCGGCGGGTGGGTAAGGGGGGGCCTAAGTCCCTCCCCCCCCCCGGGGCCGTCCGCTGTGGACGGCCCCGGCAGGTAAACCCCCTCCCCCGCGCTCCCTACCCCCCCTGGGGCCGCCCGCTTCCATCCGCTGGCGCCCGCGGGCGCCAGCGGATAGAAGCGGACGGCTCCGGGGGGGGGGGTAAGCCCCCTTCCCCGCCACTGCTTACCTTCTCGGCCCGTCCGGCGCCGGCGGCTACTACCAGCGGGCTCTGCAGCCTACTCTCGAGTAGCGTGCCGGGTGATGACATCACCCGGCGCGCCACCCTGGAGCAGGCCGCGGAGCCTGCTGGTAGTAGTAGGCGCCGGCGCCGGACGGGAGCCGCCGGGCCGGGCAGGTAAGGGCCCCCCTCCCCCCTCCCCCCTCCGCGCGCCCCCTCCTCCCCTCCACGCACCCCCTCCTTACCTTCCCGGCCCGGCGGCTCCCGTCCGGCGCCGGCGCCTACTACTTCCAGCAGGCTCCGCGGCCTGCTCTAGAGTAGCGCGCCGGGTGATGACATCACCCGGCGCGCCACCCTAGAGCAGGCCGCGGAGCCTGCTGGGAGTAGTAGGCGCCGGCGCCGGACGGGAGCCGCCGGGCCGGGCAGGTAAGGGCCCCCCTCCTCCCCCCCCCGCTGTCCACTTTCATCGGCGGGCGCCCGCTGGCGCCCGCCAATGGAAGCGGCGGTGGGCGGCAGTGGGCGCCCGCCGATCCGCCGAACCGGTTCGGAGCTTTTTCGGACCGGTTCGGATTGGATCGGCCGATCCAGCTGCGGGATCGGAAATCGGATAATTTATCCGATTTCCCACTGGACCGGACTCGGATCGTGGATCGGGTCCGATCCAGTGCACATCCCTAGTAAGTGATCTTCCGGCATTTCTACATGAGGCTTTTATTGTGCACTCATGGTTGCTCTGTCATAGTAGTTTGTGGGTCCTTTGCACCATGTAGTAATCTTCCAGGACATCTCCGGCTCTTTGCAACCTTTAGTGCGGATTTTCTTCACAATGAAGAAAGTCTGGTATTTTCTATTTTCCATAGAAGCCAGGTGGAAATTCTGCCATACTGCAGCGCCATCTAGTGGTTGTATAATGAAACATATAGAAAGGCAGAGAAAGAAAAATCCAGGATAATAGCATGTGTAAAGGAGCCGATTATATCCTATCATTTAAAGCGCAACAGAAAATCCTTTGGGGGCTGAGTCTTTGCAAACCCTGATTCTGGTTATGCCCGGCCCTCTGCTGCCAATTATTCTGCAGTTATTCCAGTTGTGACTGTTGAAATTGCCAGTCCCAGATGAATCTGAACCCTCACCCCACATAGTTTTTCTCACTTCGTCTTCCAGGGATCCTTTTAGTATTCTGTGGAAGGACGTCTCGCATTGTAGAGATATCTTTGAAACAATCTGCAACTTAACTTGCGTCTGTCCAGAACTGAACAACAGACACTGGGTCCAGGTGAAAGCTCAGATGAGGACCGGCACTAGAATTATCTCGTCGAAATGGGTGCTGAAGAAAAGCATAGAATACACCGTTCAGGGTATGTTTGTTACCTTAGTCAGGGTGGAGATGCTGAAGGCGGTTTTTACGAATGCTCCCAAATGTTACTTTGTGAACACACTCTGTGCCAGAAACCCTGGCAAGTGGAAGAAAAGAAAACCCTCTGTATATGTTCAGAGGCTTTTTTTTGCAGCCTGGCAGATGTAGAGAAATCCTCTGAAAGCTCTTAGAGAGCAATCCTGTGCATGTTGAGATGGGGAAAAGTCCTACAACTCCTGACTGGCTGGGGAATGCTGGGAGCTGTAGGACTTTTTCCCCATCTAAACGTGCATAGGATTTCGGCTTTAACTGCTAGTGAGGACAGTCCGAGGCTCACAGGCAGTGTGGGGGTGGAGAGTAATCTATGTTGATGATATGCCATGTATGTGTATGATGCTTCGCAAAACAAAAAAGGACAGATTCCCCGCCCCAAGGGGCTAACAATCTATAATTTGATACTGGGGAGACAACGGAGGAAAGCAGAAGAATGTGCCTTTTATTTCAGTTAGGCATATTTAGGGTTTGTTACAGCATGGGGAACGAAGGGGTTGTGACCAAGACTTCACGGAAAAGGTGGGTTTTGAGAAGGGATCCAAGGAATAAATGAGGTGGCATCACAGAGGCTTTCTGGGAAGCAGCTCAAGGCCTCTGGGACAATTTGGGACCAAGGAGGACACTTTGGATAGAGACAGTCAGAAGCCTGAAGTTGGTGGAGCTGAGGGAGTGATCGTCACAGGCAGAGATGGATCGGCACGTAAGAGCAGAGGGACAAGGAGAGGTCACAAAGCCACGGGGGCTTTGAAGGATCCAGGAGTGGCCAGGAAGCCAGTGGAGGAATTTGAGGAGGGGCTTCATGTGGTCAGAGCAACGAGAGAGTCAGTAGACACTAGCGGCTCCAATGTTAGTGGGGCGATGGATCTGCTCCAGTCAGAATTCTAAAGGAGCTGTCCATGGTCCCAGAACGCCTCTGTGACGCCGCCTCGTTGACTTGCAAAGCACCTTGGATAGTTACTTTAGAGTTCTGACTGAAACCTGGAGTGGATTCACTGCTACAGTGACAGTGGAGCTACCGGCCTCCACTGGAGAGAGGCAGATTATTTGGGGGGCAAAATCCGGAACCCTGGTGAGAAGGTTGAGATGTGGCAACCAAAGGCTGGAGAGGAGAAGATTGCACATGTCAAGGTGAGAGATGAGCTGGGCGTTAATTAGAGTCCTTGTTGTAAGAGTAGGAGAGGGATAGCTGTCTTTTGTGGGGAGGGGGTAATGTTGCAAGAGGGGGAAATCCGTGACTTGGTGATGGACTTAATATAGGGTTAAGGAGAGAGAGGAGTCTGAAATAAAGTGGTATATAAAAAAACATAAAGTTAAGGCGATGTACCAAAAGATTAAGAGAGTGTACAAACAGAGTTTGAGGCTGTGCAAGAGGCGAAGGATGCTGGTTTAGGGTAACCCAGCCAGCTCCTCTGCCATGCTCAGAGATGCGTATGGATCTTGCTCTTGTCTGTCTTACCTTGATTTCGCCCTAAATACCTGCCCAATCATTTCCAGTGGAACTCGCTCCCCCAATTCTACATGTAGAAAGGATTGAAAACAGCCTTCTAGTGAACACTACTTTCTCCTACCCATCCTGCGTGAAGGACGTCTTCCAACACCTGATCTACGACTTGGAGTTTTGGGCAGTTGGAACACAGGCAAGAGTGAGTAGAAGATGGATTTGCCACTTGGAAAGTGTCTAAGGAAACACCGTTTGAAAGCCACTGTCTTAGATACATAATGTTCTTCCCCATCTTTGGACTTTTGTGGGAAGTGTCTGTCGTATCTCACCCTTCTTCCAAGGAGCTTTGATTAGAAACCCCCAATTCAAACATCTCCCCCAAAGCACATGGTGCAATCCTCTTCAGACTTCAGGAGCACGGTTGCAAGTTCTCTTTGATATCTGAGCAGGGAGGTCGCTCTCACTCCCTTGCCGACGACATCCTGGAAGATGATGATGGTTTTCTTTTTATGCCTTTAGTTGGTATTTTGCCAATTTGATTGGTCTCTGCTTTTAATATTGTTACACGCACGAACCACAGGTCCGAGCAGTGAGAGAAGTTTCAGTGCTTACCCAGGGTTCAGTGCCCTTGGAAGGAGGTCGCTGGGGGAATTCTGGGAGTTGTAGTCCAACACAACTGGAGGGCGCTAGGTTGCAGGAGGCTGGGCTATGGCATATACCAGTATTGAATTTCTCCACTCTGCTTCCAACCCATGTACATTCGGAAAAAGAAGTCATCGCTTTGGATGCCCATCTACCTTGGCCCTTAGACAGCAGGGCTCGAAAATACCTGTCTGCTCAGGATTTGCTGATTGACAAAGTAGTGTAGACTTACTTTGACCTACGTCAGACAGCCTCACCTACCCCAGCGTTGGTAGCTTGTTTGGCAGTAAAGCAAGGAGTGTGTTCTAGACACACCTTTCAGGACAGCTGCCTTTTGAACTGTCTTTGCTCCATTGCTTTTCGTAACGGCCTGAAATACAGACAGTTTCCAAGTGAAGATTCACTCCCCAACACCTGGAAAAGCTTCACCTGCGAGGTTTCTGCCCATCTTGCTGTTAAAAAAAAGCACAGGAGTAAAGCAGGGATGGGGAACCTCAGACCTGCGGGCAAAGCTGCCATTCCTGGGATCTCAATCTGGCCCTCCAGGTTTCCCCAGATGGCCATGCCCCCTTTCCTTGGCCCCACGACTTCTCCCCCAACCCAAATCATTTGGTGCTTTTCTGGCTTTTACACATTTTGTTTTTCTTTCTAAAAAGTTGAAATGCCTCTCCTAAGGCTTAGTAAGGGCTTTATTTATTTATTACATTTATATCCCACCTTTTTTCCTACAAGGAACCCAAGGCAGAGTACATAATCCTCCTCCCCCTCTGCTTTATTGTCACACCAACAACCCTGTGAGGTAAGTTGGGCTGAGAGTCTGTGACAAGGCCAGTGAGCTTCACTGTACAAATGGGGACTAGAACCCAGAAGTCCCAACTCCCAGTCCAACACTCTAATCATTACACTAGTTTGAAGATACATTGGGCCTCTTCAGATGACATGCTAAGCCATGGTTAGGCCACTAACCCTTTTGCAGCAAATGGTTAGTGGGCGTGTTTAAACCGTGGTTATGTAGCCACCATGGTTAGGAATGGTTCACATGACACGCTAAGACGTCATGTTTAGCTCAAAATGCTTAACCGCCGTGGCTTAGCCTGTGATCTGAATGGGGTTAATATGCTGGTATTGTTGGTCCCACCCCCTTGCCTTTGGCCCCACCATGGGAAGGTGCCCCCCCCCCCCCCCGAGAGCTTCTCCAAAATAGAATTCTGGCCTCGGGTCGAAAGAGACTCCCCGCCTGTACAGTAAAGGAAGTTGGCTCCCCGAGGGTTAACTTTGAGGTCCATCACTACTTGTCTTGCCGTTAAGCTGGCTTGCGGCTCAGCCAAGGAGCAGCTTTTGCTGACCCCTCTCTTGATTTCAAGCCTTTTCTTTCCTTCCCTTTCAGATGAAATACAACAACAAGATGGAGAGGGCGCTGGATATTAACATTACAGAGCTCAGCAGTGGCAATTACTGCCTCCACGCCCGGACCTTCTTCCCCACAAACAAGAAATGGAGCAACTTCTCTGAGCCCAGCTGCATACTCTTGCATGAAATAGGTACTGCTCCGAAGGGAGGAGCGCATGCTTCGAGGCCCGCTTTTCATGTGTGCCCTGATCCGGCAAGCTCAATCCACATGCAGGACATGCTTACGCGCAAGTAGCTGTTAGTGATACAGATGAGCCGTGATCATTGTAGTCCGTGAAACTGGTGGGCTGGGTCCAGTGTGGCAGAGTGGCTCCAATGTACTTCACGCCTTGGATGGCTTGCTAGAGTTCTGACTGAAACCTGGAGTGGATTTCCTGCCCCATTGACATCAGAGCCACCAGCTCCCACTGGCTGTATCTTTCGTTGGGTATGGGAACAGCTTCCTGTGGCTTCTTCAGATGCAGGGAAGTGGGGGTTATCATGGACCCTGTATCCTTCCCGCCATCCTGACTCCCTTCAGTCCAAGGCACAGCTGTAGGGGACTCCTCGCTGGAATCTCCCTTCCTCTGGCTTTTAGTATCAGCTCCAAAGCATTGCTTCCTTTAAGAACATAAGAAGAGCCATGTAGAATCAGACCAAGAGTCCACTTAGTCCAGTATTCCATTCACACCGTGCCCATGGGAAACCCGTGCATCCCATAATCCGAAGGCAATATAGGAGAAAGCCCTTCACGCACGTCCAACAAAGCGACTTCTGCGGGTCATGGGGCCCTCAAGAAGGCCTTCCTTACAGATCTTAATATCCGGGCAAGTTCATAGTGAGGCAAGTAGCCCCTTACATAGCCATGTCCTAAGCTACCTAGAGCTTTAAAGGTTAAAACTAAGGGTGTGCACTGCTTTGGCTCCAGATCCAAATTCTGAGCCGAAGCAGGCCAGATCCGAAGCGAGTTGGGTTGGTCCAAAGCACTTCAGATCGCTTCAGGCTGATCTGAACAGCTGCCTGCCCAGCCACACGAGCCCCCTGCTCCTTACCGTGAGTCCTGGATCCATTAGAGGAATGACCACAGCCATCACCATCCTCAAGGGGTCACCATTTTCTTTTAAAATGGTGACTACTCTTCTTCCGGAAATTAAATGTTGCACAAATGGCGGCCATAATGGCGAGCCACTATCAATCAATATTTATTAGGGCCACAAGACCAGCAGAAACAAAACAACACTACTATTCCCAGAGCTAACAAAGTAGAATGGGACTATAAATATAGTCGTATATAAACTGTCAATTAATTGAATATACATTATGCATGTCCCCCACATTTTAAAAAATTAAAACATTATCACAATCAGATGTTATCATCCCATGCCAACAGGCAATTGCAGCAGCACAAAATCTAGCCACCTTAAAAGTTATGTTTTATGCTCTCTTAACTGCTTTTGTTCTTTTCTTTTGCAGCA
Source organism: Anniella stebbinsi (assembly GCA_029215795.1). Taxonomy (NCBI): domain Eukaryota; kingdom Metazoa; phylum Chordata; class Lepidosauria; order Squamata; family Anniellidae; genus Anniella; species Anniella stebbinsi. The sequence continues at coordinate 86,812,711 of JARDYH010000007.1, forward strand.
GAAAACTGGAATTTACTTGTCCTTCCGTTACTTCCCATGTTGTCTACCGTTGCCATTTCTGTCTTCTTGTGGTACAAGAACATGGTTAAGCGAGCCAAGATGCCTCAAGTTTTGGTATGGGAAGTATGGCAGGCTTTTGAAATAGAAGTTAGTTCCCCTTTCCCAACCCAGCCCCCGCTACTGTTTGCATCCGTTCTGGGATTCTTGCCTTGGGTGAGGTTCATTCCTCTTCCCAGAGTCCTGTAGGGCAGCGAAGGCAGACCACTGATGGGCTGAGACTTCCTCCACTCAAGAGATGACCCACGGACAGGTCTAAATTAGCCGTGGATCACATTTGGAGAACTCTCCACTTCACGTTCTCCCATGTTAAGGGTCTCCATCACCAACTTCCCATAACCCATAACCCAAGGATGGGGAACCCCAGGCCTATGGGTAGGGATAGACTGATTTTGTAAAAGGCATTGTAAAAATTTGCACTCGTAAACATGCATATTCATCCAGATGATGATGATGATCTTACACATTTTTCTATGGTTAAATTCATGTAAAATTCTGGGAAGTAACAAAACTGGTCGTAAGACCACGGAATTCATGTGACCCTGGAAAAGCCAACCTGCTGCAGAATCCATGCATCGGATTCATGGAAATCCAAACTCATTTGAGTCCATTGCTAATTTCTCCGACGTCCCTACCTGTGAGCCAAATCTCACCCTCCTGGGCTCCTAATCCTTTCCACTGCCCCCAAATTGTTTTGTGGTCTTCCATCTCTTGCACAGCTTTTCCCCCTTCTAAGAGGATGAAATGCCTCTCCTAAGGTTTAGCTACTGGCAGTGCTGGTAGTTTTGGTGTTTTGGGTCCCGCCCCTTTTGCCTCTGGCCACACCCACCACTGGTATGTGGTTCCCGAGAGTTTTTCCAAAATGGAATTCGGCCCCCAGGCTAAAAGAGGTTCCCCATTCCTGAGTTTAATCAGAGCACTCCTGATGGCAATGGTTACCAATCCATGTTCCTGGGAACCCTAGCTTTCATCCTAAACTTATTGAGGGTTCCTTAATGAGAAGACCATTAATGGCAGACAGTTCCTCACAGCTCATGATCTTCCCCATGCAGTGAGTAGGTGTAGAGCAGTGTTTGTTGCATTATAGGTCATGCTGTCCGCTTAAGTGGAACAACCGTGAGGTGCCAGAGGCCTCCCCGCTGCCCTACACAAATCAGGACTGAACCATAGAAAACACCCCCTAAATTCTTTGCAGCGTGAGGGGAGATGAATTGGCAGACATTTCAGGATTCCTCAGTAAACAGGCTGACGTGAAAAACATTTCCTGAGGGTAAAAAGTTTGGAGAAAACCGACTGCCTTTTTGCAAAGTTTAGGGAAAGTACTAGCACCACCTGCTGAGATGTAAATATGCATTTCAGTGGACTACTCCACTGTTTAATTAAATATAGTGCACCTTGAATGAACTTCAGAAGCAGCTGGAGATGGTGGGAATAGAAACATGAAGGAGCTGAAAATGGCCACTGAAGGAAGAAAAGAGCCAAATAAGGTTCCTTTGATAGCTACAGTGAGCATTTCATTGAGTGAGCCTGTACAGACAACACACTAAACCATGGTGAGGCCACTAGCCCTTTTCAGCCAATAGTTAGTGAATGTGTTTAAACCGTGGTTATATAGCCATCTTGGTTAAAAATGGTTCACACGACATACTAAGTCATGGTTCACATGGCACGCTAAGCATGTTTAGCTCAAAATGCTTAACCACCATGGCCTAGTGTGTCCTCTGAATGGGGTCAGTATCTTTGACAAAATATGTGCGTGATACTTAATCCTCACTTGTCCCTATCGATGGTAATCTGGCATAGCTGTTTCTCACTACTGAAACAAATTTGCACTCAAAGGTCTCCTCCAGGGATAATGATGTTGAATGAGAACTTTCACTAGCAGTTTTCTGAACCTGATTTCCATGATATTTATAACCTTTTGACAGCTGCCATTACGGACATATGATGCTGTCTTATACTGGGCCAGAGCTTTGCTCAGTGACCATCAGTAGCCACTATCCAATGCTCTTTTCCTTAGAGTTGCCAATAAAAACAGACAACTTGGGTTTTGAAGTGGAGAATATCACATTCAAAATATTCAATGGCGCAACTGAAAATGTTGTTGTATTTCAGCCATCTGCAAATATTTGTTCCTGCTCTTCTTTGCATATAACTCAGTAATCCAGCTATTAACCATTAGCAAGATCCATACTAGTTTAAAATGTTTTATTTGTTTAAATCCAGAACTAAAAGGTTGAGCCAGATAACTCTAAAGGGTCAACTGCCTTCTCTTTCCCTAAACAGGATTTTTCTAGGTACCAAAGTCCAAAGATGCTGGAATTTGGTGAAAGGGAATGGATCAAGGTGGATGCCTTCACATGTACAGCAGTGCCTATTGTATCAGGAAAGAGGAGCGGGCACAGAACCCAAATATACTCCACATTCTCTCCTTCTGAGCATTCACTGTCGGAAGAAGAGGAGGAGGATGACAGTGGGAGCCCCACAACTTACACCGAAGTGCTTCGATTCCAAAGGAAAAACGCATACCATCATATGGTCAGCACAAGTCAGGAAGCACCAGACTCATCTTCCAGATCAGGAAGTTCTCTGCCAAATGGAGGGTGCTGTCCAGATCTAATGACGCTGGAGCCCTTCGTTTTGGCTGAGTGCATGACTGGGGAGGATGCTTCTGGGTTCCCAGAGAGTAAGAGGAGCTCCTTTTCTGAGGTTTCTTCTGTGGAAGAATTGCCTGGGTTTCCAACCAATTGTCCAGCTGCTGGAGCAGGACAGGAAAACATGAATGGAGATATAGACATTTTGCTTCAGCTGCCCATATCTGACTGTAACTTTCCCACCAGGATGCAATGCATGGCTGCAGGAGGCCACCCTGAAACCAACCATGGAAGCTTAGAAGGCTCAGAGATCGCTCCATTTGGGATACAAGACAAACAGGACTTCTGTGAATTCCTTATTGAGAAGCAGTTTATAGATGAGAGAGGATCTGAACACGACTCTAGTGGTTGTGGAAGACATATAGTAGAATTGAATGTGTCTTCTGGGGATTTGGAAGATGGGGTACTGGGAAAAAGCAGAGACCTGGAACTGGACAATATTCTAGAACCCTATGGGTATCGGCCTAGGAACATGCTTTAGATTTCAAGGACCTGACTGGTATCCTCGTAAAAGTGATGAGCGGGATTTCCCTAGAAATCTCCTCAAGATCAAGGTTGCGTGTTTTGCACTAAAACAAAAAAAACCTGGGGGAGCCCCCAAAAAAGGGAATCACAAATTCTGTGCCCAAAACGTAATGTTCTAACTAGACTTTTTTTTTAAAAAAGGGTTTTTTTTCACTCAGAGCTTTTGGCATATGGCAATAAGAAGATGGGACAGGAAGTGCAGTGGAATTGTACTTCCTGTTTCCCGCATTTCTCTGTTATGTCCAAAGGCAATCTTTTATGAAAGAGAAATGTGTGGGGAAAGGAGAACAAATGCACTCATGCTTCCTATTTGCTCCACTTATCATTATCTCCCAAATAGCTCTCATTACAGACTTGGCATTGGACATGGGAATTTCCCTCCCAGATGGAGACATTTGCGCTTGTTTGGAGTCCATCCAGCAGCCAGAAGCTAATCCCAATGTAGGTTGGCTCAGATTGAGGGCATCCATTTGTAAGGCAGCTGCAAGACTGAGAAAATTAAAATGGTAGAGTAGGCAGATAATTGAGGAAAAAATCCCGAGTGCGGGCTTGTAAGCAGAGCAAAGTAGGCCTGACAAACCACTAACAGAGAAGGGGAGTTCTGAGTTGCAGGAGTCAGGTCACCAATCAGATAGCATGAGTTGTGTTTGCTGTTGAAGGAACTTAACATTGGTTAACAAGCCCCCATCCCAGCCAGCCAATCTAGAGATGAGGCCGGGAACCAATCCAGGCCCATGCAGGAACAAATTCTGGCAGTTAGAGAGGTGCTGCAACTCCTCAAGGATAGCTCAGTATTAAAAGGAGTTTGGGACCCGTTGGTGCCAGAACCTAATGGCAGTGTAGTCGAGGCATTGGTTAGTGAACCATAAATTGAGAGTTTAAAGGGCTTCATCTGGATTTAAATTCCTGGTATTGAATGTTCTGCAATAATTAACATGTTTACACAGTACAACAATTGTAAGGGGTTTTATTTAAAAATATTTTTTTTCTTATAGAAGTCTAAAGCGAACTCCGTGACAGAGAATGGAGAAGGTTGAAAGAAACTGCTGGCTTTTTTATCCCACTCCTGGTCTGCAACAGGTGATCAGGGCACACTTTATCGCTCATTGTTAGGGCGTGAGTTTTGCAGGCTCAGACAGTCACTTACGGCAGGGCTCTCGGAGCAGAAATCAGGACCTTGGAAAGCTTCCATTTGGCCCTGCTGGCTGAGCTATAGAAAGATGTTGCCTCAGCAGGGAGCCGAAATCATCTGAGGAATTATAAAGGCAGGCAAGGCCTGTTCTCCATTAGGCTCCATCTCCTTGAAGGAGCCAGCTGTGTTCCTTAAAAGAGCCCTTGTCTGATTCTGAATCCTATGACTTCTGCAATATCTAGGATAGCCTTCTCCATCCTCACGCCCACCAGATATTTTAGACCAACTCCCATTAGTCCCAGTTAGCATGGTCAGGATGCTGGGATTGTAGTCCAAAACCCCCTGAGGGCAGCAGGTTGGAGAAGACTAGTCTAGGAGATGGAAGAGCAGCTGAGTCTTTCTTGGAGAGCTGTGGAACCCCAGGATCAGAGCCTGTGAACTCAGTCTGGTGAACAGTTGGACCTGTGTCCCCAGTTTGCAAATTGAGAACACTGCATAGTTCAGTCTTTTTTAAAACACTGAATTACAGTCAAACCATTCACAGGTCAATTTCAGTGTAGATCAGTTGGTTAAGAATGGTGAGATCAGCATGTGAACTAATGGTAACTGTGGAGGACAGTCCATGGAGAAGAAGCTTGTGGAACAGAATCTGATTCAGTCCAAACTGATGCTATTTTCTTTAGCTGCAACTAGACGAATCTCCCCCGGAGTGAAAAGGATGTGGGGAGAAAGAGCTGCCTTCCTCTTCAGATAATTATTATTGCAATAATGAACAAATGAGCCAGGTTTAACCGTAGCAAAAGTTTCCACATATGCCATGAGGATCAACTTGGCATTCCTAAAGAATGTCAGGAGAACAAACAATTGTTAGGCTTGCTGTTTACACTGCAATCCTGTGCGTGTTTATTTTGAATTAAAGGCCTTGGGACTTATTCCCAAGTAAATGTGCACAGGATTGCACTCTTACTTTAATAAATTTATCTATGTGGGAGTGCAACTCTTGGAGCTGGCCTCTACTCTGCTAAGCATAAAAGGCCTTCTGAGATTCAAGGCTGTTAGCTGATGAATATATTTTTGTATGTGTGTGTGTGCGTTCATATACTTCATATTGAGTTTACAGTGCATTGTCTCCCTCTGTCGGTAACAGCAGGCTACACGGGCTGCTGAGAGGCGGTTTATACGTTCTGGAAGCCCGGAGGTGGCTCCACGGTGGTGCTACATTGATTATACGATGCAGCAGCTACCTCAGCGCCATCATGGGGTTTTCCAGAGAAGCTCTGCATTTTAAAAGTCGGAGACTTACTCAACTTTTCAGGAAGGGGTATGGCGAACAAGGCCCTTCCACCATTTATCCTCGCCTTACCCTCGATGGGGAGGCGTGGCCGAGCAGATGGTGACCTCTGATTAGCCATTGTCCGCCCGGGCAGAAAGCAGGGGGCAAGCCCGGCTGCGAGAAATCCCGCACTTTCGCTATTTATTGGGATTAGCTGCCGCCATTCCAATTCGGCAAAAGCACAAGGTTTTGCTTGTCGTGTGGCAACCCACCTTGTATTCTGACTGACTAAGCTGGTGAGACTAGCCAATGCTCTGTCCAAAAGCCTCTTCCCCTTTCTTTCTGAGACAGGTTGGGAAGAGGATGGAGTAAGGCAGAGGCAAGCACCTGGAGACAGGGCTCCCTTCTTTTATCTGCAGGCTCCTCTCTTTCCCCCCGTTCACGCCCCCCAAGCTGTTCCAGGAGGTGAAAGGAGAGAGGAGGTTGGCAACTGGCAGGCCAAGATTGTAGCCTTCAACAGGTCAGTTTGGATCCATTCGCTGCCTAGGGTTCAGCCGAGTTTTAACATTCCAGGCCCATCAGTCCCTGGCAAGGCCCCTCGGTCAGAATAGTGAGGGTTTGCCAGGAGAAAACAGCCACCGCTGCTTCCCTCCTTGCCCTTTCATCCAAGGGCAGTGAACCTCAGGTTTGCAGGCCAAATCTGGCTTGCCAGGGTCACAATCCAATCCTCTAGGATTTCCTAGAGGGCCATACATCCTTGCCTGCCTTGGCCACTGATAACTTGGTGATTTCCTAGCTTTTGCGCATCCTCTCCCCACCCCCCTTCTAAAAAGTTGAAATGCCTGTGCAACCATGAGTCAGGAATCTGGGTGAGGCATCAGAACTTAGTCAAACATGGAAAACCCTACAATTAACTCTGTGTGAGTCCCTGAGTAGTCTCAACTCTCAAATAGATGTCCAACCATTCCTGTAGGGTGCTGCACGTTGCCTGAGTAAACATCTTGATGCTGCTCCCGAAATGCTGTTCAGTATGGCAGGCTGCCCAATTACCTGCTCCTTATAGACATTCTGTTTCTAATCTTCCCCAAATCCCTCCAACACCCTCTACTTTTCCTTTTTCCTCTTCTCGTTTCCTCTTTCTTTCTCCTCTTCCTCTCCTAACTGCTCCCATCTGCCACTTCTCCCTTCTCCTTCAGTTACCGTGACCACCCATGCCACACCTGTCCTAAGGTTTAGCTGCCAGAAGTAAGAGCTGTAAGCTAAACATATGCTGGTGTTTTGGCCCCGCCCTTTTACCTTTGGCCCCTCCCCCACTGGAATGCAGCCCCCGAGAGCTTCTCTGAAATGTGCTGGGGGAGCGACTTCAACAATTTCCCACGGAATGAAGAACCACCAAATCCATTTTGACATTTTTGTGAACCGCCCAGAGAGCTTCAGCTATGGGGTGATATAAAATTATAAGAAATGAAACGAAAGAGGTCTGGCTGACTCAAAAGTTGTTTGAAGAACTCCTAGCTTGAAGTGGTGAAGGGGTTTGTGAGGTAGGGTGAAAGTCTTCACAAAACATGAAACTATAGACATGCACCCTGGCTCACCTTTTCTGCTCCTGACCTATCTTTCATGATCTTGGCAACAGTGAGGCAGTGGCAGCTGCTAGGAATCCCTTCCCACCACCAGCCATTCCAAGAGCTGAGATGAGAGGGCCATTCCACCAGCCATGCTAAAACAATTTTTCCTTCTTCCCTCCCCATTCCTTTTTCCTTGCGTGCTGTGTCTTTTTAGCTTGTAAGCCTGTGGGTAGGGACTGTTTTAATTGACTGCATAAACTGCTTTGGAAGCCTTTTGGGCATAAAAATACTTCAACTAAATCAATAAATTACCCACACCCTGCATGCAGTAGCAACACACAGGCTGAATTCGGACGACACATTAAGCAACTGGTGGGGGGGAAACAATCGTCAGTTGTATTGATTATCACATCGTCCGAATGCTGCCATAGTCAACTCAGCGCTGATCCTAATCCACACCACGGTTGATTATTTATTACCATGTTGTGTGGGGAGTACCCCCTAGATGAACAACTGTAAAGTTGATTATTACCCCACCATTGACTATCGTGTTGTCCAAATTCAGCCATAGTCTGTGGGATGCATCTGACCTCCACCAGTGCAGCTACCCTGTTGCCATCAGTCTGCTGGTGACGGCAGCAAAAGAATTGCCAGTTTGCAGCTGAAAAAAACACTACAATTGGCATTTTTAACTTTACATTAGGCTATTGTAGGGTTCCATAGCAACCCAGAAAAAAATTGCTGGTGCCCATGGAATTCTATGGGACCCCAGTGGCAGGCGTGCGGCCCTGGTGGCTTGGGAGCAGTGAAAATGACCCCAGGACCTCCTGAATGGGCCACCTCTGTCCTAGAGTGAGGGCAGGATTCACTGCTCTCATCCCGAACGGGCTTCATGACAGGACCAATGAAAGCAAGGGCAACGCTGGGGGGGAAATAGCACTTGCCAGCTGCCGGAATTCCCTGATGCTGAGTTTGCCAGCTTTTCCACATCTCATTCCAATGGCAGAAATTACACTCTCAATGGAGCCGCCTTCAAAAGGGGTGGCGAAGTCGGAACCGTTTCAGTTTAGCCCTGTTTTAAAATACAGCCCACGCGTTTAGATATGGTGGCATACTTTGCATTTTGTGGTTTTAATTTTTGTGAACCACCTAGAAGAGAGCTTTGGCTATTGGGCGGAATAGAAAGGCAATAAATGAATAATATATATTCTGACCCTGCCGGAGGTTGTTAGATATTTGTTTTGTGCCTGTGTTTTTCAGACTGTTACAAGTAATCCTGGGTTTCATTGGAAGCTTATCAGGACTCCCTCAACGAGAAGATCAATAATGGCACACAAGCTTCTCTGCAAATAGAAAGGTTTGATGCATTCTAGGGCCCATTCTTGGTTCACACAGGGAGACAACAGGCTTTACACACATGACTTACATAGGACTGGCAAAGATTCCCCTGTACGCTAAGCCAGTCTTCCCCAACCTGGCACCTGTCAGGTGTGTTGGACTACAATCCTTATCCCTCACAGTCAGCATCACTTGGCTGTGCTGGCTGGGGATGATGGGAGCTGTACTCCACCACATCTGGATGGCACCAAGTTGGGGAAAGCTAAGTTGCACCCAGTGGAGGCTGGTGGCTCCTCTGTCAGTGGGTCAGTGAACCTGCTCTGGGTTCCAGTTAGGACTCTGAAGGAGTTATTGAAGATGCTGAACCAGTTTTGGGGATAGGGTTCAGTAGTTTGCACAGCTCCTTTCGAGTTCTAACCGGTCCAGACTGAAACCCAGAGCGGATTCACTGCCCCACTTACAGAGGAGCCACCAGCCTCCACTGGTTACGCTATGTAGAACTTTAGAAAAATGCAAACTGCAGCCACCTAATGGTGGAGACTGGTATTGCGTGCACGCACACACACATATTCATTGCAAAGGAATCTGTTGGGTGAAGTTTCATTATAAGTTCAATCATGGAAGTTACACCTTGTAAAAGTAAAAATGGGTGCTTGGGATACTTACTGCTGGGTCACCCTGACTTACGGTTCAACCCTATGCATGTTTAGACAGGAAAAAATATCCTACAAATCCCAGCAGGGCTGGATGGGGAAAACGGTGGGGTGTAGGCCTTTTTTTTTCTTACAGTGATAAGGAAAGCAGAGGGGTGAAGGTTTTGGCAGAGCAAGAAGCTTTCAGTGATTAGGGATTCCGTCTTCCCTTTTCATGGAGTTGATAAATGAAGGGCTGACCGCTTGTCATTAGATCTTCTGTTCCAAGGGCCTATAAGAGTTGCGGTGTTGCTGGCCGAAATGCTTGAAATATGACTCCTCAGAATTGCAGCTCGTGCAGTTCTTGAAATGCAAATCAGAAGTTCCTTCAGACAGGGACATAGCTATCTAGAGCGTCTTGATTCAATACTATATTTCCTTATTCTCTCTGCCTGGGAGGAAATGTCGGTCATTTGCCAATTCAAAATGCGAGAAAGGCATACGCGTGAGGCGTAATGACATTGCAGGGGGAAAACGTGGGGGGGGGGGGAAATGAGTTTACTGAATCAGAAAAGGGGAAGGATCCATGAACAGAACAGGCCCTCTGAAATTTTCTCCAGAGAAGCGAAATTCCTCTGGGTGACTAGAAAGGCAGGCACACCTCTGGACCAAAAGGCGCTGTTGACACAGCGGTTCTCGCTATCTTATGACAACACGTCTTGAAACCAGGTCAACAAAGAGGCCGGCAAGGATGACCAGGAGATTAACAGCGGCCCTGTTGCCCAGCTTCATTTGCCAAGGGGATGGACGGCCCTCGAGGAGCGATGGGCGATAACCAGCTGTAAATGGGAACGGAGAGAGCTGGGTGGAGAAGGACACTCATGTTGCAAGGGTCCCTGGAGGAAGAACTGCATGCAGGCTTTGTGAAGTGCCACAGACGTGGATGGTGGTGTACAAATCAATAGTACACCCTGCACCGATACATAATGTGCCCCATCTTAGATCTGCTTCTTTAGGCTGACCAGATAAAATCCAGGTCGGGGCTCATGTAACTTTAACAGTTGTAGAGAGAAGGGAATTTCAGCCAGTGTCATTTGTATGCAATTAGTCCCTCGTGAAATTCCCTCTTCATCACAACAGTTAAAGTTGCAGGCACTATACTAGAGTGACCATATACAAAAGAAGGCAGGGCCCCTGCACCTTTAACTGTTGTGATGAAGAGGGAATTTCACCAGGAACTAATTGCATACAAATGACACTGGCTGAAATTCCCTTTTCTCTACAACTGTTAAAGTTACATGCGCCCTGACCTGGATTTTATCCGGTCACCCTACTCGTTCCCACTCTGTGGAGGCTGTGAGGCCCACTAAACAACCTTTCCCAACTTGGTGCCTGGAGAAGAGAAGACTGAGGGGAGACATGATAGCACTCTTCAAATACTTGAAAGGTTGTCACACAGAGGAGGGCCAGGATCTCTTCTCGATCATCCCAGAGTGCAGGACGTGGAATAATGGGCTCAAGTTAAGCGGAAGCCAGATTCCGTCTGGACATCAGGAAAAAATGCAGGTTGCTTACCTGTAACTGTAGTTCTTCAAGTGGTCATCTGTGCATTCACACATATGGGCTCCGCGCCAGCGCCGAGCCCCAATCGGGAAACTTCCTAGCTAGCTTAGTGCTGTTTTTGGCGGGAACCCCTCCCCCACCATCCATTGCGCATGCTCCGGGTCCCGCCTTACCTCAGTTCCCTGAGACCGCGTATGGCCTCGCACTAAGGTACTACATAGGAAGCATATGCGCCCTAATCCTCTTGCATACACCTTAGCGTAGCATAGAGGGGATGGTGGGCGGGGTGTGTGAATGCACAGATGACCACTCGAAGAACTACAGTTACAGGTAAGCAACCTGCATTTCTTCTTCGTGGTCTCTGTGCATCACACATATGGGCGAGTAATTAGCCACACTTACTGGAGGAGGGTATGCACGCTAGTGGATCACTGACAAATAGAAGACAGGACTGCCCGGCCAAACGAAGCGTCCCGTGCTGCTCTAACGTCCAACCTGTAGTGTTTCACAAAGGTTGAAGCGTTCGACCATGTTGCCGCCCTGCAGATATCCGGAACTGTTGCTCCATGGATCAGAGCCGTCGAAGTGGCTTGTCCCCTCGTTGAATGCGCTGTGAACGAAACGGGGCTGCTTGCCAAGAACTTGGTAAGCTAGAACGATAGTGTCAACGATCCAATGGGAAAGACGTTGAGAGGAAACTGCCAACCCTTTCGCCTTACCCCCGTAACATACAAACAGTTTATCTGATTTACGGATTGTTTCCGTCCTTTTCTTATAAAACGCCAACGTACGCCTAACATCCAAAGCGTGTAATGCTGTGCAAAGCGGGTCTGTAGACACCTTAAAAAACGTAGGAAGAACGATATCCTGGTTAATGTGAAACATTGAAGAAACTTTAGGTACAAACGAAGGACCAGGACGCAACACAACCTTGTCCTTAAAAAACTGAGTATAGGGAGGCTCCACCATTAGCGCCACTAACTCTGAGGCACGTCTAGCAGATGTTATAGCTACTAAAAACACTGCTTTAAATGTTAGTAGCCGGAGGTCAATCGTAGCTAATGGTTCAAACGGCTTTGTCGTTAAAGCAGTCAATACTACTGACAAGCTCCACTGAGGAACAATCTGGCGCAACGGTGGGAACATTTGTCGTAAGCCTTTCATAAAAGTTTTTGCTACTGGGTGTGTAAACACCGTAAAGCCATTTATCTTAGCGTGTTGTCCTGAAATGGCAGCTAAGTACACTTTGATGGAGGAAGGCTTTAGGCCTACTGCATGAAGAGAGTACAAGAAGTCGATGATCCCTGTTATGGGGCCATCGCGAGGCGGGAATCCCTGTTCTTTGGCAAATCGCAGGAAACGGTTCCATTTTCTAGCGTAAGAAGCTCTAGTAGACGGTTTGGTAGAGGCTTCAAAAATGGAACGCAGAGCCGGTGACATCTTTAGGGATTGCCACCTGGTTGGATCCTCCAAGCTGTGAGGTGGAGGGACTGGAGGTTGGGGTGCAGGATGGCTCCTGCATTTTTGGACAGGAGGTCCGGTATCCTGGGCAGGCGCCACCATTGCTGATTTGACAGGCGAGAAAGAGTGGTGAACCAGTGCTGCCTCGGCCACCACGGGGTCACCAGTATTGCGTCCAAATTGCATCTGCTGGCCCTGGCCACCGTTCTCGCAACAAGCGGGAAGGGTGGGAACATATATAGGAAGCCGTTGGACCAGTCCCATTGGAATGCATCTCCTAGCGATGCAGGTCCAATCCCCGCTCGAGAACAGTAGTCCTGGCAAACGGCGTTTGCAGAAGTAGCAAACAGATCTATCGTTGGTGTGCCCCATCTTGTAAAAAGGCGAACCAGGACGTCCGGAGACAATTCCCATTCGTGGGTGTCGGTGAACTCTCTGCTGAGCTTGTCTGCCTCTGCATTGTCCGTACCCGCAATGTGGAGCGCAGACAGACAGATGCCCCTGCGAATGGCCCACTGAAGAATGTCTAACGCCACACTCAGAATGCGAGGAGATCGCGTTCCGCCCTCTTTGTTTATGTACCACACTACGGTGGTGTTGTCTGACAGTATGCGAACATGCTGATCTTGAATGTGTGGTAAGAATGCACGCAAGGCTCGTTTCACTGCTAGAAACTCCAGGAGGTTGATATGGAGCCGAGACTCCGATGGCGACCATTTTTCTTGAATTGTTAGGCCGTTGAAATGCGCCCCCCACCCTTCCAGGGATGCATCCGTAGTGACTATTCGGGTGGGATCTTTCTGGTGAAAGGGCATGCCGTGAGACAGATGTGCCATGGTCGTCCACCAGCGGAGAGAAGGAAGAACGGATGGCGGAATCATAAGTACTATTTTTCTTGGATTTAGGTACGGACGGTAACGCCTGAGGAGGACCTGCTGTAACGGGCGCATGTAGAGACGAGCCCAGCGGACAACGAATACCGCAGACGCCATGAAGCCCAATAGGCGTAGCACCGTGTACGCCGTTACGCGTGATCGATGTTCCAGTCGCGAGGCGAGAGATGCGATAGCTTGCCTGCGCGCCACTGGTAGGAATGCTCGTCCTACGGTCGAATCTAAGATCACCCCTATAAATTGGATCCTCTGTGCCGGTTGAAAAATGGACTTTTCTTTGTTTATTTGCAGGCCCAAGCTGGTGAGACAGGAGGTGACGAGGTGGACATCGGAGAGAGCTCTTGACTGGGAAGAGGACACGATTAGCCAATCGTCGAGGTAAGGGTATAGCTCGATGTTCTGTGCCCTTAGATGGGCACACACCACCGCCATGCATTTGGTGAAGACCCTTGGTGCCGTCCGTAGGCCAAAGGGTAAGACCGAAAACTGATAGGCTTTGTTCCCTATAAGGAATCTCAAATATTTCCGATGAGCAGGGTGTATGGGAACGTGAAAATAGGCGTCCTTGAGGTCCACCAAAGTGAACCAACGATTTCGCCTGAGGAGCGGTAGTACTTGCGCTAATGTGATCATGCGAAATTTTTTTGGTTTGATGAATTTGTTTAAGTGCCTGAGGTCCATTATAGGCCGCAGCCCTCCATCCTTCTTCGGGACCATGAAGTAGCGCGAGTAAAAACCCGCTTTTAAAAGACACGATGGGACGCGTAAGATGGCTTTTTTTTCTAACAGAGTTGTTGTCTCCTGTAGAAGCGTGGGGGATGATTGGGTGTACCTCACGGTGCCGAGAGGAGGGAAGGTGTGAAACTCTATGCGGTACCCTTCGGATATCGTGGAGAGCACCCATTTGTCGCTCGTTATGGACGCCCAGCGCTGTATAAACGGTTGTAGTCTGTTTGTCTGAAATTTTGGAAGGACAATAGGAACGGAGTCAAAGACGCCGTTTTGACGTCATGTCCTGTCTGCGCGCTTTGGAGTATCTGGGCGCTGCCTTCCTGGACTGGAAGGAAGACTGTTGCTGTTGTGCCTGGAAACGCTGAGTCCGTTCTTGTTGTCGTCGCGGCTGATATTGAAAAGGATGGTACCAACGCCGCTGGCGAGTCTGTTGCTGTGGTTGTTGCCCCGCTGCGCCCATTTTCCTTGCTGTCATCTTGGCCTTATGGATGACATCCATGGCCGTATCGGTGGTCGCATGAAATAAACCCTCCCCGTCGAACGGGAGGTCCTCAATACGAGTCTTGGTCTCAGTTGGCAATGTAGAGGTGCGTAACCAGGCATGGCGACGTAGGGCTACCGCCCCCACCAGTGCTTTCGCTGAGCAGTCTGTTTGGTGACTAGCCGTCGTAAGTTGTTGTCTCGACAGCCTAGTCGCTTCGGTTTGGAAAACACGGGCTAGCTCCCGCTGGTCGTCTGGGAGATAATCTGTCAATGTAGAAATCTTTTCCCAGAGAAAAAGCTGGTACCTCGCCATGGTTGCCTGATAGTTTGCTATCTTAAATCCCAATGTCGCTGATGAATAAACGCGACGTCCAGACGCATCCAACTTCCTTCCTTCCTTGTCTATTGGCGTTGAATGGCTCTTGCCGGGACGCCCTTGCGATGACTCAACCACAATGGAGTTGGGCCGTGGATGACTACATAGGTATGGTGCGTCCCCGTCTTTAACTTTATATAGTGTTTCTAGTCTTTTTGATGTCATGGCTGCTGTGGCTGGGTTCTCCCAAGGACCTTTGAAAGTTTTAAGGAGTGTGGGTACCAAAGGCAAAGTTAGCTGAGGCGCTGGTTCTGAATACATGACATCGTAAATTTTATCCTCTAAGTCATCTTGTGGTTGGTGAATGTCCAGACCAAGAGACTGAGCCATTCTTTGCATCTGGTCAGAAAAGGAGCCAAGTTCTAAAGATGGCAAAGGTCTGTCCGTGGATCCAACGTCTTCAGGTGGAGATGGCATTGATGGAGCCAGAGAGCGTACTGAAGATGTGTCAGAAGCGTAGCCATCCCCCGATGTAGGGGAGAGAGGCCTACGACGCACCGTCGCAGAAGCGTGCTTGGGTGCCACAGATGTCCGGTGTCCTTGGGTGGCAGCGCAGCGTTCCCTTATCTGTGAAGGGGAGCGTCCAATCCTTCGTCCCGTATAGGGGTCAAAAAGGTAGCGCGGTTCACTACGGTGTCGAGACCTACTACGGGACCTGTCTGAATAAGAATCCCAACGTCGAGACCGTGAACGTGATCGCGACCGGGACCGAGACCGATAGGTAGCCGTCCGAGACGCCCTCGACATCGGTGACGGTACCGACAATGGCTGCTGCACATCGCCTGCATCTACATTGACGTCGGTATCGATACCCATTGAAATGTCGGATTGGATAACATTGACGAGCTCCACATCCGAGGAGCACCCCTCCAGGCTCAATGATGGCAAAACTGGCCGTGGAGGCAGCGACGCCGCCCTATGCACTAACGAAGTGGATCGCTGCGAGAGAATCGGCGACGACGCCGGGCGGGAAGGTGTTGGGGTCGACTGTTTCCTCGCCGGTAACGAAGGCTGACGCGCTGGAATCGCTGGCGTCCCGTGAGGGGTCGATGCCGACAGTCTCGGTGTCGATGAAGTTTTGTGTTTCGTCGATGTCGAGGGCCGCTTCGGAGCCGAAGGCGGTTCCAACCTCGACGTCGATGGGCGCTTCGGAGTCGACAGTCGTTGTTCTCCCGACACCGAGGGATGTTTCGAGGTCGACGGCCGTTCCTCTCTCGATGTCGATGGGTGCCTCGGAGTCGATGGAGCGTGTTTCGTCGGTGCCGCCGCTTTGCTCGGCTTCGCGGTCGACGGTTTCGATGCCGAGGCGGTTTTCAGTGAAGATTTCGATTTGGCGACTTTAGTCTTGGTCTTGCCCGACTTCTTTGTCGGTATCGATGGCTTTCTAATAGGGTCTACCACAAGCAGTGGTAACGGGTCCTCTGCTGCTTCCCTGAGAGGGAATGAGCAGGGTGATGCCGGATTTGAGCGATTTACAGGCGTGTGCCCACGCTCTCCGGAGGTTCTCCGCCCGGTATCCGAGTCCATAGAACGTGGAGATTGGTCTCTTGAGCGACGCTTTTGGGGCGGCCGGTCAACGGCAGACAAGGCCTTGCTCCACAGCAAACTACGGAGTCTATCGGCCCTATTACGTCGGGTCTGGCGTGAAAAAGTCATACAGTGGGGGCAAGAGTCCACCACATGCCCTTCCCCCAAACACACGAGGCATAATGAATGCCCATCCGTAAGGGTCAATTTTGCGCTGCATCGGGAGCAGTGCTTGAAAAGCGCCGATTGCGCCATAATCTCCTAGGCCAAGGGCCTCACAAACTAACTTAACTATATAAACTTTTTTTATATATATATATATATATAAACGTAATCTAACAACTACACTAACACTAAGCTAACAACTATTTCTCTCTAATTTTCAGAATACGAACGATTCTTCACGACGAAGTCTCCCGCGAGGCTATCAGCTAAGCGGTCGAAGAAGAACTGAGGTAAGGCGGGACCCGGAGCATGCGCAATGGATGGTGGGGGAGGGGTTCCCGCCAAAAACAGCACTAAGCTAGCTAGGAAGTTTCCCGATTGGGGCTCGGCGCCGGCGCGGAGCCCATATGTGTGATGCACAGAGACCACGAAGAAGAACTTCCTGTCTGTTAGAGCGGTACAAAATTTGGACCAATTACCTAGGGAGGTCATGGGCTCTCCCACACTAGAGGCCTTCAGGAGGCAGCTGGACAGCCATCTTTCAGGTATGCTTTAAGGTGGATTCCTTCATTCAGCTGGAGGTTGGACTCGATGGCCTTATAGGCCCCTTCCAACTCTATTATTCTATGATTCTATAACTCCTATCGTCCCCAGTGAGCATGGCCAAAGGCAAACTGACTGGGTGATGAGAGAGTTGTAGTCCAACACAATTGGACGGCACCAGGTTGGGGAAGGCTGCTCTAGAGCAGAGATGGGGAACCCTTTCCCTCAGGGGCCACATGCGGGTGGTGTGTGTAGTTGAAGCCAGTGATGGGTGGAGCTAGAGCCCAAAGTGGGTGGGGCTACCCTTTTCTCTCCCTCCCTTTCAGCCACTGCATTTTTTTCCTCTCTCTGCCACCCCCTTATCTATCTAGCTGTATCCTCCTCCACTTCTTCCCTGCCCAACAGACTGATGGGAAAGGGACCAATTAATCACACCAGAGGTATGAACCGATACTTGCAGAGGGCTTTTGAAATCAGGCCAAGGGTTGCATGAGACTTGATCAAAGGTTACGTGTGGCCCAGAGCCCACTGTGGCTCTCCAGGCACTCCGAGTTGTTTACAACTATGGGAAGGGTCATAGGGTGTGGCTTTCAAACAAGGACTCTCACATTGAATTTATTCATACTGATTTTAATCCCGTGTTCCTTTCACCTTGGGCTGAGGAATGTATGCCTCTTTTCTTTTCCACTCAAATACGAAATGAAAATACAGTTTCATAATTACATACCGTGCGATTTTGCCTTCTCCACCTCCAAGAGCAGCGCAACCAGAATTGCAGAAGTTCCGCAGCCACAGGCTGAGGTGTGGAGCCTGGCTTCTTAAAAAACAAAACAAAAAAAGAACAGCAAAAAGCCACTGGACCAGAAAAACGAGCTCCTGTCATGAGGAATGCCAGCAGGAACTTCCTTATCGGGAAATACGCCTGGCCTTGGTTCAGAACACTGGAAGGATCTGAGACTTATGTGTCATGCGCCTCTGTACGCCTGTGGTGCTCATGCAGGGAAGAGATTGTGGACAGGCTTCCGTACCCATGGGTGTTTGTCCTTCTCCATGTGCTCTAGTGGGGATGGAAACACTGCATTAACTCTACAGCCTGGGCAAGGGAAGTAGCCCAAGAGCATCAGTGCAGGAATTTGGAGCCTTTCCCAAAGGAATTTTACCAGGAATAGGGGAAGCTAGCCTTGTTTCCCGACTCATCTTGCCACGCTATTAATGAAGGACTTTTTCATCTTCTGGGTCTTGTGTTCCCTAGTGGGTAAGTCACCAACCTTCGCTTCCTCTTCTTCCTTTCTTTTTGGTATCTCTCTGTTAAGTCTGGCTCTTTTAGCTACGGCAAGAGTTCATCAAACAGGTGAGCAGGGTCTCCATGTCGGTTCTCGTTGGCATATTGCATTTGTTTTGAGCTTGTGCATCGTGGCATGGTCATCGTTGTTTCAACCGCCAAGCAGGTAGCGAAGGCATCCTGTGAGCTATTGAGATCAGCGTCTTAAGGAACTGTCCCATCCACACACACACATTTTGAGACGGGAATTGTGACAGAGAATATCCAGTCCATCTGAAGAGCAATGCAATCGTGGGAAATGGGAAATAAATCTAAAGCATTTCTTCGGACTTTCCGCACAATACAAATTGGTGTGAGCTGAGAGCGGGGAAGCCACAACTTTGAACCGGAAAGCCCCTAGTGTGTGATTCTCGCCTAGTCTACCCATTTCCCAGGGTGGTCTTGGGAAGCCATTAGCTCAACCTTCAGCCCACAAAGGGGGACGGGATAATACTAGGGACCTCTGTTCTTCGATTGTTGTGAGGATTACTAAAAGAATGACGATGAAATGCCTTAAATGCATGGCCACGGAAGTCTAACACATCACGAGGGCATTGGGCTGGGGGGAAGGCTGCTTTATTTATTATTTATTTATTAGCATTTTATATATACCACTTCTCATTTGCAAAACAATAATAATAATAATAATAATAATAATAATAATAATAATAATAGACCTTTTAGAGAGCAATCCTATGGTCCTTAGACAGAGTATGGGGGAGGGGCACTGAACAGTTTGGATTCCTGGATCCTAGGTTGGAGACGGAGCTCCGAACTGGGGCCCAGAAGTCCAAGCTCCCTGCTCCCACCCCTCATAGTTGGCATGGAGAAAACTGTGGCGGCTGCCTCTCCAAGCCCGCAAATGCAGCCTTGGAGAGGAGGGAAAGGGGGCAGTTCTGTAGTCAGGGAGGGGAAGGAACCCGAAGAAGCCTCGGGGGGGGGGGCAACTGCCTTCCTTCCTGCTCCGCAGAGCCCCAGCTAGGTGGGCGAAAACGCCCATCTAACAAAAATGCAGAGCGGGAGAAGTGCGGAAGTGAATTCAGAGGCTGACTGGCATCCTGATAGGATTGTACCTTAAACTCTTGAATTTTTTAGAACACTTTTATATACATTGTATATTAATATTATTATTATTATTATACATTCCTCCAAAGCATGTCTTATTCTGTGCCTTTAACAGGCACCGAATCTGCACAAATCATCTGCTTATATCAAAACAATACGCTATTGCCAAGCACATGAGAAGGGGCCAGTCCAAAAGCTGCCAATGCCATATTACCCCTAACCATAGTACAATAATCTTCTAAACCAACCTTCTCCAACTGGGTGCCCACCAGATGTATTGGACAACAACTCCCATCATCCCAGCCACCATGGCCAACACATTTGGAAGGCACCGTGTTGGCTTCCTAAGCTGACATCCAACAACGGTAGCACAAAGTCCCATCCCATCACATCCCATAAATGCGATGGTAAAAATGGGGAACCTCTTGTGGCTCTTGTAATATATGTACCCCTCGTCTCACACCATGGCCACCTCCATTGCAGCTGTAGGTTATTCTTTCCCTCCTGCTGTATGCCATGTTCATTTCCGGTGCAGTGGTGCGAAAGTGTCAGACTAGAACTGGGGAGATCCAACTTTCCCACTCAGCTATGAAGCTCACTGGGTGAACTTGGCTTGGTTGTTATCTCTCCGCCTAGTCTACCTCATAGGGTTGTTGTGAGGTTAAAAATGCAGAGGGAGGGGTTGACCATGTACTCCACCCTGAGCTCCTTGGATGAAATGTGGTGTGTGTGTGTATGTGTGTATTACATATCTGATGAAATTATTCTGCAATAGACTTTCAGGCTTTGGATTCTGAAAAAGCAGGTTGTTTTAAGGCCAAACTAGTTGTGAGGCAATTTCGTGTATGTTAAACATGTTAAACACATATTTGTCCTGGGCAGTGGGAGTTCACTCCATGGCTGAATTTGGACAACACGATAGTCAATGGTGGGGTAATAATAAACTTTACAGTTGTTCATCTAGGGGGTACTCCCCACACAACATGGTAATAAATAATCAACTGTGGTGTGGATTAGGATCAGCGCTGAGTTGACTATGGCAGCATTCGGACGATACGATAGTCAATACAACTGACGATTGTTACCCCTGCCCTCCAGTTGCTTATTATGTCGTCCGAATTCAGCCCAAAAATTTAAGTGAATCTTCCTGCCCAGAATCACTTCCAGTATCAGAGCTGAACTGGGAGAAAACAGTTAAAAGCAACAGAGGAGGTGGACAGGGCAGGTTTCAGTGCTGGATTCAGAAATTAGGGCCTCGTAATATGAAGGGCCTCTAACTATGTTGGCGATAATTAAGATAACTAAGGTGTATTATAATTAAAATCGCTTTGGCTTAAATATACTGAAAAGTCTAGTGTGATTTACAGCAGAGTTGCCTTATACAGAGAAAGTGTGGCAGCAAAAAGAGCAGACTACAGCCAATTTAGAAGAAGTTCAAATCAACTTGCTTTCTAAGTGCTTTTATACCCATCTTTAGAGAAGGTTATCTAACACTGTTTAACTACAAGCACCTCCTAATGCCAGGTGGTACCCTTTCATTACTCTTCCTACTATAATGTAAAACACTTTTGTCTCTTTATTTTTATAGTATGGGGCCTCTGAATCTTGATATGGCTAAGGACTGCAGCTTGTCTTAATGCAGCCCTGACAGGTTCTGCCCCTCAAAGGTGGGGCTGAAACCTGGTGCGTATGTGTGAATGCTGACATTTTTTAAGCATACCCAACAACTAAGGTGGCCACCATGTGTCCTCTTTTACAGAGGACAATCCTCTGTTTGAAGGAGTGCCAGAAGGACTTTCTCTATTTGTAGGAGGCCTCTATTTGAAGAGCTCAACTGTCCAAGTCTGTTTGAAAGCTAAAGAACCAGAAGAACGGTTGTCCATCAGCCGTTGGCTCTCGAACAGCAGACTGAACAGTCAGGTACACAGGTCACCTGGCCACATGCACTATACTAGAGTGACCATATACAAAAGAAGGCAGGGCCCCTGCAACTTTAACTGTTGTGATGAAGAGGGAATTTCACCAGGAACTAATTGCATACAAATGACACTGGCTGAAATTCCCTTTTCTCTACAACTGTTAAAGTTACATGAGCCCTGACCTGGATTTTATCTCGTCACCCTAGGCCACACCATGGTGAGACGGACTGTATTTCTATATAGAATACAATAATTGTGTCTAAAGTTATTTCTATATGCAAATTCATATGCAAATCAGTGTCCTGTTTTATCTTCTTTTTTGGGTGATGCATGTCCTCTTTTTTTGGCAATTCATAAGTGGCTACCTTACCGATGTCTCCTTGAAAAGACAAAATAGAAACGAAGTGTTTTCCCAGGAGCAGTTAGCAGAAAATAGGGCTTGTCTCTATCAGACAGGGCCAGTTAGCACATGTACCACCTCCATGTAATGCAATGGATTGGGGCGGGGGATATGGTTGTTCAATTGCATCTATCTATTTCTAGCTACACCAGTGCACTTTAGACTTTATAAAGTAATATAAGTCAAGAAGGAAGGAAGAAAAAAAGGGCTGTTCCCTCGGGGATCTAGCAGCCTTAACTTATACATTTGCAATGTGTGAAAGTTTGACATAACTAAGGGAGGAGGCAGAGGGAGACACAAGGGAGTTGCCGTCTTAGAAAGAAAGAACGGAAGTCCAGATGAAACCTCCAGGAAAGGCGTTGTTATAATGGGGAAGTTCACAGACATTAAGGAAATGTAAAAAGAAATAACTGCCAGGCTAGAAAAGACACGGGGTTCTGTGACTGGGAATCCCCATGTCTTTTTCTTTGTCAAATAGCTGCTATGGGGGAAGGGCACATTTTGGAGCAATGGAGCTGGAAGAAATTAGGCAGGAGAAAGGGTTCGCTCCCTCCCCTCCTGCTCCAAGGTCCCGGTGTAGGAGCTCCCTGCAGCTAAGACAGTGTTCTTCAAAAAGAAGACAAAGGAGGATATAAATGTGCATATGCTAATTTCTAGCTAGAGATGCACATTTAGAAGGCATTATTACAATTACAGCAGCAATAAAATTCATCTCACCATCACAGGGAAGACTAGGACTGGATTCGCACAACACACTAACACCCACACTTCATGGTTGAGTGTGGGTTGTTGTTGAACCATGGGTTGTTTGTTGAACAATGGGTTAGCGTCTTGTCTGAACCCAAGATATTTTCTGCAGGGTGGCTTGTTAACCATGCAGTGTGGCTTTTTTCCCCTCGAACACACCACCTTGAGAACCCATGGTTAACAAGGCACTCTGGAAAATGTCCTGGGTTCAGCCAACATGATAACCCACGGTTCAACAACAACCCTCACTCAACCACTGCGTGGGGGGTTAGCGTGTTGTATGAACGGCTCCTGGGTGAGCTGTGTGCTTCCTGCTCTGTCTGCTGCCAAGGTGCTAACTGTGGACGGACAGCTCCATGGTCCCTCTTGCCCTCCTTTCTTAGGGTTCCTTATCTTTAAAGCAGACCGACTGGCAAGCCCTTCAAATGGAGGTGCCTTCAACTAGAGGGTGGTCCTCTTGGCAGCTCTTCGAATAGAGGATTGTCCTCCGTAAAGTAGGACACCCTATGATTCAGCTGCTATTTTAAAATACAGTAAAGGAACCAAAGAGTCAGAAATGTATTCACATCTTTAAAGTGAAGCTCTCAGAACAAGCGGGGCTGGTGTTCAGCAGCCTCCTTTTTTTTAAAAAAAACTTTTTTCCGAGGAATTTGCAGTCACTGGGGCAGGTGGCTGTGCAGTTTACAAAAATATAAAAACTGGATATTCACAAAATGGCACATGCGTGGAAATGGGAGTTGTATCACTCACTGCTAATGATATCGCAGAGAATATCTAATTATTCATGACATGCATGGGGTGTCATGATAGAAGTACAGCTCCATCACACCAGCGATTTAGTGCACTCTTGCCATGCCTGGTGTGCGGATTTGCAGCATGGTACTCACATGACGCTGTGCCTGTCCTGCTGACACCCCGCCTCTTCCCCAGCCTTTCCTAGAACGCTAAAAGTCTGGATTATTTTCCCTAAGCGCATTTAACGCGCCCTATGCCTTTGTGTAGTTTTAAAGGAACTGGGGGCTTGAATGGATTGCATCCGGTCCTGGCAGGGAAAAGCGATCTCTCCCAGCAGCCGGCTCCAAGCCTCAATATAAAACCCAAACCTTGCATCCCAGGCTCAAAAGCATACAATGCCTGAATCTCTGCAGAGACAGGATTGTACTCCCTCGATGCCCGCAAAGAGCCAGACTAAAGGGTCGTTCCATTTTTGCCCGGCAGAAAGGCGGTCTGGGTGAAGTGCTCATCTGACAGAGAAGGGGAGGGGTGGAGTGGAGTGGAAGAGCGAAGGAGCGAAAGAGCAACTATTCAGGTGAAAGGGATCATAAGCTTGACGCACTGGTAAAAAAAACCTGGAGGCAAACCAGGGGGTGAAATTAGGTGTGATGGAGGTCATAGATTATTCAGTGAGGGAACTATCACCTTTTCAATATACAAAATGTAGCACATGGGAAGTGCTTATAAATCATATCTACCGTATGCCTACAACACATGCCTAACCACAATAAGCGCCTCGTGCAATGCATGAGTAGCAGATGTATATTTATGAATAGCAAATGCATCCTTATTGAGTAAAATGGATTCTGGAAGTGTCCTTAGAATGAAGTGCAGATAAACTGGTCCAGTTTTTTAAATTACGTGTTGAAATTTCTTGTCACAGACTACAGCTAATATCAAGATACTATTGCCCAGACATAATTTCATTCAGACTCTAAGGTGTTTTATTTTCTTTAGGGTAAGTTAAGTCTGCAAAGAGATGGCAACATCAGTATTTCATTTCACAGTGCTAGCAAATTATATGGTTCTACCTCGGATTATAATTAACATCTCTAGGCGTGGTGTATAATTTACATGGAAACAAAATGTTGAGCAAATTTAACATTCTGCAACATTTCAGAATCTGAATCCAACTTTTCACATTTTGCTTTGGAAATTCAGCTTTAAACTAAGATACTTCTAAAATATCATTTTTCACCCCTGATCAATGTTACGGAACAAATGTTAAACATCACCATGTCAAATTCAATACATTTTTTTTTGACAGTCAGATCCTATACAAATTTACTCAGAGGTAAACGCTGTTGAGTTCAGTGGAGGTCACTCCCTGGTAAATGAGCATAGGATTGCAAACTAAATTTGCAAGCTAAATCTGACAGCATCTATCTGAAAACATTACCGTTTAAAAACAATTCCACTGGAAGAATATAAATTTGAAATGTGAGAGAAGCAAATTTGAATGAGGAAGCTTCATGTGAGAATCCAGTTTATTTCTACTTTAATTTCTCCCCTCTCCCAAATTCCATCCAAGCCTTTATCCTACCTATCACATTGACCAAAGCATCCATATTCAGAGCTAGTGTTAGGGTGACCATGTAAAAAGGAGGACAGGGCTCCTGTATCTTTAACAGTTGTTTAGAAAAGGGAATTTCAGCAGGTGTCATTTGTATGCATGGAACACCTGGTGAAATTCCCCCATCATCACAACAGTTAAAGCTGCAGGAGCTATACTAGAGTGACCAGAAACAAAAGAGGGCAAGGCTCCTGCAGCTTTGATTGTTGTGATGAAGAGGGAATTTATTTATTTATTGCATTTATACTGCCCAATAGCCAAAGCTCTCACCAGGTACTGCATATATTTAAATAATACCTGCTGAAATTCCCTTTTCAATACAGCTGTTAAAGATATAGGAGCCATGTCCTCCTTTTCATATGGTCACCTTAGCCAGTGTGCCACTGAATACTAGTTTGTGGGAGATAGCAAGGAAGAATAGCAAAGGGGGGGGACTTATGCCCTAGTGCAGCCTGCTCCAACCAGGTGTCTTCCAGATGTGCTGGACTACAGCTCCATCATCCCCAGCCAGCACAACAATCTTCAAGCGAGTTTCTGCTTCATTTATTATTGTTATATTCATTGTATTTCTATACCACTTCATAGCCTCTCTGGGCACTTCAAAAAATAAAAAAAACATCAACATACAGTATACAAAGCACAACATCTATTTACATACATATAAACAAATGGCACACACAAAGACAGCATATATCTTTAAAAAACCCTTTTTAAACAATCAGCCAAAGGCAATCCAGAACCTAATTAAAAACTCATTATATGCTGCCAAATGCCTGAGAGAAGATGGCAGTTTTAACCTGGTGCCGAAACGACAACAATATTGGTCCCTGGCGGTCCTCGGTGGGTCCCACCACCAAGAAGTCCCTATCCCTTGCTGCCACCCTCCGAGTCTCTCTCAGAGGAGGCCCCCAGAGGAAGGCCTTGGTTGCTGAACGTAGTATAGCAGCCAGCTCCTTGTTCAGAATATCTAGTTGGCCTTATTGGAAATGGGATGCTTGCTGGATTAAATGGGTCTTCGCCTGATCCAGCAGGGCTCTTCTTACGCCATTGTCTTCTACACTTGAGGAGTGAGGAGACAGCCTGCCATGCACCTGACAGTGGGCAGTTGTCAGAGACAGAGATCCTTGCAAGTAATTACACCCACTCCAGGAATTCTTGCAACCCCATTGCAGACACCTTACTCATCATAATGACAGGCAATTTGCTAATTATCAATAGATGCCCGTTCTGCGCTTTCAGCCCTTGGTCATGCTGAGATTTGGGATGCACTATGCGCTCCTGACCTTTAAGAGACAAGGCAGTATGGGCCCTACCAGATGGGCACACACATGCTCTGGGAAGAGGGGTAGACAAGCCCGGCGACATAGCCATATAAGCCAACTTTTTGGACTTCAACTCCCAACAACCCCTGCCAACTTGACCAATAGTCAGGAATGCTGGGAGTTGTGGCCCAAAACATTTGGAAGGGACCAGGTTGGAGCAGAAGGCTGAAATGGATGCGTACTTTGTTAATGAAAAGATAAACACGGCTCTAAAAATAAATACGTATAAAATGCCATAATAAAACCACCATCACAGTCCAATGCTCTGACTACATTAGCCTGCAGCGTTAGTTGGGCAATTTCAAAGGAACTCTGATATGTTAAAAGGTCTGGCCTGTGAGGTCAGGAGAACATCGTGGACAATTCACCTCTGAGGACCCTTTGGTAGGGTGACCAGATAAAATCCAGGTCAGGGCTCATGTAACTTTAACAGTTGTAGAGAAAAGGGAATTTCAGCCAGTGTCTTTTGTATGCAATTAGTTCCTGGTGAAATTCCCTCTTCATCACAACTGTTAAAGTTGCAGGGGCCCTGCCTTCTTTTGTATATGGTCACTCTAGTATAGAGCCCTGACCTGGATTTTATCTGGTCACCCTACGCCTTTGGGAAATACAATAGCTGGGTAAGGTCTGCACGTTACCTCAGCACCACAGGAGCTGTGGCAGTTCCACTTGCTCCTTCCTCTGCCATGAAGCAAAAGTGTTGCAAAAGCCCCAGACAGAGTGTTGCTCTGAGGCAATGGTGGCTGGTGGCTCCAATGACAGTGGGACAGTGAATCTGCTCTGGGTTTCCATCAGAACCTGGCTGAACTCTAAAAGAGCTATCCAAGGTGAATTCTGCACTGCTCCACAGGTTGGATGGCTCCTTTACGGTTCTGACTGATTCTGACTGGAACCCAGAGCAGATTCACCGCCCCACTGACTTCGGAGCCACCGGCCTCCACTGCACTGAGGTAATGTTAGGCTCTGGGCTTAATGGTCGTAAGAAGGGTGGGGCTCTCTAGGCGATCATGTCTTCACTTCAACATGTGGTAAACCAGCCCTTTTGCGCTGGGCTCCTCTCTCGCTTGTTCTGTGGCGTTGGGCTCCGGAGGATTGCCGCCAAAGCCTTTTCCGGTGCATGCCACTGTCCCCGGACCATGCAAGAGGACCCCACTCTGCATCTTCTCCCCACACGGGCCAGAACCCGGTTTTTCAAGGGTTGACGCCAGTGTGGGAAGCTGACGTCTCCAAGCCAGGCCGTCTCCCCTTGCTGACACAGGAAGGATCGTTCACTTCGGTTGCCACACTTCTTCTGAGGTAATGCAAGTACGCAGCCAATGCCTTGGATTGTAGCTCCGCCAGCTGCATTCCATTCTAGATGGTGGGAAGATCCCAGCCTTGTGTACTCGTGTCTGCAATTCTCAAACCTGTAATAAGCTTCTTATCTAACGCAAGCCTGGATTTGCTGATTGTTGCCTTGGCGATAGCAGACGACCGGCAGTAAAGAACTAGGAGTTGGTCGGCAGGTTAAAGCATAAATGTTGCCGGGTATGAGGGGAATATGCAGGCAGTGCTGGGGGATCCCCCTGGCCAGCTTCTCCTTGCTGCTGCCCTGCCAGCCAGCCAGCCAGCCAGACCTGCTTTTTTCAATAATAAAAAAATAAACAACCCAGCAACAGTAGCAGCGGCTCTGGCTCCTCCTTTGGCCGCACTGTGGTGGCAGTGGATGGCTCCGCGGTGCGCCATTTTAGATGAAATGCCTTCCATTGTAAACCATAAGAGGGTGGTAGAAGTGTAGGGTTAACTTAGGGTTAACTTAGGGTTAAGTGTAGGGTTAACTTAGAAGGTTTCATTCAACACTTCCAAATGTTCCTGAGCAGGGGGCTCAAGAGCATTATGTGTCCTTGCTGCGTGTGCGCCTGATGGACCAAAATCGGTTTCCTGAAAATCTGGATATTTCTCAAAAGCAACATCTGTTTCCGTTTTCATGTGGATCCCAACCACCCACCCCATTCTTAGCAGGATTAAGATAAGCTCCTCTCCGGGCTTTTTCTTTCTCTTCCTTTCCGTATGTTCCATTACACAAGCACTAGGTGGCGCTGTGGTATAGCGTAATTGCACAATTACACTAGGCTTTATCCCGCCACCAACAAATAACAGCAGACTTTCCTCATTAGGAAAAAAAAAAAAACACCCACTACAATGGTTGCAAAGCGGGTGACAATGTCATGTAAAAGACCTGCAAATTACCGTGAGTGAAAAATCATGAGCTCACAATAAATATCTCATGAACAAGGCTCTGGGTTAAAGGGGCTCCAGCCTTTCCCCTAAAACTAGAGATCCTCACCATTTGCCTCCTATTATCAAGAAAACAACACATCAGTCATGGATGCTTCATAGTCTGGCACAGTTTGTTTTTTCCCTGGCACTTCAGGGCAAAGTCCGTGTTGAAGGCCTAGCAAAGATTTCTTAAAATAGAAAGCACATGTACTTATGACATAACACAGATTTGCCGCCCTTTCTTCTTCCTGGCTCTGCTATTGTGCCTTCCACAGAGGTTTTGGCGCACACAGATCCAGCAGATGATGCATTTCCAGATTCCTTATCACCACTCTAAGAAAAGCTTTAGCAGCGAAATTTGTGCATTTTGTTTTTCAAGGCAGTGAGGAAAGAGGGTCAGAAAGAGGTGGCAAACCTAAATACTCAGGGTTGTGTTCTGAGGCAAATTGTGCGTCGTGGGGTGGGGGAGGTGACAGACTCGAAACGCCATATGCGCGGCCTTTTCTGTAAGGCAGCACATGTGGAGTTTCCCAGTAGAAACTGTAGAAATGGAACAAACCTTCTCTGCCCTGATAATGCTGGAATGCTGGAATGGATATTGTATTTGTACTCTGCTTTATGCTTTTTATGCTTTTTAAATTTTGTATATCGGTTTTTAATGTTCAATGTTTTTAATCTTTGTAAACTGCCCAAAGAGCTTCGGCTATGGGGCAGTATATAAATGCAAATGCAAATAATAATAATAATAATAATAATAATAATAATAAATAATGTCAGGGGAAAAGTTAGCTAGAAGCTGTACTGCTCTGGGAAGCACGAAGCCCGTAAATTCCTATGCGAAGGGAATGTTTTTGCATGGAAAAGGATTCAATCAATTGAGCCGTGGTAAGATTCAGTTTTCAAGGTGCTCTTGGGCAGCATTCCCTCAGTTTCCCTTCCCTGGGTTGGCCCACCTCCTTGCCACTAGGGTAGCTACATATAAATTGCCTCCAAATGCCTTACCAAAAAGAGGACAGTGTTCTGCATAAATTCTGCATAAAATTTGCACGGGCTAATTTGTATGGACAGATGCAAATGTAGAAATTATTAGTATAATTTAAATAGAAAGGCAGTCCATCTCTCCATAGTGTGGATGACTGTGACCAGGGGACCCATGTGCCTGCCTGTTCAGTCTGCTGTCCAGGGTGCTACCTATGGATGGGCAACAGTCAGTGGTACAGCAGTAAATGTTGAAATGCAGGCGCTCCTCATGACTGTTCTCATAACCACGCCCCCAGAAGAGTTGAGAAATCCATATCAACAACCCAGTTTGTTTGTTTGTTTGTTTCATTTCTACACTGCCCTATAGCTGAATCTCTCTGGGCAGGTCGTAATAATTAAAAACACAAGGTACAGCATAAAATATAAAATATGGAAGCTTCAGACTACCAAAATAAAACCTAGCAGCAATGCAGATATTTAAAACATGGAGCTGGAAGACTAGGATGCTAAAATACTGGGAAAATAAAAAGGTCTTCTGGCAGTTCTAGCAGTTTTCATCTTCACCAAAAGCAGGTCTTTTGTAATGCCGATGAGTCTTAATTGCCAGTTCTGGACTAAGCCACTCCAAAATCCTTTGCATTACAAGGAACATAATTAAACTATGGAATTCGCTACCACAACAGTAGTGATGGCCACCAATTTGGATAGCTTTAAAAGGGGGTTGGGCAAATTCATGGAGGAGGCTATCAGTGGCCGCTAGTCCTGAGGGGTGTCTTTACAACACCACTGTGCAGCTACTTGCCCCCCAAACCCCGCAGCATCGCTGCTGCAGGGCAGGAACACTAAGGTCCCCTCTACAAGGATTCGCTTTTGCGCCTGGTTAGCCGATTATGCGCATAATCGCAGAAGTGCATTTACGCCTAATCCCTCTGCACGAGAGGGGTCGAAGCGCATTCATGGATGTCCAAAATGCGGTTTACAAGTAGTTAATGCGCATAAGCGCATATTCACACAGTCAAAATGCACTTTAACGGACGGAGCAAAATAAAACTCGTGATTTAACGCGCATTCAATAATGTGCATAATCGGAGAGATAAATCGCCTTTACGCCCCATTTGCGCTCCGCTGGTGTGGAGGTAAATTTTTTAATGAGACTTCAAAGAGCATTAAACCTCTCGTGAAGAGGCACCCTAAATCTAGAGGGCAGGAGGGAGTGCGAGTTATCTGGTGGCCATCCTGCTTGTCAAACCCACCCCCTATTCAATGCCCTGATCCGCCCCTAGGAATGCCCCCAAACTGAAGCCACTATTGACAGATGGGAGAAACAACGTGGTGGCATTGGCGCAAACGGGAAAGTTGCAGTAAAAGGACACCACGAGAAACCACAGTGTTTAAATGGGGCTGCGAATTAGCAGCTGCGTCATATAAACCACACAAGGCCACTGTGCAGCCACTATGGGGTATAGAGGGTGTATGGACAAGCCCCTGTTGCCTCTATGCTACCTCTAGTATCAGAGGCAGTATGCCAATATACACCAGCTGCTGGGGAACATGGGCAGGAGGATGCTGTTGCACTCCTATCCTGCTTGTGGGCTGGCCACTGTGTGATTAGATGCTGGACTAGATGAGCCCTTGTTCTGATCTAGCAGGGCTGTTCTGATGTTCTTGTTGTTGCTGGGAAAATTCATTTCCCACCCCGCCTCCACAAGCTACTATGAGGATTGAAGCTAAACTCAGAGGGAACAGGGAATTCCGAGGGGGTGGATGATGTTAGCATCCCTGCTAATAAAAAACGTCCTGGTGCTTTGTCCCTGTGAGCCCTGTCTCCACTACACCATTGGCGACAGTTCTTCAGGGTCTTTATCTTTAAACTAAAACTGGACAGGACAACTCTCCAAATATAAGACACCTTCAAACAGAAGATGGTATTGCAGCAGCCCTTCATATAGAGGGCTGTCCTCTGTAAAAGAGGATACATGGCCAGGCTGCTCACCATAGACCATTTGCTTGCCCTCGCCATCTGGACCCAACCTGCATCAATACCCAAAAGGAAAGAGCCAAGCAAGTGGAGGCTCACAAGCTTAGAGAAGGCAGGTGAATAAGCAGCAATAACCCAGGAGGAGGGGGAGCAGGACCTAGGGGTGTGGCGGTCAACCGTGGGCCCATTATTGGTGTGTGGGCCCTGGCAGGTTCCCAACGATGCCGACTTCTGAACCAG
The DNA here is from genome assembly GCA_029215795.1 of Anniella stebbinsi. Taxonomy (NCBI): domain Eukaryota; kingdom Metazoa; phylum Chordata; class Lepidosauria; order Squamata; family Anniellidae; genus Anniella; species Anniella stebbinsi. The sequence continues at coordinate 86,844,212 of JARDYH010000007.1, forward strand.
CTCTGAAATTAGCCCATGTGACCTGCAATCTGAAGTGCTGTGGCACAGTTTAGAAGCAGCTTTGTTTGCCTTTTCCTATGCCGTTTGTGAGAACTGGGCCTTGCGAGTAGCGGCAAGGGGTTTCTACCCTTGCATGAACAGCAGAGCACTGCCTTTATTCAACATTCATTCATTCATTTAGGCTGCAATCCTATACATTGTTTAGACAGAAAAATGTCCTACAACTCCCAGCATTCCCCAGCCAGCATAGGGAATGGCTGGGGAATGCTGGGAGTTGTAGGACTTTTTTCCTGCTAAACGTGCGTAGGATTGCTCCCTAATTGTATTTCTATATTTTTATACTGCTCCATAGCTGAAGCTCTCTGGACAATAACAACACAACTTCCATTTGCCCCAGGGACCAACAACCCCAGTTCCAGCTCTTGATTTTGGTACATAAAAACATAAGTAGTGTCATGCTGGATCAGACCGAGGGTCCATCTAGTCCAGCACTCTGTTGTTCACGCGGTGGCCAACCAGCTGTCGGCCAGGGACCAGGTTGTACTGCCTATAGCCCTAACAGCACCTCTATAATAGGCTGACCATATGAAAAGGAGGACAGGGCTCATGTAACTTTAACAGTTGTAGAGAAAAGGGAATATCAGCCAGGGTCATTTGTATGCAATTAGTTCCTGGTGAAATTCCCTCTTCGTCACAACAGTTAAAGTTGCAGGCACTATACTAGAGTGACCATGTACAAAAGAAGGCAGGGTCCCTGCAACTTTAACTGTTGTGATGAAGAGGGAATTTCACCAGGCACTAATAGCATACAAATGACACTGGCTGAAATTCCCTTTTCTCTACAACTGTTAAAGTTACATGAGCCCTGTCTTCCTTTTCATATGGTCAGCCTACTCTATAACATATCTGATGGTTACCCAACAGACAAATTTTGGAAATCCAAAAAATGGAAGATCCTTCCCCTATGAGGAAATTGAAAACAACAACAAGAAATCTTGAGCAGACATTTTTACTACTTGCATTCATTCCAAAAGTAATCTTCAGTGGCTGTAAAGGATCTTCCCCAAACACTCCTTTCTTCCCATGTCCTGTTGTCCTGTTGCAATCCTTGAGAGTTCAGACATTCAGAAAACTATGGGTTTGCAGGTCAAACTCCCGTGCCGATCAACAGTGGGACAGCGCCTATGAATAACCGCTGCAGTATTGGTGGAACCTTCATTTTGAATTTCTCTCACATGTAATGCAGACTCCATTTTGGATTTTTCTTCTACAGCACAAAGTATCGAGGTTGCAATTTCTAACATAGCTAGCTTCTAATAATGACTCATTCTACCCCGCAGGCAATTTGCTGGCAGAGAGATCACCGCCCATTCAACAAGCAGCAATTTCGTCCATAAACTTTGAAAGTACCTTCACGTGGACGAGTGGAGAGGGGACATTGCCAGGCACAGTATATGATGTACAATATCAGATGTAAGGGTACTCTGCCTCCTCAATGGTGACTGGTGGTTGGTATTGTGTGCAATTGAATCCACTGATATTTCGGGACAGGGGAGAAATAGTAATACTGTTATTATGGGGATACCATTGTGTGTTCAAGTGGAGAGATGGGACTGCCTCTACTTTTACTCTTTATTGTAGTTTTGAGGGTCTTGCTAAAGGGTACTGGTAGTCCTTGTGCAAGGAATTCAGGCCATTAACTCTTACCTGCCAAGATCTCCAGTTTGCAGTTCAGAATGTAGGTGGTAGTCTTGAAGAATAGCAAGAGTGCCCCATTGCTTTGGAGGAACTGGTGTTGCTCGAAAGACTACCACTGCCTCTCCATGGACTGGCTCTTTGCATATTTGTTATTTAATTATTTATCTCACTTCTATACCGCCTAGTCGCCAAGGCACTCAGGGCGGTTCACAAAAATTAAAACCATAAGGTACAGCATAAAATCTGGAAGCTTAAAGCCGCAACCAGAATAAAACTGAGCAGCAGTGCAGAGATTTAAAATATAGATTTAAAACAGCAGTGCCAAAAGACTCGGACGCCAAAATGCTAAAATACTGGGGGAAATAAAAAGGTTAATAAGCATACACAAGCATACACATTCACCAAGCATTCATGGCAACTTTCCTCCCAGGGCAAAGAGCAGCCATGGAGTATGTGTGTATTTGAGGGCAATCAAGAACAGCTTTGTGGTGGAAGAAGGATTAAATCAGTGCATAGTCCAACTGCCACAAGGCGTAGTGATGGCCACCAATTTGGATGGTTTTAAAAGGGGGTTAGACTGAGCTAGCTGACGTGTCTCTTTGAAACAGAAGTCACTTTCTCCCTGATGTGCAATGTACTTTGGATCCGTCCTCAGAGGCATTACATTTGAACTTGGCATCCAACCAGCTTTCCCTCTGATGGTGCCAGTAAACAGGGTCGGCGTTTTTTGTTTCGTTTTGTTTTTTGGGGAGGGGGTTTTGTAAGCCATGGACAGATTCCACGGAGGAGGACAAAATGGAGGTGCTCATTAAACTTCAGTTTCTCAATTATCTATTCATCCTAGCAATTAGATTAGAGCAGTGGTGGGGGGGGGGCCCATAGGAAAATGACACATGATACAAGGAAGGGTGGACCACAAATGTCTGGCTGCGTGTTGGAGTTGGACACCAGGCTCCACACTCAAAGAACATCCACCCAAACCAGTAGGGGCAATTAAAGATAATGAATGCCTGATTAAGAGCTTACTGAAGGTAAAATGTAATTTGCATATTTTATGATACTGTTGTAATAAAAGATATCACATCATCATTATCATTATTTTAAAAAATCCTCTCTAAGACTAAGAGCCAATCTATTCTTGACCAATAGTACTTCTCTTTTCCCACTTTTTTGCCCCATCACAGAGGGGCTCATGAATAGTACAAATGTGGCTCACTTATAGTGACTTCCCCCATTCGATATTTGCATGCGGTGCAGCCCCGTCCCCACTCCCACCCCCCTCCCTCGCGTGTTCCAATTGGCCGCCTCTGTCTCCTTCCCTCTCCCTGCCAGTAGCAACAACCTATCCACATAACTGGGTCAGGGCCCGCCTTCGTGCCACACTGATTGGCTGAGCAGGGCTGTTTGTCATCCCCCCGATGGAGGAGTTGCTCTGTATGTTTGGAATGGAGGGAATTGATTGCTATTAAAGCTCAAGCTTTGAACTGTTTAGAAGTTTCAACATTTTCTGCACATCTACGCTGCTTACGCTTCAGTTTAAAACAAAAATGAGCAAAATTGGTCTGGTAGATCTCTAGTAAAAAGCCTTACACCACCGTATTCTTATCTAAGAAGATGCTGAGCTGCACATGAGGTTTTCTCTGGTATGTTCTTACTTTGCAAGGTATAGCCACAGAAGCTGCAATCTGATACGGTACCCACAAAGGGAAAAGTAGCTGTGAGGATGCTTTTGAGTAGGGGTGTGCACGGACCCCCCGGATCGGATCGGGACCCGGATCGGGACCTCCAATTTTGTCCCGGACCGGTTCGGACAAAATCGGAGGCCCCCCGGACCGGATCGAGTCCGATCCCGATCCAAAAATCGGAAATTTTTGGATCGGCCGCCATTTTTTTCCCCATAGACTTGCATTGCAATGCAAGTCTATGAGGAAAAAATGGCGGCGGGTGGGTAAGGGGGGGCCTAACTCCCTCCCCCCCCCCGGGGCCGTCCGCTGTGGACGGCCCCGGCAGGTAAACCCCCTCCCCCGCGCTCCCTACCCCCCCTGGGGCCGCCTGCTTCCATCCGCTGGCGCCCGCGGGCGCCAGCGGATGGAAGCGGACGGCTCCGGGGGGGGGGTAAGCCCCCTTCCCCGCCACTTACCTTCTCGGCACGTCCGGCGCCGGCGGCTACTACCAGCGGGCTCCGCGGCCTACTCTCGAGTAGCGCGCCGGGTGATGACATCACCCGGCGCGCCACCCTGGAGCAGGCCGCGGAGCCTGCTGGTAGTAGTAGGCGCCGGCGCCGGACGGGAGCCGCCGGGCCGGGCAGGTAAGGGCCCCCCTCCCCCCTCCGCGCGCCCCCTCCTCCCCCCTCCCCCCTCCGCGCGCCCCCTCCTCCCCTCCACGCACCCCCTCCTTACCTTTCCGGCCCGGCGGCTCCCGTCCGGCGCCGGCGCCTACTACTTCCAGCAGGCTCCGCGGCCTGCTCTAGAGTAGCGCGCCGGGTGATGACATCACCCGGCACGCCATCCTAGAGCAGGCCGCGGAGCCTGCTGGGAGTAGTAGGCGCCGGCGCCGGACGGGGGCCGCCGGGCCGGAAAGGTAAGGGCCCCCCTCCCCCCTCCGCGCGCCCCCTCCTCCCCTCCACGCACCCCCTCCTTACCTTTCCGGCCCGGCGGCTCCCGTCCGGCGCCGGCGCCTACTACTTCCAGCAGGCTCCGCGGCCTGCTCTAGAGTAGCGCGCCGGGTGATGACATCACCCGGCGCGCCATCCTAGAGCAGGCCGCGGAGCCTGCTGGGAATAGTAGGCGCCGGCGCCGGACGGGAGCCGCCGGGCCGGAAAGGTAAGGGCCCCCCTCCCCCCTCCGCGCGCCCCCTCCTCCCCTCCACGCACCCCCTCCTTACCTTTCCGGCCCGGCGGCTCCCGTCCGGCGCCGGCGCCTACTACTTCCAGCAGGCTCCGCGGCCTGCTCTAGAGTAGCGCGCCGGGTGATGACATCACCCGGCGCGCCATCCTAGAGCAGGCCGCGGAGCCTGCTGGGAATAGTAGGCGCCGGCGCCGGACGGGAGCCGCCGGGCCGGAAAGGTAAGGGCCCCCCTCCCCCCTCCGCGCGCCCCCTCCTCCCCTCCACGCACCCCCTCCTTACCTTCCCGGCCCGGTGGCTCCCGTCCGGCGCCGGCGCCTACTACTACCAGCAGGCTCCGCGGCCTGCTCTAGAGTAGCGCGCCGGGTGATGACATCACCCGGCGCGCCACCCTAGAGCAGGCCGCGGAGCCTGCTAGTAGTAGTAGGCGCCGGCGCCGGACGGGAGCCACCGGGCCGAGAAGGTAAGTGCCCCCCTCCTCCCCCCCCCCCGCTGTCCACTTTCATCGGCGGGCGCCCGCTGGCGCCCGCCAATGGAAGCGGCGGTGGGCGCCAGTGGGCGCCCGCCGATCCGCCGATCCGCCGAACCGGTTCGGAGCTTTTTCGGACCGGTTCGGATTGGATCGGCCGATCCAGCTGCGGGATCGGAAATCGGATAATTTATCCGATTTCCCACTGGACCGGACTCGGATCGTGGATCGGGTCCGATCCAGTGCACATCCCTACTTTTGAGTGGGGTAAGAGAGAAACACCAGACAGGAAAGGGTTAAGTACCGCATCTACATTTAAAAAAAAATAAAGAAAACTACAGATAAGTATAGAGTATAGTATTTTCACCTTGGAGAAGGGGAGATTTATAGCTAGGAACAGACACATTAGACTTGAGAAGAGAAGACTGAGGGGAGACATGATAGCACTCTTCAAATAATTGAAAGGTTGTCACACAGAGGAGGGCCAGGATCTCTTCTCGATCATCCCAGATTGCAGGACATGGAATAACAGGCTCAAGTTACAGGAAACCAGATTCTGGCTGGACATCAGGAAAAACTTCCTGACTGTTAGAGCAGTATGACAATGAAACCCATGACCTAGGGAGGTCGTGGGCTCTCCCACACGAGAGGCATTCAGGAGCCAGCTGGACAGTCATCTATCAGGGATGCTTTAAGGTGGATTCCTGCATTGAGCAGGTCATTGGACTCATTGGCCTTATAGGCCCCTTCCAACTCTACCGTTCTATGATTCTATGAAATCCATCAGTTTCGCTTTCTCCTGCATTATATTACGACGATCACATTCAGAGCTTACCTGTCAGGACATATGGAGGTGAGTTATACTGCAAGGCACCTTTCTCCACCCCACTGCCCAGGCCTTGCTGGACATAATGCTGCCATTTGGCATCTCAAGGCAGAGCCTCTCCTCTTTAACGTTCTTTACAGTTTCCTTCAAAGGGGAGGGAGGCATAGGTAAGCTCCCGTGTGAGGAACCACTTTGGTGTCTGATCCCAACCTCCTACGCCAAGTATAATTACAGTAGCAAAATCCCTGTCGTTATCAAGGGCGGAGAGTGTTTGGAGGGAGGGTTTGCATATTGCAGAGAACCCACATACCTCAATCCACCCTCCGTCCCATCTGTGAGAACCTTGTTGACTCAGGCTGCTGATTATCAGGGTGACGGCAAGCACTTTCTGAATGGCAGCCATCAAATTACACAGTGCCGACTCCAGATTTTGGAGGGCTCTTGGGCAAGGCGTCCTCAATGCCCCCCTCCCTCAGTGGATCTACCTTCTCACCCCCATTGTCACCAGCTTCCATTGCTCCTCCTCATCATCATCATCATCATCATTGCTACCACTTGCTTGCTGGGCAGGCAGAAAGCCAGTGAGCCAGTAGGCCATGGTGGCATCTCCCACTCCTCATTCTCACCCACCTCTGTTGTTTGGGCCAGAGTGAGAGGCAGGTGAACCAGCAGGTTGCAAGGATGAAGAACAGTAGTAACTCCAGGGGGCGCTTCTTGTCAATGGGCCCCTCACAGGATGCAGGCCCGTGGCCAGTGTCCAACCATGCTTACCCGCCACGCTGGCCCTGCACTTATACAGGGCAAACTTAAAGGACATTATTGGTTTGAGGGTCAAACCTGCTTCTGGATCAAAGTGGCCCCCAGTGTCTGGAGGGATTTGCCCCTTGTTTACCATGTCCCAAATTGCAGCCTGCTTACTTTAACCCACAGAGCGCAGCGGGGACTGTTGCAAACTGAGACAGACCCTTACCTGGGCCGCTTCCCTGCCGCCACCCTCCATCCGCACAGCGCCGCTCCATCCTGCATTTCTTAGCTGATGCTAGAGCAGCCTTCCCCGACCTGCTGCCTTCCGGATGTGATGGACAACTTCTTCCATCATCCCCAGCCAACATAGCCAATGCTTGGGGATCGAAGCACTCCAGTGTCATTTGGGCTGGAGGTGTTTTCTTGCACAGCAGCAGCAGCAGAAGAAGAAGGAGCAGCGACGGTAGCCGAGGATGAATTCCCTGCGCACGAGGGGAAAGGGAGGAGGGCTCAGGCCTGCTCTTGCTGTCGCTGCAGAAGGAAATAGCCCCAGGCAGAGCCTCAGGCAAGTGGCTGACAGGATGGGGAACTTGTGGCCTTCTACATATTGGACTACATACCCCATCATCCCCTCTATTAGTTAGGCTTGTTTGGACTTGGCATCCAATATCTTCTGGAGGGCAACACGTTTCCTACCCCATTTGGTAGCGCATCCAGTCCAGTCTTGCATCTTTCGTCTCACTGCCAAGCTGGAGTCACACATCCAGCTAAATTGCCCCCTCTCTTGCACTGAACCGCCCCACAGGCTGCCTGTGCTCCTGCCTACACACAGATCTACACAAGGGATGCTGAACCTCTTTCACCCTGAAGGCCAAATTCAATTTCAGAGAAGCTCGTGGGGGCTGCGTTCCAGTGATGGGCGGCGTCAAGGGCAAAATGGGTGTGGCCAGCAGGGAAAGGGGCAAGGCCTAAAATACCAGCCTATTTGAGCTTAAAGCTTTTACTGCCAGTAACTAAGCCTTAGGAGAGGTACTTCAGCTTGTTAGAATGGTAAAAAAAAAAAAATGAATTGTTGTAAACAGAGAGTTCCGGCTATTGGGTAGTACTAGGGTGACCAGATAAAATCCAGGTCAGGGCTCATGTAACTTTAACAGTTGTAGAGAAAAGGGGATTTCAGCCAGGGTCATTTGTATGCAATTAGTTCCTGGTGAAATCCCTTCTTCATCACAACAGTTAAAGGTGCAGGGCCCCTGCCTTCTTTTGTATATGGTCACTCTAGTACAGTGCCTGCACCTTTAACTGTTGTGATGAAGAGGGAATTTCACCAGGAACTAATTGCATACAAATGACACAGGCTAAAATTTCCTTTTCTCTACAACTGTTAAAGTTACATGAGCCCTGACCTGGATTTTATCTGGTCACCCTAAGTAGTACAGAAAATAAACAAATAAATAAATAATAAACATCCAAAACCTGGGAAACCACCAAATGGTTGAGGGGAAAGGGTGGGGCTAGTGAAAGGAGGCATGGCCTTCTGGGGAGACCCACACATCCAGATTGGAAAACCCAGGATGACTAAACGTGGCCTGCACACCTGAGGTTTTGCACACCTGGTCTACACCCACACCATGAGCATGTCTACACAAGCAATTGATTGCACAGTTGTGATTGGCCACTCAGGAAGTTTGTGGGTCCTTTAGATGACATCATAAATCCCCAGGATGTCTTCCAAGCTTCCCTCCCTTGTCTTGCTTTCAAAAAACACAGAGATAATCAGCTTTTTAAAAAGAAAAAAAAGCACACAAAAATTGGCCTTGTGTAAAGTTGGTGTCGGACTATAATTCTGCCACAAGATGGCACTGTTTCATTGAAGTGAATGGAGCACACACAGAGAGGAAGTATTCAATTCAAACCACGTGGCTGCCCATGTATTGGAGCCGATCTTAATCCCAGAAAGAAAGTGGAAGCAGAAAGCCCCGGTAAGGCAGCGGGATCTTTTTAAAATATAGAGAAGGTCCATGAATAAGACATATTGGAAACAGTCATTGTGTCTTTTCCTAGATATGGGGATGCATGGCATAACAAAAGCGAGTGCCAGAACATCACACAGCGCTTCTGCAACCTCACGCATGAGATGGAAAACATCATGGAGCGCTACTACGCCAGAGTGAGAGCCATCGTCCATAACTGTTGTGTTTCCGACTGGGTCAAGTCCAACAGATTTTATCCCCGGGAAGAGAGTAAGTGTTTCCAGTGATCAGTGTTGTAAACAGAGAGGTTCTGGAGCTTGAATCTATCTGAAACCGTGTCTTCTTGAAACGGAGCTTTTCCCTCCTTAGGGTGCCCGCCCTCTTCTTGGCAGGATGCCTGAGCTTTCAACCAAAGCGTAGCACATGGGAATTTGAAAGTTGCTGCTCTTCCCAGAATAGAGATCCACCATTTCATTGATGCAATTAATTTTTCCTTTTCAATTGTTGCTTCTGAATAATCCTTGTTTTGTATTTTTTTAATTATTATTTATGTGCTAGGATTGTTTTTAATTTTCATGTTATCAGCTGCCTTGAGGTTTTTCTGGTAAAAGAAAAGTAGGTTATAATTTTTAATGAATAAATAAATAATAAAACAAAGAGAATAATAAATAAATAATACAACAAACTTATAAAGGGGTGGAGGGTACTTCCCAGTGACGATTTAAGTGTAGCTGAAGTGATTCATTGATTGGAAATAGTCTTTATTTTTAAGTCCTAGAGTGAAATCCTATGCATATTTAGAAAGAAAAAAGCACTACAACCCCCAGCAATCCTCTGTTAGCATGCTGGGAGTTATAGGTCTTTTTTCTGCCTAAACACACAAAGGATTGCACTTTTAGTGCATTTTTAGATATTTACATTTCCACTGGCTTTTGTCTTAGTTCTTATTTTGGTATTAAACATGTTTTTATATTATGCTTTACAATGAGCTCCATCACACCAGCAATTTAGTGCGCTCTCGCCAAGCCTGGTGTGCAGATTTGCAGCATGGTACTAACATGACGCCGTGCCTGTCCTGCTGACACCCCGCCTCTTCCCCAGCCTTTCCTAGAATGCTAAAAGTCTGGATTATTTTCCCTAAGTGCATTTAATGCACCCTAAGCCTCCATGTAGTTTTAAAGGAACTGGGAGCTTGAATGGATTGCATCCGGTCCTGGCAGGGAAAAGCGATCTCTCCCAGCAGCCGGCTCCAAGCCTCAATACAAAACCCAAACCTTGCATCCCAGGCTCGAAAGCATTTTTTTAAAAAAAAAAAATACAACACCTGAATCTCTGTGGAGACAGGATTGTACTCCCTCGATGCCCCCAAAGAGCCAGACTAAAGGGTTGTTCCATTTTTGCCCGGTAGAAAAGCGGTCTGGTTGAAGTGCTCATCAGACAGGACCTGACTGGAAGAAGAAAGAGAAGAGAAGGGGAGGGGTGGAGTGGAGTGGAAAAGCAAAGCAGCAAAAGAGCAGCTATTCAGGTGAAAAGGATCACAAGCTTGATGCGCTGGTAAAAAAAATGCAGAGGCAAACCAGGGGGCGAAATTAGGTGTGATGGAGGTCAATGTATTTTATGGGTTTCAGAACACAGTTCTATTAGGGTTGCCATACGTCCGGGAAAACTGGGAATGTCACGGATTCCAAGACATTCTGAAATGTCCCGGCCGGTCAGTCACAAATCCCGGATTCCTGGTCCGGCTGGGCAAGACAGAGAGAGAGAGAGAGAGAGAGAGAGGAGAGCAGAAAGCACTGGGGTACTAGGACCCAGACAAAGAGAAACGCCTGAGTTATTCCTCCTCCTCCTCCCCGCTACGGAGGAGGGACGGGGCAGGGCTTCCTTAGCCACCCCACTCATGAGGAGGAGCCATGGCTGCAACCAGCAGGCCTTCTTCCACAGCCCGCCTTTTCCCAAAGCACTAGGTGCATGCTGGGTTCCCACACGCCTCGTCCAGAGGTTTGGCACGAGATTCCCACCTCTTCCTACTCGGTTCAGCCAAGGACTTAAAGTTGGTTGAGTTTTTCCCTTCCTTCGCTCTGGGACAATGTGCGCCTCCTTTTTTAACCCACCAAGCTAACATGTTTAAAAGGCATTTCCCTCCTCCCTTTTCCCCCTCCCAGATGGATAGCCCTCCCGTAGTTTGTGGTAGCTAAACAACAACAAAAATAAACCTCTTAATCTTCACAATAACAAGGCTCTTGTGGCATCTTAGGCTACACATACTTGGGAGTAAAACCCATTAAACTCAAAGGCACTTATTTATGAGTAGGTGTGCATAGGGTTGTACTTCTAAAAACAAAAGGTGCAATCCTGTGCATGTTTAGATAAAAAAAGGTCCTACATCTAGCTTCCACCAGCCAGCATGACTGGCTAGGGCATACTGGGAGTTGTAGGACTTTTTTCTGTCTAAACATGCATAGGATTGCGCCCTAATAGATTTATGTTGGTATAAGCTTTTGGGAACTTAAGCATTCTAGTGTCCACAAAAGCATATGCCACAATACCATTCAGGTAGCCGGATTTTATGCAAAGGCCTCCTCCACACGAGACGTTTAATGAGCCTTGAAGGCTCATTAAAAAATTTACCTCCACAAGCACGGAGCGCAAAACGGGCGTACAGGCGCGTTATCTCCCCGATAATGCGCATTTTCGAACGCGCGTTAAATAGCGACTTTTATTTTGCTCCAGCCGTTAAAGCGCATTTTCGCGGTGTGAACAAGCGATTACGCGCATTAACAGCTTGTAAAGCGCTTTTTGGACATGAATTAATGCGCTTCGCCGCCTCTCGCCGCCTCCGGTGCAGAGGGATTAGGAGTAAAAGCGCCTCCACGATAATGCGCATAATCGCGGAACCGGGCGCAAAAGCGCATCCTTGTGGAGGGGACCTTTGCTTGTAAATTCAGTGGGGCTTACACCCAAGTTAGGGGTGCCAAGGGCCTGTATGGTAACTGTTTTGAGTTAATAGGTAGATGGATTTTATATTTTCAAAAACGGAGGGACAACAATTGTCTATTTTCATGTTCTCTGTAGTCCTGTGGGCACTGAATGTCTGCACACCCTCCTCTTCCATGCGCACTGAGCAGGGGGTTGGACTTGATGGCCTTGTAGGCCCCTTCCAACTCTACTATTTTATGATTCTATATCATTTTATGATTAACAACACATACATCCTGACTATAACATCCAGTTAGCTCCCCCACTACCATTCATATTACCACCACCACCCTGCTTTTTGTCACATCTGAAGAGATCTGAAGATCTCTAAAACTTGTACATTTTTGTGATTTTTGAGTTGGCCTAATGAAAGTACTATTTTATATGGATTTTGATCTTTTTCCCTTATGGTCAACATGGCTTCCTTTGTTTTTGTTCTTTAGGGCACAATCCTATGCATGTTTAGATAGAAAAAACATGTATTTTAAATGCAAATATAAATAAATAAAATTTGTCCTGGTTTTGTGAATGCAGAATATAGCAAACCTAATGTGCAGGGAAAAGCAGGCATTTAACATTCTCCCATTGAAACCAATGAGATTGTAGAACCCTATGCGTGTTTGCGCAGACATAAGTCCCATTGTGTTCAGTGAGTCTTACTCCCAAGTAGGTATGCATGGCATTGCAGCCTTAAAAGTACTTAACTTTGGTTGGATCATGCCTTAAGTTTAATTTGGGCTGTGTGGGGGGGGGGGGTGTTGCCTTTTAAATATGTCTAAGAAAATCAACATTATTATCATTGTTGTTATTATTTACAATTCATTTTGATCTTGTCAGCTAGTGGCACCGAACAGTCCATATTCTGCTAGAGTCACCACTTGAATACGAAGTAGATGGCTGCTTTGGGGTTAAACAATATCTTTTAATATTAATATTAAAGTTAGGGTGGGGGCAAGTCTACATATTGAATTCTCCTCTAGCTTTTGAGAACTAGTGGAGAAATGGAATTTAGTGTCATTTTTCTGTTTGATTGCTTAAATTGTTCTTTGCCTATTATTTATTTACAGATGCTTAAGTACTTTAGGACTGTTTGTCATTTAAGGCCTAAAAGCCTGGAAATCTGTTTGGGGAGAGGGAGAGAATGAGTTTCTGTGTGTAAAGGAAAAAGAGCGGGAAGTTTGTAAGTTAGAAAGAGCGGGAAGTTTAAAATGAGAAAAGAGCAGGAAATCTCTGAGTTGAAAAAGAGCGGGAAATCTAACCTATAAAAGAGCAGCACAAACATTACCATAGAGAGGAGGGAACAAGGTTAAAGTTGCAGGGGCCCTGATTTCTTTTGTATATGGTCACTCTAGTATAGTGCCTGCACCTTTAACTGTTGTGATGAAGAGGGAATTTCACCAGGAACTAATTGCATACAAATGACTCTGGCTGAAATTCCCTTTTCTCTACAACTGTTAAAGTTACATGAGCCCTGACCTGGATTTTATCTGGTCACCCTACCTCAGGCTGCATGAGTCCCATGCACTGCGAAGGAATTTGTGGTCAGAGCTTTGGGGTTAGCACTGGAGCCGTTGGGTTGTTTGTGGGGGAAGAAAGAGAGTTTTGTGGAGGGAGGGAGGGAGGGAGGGAGGGGGAGAAAGAAAAGTCCATCCCCAAAAAATCATCCTTCAAATATCCATTTCCTTGGATTTGGGTTGCAAGCCTCAAAACTGTTACTTGGAAGTAAATTGCAGTGAATTGAAGATGTCTGGATTTACAGTTGTTGATGTTTTAATTTAAAATTCTGCTTTGCAAAAACGTGAAGTAGCTTTCCTTGTATACAGTTGTGTTATGTGTGTAGAAAAATATTTCTCAATTAAAAAGAAAGAAAACAACAGAAACATTACTTTGCGACAAAGCACAAAAGCAAACTTTCATTTTAAAAACAAAAACAAAAAATATACACGTAAGGGCAGGATCCAGTTACTATAAACACTTTTAGCTACCTAAACTTATGCACGTTTAATTAGAAATAATTTCCATAGAACTCACTGGAACTTACTTCTGAGTAGACATGCAGTAAGTCCCATTGTCTGCAGTGGGGCTTGCTCCTAGGTAAATGTGCAGGGAAAAGCAGGCATTTAACATACTCCCATTGAAGCCAATGAGATCGTAGAACCCTATGCATGTTTGCTCAGACATAAGTCCCACTGTGTTCAATGAGTCTTACTCCCAAGTAGGCATGCATGGAATTGCAACCTTAAAAGTACTTAACTTTCATTGGATTATGCCTTAAATTTAATTTGGGCTGTGTGTGTTGGGGGGGGGGGGTGTTGCCTTATAAATATGTCTAAGAAAATCAACATTATTATCGTTGTTGTTGTTATTTACAATTCATTTTGATCTTGTCAGCCAGTGGCACCGAACAGTCCATATTCTGCTAGAGTCACTACTTGAACATGAAATAGATGGCTACTTTGGGGTTAAATTATATCTTAATATTAATATGCTGTAGTAGCTACTTGGGCAATTGGGGTGGGGATAAGTCTCCATATTGAATTCTCCTCTAGCTTTTGAGAACTAGTGGAGAAATGTAATCTAGTGTCATTTTTCTGTTTGATTGCTTAAATTGTTCTTTGCCTATTATTTATTTGCAAATGCTTAAGTACTTTAGGCTGCAATCCTATACATACTTAACTGGGAATAAGTCCTATTTAACTTAATAGAATTTATTTCTGAGTAGACACGCATAGGATTGTGCTGTTAGATAACTAAAGCTTAGATAGCTTTCTTCCTTTCCCTAGACCTTTACATATTGCTCAGTTTTAAAAAAATCCTAGCCCCTCCCCCCCCCCCCCAAAATTGTCCCGGTTTTGTGGTTTCAGATTATGGGAACCCTAAGTTCTATACATGTTTAGGTGGCGGGGAGTCCTGCAGTTCCCAGCCAGGCTGGCTGGGGCATACTGGGAGTTGTAGGACTTTTCTCTGTCTAAAGATGTATAGGATTGCACCCTCCATTTGTTTTGTGAATTGCCAAGGGAACTTTGGCTAATGAGTGGCATAGAAATGTAAGAAATAAATAAGTGGGTGGAGGGGGATAAAGAATAGGAAGAGTGAGAAGAATGATGGAGAAATTAAGGTCTCTCAGAACACGTAAAGACGTAAAGGGTCCTGTCTTTAGATAAAGAAGCTGACATTCCCTACACAGTTAGGCCTACTCAACATACCATGTCAAACGGTTCAAGCTTTCAAATAAACAGGCCAGATCTACAACCAGCAGGACATGGCACTTTGAAATCGGTTTGAAATCGGTATATGGAATGTGTCCTGGGCCTCAGCAGTTGTCAATCCCGTTATAAAAAGTACTGCGGTAGTGTAAATCCTGCCTTGGTCTCTTACACACAGCTCCTGGTTTTGTTCCTGATGTCTGCACCTCTGTGATCTTTTTTTTTTTTTTAACAAGTTTAATTTCTATGGGCGGGTGGGATTACTTACATGCATAGAAGAACAATATAATGATATGCTTTGGGGTGTAATTGAATGAAAATTATGTAATTTTTCTTCTGGAATTCATCACGATCCCTGAAAGGTTTCACAACATCCAGGCTGTTGACAGAGATTCTACTGGCATTGGGGTGTGTTCGCACATCCTTCACTCCAAACTTCCCAAGGTTTAGGATTTATTATGAAATAGGGCTATTGTGGCTTTAATACACAGGGCCGGATTTAGGAACAAGCCAAGAAAACCATGGCTTAGGAGTTCATATTATAAGGGGCTTCTAAATATGTTGGAGATAACTAAGATGTAAGATAACTAAGATGAAATTGCTTTGGCTTAAATATGTTGGAAGGTCTGGTGTGAATTACAGCAGAATTGCCTTATATCGAGAAAGCGTGGCAACTTCGCATTTAGTATTGGAGGCAATAAGCACAAACAAGCCAGTTTAAAAGAAGTTCAAATCAACTTACTTTATTAGTCCTTTTATATCCATCTTCAGAGAAGGCTATCTAACACTGTTTAAATACAAGCACCTCCTAATGCTGGGTGGTATCCTTTCATTAACCTTCCTATTATAAAGTCATACACTTTTTCCTCTTTATTTTTATGATATGGGACCTCTGAATCTTGAAATGCCTTAAGATCTCAGCATGTCTTAATCCAGCCCTGTTAATACTTATACAGACACGAGGTTATATTCAAAGATCTTTAGAACTCAGGCAAGCTATAGGCAGCAGGGCTTTTTTCATTGTGGAACCAAGGGTGGCCATGCGTCCTACTTTAGAGAGGACAGTCCTCTGTTTCAAGGGCTGTCCAACCCAAGTCTGGTTTAAAGGAAGGGAGAACAAGGACTAGCCTTCAAGATGCCCATCAACCAGTTATCACCTGGATAGTTTACCTGCCCACTTTCCCCACTTGAGCAGGGTGTATTGTATTTCCATTAAAATGACAGTAATTCTTTCCAAATGTGCATTGCTACATATAATTTATTACATGCCAATTTTATGCAAAGCTGTGGCCTCTTTTGTTCTCTTTTTTTGGTGATACGTTTCCCCTGTCTCAAACACGTGCATGTAACCACCCTATTTGTAGGAGGAATTTGCCTCAGTGGGTAGAGACCAATTGTCTTGACACCATCATTATCATTTAGTAGGCACCAGGGAAAGTCCCTCTTATTTCCCTGAGCTTTTAATGCCAATTGAGATTAAGGGCACAATTCTATGCCTGTTTCGACACAGAAAAAAACCCTCCTACAACCCACAGCATTCCGCAATGTTCTGGGCATTGCAGAAGCATCATCAGACAAGTGTTTTATCGTACGCTCCTTATTGGCTACTCATGCTTTTTCGCCTGTCCTTTTGATGCCAGTCACCATCTGCCTCCTGCATGTCTCCCGTTCCTTCCACTCGTTTTCCCATCACAAATAAAGACCTGGAAAATTCCGACTTTTCGGCTGCATTCAGGAGAAGCAGTGGGATAAAAACTCCCACAGGCATCAGATTGCACCCTAAATGGCTGTTGTTGTTTTCATGTCTATATTGCTCCATAGCTGAAGCTCTCTGGGCAGTATAGAATTCATAAAAATGCAAAACACAGCATAATGAAAATAGTCTAAAAAATTTAAACAATGTAAACAGCTAAAGACAATTTAAATAAACAATGTTTCCCCTAAGAGACTGGTTCTAAAACAGCAGACATAGATGCCTTGTCATATACCATTAAATGTTCATCGGCATTTCAGGCTATTTTAGTTGGGGTAGTGTTTTTTTGGTTTGTTTGTTTGTTTGTTTTTCTGTAGATTTCTTACCAAACTTGTAAGCTGCCTTGAGTGCTGCTTTACTGGAAAGGTGGATATGGCAAATATGGTCATGCTTCCCAGGGAGGGGAGAACTCTGCTGATTGAATCAGTTGGAACTAAAGTGCTTATCTCTAGTAGATTTGTTTGTTCTACGATCCACCTTTCTCTCAGTTGCATCTCAAGGCTGCTAGCAATGAAAAGTCTATATGAAAGAAATCCATCCAGCTAAACACAAAACACGTGCATTACCAAAGCCTCAAAGTGACTGTGTCTAAACTCGGTTATGTGGGGTGACCAGATAAAATCCAGGTCAGGGCTCATGTAACTTTAACAGTTGTAGAGAAAAGGGAATTTCAACCAGTGTCATTTGTATGCAATTAGTTCCTGGTGAAATTCCCTCTTCATCACAACAGTTAAAGTTGCAGGGGCCCTGCCTTCTTTTGTATGTGGTTGCTCTAGTATAGTGCCTGCAACTTTAACTGTTGTGATGAAGAGGGAATATCACCAGGAACTAATTGCATACAAATGAGACCGGCTGAAATTCCCTTTTCTCTACAACTGTTAAAGTTACATGAGCCCTGACCTGGACTTTATCTGGTCACCCTAGGTTATGTCTGTCTCCAGCCCTTAACAAATCCTCTGTTTTCTCTCTCCTAGCTAATATTGGGAAACCTGAAGTGAAATGCACCCCCAGCATCCAGTCCATAAAGTTCTTTGTACAGCCACCGTATACCCCACTGAGAGATGAAGAAAACCAGCTCCTAACTGTGGTGGACATTTTTAATCGGTCTGGTACTGCTGTCCAGTATGAAATAACTATGTTCTGCCAAAAGAGTAGGCGGAGGGTAAGTCGGAGGGACAAGGCATAAGAATGGCAATTTCTGGCAAGCCTTCCTGCTCTGTCTCCCCAACTACTGTGTGACTATTTATTTATTTATTTATTTATTACATTTATATACCACCTGTCCAGGGTCTGCCCCTGGACTTTCAGAGTTCCACCTTCCTGGCTGGACACTCTGCTTCTGCTTCTTAAAGATATCTTGCCTCTTTAAGAGCCATCTTGTCCCTTTTCTGGGACCCAAGCTTCCACCTGTCTCTTTTCCCCCCCTTTTCAGTAGCGTGGAGGTTTGAGCTGTAGGCGGGTATGAAAAGGAATCTCCAACAATACCAGTTTTGAATCAAAACTCTTTACTATTCTTGGCATAGTAAGGCACGCTTTGCTTAAGATATTTACACACATAGAACTGAAGTTACAAAGGCAAGAAAACAAAACAACAAGAGTGAAACTGCAGGTCCATCTTTTCCCTAACTACTCTTGACATTTTCTCTTCAAGCATTTTCTGGGAAAGTTCACCCTTCCTTCCCTAACGAAAGCAATCTCTCTTCTCTCTGGAATCCCTCTCCTTTTTCTCCTCCCTTTGGCAATCACCTTGTCGAGCCTATTGTTCGAGTGCTTAGCCATCCTTTTGTTCTACACTTGGGCTGAGCTGGAGGATGATCAGAAAGCTATTACCGAAGCATTTGAGAAATTTCCATTTTAGCTCTGGGGTGATTCACTCTTATTATTACTTCCTAATGACTATACTTCACCACTGTTAACCCATTACATACAGGGAACCTTCACACCACCCCATAGCCAAAGCTGTCTGGGCAGTTTACAAAGATTAAAAACACTGAGCATTAAAAACCAATATACGAAATTTAAAACTATAAAGAGCATAAAAACGGATTACATACAACATCCATTGTTCTTAATGCGTTCATTACTGTGCATCTATGAGGCATTTGTCTGTAAAGAAGTGCCAAGACTTCTCAGTTTATGCTAGTTATAGCCTTGGGTAAATGCAATTAAGAGCAGGGGGGTAAACTATTGGGGGGGCAGGACTCAAGCCCCCTCTGGGATTTCTGGGGGGGGAGGGGGCAATGTCCCACCAGGTAACACCAGCAAGCTCACAGCCTAGCTGGCCGCAGTACACATCCTGAATGTATTTCTTCTCCTTCAGTGCTCTCTCTGGTTAGCTATAATGAATTTGTTTTAATTCATAAAAAGAGTTTTTTTATTTTTATCTTGGGTTTCAATCTAGATGGTATATTGTATACGACTATGGATGGTGGGGTACTGTGCGAACTATTATAATATTATAATTAAAATGTAATATTTTTGTTGAGTACTGGCTATTTTAATATGTGGCTTTAAACACTCTAGGATCCATTGGTGAAGGATGGTTTCCAGACATATAAATAGAAATATAGACATAAATGTAAACAAATAAGCCTAGCCCCCTTTCCCAGGTTTAGCCCCATTCCCCCCCCCCTGGAAATTGAGAAGTCTACATCCCTGATTAAGAGCGCAATGCTATGCATGTTTAGACAAAAGAAAGTCCCAGAGCTCACAGCATTCCACAGCCAGCATGTTCTGTCCTTACTTTAGCATCAACCTGGTAAACTCAGTGTAATTCAAAAGTAAACATTTGCAGTATAGGTCTGCTCCATAGAGTCCTTTCCTCTCCTAGGGCAGCCTTTCTCAACCTTGGGTCTCCCAATGGTCAGGGATGATGGGTCTTGCAGTCCGACAACATTGGGGAACCCAAGGTTGGGAAAGGGTGCCCTTGTCAAATCGGCACAGCCATTCGCTTGAAAAACCTACATCTGAAATCAGCTCAGCATTGAAGCCCGTTACACAAAATACCACTCTGCCTTTCTGAAATACAAATGTCTCTGTCTCTCACTGTAGTGGACAAAGCCTGAGAGCGACAGAGAATTTGAAATCTCTGCTTTGGATCCTGACACGGAATACAATGGAACAATACACATCAAATATTTAGACAAAATCAGCAAACCCTATGTTTTTCGAGTTCGGACATTACCAGGTGAGTCTCTGATTGCGTGACCCTATCTGATCTTAAGTAACATTATTTTTGTTTTTATCAAATTAGAGACTCCTCTGAGAGAGTTAAGCCACCACAGCAAGCAATTCGCCTACACTGGCACGGTTCACACAAATATGGGAAACCTTGGTTTGGTGCAGGGCTGCAGAACATCGAGCCAAGGGCTAATTCTAGGGTGACTGTATGGAAAGGAGGCCAGGGCTCCTGTACCTTTATCTGTGGCATAGGAAAGGGAATTTCAGCAGGTGTCATTTGTATGCCTGCAGCACCTGGTGAAATCCCCTCTTCATCACAACAGTTAAAGGTGCAGGAGCCCTGTTCTCTTGACCAGATACCATGCCCCTTCCCCCTGGCCCAGTGGAGGCTAGTCGCTGTGATGTCAGTGGGGCGGTGATCACTGTGGATAGCTCCTTTAGAGTTCTGACTGGTTCTGACTGAAACCTGGAGTGGATTCACTGCCCGCTGACATCAGAGCCACTAGCCTCCATTGCCCAGGCCTCTCACTCTTTCCCCAACCATCAGGCTTATGTGTAGTTCTTTCCCCCATTCTGAAAAGTTGAAATGCCTGTCCTGAAGCTTAATTACTGGCAATTGAGCTTTAAACTAAAATGTGCTGGTGTTCTTTGTTTTTTGGGTCCTCCCCTTTTGCCTTCGGCTCTGCCCTCCCTAGAATTCAGCCCCCGAGAGTTTTTCCAAAATGGAATTCAGCCCTTGGGCTGAAACAAGTTCGATGCTCCTGGTTTAGCAAGTCAGACCTTCCTCCTACTGTGCAGCCGGAGGAGGAGTTCAGAAGCTTCCATTTCTGCATTTGGTTAAACCCAGCTGACTGTACCACCTGGACTTGGAAATATGGTTAGTTTAATGCTAGATTCAGAAACCATGGTTTCTAGCTGGGTTGTTTTAACTAGTTGATGTTAACCACAGTTTGTTGGGCAGGGTGACATGACAAACTGCAATTAAGCAAAAGTGGAAAAGAAAGCTCCTGGACTCCTTGGGGGGGGCTGTGCAAAAGGAGTAGAGGAGGGGGGAGGCACATGCCATCCCCAGGCTCACTGTGGCTCATTCCGGCTCATGTACAATGATGGTTTAGCATGATGTGCAAACTGAGCTGTTGTGAATCCAGTGGGACAAATTGCATTACAAGTGCAAACAAGCTACAGTTTGTTTACTTGTCTGGAAGACAATTAATGGCTAAAGCCACAAACCGTGATTAATATAAGCCAGAGTTTACCGTTATGTGTGAACCTAGCCATTGCATCTTTGCCACACATAGACCGGGTTCAGACAACACAATAACCAACTATGGTTTAAATAGTTTACGGTTGGTTATTTAACCCACCATGAGTTATTGGCTGAATTCGGACGACACAATAAGCAACTGGGGGTGGGGGAAACAATTGTCAGTTGTATTGACTATCGTGTCATCCGAATGCTGCCATAGTCAACTCAGCGCTGATCCTAATCCACACCACGGTTGATTATTTATTACCATGTTGTGTGGGGAGTACCCCCTAGATGAACAACTGTAAAGTTTATTACCCCACCATTGACTATCGTGTTGTCATTTCATCAGCCACAGAGTTGCCAGGCAACAGCGGTCAAAGCAGCAACTGTCGCTCTAGTCCAGCCAGCAGGATAGATTTCTGGCAGCAATGGCTGATGGAATACTAGGGTGGACTCATAGTCACTGCAGTGCTGAACCTAATCCACATCATGGTTGGTTATTATCATGTAGTGTGGGGAGTACCCCTTAGATAAATAACTGTTGAGTTGATTATTACCCTGCTGTTGCCTATTGTTTTGTCTGAACGCAGTCACAGACTTTCTTTCTGCCTCCCATAATGAGGACATTTTGCTAGTTTCAAAGAATGAACAGATATCAATCCTCTTGAATTCAACTGGAGAGATGATTACTCTTTTAAAAATAAGGCCTGGATTATTCAGGATATCTTTTCTGGCTCTTCCATCTATTCTGACGCTGCTGGCTTTAAAGTTTTATTTTTCTCCCAACAGATAACACCTGGTTGCCGTATTTATTCGGGGTGGTCCTATTTATGGCAATATCCATCTTTGGAACAACATTTTACTTGATTTACAAGTATGTTAAACGACACACTGCACAGCCACCCACATCTTTGGTACGTGTACTTGTTCAACTGTTATGGGAGGTCTTCTAAACAGGGCCACAGGACTTTTAGTTTCAGGACATTCTTTAGTTTCAG
Organism: Anniella stebbinsi; assembly: GCA_029215795.1. Taxonomy (NCBI): domain Eukaryota; kingdom Metazoa; phylum Chordata; class Lepidosauria; order Squamata; family Anniellidae; genus Anniella; species Anniella stebbinsi. The sequence continues at coordinate 86,866,124 of JARDYH010000007.1, forward strand.
GGCAAGGAGAATGCTGGCACCTGTGTTCCCCCCACCCCCCACCCCACCCACACACCCATGTAGATTGGGGAAATGGACCCATTGACTGGGTGCATTATTAGGAGGAGGAGATGGTTTCATCCCTTTTTTGGAATTTTCTTTGCAACTTTCTGTAAAACTGCAATTCTAGGTGCCTGTTAAACAGGACTTCCTGTATTTTGGCTTGGCGTAGCTAGCCATGATCTGTGGTTGTCACAAGCCTCTCCTCTCCCATGTTTTTATAATTGTTAGCCTCCTTGAGTGCCATTTTCTTGGTGGAAAGGTGGGGTATAAATTGAATGAATAAAAATGCAGTCAATCCAATCAATCAATGTAGATAGTGGTGGCTGAGTCCAAGAGTGAATGGGCTGCTTAAGGCCACCTGGTGAATTCACGACAGAGGAACTGGGGACTTCCTGCTTCAGAGGTCAGTCTCTTCACCACTAAGCTACATCACCTCTCTAGCTGCCTACATTTCCGGAGCTCATGGCTAATTTCAATCCGTCTTTCCAAATAGGATTTCAAGGACATTTCTCTTCGTTTCCAACCTTTCACACCACATGCGGAACATATTCTGACCCCTTATGATTACTCCAAGTCTATACAATGTATTCCAGAGAAGCGACCAGCGCAGCTTAACCAACATCTCCTGAGAGAAATGGAGCACCAGACATCATTCAGTCTGACCGAAACCGTTTATCAGCAACAGGCCAAAGCGTCCTTGATCCAGACGATTGCTCAGCCTCTAGGCCAAGCAGAAGGTCTCCCCATAGGTTATGCTCCACAGGTAATGAAGTGTAACCCACCATGTGCAATAGGGGACAATCCCACAACCTTAATATATGGAATGTGCATTGATGGCACCAGCTGCATCAACAAGGCGAGGAATGGATGTTATAAAGCCCAGAAACCAGAACATCTCGAAAGAGGATTGTGGGAAAACGAGGCCCCACAGCAGCCAGCCTTGGTGTGGGGATACGCACAGCAAGCTCAACACCCGCTACTTCAGGAAGACACACAAAATATGCCACAGCAGCTTCCGTCCCTTCTAGGAGGGAAGGTACCTGCCCCAGCAGCTGAAAGGAACGGAAGCTACAGAAAGCAGCCTGGGGAATTACTATCGGCCACATTAGAACTTGGCCAAAGTGCCATCTCGGAAGGTGGCCCTCTTTTGTCAGCCTTGCCACCATCCTCGTTTCCTCCTGGTTCCTGCGACAGCCTCTCTCAAGATCACGGCCCGGGACAGTGGGCAGCCTGGGAATCGTTAGCTCGGACTGATAATGAACAGCAATCTTTAGGGTTCCCAATGGTGGACTGCGTAGCTCAAGTGAGCAAGGGGTTAAAATGTGAGCCAGCATCCCTTGGTACAGCCCCAGATACCTTGGACTCTGCTCAGAACAACGGGCTTTTCACGGGCCTGTTCAGAGACTTGGAACTGAAATTGCAGTGGGACAATGGGCCGGATGAAAATCCGCCCATTTATTAGCAAGGCATGGGGTATAGAAATGACTCCTTCCAACACAGAGTTGAAGAGGCATGTCCTTTCCCATCTGTCTCTAATTTCTCTACGTGAATCACACCTCTGTCCATTAAACAACAACAATAACAACAACAATTGAAATAGAAAAACCACAGTCTGGATTTATATGGCAGATTCACACTTGAGTAGTAGACTCTGCTAGCACGATTCTTCCTTTGGAAGCCTTATCCCTCTCGCATGGTTTTCATAGATTCTCACAAGGAATCCTGGCTATGTTTGGCTTACACCCAACTAGTTGTGGATACCTCAACTTGGGGTGCTGATCAAGGTGAATAAACCTAGATTGACCTGTCTTTATTGTCTTAGCAGCTTCCTCTTCAGGTTAGTAGGAGGTTTCAAGGCATGGTGATAAGCCTGATCACCCGATAAAGGCTACAGAATGACCTGCTGCTAAAAGCACAGAACTAAAAGCAGTAGAGAAGTTTCTTTCTCAAAGAACTAATTCCCAGGATTCCTTGGATGCTTCCCTGTCTCATGCACAGAATTTTACAACAGGTCCTGATAATGACTGGGTTCGCACAGCAAGCTAACCCACCCTCTTCCGGTTGAGTGTGGGTTCTGTTGAACTGTGGGTTGTTTGTTGAACCGTAATTACTGGGTCCATTCACATGTAATGCTAAGCCACTATGGTTAGCATTGGCAAGGGAACCACGATGGATTAGCGTGTCATGTTGGGGGGAGAAAAACCCAACAACAATTGCTAATTAACCACCCTGGGTATCTCCCCCCACCTGCAGTGGGGTTAAGGGGCCCAGAGGTGGCTTACCATGGTGTCCGACAGTCACTGCATGGTTTAAAACAGATGTTCCATGCAAAAATGTGGCAACCATAGAGTCAGCCGCCTAGAGCATCCATCATGTCCTGCGACGCTCTAGGTATTGTGGCCAGATTCTATGGTCATTGTCGCATAGCAATGGATGGAGTGTCTGGCATGTGCGTTTTCCTGGTGTGATGGCCACTGGATAACCAGGGGCAGCGCATGCCGACCTCTCCATCCGTCGTTTTGCGACAGTGACCATACAGTCTGGATACAATGCCTAGAGGCCAAGGGGCTAACTATAACATGGGGAATGGCAAATAACCATGTGTGCCATGCAGCTTCAGGTCATTTGCCGGGCACTCTCACATCATGGCTTCGCTAGTTCTCCCTGCTCCATAGTTTCCCTAACCACTCTTCCCCCGGTCACATCTGTTGTTGTCTGAACTCAGGATATTTTCTGCAGTGTGGCTTGTTAGCCATGGAGTGTGGGTTATTTTTCTTGAACAAGCCACCTTGAGAACCCATGATTTATTGTTGGGTTGTTTGGGATGGTTAGCAGTCCAGACTGTGTGGTTAAGAAACCACCCTGCAGAAAAAATAGAGACAAGACACTAACAGTGGTTATATGGCTGCCCATTGCAAGGGGTTGATAGAGGCTAGATGCGATGACAGAAGGTTACGCATCTCCTTTAACTATACATTATCTCAGGATGCAAAGAGGGGACGTGGCTTGACTTGGCAAGCAAACATACTCTTCAGGGAACCTGTAAGAACATAAGAAGAGCCGTAATAGATTAGGCCAAGGGTCCCTCTAGTGCAGGATTTCCTTCACACTGTGGCCAACCAGCTGCCTGTGGGAAGCCCATAAATAGGACATGAGTGCCGCAGCACCCTCTCGCCCATGTTCCCTAGCAACGGGTGTACAGAGGCATGCTGCCTCTAATGCTGGGATCTCCAACGTGGTGCTTGTGAGCGCCAGCATGTCCACAGTCACCTCTCTTGGTGTCCTGCCAATCTCCCTGTTCCTCCGGATTTTTATTTTATGTCTGAAGGTGTTTTTTTAATTATTTTTTTTTTAAAAAATGGGACGTTGGGAAACTGCAGATAAACGTTTGCCCTCCAGTGTCATCTTTATTTGAGTTCAAAGGAGTATTTTATTTATTTTGTCTAAAGTATTTTTATGCCACTCCTCAACCGAAAAGACTCCCCGAGCGGCTTATATTATATAACGCAGTCTTGCAATCTAAAAAGACACAGCGCACGAGGGAAAACGAATGAGGAGGGAAGAAGGGAAACATTGCGCCTTCTTTCAGCAGGGATGGTGGGAAGGCTGTGCTCCCCCTCAGCTCAGCCTGCTGGAATGGCTGGCGGTGGTGGCAGGTGAGGTAAAGGAAGTCTTCATAAAGGAGGCATTTGGCAGGGCGAATAAAATGCCCCTACTCTCTCTCTCATTTCCCTCTTTTGAAGTTCAGACCCTACTTCTGCCTTGTATTTAGGGTTTTGGGGGAGTTAATTCTCCTTGAGTCTCACCAATTTGCCTTCTGGAAAATGGGTGTTCTCTAACCTGCCATGCCCCACCCCCACGGCAGCCATTTTGTGAAACACACATATGACATTATTTCAAAATTCCAAGTGTGCCAACTGGCCTAAAAGGGCTGGAGGCCCCATTAGGGCCTAATGCACGTGCGTTCAAATTATCAATTAAACCATTATCTTAGTTATCTATTAAAGCTACCCCTTAAATAATTTAAAGGAAACAACTGCGGAGTTCCCAAGTTCTTATCGATAGTCTCAGGGTTTCTGCACTTACTGGCAGGAGCAGGGTAGGAGGAGGATGGATGAATGCACCTTTCTAAGCCAAGGGAAGTTTCCAAACGCTCTTCAAAGCAAGGAGTGTTTGGAAACTTCCGTTGGTTCAGGATAATGCAGCTGTAGGCTATTGACCCAAGACCAGTTACAGGAAGCAGATAATTCATGTGTTGCAATAGCTTCTCTGGCTACAACTCCAGACTATTTCTGGGCACAAGTGCTGGTTATGACTTATGAAGCTCCAAATGACGTGGGAGTGACCCTGAAAAGAGCATATTCTCCCATCCAAGTCTGCCTAGATTTTAAACTCTTCAAAGAGGCCCTTCTCCCTGCCCCACTGATATGGGAAGAGTGTTTGGCAGGAATGTAAGAGGGGGACTTCTTAGTGGTAGCTCCCAAGCTCTGACAGCTGGGAGGCCTGTCTTGCCTCCTCTGTGGTGGCTTTCTGTTTCTGCTGGCTGGCAAAGATGTCTTTATTCAACTTTGTCCTGGGGCACATCATGATGAGCGGTTTGCCCCGCGGTGGCTTCACAGTGGTGGCAGGTGATCTGCATGACGTAGCCGCCATTGCAAAGCCATCCAGGGGCAAACCCCCAAAGCTCTGCTTTAAAAAAGTTGGGCACTGACCCTGACTTTTTAAGCTTGGAGCAAGGCAACGACGGCACCTGCTGTCTGTCGTTCTTGCTCCAGAGCTGCTACAGCTGATGGTGACCACTGATTGGTCGCCATAGGCTGGGCAGGGAAGGAGGTGGACCAGCAAGCCGGAAGGACCATTGTTTACAAAAAAAAATTAAAGTGTAGGGCTATTCAGAGACGGAGCACCCCATTCCTCTCCCCTTTGTTGTCCCCCCCCTCGTTTAGCTGTAAATGTAAAGGCTCGCATTTACAGCTGGGGGTGGGGGGGAGAGAACAAACAAAAAAAGGCAAATGAAAAAAACCCTAGCCTTGAATAAGGGGGAGTGCAGATGCGCCCAGGCGCCCCTGCATTGACGTGAGTGGGCTGGGGTGGATGGGCGCAACGGTGGTGGCGCCTTCCTGAAACTCCGCAATTGCGTTCCTTCCCATGAAGATAGCTGGAAGGAGCGCTAATGAGGGAGCGTGCCACTACATGGCGCTGGCGCCGTGCTGCCACTGTGCCGCCGTCGAGACATGGCCCTGATAAACTGATTTGTCCCATTTCAGAGGCAGTATGCCTATGTACACTGGTAGCTGCGGAACATGAATTGGAGGGTGCTACTGCATCCATGTCCTAATTGTGGTTTTCCCACAGGTAGCTGGTTGGCCACTGTCAGAACAGAATGCTGGAGCAGAGGCAGTGTGGTGTAGAGGCAGTGTGTTGTAGTGGTTAGTTACAATATTGGACCACGAAGGGAGAGATCCGGGTTCCAGTCCCCACTTGGCCGTGAAGCTCACTGGGTGACTTTGGGCCAGTCACTGACTCTCAGCCTAAACTATCTCTCAGGGTAAAGGGTAAAACGGAGAAAAGGAGGACCATGTGAGTCACCTTGGTTTCCTTGGAGGAAAAAAATATGGGCTAGAAATGTAATAAATAAAAAAATATGAAATAGATAGACCCTAGATCTGATCCAGAATGACTCTACTTATTTTCATGGCCACTGGGTTGCCATTTGCTCATCAGGTTGGTGTTTTCAATGATTTTATTGCTGTATTTTATCTGACCCTATTCTGATGTCATTTTTGTAATTGTTATTTTGTATTTTATTACTGATAGCACCATTTGATGGAAAGATGGCTGCAAAACTCACATAAACATGGATATCTAGTTTTCCTTCTATCTCTGTCACTGACATGACTAGTGCCTTTTCTCTCGCCTAATAACGGGGTCCATCACACCCACTTTTTTTCCAGGTATGATCCACTGTTTCCACCTCCATTTCATTAGCGCGTCAAGCGCTGATCCCTTTCACTAGCCTTCCTGGTATCGCCATTGTATCAGCGAATTCTCTTTTCATTTGTTCACTCTTCCTCTTTTGCAGCCGCCCCACCCCAGCCCCTTCTTTCCCCTCTGATTTTGTTGTCTAGCGATTTAGCGTTTCATCAGCTGGGTGCCATTTCTGCCTTTAGAGGTGAGATGATGCTCCCTTCTGCGCAGGGTCTTCGTGCACCCCCTCTCCCTCCCTCCCCCTTCCCGGTTGAGCGGTTCTACAGATTGGAGGAGAACCACCCCCATCTTCCTCTTTCGTCAGCAAGACCGCCCTTCAATGCAAACCCCCCCCCCCCGAAGGGACATTCTGTGACATAGCACGAGGACAGCAATACACGGGGACGGAAAGGCGGTTTTATCCCATGTGGAGAAAAAATACCGTACTTTCTCCACCCTAGAAAAACACGGTAAATGGCAGGGAAGAGGCGAGATGACTGCAGGACAGGGACGACGTCATGTGAGGGTTGCGGGGCAAAATGGTAAACAAGGCAGGACAAATGTGCAATAAAACGCAGGCATGATAGAGCTCAAAAACTAAGGCTTGAGAAAGCGGTTGAAACGTTTCTCAGGGTTCCAGGCTTCCACAGCTTGCTGGAGCATGTTTTATGACTGAGCGAATATAAGAAATCTGTTGTACGTCATAAAACATGCCCCATTAAGTATTAGTCATAGGTTCTGTCAAGAAGAGCAAATTCTGCCAGGTTCTCCCGTAGCCCCATCAAAGGAAACTTCCACATGCCTTGGGTGTAAAATAATTCCCATAAACTACTGGGCTACTCCCAATAAAAGAATTCCCCGCAGGGAAATTCCCAAAAGCAGAAGTTTCCTATAACTCAGGGAGGGTTTTAACCAAATGCTCTTTGCTCCACAGGTCTCTCGTAGGGTGGCCATGTGCCTTGTTTTACAGAGGACAGTTCTCTGAAGGGCTGTCCCGTCCAATTCAGCGGGGAGGTGAATCCGCTCTGGGTTTCAGTCAGAACTATCTTAGATAGCTCTTTTAGAGTTATTACCGGTTCTGGCTGGAACCTGGAACAGATTCACAGCCCCGCTGACATCGGAGCCACCAGCCTCCACTGCAAAGGCTCTGAGTTTGTTAAGGAAAACTGACATGGTGACATGATCTTTCCCCCATGTCATTTGCCTTCTTGAACCTCTGTAAAATCCCTGTCCAGGCAGCTGACTCATCTCAGGGAGAGTGTTAGCTGGATTCCAGATTCAAATATCTGAACTCGAAAAGGTAGTATTGTCCCCATCATAGAAGCTGTTGCTGTGGGGCTCTTTCTAGAAGTTTGGAGTTGTCCTTGGCTTGCCAACCAGCCTGGATTATATTGATCGAATCAGAAATTCATTGTTCTGATCAGTTGCCCTAGCAAGGAGATGTAAACAGAATAACATTTTGTACTGCATTTGCCTATTTCCTATAAAACACCTTTTTAAAAGGAAAAAGCAATGTGGGGGGTGGGAGGAAAGAAAGGAATCCCTGCACATGCCATTTCACAATGAAAAAGAAGAGAATAATAAGAACAATCTGATAATTAAAAGTCTCCATGGCCTGCAGGGAACAGGAACTGACTAGTTAAGGAGAAATTCATCACGAATCCTGCTGCTGTGCTGAACAAGAAGCACGTAGAGGCAGAAGCTTCAAGGACAACGTTTTAATTTACAGTAGGGTACTGAACTTTCAAGCCCACTAGGGTCTGAATTCTGCCGTCTGGGCTATGCCCCATCCCCTTAATCCTTTGGAGTTTGTTCTTCTTTGGCGTGGTTTTCCCCATTCTAAATGGTTTCAAGGCTCAGGCCCCCTCCACAAGGATGCGCTTTTGCGCCCGGTTCGGGGATTATGCGCATTTTCGCGGAGGCGCATTTACACCTAATCCCTCTGCACGGGAGGCGGCGAGAGGCGGCGAAGCGCATTAATTGATGTCCAAAAAGCGCTTTAGAAGACGTTAATGCGCATAATCGCTTGTTCACACGGCGAAAATGCGCTTTAACGGCCGGAGAAAAATAAAAGTCGCTATTTAACGCGCATTCGAAAATGCGCATTATCGGGGAGATAACGCGCCTGTACGCCCGTTTTGCGCTCCGCTGGTGTGGAGGTAAAATTTATAATGAGCCTTCAAGGCTCATTAAACGTCTCGTGTGGAGGAGGCCTCAGTTGCTGGCAATAACAGCTTTATGCTAACATTTTTCCTTTGGCCCCAACAACTTTTGCCTTTGCTCTATCCATCGCTGGACTGAGGGCCCAGAATTCTTGATCAGGAGTGAATTCTTGAGAAGTTGGGTGTAGCTATAGGGGAAGTTCTGGGAGGAGGCAAAGGAAGGTGTTGGAAAGGCTGGTGTGAGTTACAACAAAGTTACTCGATATAGAGACAGCGTGGCAACACCACATTTAGTATTGGAGGCAATAAATGCAGGCTGGAGGCAGTTTAGAAGAAGTTCATGTCAATTTACTTTATTAGTGCTTTTAAACACATCGTTGGAGAAGGATACCTAACGTTGGCTGAATTCGGATGACACAATAAGCCATAGTCAACTCAGCGCTGATCCTAATCCACACCACAGTTGATTATTTATGACCATGTTGTGTGGGGAGTACCCCCTAGATGAACAACTGTAAAGTTGATTATTACCCTACCATTGACTATTGTGTTGTCTGAATTCAGCCATTGTTTAACTACAAGCACCCCTAAAGATCAGTGTGTGGGTGTAGACAAAGACATGAGATAAGGTTACTTGCTTCATTCAGAGAGAGAGAGAGAGAGAGAGAGAGATGCATAGAGCTTGTTGCAAAGGCAAGAGGAAGAAAGAAGAGGAAGTGAGGTAGAGGAAGTGAGGTAGAGCAGGAAATAGGAACTGAGCAAACTCCAGGACATTCTCTATCGCCCCTTAGATTTGTTCCTATTACCAACCGAAGGAGGTGCACCAACCCTGGAGGGATGGTTGTGGGTTCTCCATCTCTGGAGGTTTTTAAGAAGAAGCTGGACAGCCACCCCTCATGGATGGTTAAACTGGGTTTCCTGCACATTGCAGAGGGTTGGACTAGATGATCCTTGTGATCCCTTCTAACTCCACAAATCTATGGTTTGGTAGGAGATTATGCAGCCCTAATCTAGAAAAGAGTTTGTGGAGTCATCGAGTGTTGGACTGGGACTTGGGAGAGTGGGCTTGTAATTCCCCCTAATTGTCAGCCCAACCTACCCCACAGAATTGTTATGAGGATAAAATGGAGAAGCGGATTTAAGCCACCTTGGGTTCCTTGGAGGAAAAAAGACAGGATATACATGTAATACTTTTTTAAAAACAACAACCACAAATTAATATTACTCCCATTTATTCAGAAGGGAGAGTCTGCACTTGTTTATAACTCTTCCTTTGGCTGCTGAAAGAGTGTCTTCTGAATTTCTCCAAAGCACCAGAGATTTAAGTGAAGAAATCTCCCCTTCACCAACATATACACCACACAGACACACATTTACAATCCTGAGAATGGGGCTGAGAAGATGAGGAGGAGGAGATCTCTAATCACCCTGAGAATCCTGGCAGAGCAGAACTCTGGGAAAGACGGGCACAGAAACCTCCACCCGCTGAAATGTCCTCTTCTATGCAAGTCAAACAACCTTTGCATCTGGTCAAATCCAACCCCTCGGTTTTCTGCGCCATCTTTCTTCAGTATAAAAATTAAAGCCCTCAGCAAAGGAAGAGAGAGACCAGCAGACACTTAAGAGATACTGAAGGAATTCAGTCTTTGTGCATTCTGATGCAAACTGTCCTGATCCATGGCCTGGAATAATGCTTGGATTAGAACAGTTCTACTCTGGCTTTTGCACTTCTGAATCTACAGACATAGTTCTTGCCTCACAAAATTAATAACATAACTTTTAAAAATGTGTATTTTGAACAAAAAATAGAAAGATAAACGTGCACATTTAAAGAAACTATATTTAGATTTATTGTCCAATTTTTTTTTAACTACATATTTAAATAAAAATATCCAGGATAATTGTAAAAGTATTATTATTATTATTATTATTATTATTATTATTATTATTTGCAAGGTAATACATAAACAGAACAGACTGGACTTATAGAAGGGCATAGACAGGAATGACATGGACTGGAAAACCGTATTTTTAAATATATTTCTCTAATAGCTCAAAGTAGATAAGAGCAACAAAAAACACAACTAGACACCGACCCTTGCTATGGGGAAGGCGAAAACCCCACATGGCTTTAGCCAACTGTGAATTGTGGGTAAAATTCGTTCCCAGCCCCGTCAACAGGCCCGCTGTCCACAGCAAGGTGGTGAGTGCAACCACACCAGGGCAGGTGGGAGGGAAGGTGGTCGGTAAAGTCAGTGCTGAAGCCCAGCAAAGGATCCTTCATGATGGTAGCCCAGGAGTGGCAAAGGAGGGACAGGATCCTACGCTGAGGAGCTCCTCCTCCGGCACCAACGACACCGGCACGGCCGATTGCCCCAAAGGGGCTGCTCCTGGGCTAGGGGGAGACTGGAGGGAGGCACACATCCTTTCATCACCCACCCACCCATCCACCCCACCCATCCATCCATCACCCGCAACTGGGGGGCTCAACCAAATCTATTCTAAGGAACACGTACAAAAAGAACAGACATTTAACATAAGTAAATATTGAAAATATATAACAAGGGCAACAATTCATAACTTCCTAACATTCTTAAACAATGAACCATTCAACATAACTATGACACACGCCTTCTCCTTCGCTTGAGACGATCTGCAGCCCCTGCAAAAGCCACAACATGGTGTCAGTGGGGCTGCTCCTGCTCCTCCCCCCTTTCCACGCCGGCAGCCAAACCCCACTCCCAGCTGCCTCCACTCTGGGGGGGGGGGTCTGCTGGGCTGCACCCCAGAGAAATGAAGGAGCGAAGGAAGAGGGGTTTGGCTGCTGAAGGGGAGGAGGAGTGACACCTCCTGGCCAGGGAAGGGGGCAGTTGCCTTTCTGGGGCTGCCACTGGGCAAAATGGCAGCGGCAACACAGGCTGTGCAGGTCAGGGGGATTGTGCCAGAGACGGGGTGCTCCACCCCACCTCCGATGTGCAGTGGGGAAGGGAATGATGGTCTTCCTTTCCCCATCCCCAGAGGAGCCCGCTGCTGGTCATCCTGGGCTCAATGATCTTAGAAGCCTGCTAGGTGACAAGTTCGCCCGGGAGCCTCCTTGAGCGCCCTCCAAGAGGCTCCCGAGGACCAGGCTTCACTGGGCCGGGGGGTGGAGCAGCCTACCCACTAAGTGAACAAGACTTCCTTTTTTCGCTGCAGCGCAGCCGGACATTTTTTCCTATCCAGAGCAGGCGGGGATCCCATTCCTGAAAAAGGTGGAGAAATCAAACAAATTCCCCCTTGACATTAACTTAAGGCCATGGCATGGTGTGACATCAGAAGGAGGGCTGGTGGGCTGGTTTCCAAGTCTTCCCCTCCTGGAAGAGACTTCAGCATTGAACGTTCTCTGCTGCTCCTCCACACTGGGCTTCCTGGTTCTCCAAGGATCTGAAATGAGAAACAACCAGGACACGTCAGAATGTCCAGTCATCAGAAGAGCCCCGCCGGATGAGACCAGCATCCTGTTTCCAAGACTGGGCAGACAGGCCAGATCTACACCAAGCAGGATATAGCATTATGACAGCGGTATGAAAGCGGCATATAAGAAGCAGGAGCCACACCAAGCAGGATATAGTACTAGGAAAGTGGTATATGGTATGTGTCATGGGCCCCGGCAGTTGTCAGTGCACTTCAATACCGCCATCTAGCAGTAGTGTGGCACAGACAAAAGCACGTATAGTGGGAGGGGGTGCTCCCAACATTTTTGGACCCCCTCGCTCCCGTACAGCAGTCAATTTGTGGGGTTGCCCAGGGCCCTTTCTCTAAATGCCCCCTGTGCTCACTGGCCCACAAAGATTGGGGATCCTGCTCTAGCACCTGTCTTTGAAGAGCAAGCTACAGATCACAGCGAGAAAGGGGGAGATGGCTACCGTACCTCTCTGGAGACACTGGGACCTCTTCCTCCCTGATGCCCAGACAGCAGAGCATCCGTCAGCATCTCTTCCAGACATTCTGCAAAGAGACAGAGACAGGAGAGCAGAAAGCCATCTGGGTCAGAGCCAGAGATGAAGTGTGTGTGTGTGTGTGTGTGTGTGTGTGTGTGTGTGTGTGTGTGTGTGTGTGTGTTAGGGCCCACCCGGGAGATCACAAAGGGCCAGGATGAACTCAAATCCTGGAATTCCCTCCAAAAGTAAAACTCTACTCCCCAAACCCTCAAAATCTTTTCTCCCTCCAAAACAAACCCCGTATCGCTTGCTGACTCAACATTTCTCTGAACCACTTCCTAGCTGCCATCATGCGGACTCTGTCAAGCAGGTGTGGACGCTCTGGTGACAAAGAGGAGCAGGAGAGCAGGAGTGACTCAGAGGTGCTTCTGCTCACAGCCAAGTGCAGAAAGTCAGTGAGCAGCACCGGTCCGGCTCAGAACCTCATCGTCATGGCAACCACGTAAATAATGGCAGTGGAATCCAGAATAGCCGCTGCAGCTCTTCGAAGGGATATGACTTCTCTCAAGGCCCAGCAGTGGTCGAGAAGGCAGGATTGCCAATGGCCTGACCGGCCCCGCTCCTCTGCCTTTAAGTGCAGCCTGATGTTTAGAAATGGAAGAAGTGAAAGTTTCCCCATCATTCCCACTACCCCAGGAAAAGCACCACCTCTTCATTTTCTATGGGACAAACCGTTGTTAAAGGCGCAAGAGGCTAAATAAACAACTGAACTGAAACAGTTAAAAAAGAAGGGGGGAAAGCTACATGGTGTAAACCACTAATGAAAAGGAGAGGTTTGCTCTGATCATCACCCCAACTATCTCCCTCTTCCTCATCCTTCAGCTTCTGAATATAACCAATTCTTTTTGTAAGGTTTCCTATTTGTATGGCAACTTTAGGATAGGCCTCTTCTACAGGGAGATACGAACACCAAAAGCCCTCAGGGGAGGAGCCATAAATGGGGCTTCCCTAGCATGCAGGAAGCCTTCAATTCACAAGTGAAGGGACCATTCCTAAATAGGATGGACATTTGGGTAGGCTGACCATATGAAAAGGAGGACAGGGCTCATGTAACTTTAACAGTTGTAGAGAAAAAGGAATTTCAGCCAGAGTCATTTGTATGCAATTAGTCCCTGGTGAAATTCCCTTTCATCACAACAGTTAAAGTTGCAGGCACTATACTAGAGTGACTATATACAAAAGAAGGCAGGGCCCCTGCAACTTTAACTGTTGTGATGAAGAGGGAATTTCACCAGGAACTAATTGCATACAAATGACACTGGCTGAAATTCCCTTTCCTCTACAACTATTAAAGTTACATGAGCCCTGTCCTCCTTTTCATATGGTCAGCCTACATTTGGGGAATCAGAAATATCTTGGTCCTGGGGAAGGGCAAAGCTGATCCAAATCACGGGAAATAATTCTTTGGCTCTGTTTTGCGCTGGTCAGGCAGCACCTAGATTCCTATGTCCCATTCTGAGTGCCACATTTTATGAAAGATGTAAACAACTGGAGCGTGTCCTGAGGAGGGCAGCCAGGATGGTGAGGGCTCTGCAAACCAAGTCCTATGAGGAACAGTTGACAGAGCTAGGTAAACTTAATCTGTAGAAGGGAAGACATAAGACCTGTTTTTCAATATCTGAAGGACGGTCATACAGAAGATGGAGCAGAGCTACTCTCCGTTGCGACAAACAGCAGGATTAGAACCAATGGGTGGAAATGGCAAAGAAGCGGATTTTGGCTAAACATTACAAGGACCTTCCTAGTGGTAAGAGCAATTTGACAGTGGGGATGTGGGAGGTTCTCCTCCATTGGAGTTATTTAAGCAGAGGCTGGACCGACGTCAGTCTGGGATGCTGTGGCTGCAACCTATCTTAGAGATTCTGCATTGAGGGGGGATGGACTGGATGACCTCCAAAGTCCTTTCCAACCCTAAGTTTCTACAATAAAACCTAGATTAAGTTCTGTGCTGAAACTCCATGTTAACTAACTTCCATCTGTCCATGTTCTGTTCTATAAATTTATTATAATGAGCTAATAAATAATTCTCCAGAGTCCCCTGCAGAGAAACATAATCTTTGAAACTCACAGAAGAAGAAGTTCAACGTCTAAATAATAATATTTTCAGACAACATAGATGTAGCAATAAATATTTGCTTCTTCCACAGACACCGGTCGTTCACAGTGGCACTGAAATAGTTCCCAGCTTCCTCTCTTTAGGAAGGGTGATTTAGGTCTAGCAGGTCACGCTGGTGGTCGCCTTGTACGCTGGCAGTAAAATATATATGGGAGAACATTCTTCTTCGCTTGCAAATACGTTCCTATCTTTTCTAGCCCATGAAATTTCCCATCTCCTCTTGTACCTTTAGACTTAGATTCTGTAATGCGACTTACAGGGGGGCTACCCTTGTTCCTGGTCCAGAAGCTGAATTGTGGTGTCTTTTAGGCACCAGCGAAAGACCCGACTCTTTCTTCAGACCTCCCTTAACTGATTGTGCTACCCGCTTTGTCAATTGCGGTGTTTTGTTGGTACAGTTTATGTTTTTAAGAAATGTTTTATATACACATTTTGATATTTATTATGTAGTTTAATCTTTGCTTTGTAAACTCCTTAGTGAATTTTTGTCTCCCCCTTTTTTAAAAAAAAGAGGAAGGGGAAGCAAACAGTGGCTGGTTAGTACACCCAGGATTTTGTTCTTAGGTCTGGAAACAGCTGAGAAAGCTGAAAACAGCTCTGTCAGGGCTGGTGAAATTTGCCCTAACTTTCTGACCTGACCTGATTTTATCTGGTCACCCTACCCTAACTCCAAGAAAAGTCTTGGAAAATAAATGGCGGCAGATTAGTCCTGCTCCCCACATAGGCCTAATTTTCTTCAGACATTGAGTTTGAACACATTTATTTTTCCCTTCACTGTTTTTGTCTTCAGCCATAGGGTGACCAGATTTTGAGGATCAAAATCCCGGACCACCCCACCCACCCAAAACAACCCCCCCACCGCGCGCCCGCGCCGCCCCCCCACCCATGCAAACGCAGGCCGCCCACCCCACCCGCCCAACGCAGGCTGCCCGCCCCACCCGCCCCATGCAGGCCGCCCGCCCCACCCGCGCCGTGCCGCCCCCCATCCGCGCCACCCACCCGTCCGCCGCGCCGCCCGCCCGCCCCGTGCTGCCCACACGCCCGCCCCGCTCCGCACGCCCCGCGCTCCTTACCGGCTGGGGCGTCAGCTTCCCTCCGGTGCTCGGAATCTACTGAGAAACAGGCTTCCTGGCCTGTCTCTCAGTAGCATGCCGAGTGATGACGTCATCACCCAGTGCGCTACTGAGGGACTGGCCGCGAAGCCTGTTTCTCAGTAGATTCCGAGCACCGGAGGGAAGCGGACACCCCAGCAGGTAAGTGCCTTGTGCCGCCAGCCTCCCGCCACCGCCACGTGACCCCCCGCCGCCCCCCAGTTGGCCCGGATCGCCCCAGGGCCATCTGGTCACCCTTTTGGGGGGCTAAATTTCCAGATTTGGCCCCCCAAAACAGTTTTTCCGCCCGGATGCGGATTTGCTCCCCATTTCCCGGGCATGTCCGGACAAATCTGGGCAAATGGTCACCCTAGCTTGCAAATATTTCTGACTGGCCTCAGGCAAAATCGGCCCAACCCCACAAGAGAAAGAGCAAAGTCTTGGAAAATAAAGGGCAATCATTGTGTGTCAATGGTGTCACTCATGGGTCTGAGGTAAAATAGGCCTGTTCCCCACGTAGGCCTCGTGTCTTAGCAGAGTCCAGGCTGGCTTAATCTACCTCGTATACGTAGGCTGACCATCTGAAAAGGAGGACAGGGCTCCTGTAACTTTAACAGTTGTAGAGAAAAGGGAATTTCAGCCAGTGTCATTTGTATGCAATTAGTTTCTGGTGAAATTCCCTCTTCATCAGAACAGTTAAAGTTGCAAGCACTATACTAGAGTGACCATATACAAAAGAAGGCAGGGCCCTTGCAACTTTAACTGTTGTGATGAAGAGGGAATTTCACCAGGAACTAATTGCATACAAATGACACTGGCTGAAATTCCCTTTTCTCTACAACAGTTAAAGTTACAGGAGCCCTGTCCTCCTTTTCATATGGTCAGCCTAGCCAACAGGTCAGCCATCTGTCAGTTTGCTCTTTCCACGGAACAACAGGACGTTAAAGGGTACGCACTGCCATGGGCAGCGTTCCAAGCTCTTGAGGTGGCATGCTTTTCTGAGCAGTTGCCCAGGGATCCCATTTCACCAACATGCCAGCCGATGCCACTCAGCCAGTCATTAAATGCCACCGCACCGTTTGTTCCAGCTTGTGTTGTGAAACGGAAACTTGAGACACACTCCGTCAGCGAGACCCCGCTGAGCAAAAGGGGTGAGACCCTCCATTGACGCTTAGGGAAGGCACTGAAAATTCCTGTCTGCTGCTAAACATATGCTGGTATCCCTGTGTTATGTTGGGGCTTGAATGTTTTGGATCCCCCCCATGTTATGGCGACTTATCCCCCACGTTGGTCTTGCTTATTGGTATAAAATTGTGAAGCTGGTGAGGCCAGCAGTTTGCACAGGGCAATGTTTTTAATCCTATCAATGGAAATTTATTTTGGTCTGTTACTGAGCCTTCTTGTATTTCTGTGTGTGTGTTTTTCCTCCATGGAATCAGCTATTTGTTTTTTAGAATGTGAAGCTCTGTTGACCATTAATACACTTGAACTGAACTGTTATACAAAACTCTATGCTGGACAACAGCGGATTGACCAGCAGAAACACAGCTCACCTGGTCACAATGTTTTCCCACCTCTTTAAATGATAGCAATTATTTCTAGATTCGCATCAATGGCTAGAAATTTGCACGTGCACATTTTATGCAACTCGGTGTCTTCATTTTGGGTGATGTGCAATTGGTCACCCTTTGCAGGTGGCTCATCAGTTGCTGATGCAGGTGGTGCCAACTGCTGCCACTCAGGTCCCCTGTACAAGAATTCAGCTTGACGCCCAGTTGTCCTATTAGGTGCATCTTCTCGCAATCGCTTTTACGGCTAATCACTCTACGCGGGAGGTGGTTAAACGTATAACTGGTTGCCTTACCGGTTGCATGAAATGCGCTTTAGAGGTGTTTAATGCGGAGAATCGCTTGTTCACGTGGTCATAAGGCGCTTTAACTGCCGCAGTAAATTAAAACTTGCTATTTAACGTGCATTCAATAATGCGCATATTCGGACAGAAAAAGCACCTCAACCCCCGATTTGCGCTCTGCTCTTGTAGAGGTCAAATTAATGCACCTTGAAAGAGCTTTAAATCGCTCATGTAGAGGCACCCTCAGTCACCCAGGTGCAGAGGGCCACGGCTGTCAGAAAAGACCTTTGGAGGGCACTTTGCTGGGGGAAGGCTCTCACCTGGGGCCAACCTCGACAGGTATGGTTACCCATGATGCTGATCATGGACCTGACAGCCACAAGTCAAGTTAAGCAGGAGCAAGGGGCGCCCATAGCATGATAATGGGTGATGTTTCTATGGTAGGGACACAGGTGGAAAGGTAAGACTGTCCACAGCTATGTTTGTCCAGAAATTGCAGGGGGGAATTACTACCACTTCAAGAAGATGCTATTAACTTCTCCCAGAGAAGGTTGTAAGTGAGCGTATTACTAATCAGGGACTGGACTTTGGATGAGATGTGGATTGGAATGCTCCAGCTGTTTGCCTTCAGAGACACACGCTATGAAAAACAGCAAGGGGAGACACACACCCTTGCAGGATTGCATGACTTGTGCTCCACACACACATACACACGCATACAGAGCCCATTCCCTATATATTGTGGTCTGCTAGAAGCTTGATAAATCCCTCTTTTTTGCAGGCAAGAAAACCAGGCGATTTATCAAGTTCCCGGAAGGCCATAAAACGGGACTGGTGAGCTGAATTCTGTTCAGGGGAGTACAAGTTATGTAGAGATCATTGAAGAGTGTGGTGAGACAGAGTACAACAGTGGGGAGCCTCAGGCGAAGCCAGGAGCAGACAGAGTGTGCTACAAAGGGCAGGTCTGGCACCAGCACCCGGCACAGTGGGGCTGATGCCATGAGACCCCACATGATTAAACTGTTGTTCTTACTTGTTTGTTTTTAATAGCTGAGAGCTCTGAAGAGCAGTATTGAATAAGGCAGATGCAGCCGCTACCCTCTGAATTTCCCCCAAATGCCTCTGGACCCTGATGTAAGGCACAGCAGCATTCTGAGGATTCTGGGACCAGAAAATCAGTCTGCAGCAATTCTTTCTTGGGCTGGTTTGACAACTCCTGACCTAGAAAAATGATCTTGCTTTACCCATGCAGAGAGCTGTTTGGAGATCATAAATCCTGGATGGTTCTCTCCATTGTCATTGAAATGACATGAGATAATGCTATATTTAAGGCTGCGAGGGTGGGCACATTCTTCCAGGGACAGTCATTCTTGATGCCAACAAGCGGGGGGGGGGGGAAGACATCACTCCTTTGTCCTTTATCTTTCTTCAGGACTGGCACCTTCACCAACCTACTCTGGCTTTTCTGCACATTACGATAGTAATTTACAACGCAAACATTTGGAAGATTCTCCTTCCCTCTCTTCCAAAGTTGTTAAACCAAGGTACGTGATGTTTTTCCCCTCCTCCCAAACTTGTATCTTGCTTATTGTATTTGATTCTTCAGTATGCCATGCATGAAACAGTGGATTCTTCTTTTTTTTTCTTGATAGCCTAACGATTTGTTTTACAAGAGTCGCCAGCTCTGGTTTCAATTTCATTTTTATTTTATTTTTTATTTAGTGTGGAAGAGAAAATGTCTGTGAACTGAAAAGAATGCCTCCTTTTATTAGGCTCCGGATGTTATTCAGCTCTTAGATAATTGATCTTTATTATTTCTAAAGTACTTTGTTAAGTCCTATATCATTTGTCAATAAAAGCCACCCTGGGAGGCAGTGGTGTGTTTGATTAGGATGATGATGACTTCAGTTTATTAGCTGGCTTTCTAGAAAAGAGAAAGAAAAGAAAAGAAAGACTCAAGGTGACTTAAAATCAAAACATACACAATTTAAAATGCAAAATGATGGCAACACCTAACCCTAGTTAATGTCAAATGATACTGATTTGCAGGGCAAATGCAAAACATCGATGCTGGTTGAAAGGAAACAGCAAGCCATGGTTTACAACAAACTGGGACTGGAAGTTCCTAATCTCTGTTCAGTGCAGGCTCCCGATTTGCGAGGGCCCCTGGGCAAGATCCCCTCAATAGCCCCTCTCCCTTAGTAAGGCCATTTCTACACTGGCCTTCTTGCCAGGGGCCATCCCTGGGTGCTCCTTGTGCATCCAAATGACGCACAGGGACTCCTGAGGGGACAGGGATGAGTTTTCCCAGGGATAAAGAAACCCTGGGAAAACCCAATTCTTCCAGGGGTCCCAGGACTGTTCTGAAACCATGGGAGGTGTGGGCGGCCGTCCCGCCTGGTGCCTGCTTACTTGCGAGCAAGCGCAGCACCAGAAACAGGCACGGAGCTCTGCCACGTTCCATGCTCTTTTTGCTCTTTAAAAAAAAATTTAAAAAATGGCACCCGCAACTAGCACGACGTCCTACGACAAGCGCGATGTCCCAGGACGTCACACTTCCGGTTTGAATGCCCAGGGGCGATCCCAGAAACAGGTAAGTCCATGATCATCCTCCCTCTACACCCATCAGTGTAGAAAGGGACTAAGTCTGCCTTCTCACTGCCATGGTCACCAGCTGCTATTACTTCTCCTCCTCCTCCTCCTCCTCCTCCTCCTCCTCCTCTCTCTCATCATTGCTACCACTTGGTGCTTGACTAGCGGAGAGCCAGTGAGGAAGTAGCTCATGGCATCTCCGGCTCCACCTTCTCACCACTACTGTTGTCTGGGCCAAAGAGACAGGCAGGTGAACCAGCAGGATGCAATGATGAAGAGGAGGAGCAGGTCCAGGGGGCTCTTGGCAGTGGACTCCCTGTGGGCCCTTGGCAGGTTCCCGACCATGCCTACCCTTGCCGCCTGCCCTGTCTCCACGTACAAGGGACAGGGAGCAGCGGGAGTGAATGCACAAGCCCAAACAGCTCCTCAATGCCCATTCATATAATGCCCAACTGTGGCTGTGCGTTATGCTCGAAACACTCCTCAGCTCTTCCGCACGGCTCCAATGAGCTTCATGGATAAACAGCTGTCTGAACCTGGCACTTGTATTGCAAAAGCCAGAAAATTCTCAACTATACCACACTGTCTCCCCAAAGAGCAAACCCTAGTTAAGAGTATTTAGGAACAACAGGCGTGGAGGTTTAACCATTTGCACGTTTGTAACTGTATGGCAGGTGTTCAAAGTAGACTTAGCATGATGCAACGGATGGAAGATTAGACCTGGCTGTTATGAAGTCGAGGTCACGCAGACAATAGCTTTTTAAAGATTAGGAAGCCACACTGTCAAACTGTCATTGCCCAGAACTACAGTTGTTCGCGTTTTGAGCCTTACTGAAGTAGGGATGTCAGAGAAATTTGCAACGGAATCAAATAAGTTTGGATTTCTAGAAGCTTTTCTACATAGCTGGTTGGCCACTGTGTGAACGGAGTACTGGACTAGATGGACTCTTGGTCTTATGTCCTTACACGGGCATTTATTATGTGCTCGTCATTCCCTTCTGATGGTTGTTTACAGGTTCTTTAGACAATGCTGTGCCCCTCCAGTTTCGCTTCTGTTTACCAACAGCACTTTGGGTGAGTTATTTTAGAGCAGTGGAAAGTAGGTATTATTTTTGAAAGCAAAAGAAAATGCTGTTTTCACTTATGTATTTGTGCTGTGTTAAGGAAGGCTCAAGTGGTAAGGAAGGTGTGTCTTCCTCAGTACATACAGTTGTCCCTCTCTACCCCTCCTCCCTGTATTCTTCTCTCTACACATAGATTCCCTCCCCATATACCCCGTGTTCTCTCACCCTGTTCTCCTACTCTACTCCTTTCTGTTCAGAGTCCTCCTGAAATTTGGACAGAAGGCCATGAGACTGGCCGTGGGGAGAAGCAGGGACACTGAGTGACCCTGCTGTTCAGCCAGTGGAGCAGATCTCCATGTTCTCCTCTTCTTGACTCCACGTTCTCTGCTAAATCACCCTAGCGATGTGTACAGCAGATCCTTCAAGCTTAAGACGTTTATTTCTGTCAACAGGACTTACTGATGCATATATGGCCCCCTCTACAAGATTTCATTTTGATGCCCGGTTCACCGATTATTCGCATCTCCTGACAATCACTTTTACGCCTAATACCTATATACGAGAGGCGTTGAAGCCCATTACTGGCTGTATGAAACGCACTTTAAAGTTGTTTACATGCTGATAATCGCATGCAAATGTTGCTGAAAGTAATGCGCTTTGTCCAGGGAAACTGCCCAAACAGGTTTTCCGCCCTTTATTCTTCCCGCCCACCAGAATCTCCCGCCTTTCGTTACCTAGGTTACCTGCCGAGAATGACCTGAGTAACCTGTTCGGCTATCTCTTCCCCCCCCCTTCGCCTGATTGCCATTTGAAGTAAACTGCTCAGGAGTAAATGGGAATGTACCTCGCACACACACACACATGCCAAAACAGACCGGGGGGGATGCTGCTTCGTTCCTTCCCCCTCCCCTTCCCAGCGAGCTCAACTGTTGTAAAACATGCACACATGCACACACACACACGCACACACACACAGCTCATGTCAGGAACCCAGCAAGAAGCGAGAGGACGATATGTCTAAGCTGATCGCTAATTATGCGCACATCCGCACATTCTTCCTACCCCCTTTACTTCTTGTGAAACCACCTCCATCTGTCCCCGTGTCTCCATGAACGAAATATTCTATCAGGGGAGTTAAAATAAACTTTATTTTCAGTTCACATTGGGTCACCTCTTCTTGGAGCTTCCATTGAGAGAGACGGAGAACAAGGAGAAAGTTGTAAGCAGGAGACAGGAAATAAAACTAAACGAAAAAGTGGGAGGTTTTCCCAGCGAAGGGGCAGTTCTATGCATGACATCAGGACCACAGTCCGCCCACTCTGATCTTTAATGCGCCTCCTCAGAAAGTTGTTTACACAGACATAAGGCACTCTTAATCCCGCGGTCGCTATTTAACGCGCATTCGAAAATGCGAATAACGGAGTTAAAACGCGCCTGGACCCCGATTTGTGCTCCGCTCTTGTAGAGGTAAATTTGGTAATGCGCCTTGAAAGAGCTTTAAATCGCTCTTGTAAAGGCACCCTATATTAGTAGGGTCAAAGCTAGTAGTGGCTAGTGGCTTCAATATCAGTGGGAACAGTGAATCCTACAGTTAGTAATATTTCTTGGAGCTAAACAGAACCTTCTGAATGCTGTGTGTGTCCAATTCTAACCCATCTCCAAATGTGCAGAGAGCACATTCACATTTTATGCTCGTCTCCATGCTAGGGCTGGCTCCTTATTGACTTCTGGATACAAGTCAAAGTGATTGGCTTTTTCTCTGAATGTGACACAGAGCCTATCTACACTACTGCTTTAAAACAGTTTATAACAGTTTTAAACCGGTTAATAACCGGTTTAAAACAGTTATAAATCGTTTCAAAGTAGTAGTGTAGATAGGCTGTAAAGACAAGTCAAAGGTGATTCACATCTATAAAATAGATGCAATTACATTTCCCAATTTCCTTTAAGTCAGAATTGTAACTAGGATGCTTCCAGATAGAGGACGCCCAGCGCTACCAGTCAGGAGGCGTTGTGCAGCATTTTCATCTTTTTCTAATTAATGGATGTTCTACTGTAAGGAAAAGAACAGAAGAAGCGGTGGGGAAATACAGCAAGGATACAAGTAGAAGTCAACATTAATAATAATAATAATATTTATTTATTTATTACCCGCTTCTCCCTCTGGATCGAGGCAGGGAACAACATCAAATATAAAGTACATAAAACTGATTAAAAGCACATGAAACTAATACATTATTAAAATACCAATTACAATACCAATAATACTCTTAAAATTCATCTGGGTAGGCCTGTCGGAAGAGATCGTTCTTTATAGCTCTCTTAAAGTCAAAGAGACTATTAAGTTGACGAATCTCCTCTGGCAGGCCATTCCACTGTCTGGGAGTGGCAGAAGAGAAGGTCCTCTGGATCTCCCATAAAATCCATGAAAGAGGCAGGGCAATGGTGCAATGAAAGCCTCATCTAGAATTATAGCTGTACAATTAAAATCCTTTTCATCGGGAGAGAGATATTCGTGGCTGTTGTACATCAGGCTCCATGGCACAACCCTGCCTTGCACCAAAGAAGCCAGCTGTGGGCTGCCATCGGCCAGATGTGCCTGATTGTAGGCTGCCATCACCCAGATGTGATGTCACCAGGTGGCAATGGTCAGATGCGAAGTGGGCAGGACATGGAAGAGGCCAGAGAAATGAGTCCGTTTGAGCAAGGTGCTAGGGTGACCACTTACGAATTGCCAAAAAAGAGGACCCAGGGAGGCACCAATTTGGCAAGATGACTTCTTAATCACACTATATAGCTCAAAAGCAGATCTTATGAAATCTCTCTAATTTCTCTGTTATCCTTCTTGCAGCTGTCATAAATGGTTTCAATCTTGAGCAGAAGAAAACCATTGTCTTTCCATTTGCTGATATTCCTAAGCTTCCTCACGCTGTAAGGATGAAAACTTGCTCCTTGCCTGAGCTTTACTGGTGCCAGAGTGATGGGAACACATGTGCTGTTAAGTCTGAGTGTTTTGTGCCCGCCCACTGCAACACTTTAACACATGGGCTATTTTAAAACCCGTTACTTGCATTCAAGGGTAAACCGTTTATTAAAAGTATTAGCCTCAGATGTACTAATTAAAATAGAAAATTCATGTCCTGAATGTGGCCCAAGAAGTGCAATAAAACTAGAAACAAAAATATCTTTGCATTCAAGGAGTCGAGAGAATGCTTTATTTTACAAATTTTGAAAATTGTGACGTCTAACAAGCACTTTGAGGGGCCAAGTTACACTTCTCCACTGTGGTCCTTTCCAGATGTTTTGGACTACAACTCCTATGATTCCTGACTATTTGCCATGTTGACTGAGACTGGTTGGATTAGTAGTTGAAAACTACTAGACTGGAGGGTGTCAGATTGAGGAAGGCTAGGCTAAGTAATTTCTGGCCTCATCTACAAGAATTCAGCTTTACGCCTGGTTAGCCGATTATGCGCATATTCGCAGAAGCGCTTTATCGTATATGCTTGTAATTGAGCACTCAACAGGTGATTTTACCGGTTGTTTGAAATGCGCTTTACAAGTAGTTAATGCGGAGAATTGCTTGTTCGCATAAGCAAAATGCGCTTTAACTGCCGGAGCAAAATAAAACTCGCTATTTAACGCACATATGATAATGCGCATAATCGGAGAGAAAACGCGTCTCTATGCCCGATTTGCGCTCCGTTCTTGTAGAGGTAAATTTTTTAATGCGCCTTGAAAGAGCTTTAAATGCCTCTTGTAGAGGCAGCCTCTGAGAGATACCCCTGATAGTGTTGGTGTATGTCTTGAAGTTTCAGGTTATTCATTCATCTCTTTTTCAAGATCTCCAGGGGAAAGGAGATAAACCAGGGGGTCAAGCTACACATTAGCACAAAACAGTTAATAATGTCAGAGTAAGCACTGTTGATGTAACAGTATGGTTTTCCTGGCACATAATTCCGTTTTTTCTTAGCCCTCCTGTGTGATCTGAGTGCTTGTGTGTTTCTTACAGTAAGTGGCCAGAAGATATATTCTATGGGCTGTTTCATACAACATAACAGCCCATCCTGCATTAATTTATCCTCGAGGAGCTGTGGCGCATGTTGACCGCCATTATGAATATGCAACAAACCATGGGTTATGTGAAAGTTGTTTAGCCCCCAAATAACTCCTGCCGGCCGGATTCACACAACATGACAAACCCCAGTCAGGGTTGCATATACATAATGGCAGCAGGTGCATGCCGCAGTTCCTCGAAGATTAATTAATCCATGGTGGGCTGTTGTGTCATCCTCTGTTTCATCCTCTGCCTTCTCTCCCATTCTAAACTTTAAACCACCTCTTTTCCCCCAGCATGTTCTTTAAGCCAGTAATGTTCTCCCTTCCTTGTCAGAGAGTACCCCAGAAGCAGTCATCAGTACAGGCATAATAAGTGGGACCTGTAACAAAATGTTGCAGTGTGGAGTGCTCCGGTGCAGTGTTCCAGTCAGCCAGCCAAGCCCTCCTCCACAATACTCCATTCCATTCTCTTTCCCATCTGTTTTTTTTATCCCCCCACCCCCACCCCAACAGTCAGTAGTATTCCATGGCCAAGAACGATGGTCAATCCTTAATAGGCTGCTTTTGTGGTTACCTATCCCAAGATTTGCTTATACTTCTGCAAACCTTGGGGCACCCACAGGCCCGCTGATAATATACCTTCCCTCTTGTATGCAGATGGTGCCATTTTGACTACATAAAGGATCCACACTCACTTCAGAATTTTTGAAATAGAAAGAATGAAAACACATATGGAAGAGACCAGTGATCCTATAATTGAAATAAAACAGGAGAGGCCTGAAATCTCTCTTTTTAAAATCACTTTGTAAAATCAGGCTTCTCCCTCTGTTCTACAGAGCAGGCTCCATCCACTGAGGCTCCAGAGACCACCTGACTGCCCTAATGTACTTTGTCCCCCACCATAGACTCCTATGATATATATTAGCAAAGGGACCCGGTTTCATGCAGGTTGGAATAGCACTTCGTTTGATACTGCAAAGCCTTCAAGCAGGTGTCAGAGTTGGACACATTGTGCCTGCATGAAAGCATCCCCCCGGCACCCCTAGGCATGGCCCAACCCATTGTGTGGTGCTACAGCCACCTGAGTGGAGGGGGGTGTTGACTCCATTGCCCCCCAGCAGCCAGAGAAAGCAGCCATATAACTTCAGTTATTGGGTGGTACAGAAATGTAATTAATTAATTAAATAAATAAAATAACTCTGTTCCTCAGTCTCCCCTGGCTACAAACTGCAAAGCTATGTGCTGGTTAGGGATGTCTGCCACCTGTTGACCAAAGATGTTACTACAAGCTTCAAATACACAGGTCCCCTCTACAAGGATTTGCTTTTGCGCCCGGTTAGGCAATTATGCGCATAATCGCTGAAGCGCATTTACACCTAATCCCTCTGCACGAGAGGCGGCGAGAGGCGGCGAAGCGCATTAATGGATGACCAAAATGCGCTTTACAAGTAGTTAATGCGCATAAGCGCTTGTTCACATAGTCAAAATGCGCTTTAACGGCCGGAGCAAAATAAAACTCGCGATTTAACGCGCATTCGATAATGCGCATAATCGGAGAGATAACGCGCCTCTATGCCCTATTTGCGCTCCGTTCTTGTAGAGGTAAATTTTTTTAAGCGCCTTGAAAGAGCTTTAAACCTCTCTTGTAGAGGCAGCCACAGACACATTTAAATGAATGAATATAAGGTGCACACCCCTAGAGTCCCCTTATATGTTTAGGTTTCAAGATTTTAGAGAGACAGACAGACATCCATTTTTATTATTATAGATGAGGTTCACTGAAGCAGGAACCAGGGCTGCTATAGTGAACTGGTTTTGAAAATTCTTTGGGATGGAAAAGGATTACCCGTTTGAAAGTTGTTTGCACTTAATCCCCCAAGCATTAGGGCAGTGTCTAAAAGAAGCCTACGTCTTTTCCCAAAGGGGAGGATGGATTGCATAGTAGCCTTTTTCTTTTGGCAGCTGATAACGTGAAATGGATGTAAGCCAAGAATAGCAGCATTGTTTACCTCCCTAGTTCCAGCTCTAGGAAAGTGATCAAATTAGCTCTGCTTTTGTAGATCATTTGGCTATGTTAATAGAGAGGCAACCATGAAATATACTCTGGTCAAATAAATGCTATTATTTGTTGTTGTTAACCTTATTTTTTTCTTCCTAGGCCTAGTATTTTGATGCCATTATTGCTTAGGATATGTCCTCTCTACTGATTTGGCTTTTTAGCCTGCTGTACCTTTAGGACTCAGGGCAATTGAAAAACTACTCTTATGAGTAGTTTTTAAGGGTGTGATTAAAAACTTAACCCTGACTCACCTCTTGGGGCTGGGGAAAAGTGTCTTCCATAGAGTTTAAACAAAATGTGATGTGCGGAATCCATGACTGGATCGCCTGATGTGTTTGGCTAAAAGCACCCATGGGGGGGGGGGTTGAATTGGGGCCATTGTGTTCAGGTAGGACAGTAAACCCTTTCCACCATGATGTGCTCCATCACTGAGCATATGGGAAATCCATGGGAAAAGTGCAGAAAAGGGCAACTACAATGATCAAGGGGCTGGAGCATCTCCCCTATGAGGGAAGGTTACAACAGCTGAGATTGTTTAGCTTAGAAAAGAGGAGGCTAGGGGGAGACCTGATAGAGGAGTACAAAATTATGCCTGGTGTGGAGAATGTGGAGAGGGAGACATTTTTCTCCTTCTCCCATAAGACTAGAACCCATTGGGGTCATTCCATGAAGCTGATTGGTGGGAGATTTAGGACAAATAAAAAGAAGCACTTCTTCACACAGCTCAGAGTTAAACTATGGAATTCACTACCACAAGATGTGGTGATGGCTTTTAAAAGGGGGTTGGATAAATTCCTGGGGCTGAAGGCTACCGATGGCTACTAGTCCTGATGGCAATGTGCTACCTTCAGTATCAGAGGCCTATGCACACCAGTTGCTGGGGAACGTGGGCAGGAGGATGGTGTTACACTCCTGTCCTGCTTGTGGGTTCCTGGTCGACAGCTGGTTGGCCACTGTGTAAACAGAGTGCTGGACCCTCAGTCTGATCCAGCAGGGCGCGTCTTACGTTCTTAAATCCCTTTTAGGCAACCTTTCTCAAGCCCTCCGGATGTGTTGGACTGCAATTCCCAGTATGTACGGCCAATGGCAACTGGAGGGCACCAGGTTGGGAAAAGCTGCTTTAAGGTAGAGGTATAGAACCTCAGACCTGGGGGGGGGGGTAAATCTAGCCCTCTCTGATGACCATACCCCTTTCCCCTGGCCCCAGCGCCTTTCTCACAACCCCCGGTCCTTTGGTGATTTCCCAGTTTTCCTAAGGCGTAGTCACTGGCAGTAAGAGATTTAGACTTAATTATGCAAGTATAGTTGGTGTTTTTGGCCCTGACGCTTTTGCCTTTGTTCCCGACCACCATTGGAATGTGGCCCCCAAAAGCTTCTCTAAAATGGAATTTGGCCTTGGGCTGAAAGACGTTCAGCACCCCCTCTTTAAGGGAATGGAAATCACTATGGGAATGGAAATCTAAGGCAGGACATCTTGTACTCTGTGTATTCTTTGTTAAAAGGTGACAACAACCCTACTTCGTTTGCTGATTTTGAAAGCTGGACTTATGGGATGTTTTCATTCCGGCAGGTAAGATTCCTCAGAAGCATCCATCATGGAAACCCAAACGTTTTTCCACCGCAGGGAAGAGGAGCAGAAGGAAGAGAGGCACCGAGATTTGCAAATGACCTCTAGAACAAGGAAGACAAAGTTCAGGACCAGGTGCGCCAGTGGCTTGACGAAATGACACAACCCAGTATTAGGAAGAGGGCTTTTTAACTTGTATTGTATGTTGCAGTGAATGTCCAAAATTTAGAGAGCGTAAAAAATTTTTTGTGATCGTTGTCCATGAATACATGAAAACTAAGAGTCATGCTGATAGTGGATGTTTTGGGACATTTAAAAACAACAACAACCCTTCATCTAGAATTATCAGTGTTTGCATGTGAGTGTTCCCCAGATTTGAGATATTAACTGTAACATATAAACTGAGTTGCATTTTGTATTGCCGAAGCTCTCTGGGCGGTTTACAAAAATTAAAAACATTGAACAATTAAAACACCGATATACAAAATTTAAAAGCATAAAGTATAAAAACAAGTTAAAATTACAATATCCTTCTGGGTCAAAGCACAACAACAACACAACAACACAAAACCCCCATCATATGCTGTTAAATGCCTGGGAGAAGAGGAAAGTCTTGACCTTGCGCCGAAAAGATAACAATGTTGGCGCCAGCAATCATGCATCCAGTTTATAAATTTTAAAAGAGCAAGAAAAGAAGATTATAACATATACAACCTGGATGTGCAATTGCTGCTCATTTATTGGGATTTGCACATTGCATTCACCTATGTATCGGCTTATATTGACTTTAAAAAGTTCTTTGCTCACTCCCTTAACTGGCAAGATTATTATTTATGACATTTATATCTCACCTTTCCTCCAAGGAGCTCAAGGTAATGTATATGTATGCCTTAATACCACCACCATTTTACTGTAGAATAAAATCTACCTGTAAGGTAGATTACACTGATAGAGAGTGATTGGACCACAATCATCTAGTGAACTTCATTCACCTCCTTTTACCTGTGTGTGTGTGTGTGTGTGTGTGTGAGAGAGAGAGAGAGAGAGAGTACTCCTCCAAACTCTAATTGGACCACCGTTGAATCATATAGATTCCTATCAGGAAACTGCCTCTTAACCGTTATCTCCCTTTTGATGAAACATCAACTAACTATAGTGGATTATTAACCAGCGATCTGCCTAACAAACAATGGTAACTTTGTAACACACATGTGCGAGCACAAACACACACACACAAACACACACACACACACACACACACACAAAAACAACAGCTCCATTCCAAAGAAAAGACATGACTCCAATAGTAAAGATGATGAAATAACATTGGTTTATCCAGAATGTCTCAAAATGTCTGGACTCCCATTTCTTGGAGTCTGTTTATGCTGTGGATACCAGACCAACAGTGCAATCCCATGCATGTCTACTGAGTAATACCACCGAATTCAATGAGACTTACTCCCAGGTAACTGTATATACTGTAGTAGTTGATACGTAGTTTGTTTTAATGCTTTCTACGGATTATCATTTTGGATATTGGTTTTTAAATGTTCAATGTTTTTAATCTTTGTAAACCGCCCAGAGAGCTTCGGCTATGCGGCGGTATATAAATGTAAATAATAATAATAATAATAATAATAATAATAAAGCATTGCAGACAAAATGTCTAATTTACAATGCAATCCTCTACATGCCTGCTCAGACGTAAGTATAATTGAGCTCAATGGCACTTACTCCCTGGAAAGTGTGTTGAAGTTTGCAGCCTTATTTATTTATTTATTTATTGAAGGACATTTTCATCAGGCTATTCAGAGTATGTCTCTTTTTTTTAAATAATTTTTATTCCAAATTAAAACAACATAATACAACATAATACAACATACAATACAATACATAACGTGCTCCCCACCCCCCAGGAGACCAACATTCGCCATTTATTCATCCTTCCAAAATTGTAATGATTCTTTTGAAGGTATTTGCCCCTTCCGCTATTCAGAGTATGTCTCAAGGAGACTTACATCTCAATTTAAAACGGCTCACAATAAAAGTTAAAACAATAAAATCAAGTGCAAACTACAATTCAACAGCAGCCATTAAAACCAAGTAAGCTGCTAAAAAGTCACTAAAAATCAGAACCATGACATGCCTGGAGAAATGAAAAGCAATTTTTATTTGGCGCAAATCCCACAATCATACATGCAACTGACTCTCCTCTTTGAACTTCACCTGCCCACATTACCTGTACAGCTATTAAGACGTTGAAAGGTTGGCCAAGCCTGCATTCTGCAATAAGTCATCGGGCCAAGCCAGGGGGGAAAGGGCAGGAAGAAAATAGGTAGATAAACAAATTAATGTTTCTCTGAATTCAGATTTAGAGAAATGGAAGGTGAACACCAAGTTAAAAGTCATCTCATGGTAATATAACCATCTAAGCACAAGAGGGTCTTTGCCCGCCATGAAAATAATTTTAAATTTAACCTAATAATAATAATAATAATAATAATAACAATAACAACAACAACAACAATTTACATTTAATTGGTAAATTTCTGGTGTAAATAATTTTCAACACAAAATTAGTTGCATTGTTACATGCTAAACTTTTAATTATTAAAGACTGAGATTTCTCTGTGGATGTTTCACAGATGGAAATAATTATTTTGTTAGCAATCTATTTTCTGGACACAGCCACTCCATGTGGGAGGTTTATTCATGCACTTTATTCATGCTCATTTTATCTCCCTCCCACACTTTGTAATATTTATTTGGCATTCATTCATTCATTCATTCATTTTTATCTACAATCTCACCCTCATGGACTCCAACCTGCAACAGCGAGGAAGAAGAAGGCTTCACACTTTCAGATTTGTCCATAGCGGCTGCACTTGCATTGACAACGGAAGAATCATGGTATGTCCAATGGTTTACTAGATAAACAAATTTTAACGTTCTAAAGCATAATGACTTCAGCGAGGGTCATCTGCCTTAGGGTTGTAACTCTTGATGTAAATTTGCACAAACTATGCCTCAGTTGTATGTAATCAGGGTGGGCAACTTGTGGCCCTCCAGATGTTTTGGCCTACAACTCCCATCAGCCGTAGCCAGTATAGCCAATGATGTAGCATTATGGGAGCTGTAGTCCAAAATACCTTGGGGACCACAAGTTACCCATTCCTGAAAGTGACACGTTGACCCTGCTCAGACAACACACTAAGCCACAGTAGTTAAGCATTTTGAGCTAAACATTATGTCTTAGCGTGTCATGTGAATCATTCCTAACCATGGTGGTTTCATAACCACAGTTTAAACATGTTCACTTACCATTTGCTGCAAAAGCGTAAGCGGCCTAACCATGGCTTGGCGTGTTGGGTGAACAGGCCCTTTCAGCACAAATATGCAAACCATTAGCCAAAACTGATCATCTATATTAATCTTCTGGAGCCAGATCTATGAGCGTGACTTGATGGGATCTTCTAAAATCCTGCTCAGAGATTTATCCTGGAAGTGTTACATGAATCTGCTAATGTTAAGGTTGCAAAGGGAGCTGCGTTATACCGAACCAGAGCATTGGTCCATGTAACTCAGAGTCATCTACATAAACTGCTAGCATCTCTCTTACAGCTTCTTTAAGCGAGTGATTTATAGTACACTCGTTACTGGCTACTCATGGATGCTCACAGGCCCTTTTGACGCCACTATCAACCTCAGGCGTGTCTCTCGCTCCTTTTCTCAGTTTTAGTATCACAAAATAAATCTTAGAAACCCGAACTCTTCTGAGGTTGTGCTATAAAATGCCCACTAGAGGGCAAAGTCCCATTGAAATGTACAGGCCATGTGGTCACTGAGAACCAGGAAGAGAGCAACTGTAAAGAAACGTGATTTCCCCCTCCCCACCCCCCTCTGAAGAGAACCCTGGGTTTCAGACTTGGATCATTTCAGCCCAATCCGGAGACACAAGAGACTGAGCCCAGGACATCCTGTATGCACAGCAGGTGCTTTACCCTTGAGCTGTGATGGCCCTTCCCTAGGCTGACCAGATAAAATCCAGGTCAGGGCTCATGTAACTTTAACAGTTGTAGAGAAAAGGGAATTTCAGCCAGTGTCCTTTCTATGCAATTAGTTCCTGGTGAAATTCCCTCTTCATCACAACAGTTAAAGGTGCATGCACTATACTAGAGTGACCATATACAAAAGAAGGCAGGGCCCCTGCAACTTTAACAGTGGTGATGATGAGGGAATTTCACCAGAGACTGATTGCATACAAATGACAGTGGCTGAAATTCCCTTTTCTCTACAACTGTTAAAGTTACATGAGCCTTGACCTAGATTTTATCTGGTCACCCTACCCTTCCCCAGTCGGCAGTTTCATGTGTACAGGCTTACAGGATCACTTCAAATGGAAAATCAGTGAGTGCGAAGCATTTCAGCGAAATAAGAGACACACAGCCCCACTGATTTCAAAGAGACTTGCCCGAAGTAGACACGATGTTGGGGATTTGTAATTGGACATCCTCTGTCTAAAAAAAGGGGGGGGGAATTAAGCATCCACAGGCCCGCCTAAATTGAACCGGGACTGTGATGCTGGTGCATAGGGGAAGTGAAACCTTCCTCCCACCCCCTGTACCGCTTGGCCAATGTTAAAGAAACATTGCCATTTGCCCCATTTGAGAAAATGTATTCGAAGTTTTCCCTAATGAAATTAGGGTGGACGCCATGTCTCCTCTTTTATAGAGGACTGTCCCCTCTTTGAAGGCATCCTCGATTTGTCTTTAAATTCTAGTTTAAAGACAAAGAACCCTAAGAACTGTTGCCCGCCCACAGTTGGCACCTAAACAGGCAGGCACACAGGCCAAGCTGGATCAAACCCACAGTGCCCCCTCTCCTCCATTCTGCTACTTATCCTTAGAGTGGCCACTTTTTAATCATCCAAAAAGAGCAAGTGTATTATCAAAACAGAGGAGAAAAGGGGGTGCTGATTTGCATAATATTTGCATGTGCTCATGTATATGTATAGAAGCAAATTGAGAAGCTATCATTATACTTTTAGAAATAGAAATACAGTCTCTCTCACCATAATGTGGAAGACTGTGACCAGGTGACCTGTGTGCCTGACTGTTCAGCCAGCGGTCCATGTATTAATTGTGGAGGGGCAACAGTTCTTATGGTTCCTTTATCTTTAAACCAGAATTGGACAGGGCAGCCTTTCAAAGGGCTTCTGTAAATGAGCAATTTATAGCACGCTCGTGATTGGTCACTTGTGGGTTGATTACATAACGTCATTAACAGCTAGGGCATCTCCCGTGGTTTCCCCTGGTAATCCCGTGTTTTAAAAATGCAAAGTAATCCATTATTTAATTTATGGTGGAATTTATTCCGCCACTAGGTTGCGCTGTTTCATTGAAACGAATAGTCTGCAATAGTATTCCCTTTCCAATTCAAAATCATGTGGTCGCTGTCTGAAGGAGACTGTTGTGAATGCTAAAAGATCTGAGACCTGGAAAGGATGCAAGGGGGGGGGGGTCCTTAATGTCGAATCACCCCAAAAGAGGATGCCTTCAAAGAGCTTTTCAAATAGAAGACTGTCTTTTAGAAAGAGGCTACATGGTGGCCACCCTAGCTCTATTGGGACCCTGGCACCCCAGAATGTGCCCAAGGATGCTGTGTGCAGTGTGCTGATGCTAGGAATATCCAGAGTGAGACGGTACAAAAAGGGAAGACGGGTTGGAGGTTTGGGCAGTGGAAAAGGAGGAAGAGGGCTGGGTCAGACGCAGCCTGAGCCCTGTGAGTGGCCATGAAAAGTTGGGCGCTATACGTGATGCTTATCGTTCCCAGGGAAACAAAGATGAGGCGCAAAGCTGTTGTTCTGGAGCTAGAGAAACGGGGACGGAAGATGGTTCGGTTTGGGAACGACATGGAAAAGCTGGAGAAAACCGTCATTAGAAACTGCCGCCTCTTGCGCGTGAGGGCTGACAAGATGGCCCTTCGGAGAAAGGTAAGGGGAAGACTTTCCGCCGGGTGTGCCCAAAATGGGTGGTTTGAAATACGAACTCGATGGCAGCAGGGAAATGTTTGCGTTTGGTGCCATGCAGCTCTGACAACTGGGAAAGTCCAGTGGACCAAGTGGAGAGACACGGGCCAAGATGCAGTCTCCATAAAACATCAGTATATGGAGGGCCCATATTGGCCCGTGTCTGTCCATTTGGTCCAGTGAACGATACCCATTTTTCACCCACATTGCTCAACCAGCTTTGGGCCAGTCCAGAAGTTTGTAAATGGCTCCACCAGTGGAGGCTGCTGGCTCCGATGCCAGTGGGGCGGCGAATCCGCTCCGGGTTTTGGTCTGAACCAATCAGAACTCTAAAGGAGCTACCCGAGGTACTTCACTTCAGACCTTGGAGAGATCCTTTAAAGTTCTGACTGAAACCTGGATTGGATTCCCTGCCCCACTGACATCGGAGCCAGCAGCCTCCACTGGGCTCCACCTAAAGCGCCTCCAAGAACTCAGCTTCATGGAGGGGCCATGTCTGACTTAGCATGCTCATGGAACCCACTGTTGCTTCCCAACAGCGATTCCAGCTACATGTCGGTCTTTGCAAGCAGTATAACAACCGGCAGCTGAAATAACCAAGCCAAGCAGAATTTCAGTGTCCGTTGCTATCTCCTCCCTAGTTCCCAGTTCCAATATTTTGTTGCCATGGTTAAACTAGAAAAAGGCTGCAAAATAATAAAATGCATCATAAAATATGGACGCGTGTGAGATTTTCAAAACTTGTGGGCCTACCACCTGTGTGCCAATGTAAGCACCCCAATTCTTAGGCAATAAGATTTCAAAACAGCAGGAGGGTTGGACTTTGAGGCCTGAATTCCCATCCTGGAGAACTCTCAGGAGCCCTCATTCCAGTGGTGGGCAGGGGCTGAAGGCAAAAGGAAGTGGGCCAAAATACCAGCATGTTTTAGCTGAAAGCGCCGACTGCAGATAACTAAAGCCTAGGAGAGGCATTTCAACCTTTTACAATGGGGCAGGGGGAGACTACACAAAAGCTAAGGAACCAGAAAATGATGGGCGGTCAGGGAAATGGGAGAGGGGCCATGCAAAGAGAGTGTGGCCTTTTAGGGAAGCCCAGAGGGCTGGATTGGGACCCCACATAGACCAGCTTTGCCCCATGGTGTCTGTTCTAAAATGCTAAAAGAGCAAATACTAATCAGAGCTGATGATATATATATATATATATATATATATATATATATATATATATGAAATCTATTACATAGCAATCAAAATACAATTTCAATCCTGTGTCCTTTTATAGATAATTACAAAAAAAAGAAAGAGCTTCTGAATTCCATGTGTCTGGGGAATCATGTGCACATGGCATGAGGCCAGGATCAATAAAACCAATGGGAAAATAAGAGATCTCTGAGCCACCAAGGACCACCACTTCCTTTAAACATCCCCAGGGGGACAGTTCCATGGGTTACTTTCATGGGCCGCAGAGCTGCTTGACTCCAGAGGTCAAAAAAGAGCTGTCTTCTTATTTTGTTGCCGAAAGTCGAAGGACGTTACGGGTTGCCCGTTCCATTCCGGCAGGTGTATTTATAGAACACCAAGATAAAAGGTTTTGAAACTGCTTGTGGTCCTTGCCCTAGGCTGAAGCAAAGGCACAGCTGGAAAAAGAGGTCATGGAACTGTTGTCTTGCCGGGCCCCCATGCTCTGGATCCCGCTCCGAGCTCACGCGGTCTGGGAAAGAATGAGTGTAAAACTGGAATGCACAGTCCTGGCCTCTCCTCAGCCAGAGGTGAACTGGTAAGTGGGCAAGCGGTGACATTAAGATCGCCAGTTCTGGGACCCTCTGCAATTTGACCTCCTCCTCCTCCCCCTCCAATAACTCAAGGACGAGGTGTTACAGCTCTTCTTGGACTGTACCATTTGGGGCTGCAAAGGAGGGGCGGGTGCATGTCGGAATACTCCATCCTGCGCATAGCATGTGTCAGGGAGACGGATTCAGCCTAGCCTTCTCTCCGGCATCATGGTAGTTATCAACACGGAATGAGGTGTGTGTCTATTTTTTTAAAAGGAGCGTTCAAACATGCAACAGAGGAAGCTGCCTTATACTGAGTCAGAACATTGGTCCATCTGGCCCAGTGTTGTCGACACTGACTGGCAGCAGTGGTTCTCCGGGGTCTCAGGCAGGAGATTTTCCTGCCCTACTTGGAGGTGCCAGGGATCGAACCGGGGACCTTCTACATGCAAAGCTGGGGCTCTACCATTGAGCCACAGCTGCCACCACACAACCTGAAGTGGTACCATCCTACTGGCTTTGCTAATTGTAGAAAATGTCCCTCCTCATCTCCTGTTGCAGCTCAGAAAGGAGCAGCTTTCATTTATGTTGGCCGCTTATGAATCAACCCCAAAGAGGAAATGCATCACCAAACAGACAAAAGAGGATAGCGTTTTGTGTAAAATTTGCATATGTGAACTGATATGTACAGCTGCAAATCAAGAAATAATTGTAATAATTTAAATAGAAATAGAGTCCATCTTGCCATAGTGTAGAAGACTGTGCCCAGGTGTCCTGTGTGCCTACCTGTTCAGTCTGCGGCCCAGGTGCTCACTGGGGATGGGCTGCAGTTCTTAGAAGGTCTCTAGTTTTGAAATGGAATAGGACAGAGCAGCCCTTTAAATAGAGGACGCCTTCAAGTAGAGGAGTGTCTCCTGTAAAAGAGGATACATGGCCGCCCTATCTTCAGTTGTGGAGTCAACCCACCAATTCAAGATTTTTGGTTTTCTTTTTCAAGTCAAGGTTTTGAGAATTAAGATGAGAATAGTTACTCTCCATTGGAGAGGCCAAACAACGTATTGCTTGACCTGATTCCAGTGATTGTTTTCTATAAGCCATAAGCCCTGAAACTAGGGTGACCATATGGAAAGGAGGACTGGGCTCCTGCATCTTTAACAGTTGGATTTCAGCAGGTGTCGTTTGTATGTATGCAGCACCTGGCGAAATCCCCTCTTCATCACAACAGGTAAAACTGCAGGAGCCCTGCCCTCTTGACCAGGTACAAAAGAGGGCAGGGCTCCTGCAGCTTTAACTGTTGTGATGAAGAGGGAATTTCACCAGGTGCTGCATGCATACAAATGACACCTGCTGAAATTCTCTGTTCTGTACAACTGTTAAAGATACAGAAGCCCTGTCCTCCTTTCCATATGGTCACTCTAAGGGGTGGGGCGGGAGTGTTCAGAGAGACTAACAAGGAGAACCAACCATGTAAAATTACATTAATGGCAACGACAGAGCCACTTAAGCCAGTAAGGCAATACCTGAGCATTTACAAGGCCTGCACAAATAAAAAGGTGCTGAAAGGATGTGGTACCAGACAGGTTTCTCTGGAGAGGGAATTCCAAAGACAAGGTGTTACCACTGAAAAGGCCCTTATTCTTGGGTCTCTACCTGCCTTACCTCAGATGCTGGTGGGACCCAAAGAAGGGCCACGAAGATTCATGTGGAAGTAAGCAGGTATTTTACTGGCTAGATTCAACATTGCTATGTTCCTTCCTCCAGTGGGGCAAGTCTCACCCCACTTACTCTGAAGTCAGGGTGATGCACATTTTCCTAGGCTTGACTTTCTGGTGGGAGGATCTCTCTCTCACACACATACTCTCACACATATGTCCCTGTCCTATCTGGTGACAAAGTGCATCAGTAGCTGCTGTGACTATATCAGCTTGCTATTTTTGAGCATCATGGTACGGATAGATTCTATTTTCACTTCCCTTGGATTAGCTAGATAGGGTGGGAAGGAAGCCAAACCAGCACTAATTTAGCATGCCGGCAGCAACACAATCCACTGACAACTGGCATGTGGCTCACACTGCAGCCACAGTGCAGACAGGGTTGGAAATGGTCCAGGAGGAGGTGTCTCCCTCCATCTCTGAGGGCAATGCTGAGCAAAGCAGGCTAGAAAGGGCGCAGAAGGAACCACCCTCCATGGCATCCAAGGACAACCTTGCAAGAGCTGGACCACGCAAGCAGGTGGGGCATGTGCAGCAGCTATTAGCTGCCAGCCATCAAAGGCCATCAATGCTAACTGAGCAGCATCTTTAACTGTTGACTTGTACAAAGGCCCAGAGTAGTAGTCTTCTCTTTAACTGATGCAACACAATAGCCTTCCCATTACAATGAAAATTTTAACTTCTGATGGATGAATAGTTTAAAACATTTCATCGACATGATGCTTTCAGCCTAGGATTAAGGAATTGATTCATTCAGCAACAGAAGCTCAGGAGCAACGCAACCCCACATGGCTGCAATGAAAACCATTAAGAGTGGTACCCTGGCATGCTCTGAGTCACTGCAAAAAATCCTTGGTGCACAGTTCTCAGACTCTGAGGGGTAATATGAGAGTCAGTGTACTGTGCACTGAGCAGATCCGGGGCTTCTCTACATGAGGATAAAATCCCTCACCCTCACCAGGGATTCTGCTTCCAGCTTCCTTGCAGAATTAAGATCGGCTCCTTAACACTCCCCCCCCCCCATTTCTTTCTTTCTTTCTGGGCATGTTCTATATGTTTCATTATACAGCCACTAGCTGGCACTGTAGTATAGCAGGATTTTGGAAATTCATCAGAAATTTATCCCACTTCAAAGCAAGATTAAAAAAATTATTGCATTTCCCACGTTGAGAATAAAGTTGCTACAATAGCTGGAAAGCACGGGAGGGGCCCTGGAGGTTGACAGCATTGTGTAAAGGTCCCACAAAAAAGAGTGAGTGGCCAATCATGAGCGCACAATGTGGAGAAGCCCTCAGATTCAAATCCCTGCTCAACCACAAAAGTTCCCTGGTGACTTTGGGCCAGTCACAATTTCTCAGATTAATGTAGTAGTTGGATATGGGATCCACCTTTAGCCCAATCATACCTTTGGAGACCCACTTCTTCATATTTTGCCATATATTTGTATAGCGGTCGTGCTGCGGTTGCAACTCACCTTAGATCAGGCTGCGACCCAGTAGTGGGTCCCCTACCCACAAGTTGAAAATGAATAGCCCCTAACCTACCTCTCAGGGCTGTTGTGAAGATAAAAGGCAGGGCCCATGCATGCTGCCCTGAATTTGATGGAAGAATGTTATAAATGATATGAATATTATAAAGCATCTATAAACTCTTTTTATGTCTGTCTATTTATTTGCACCTATATAGGTATAAAAATGGAGTTCGCATTGACCTCCGTCTGGCTCCTGCTGGGAAATATAGAATGAAGAATGAATTTGGAATGCTCACGTTGGACATCAGCAGGTAACAGACTTGCCTAAAAGCCAGGGCAGGTTCAGTTCCAACATATTCCCTGCAATAAGATCTATGAAAGAAAAACAACAAGACCACTGAAGATCAGGATAGGTGAACATTTGTACAATTTAAGGTATCAAAAAACAGGGGCACCATTGGTAAAACACCAGATACAAAAGGGCAGAGCTCCTGCATCTTTAACGGTTGTGTTGAAGAGGGAATTTCACCAGGTGCTGCATGCATACAAATGACACCTGCTGAAATTCCCTTTTCAATACAACTGTTAAAAATATAGGGGCCCTGTCCTCCTTTTCATATGGTCACCCTACCCCTAGGCCTCAGCCTTTCTCAGCATGGCGCCCTCCAGATGTGGAAGGCCCTAGATTGGGGAAGGCTGAGACAGGTTCAAAATGCAGCTGGGACATCTATTCTTTTCAGATGCTCCTTGGACGATTCTGCTGAATACAGTATCGAAGTGAAAAATCCGTATGGTGAGGCCTACTCATTTGCTACAGTTCTCGTCAGGGGTAAGTCAGGGATTTGCTTTCCTTTTCCTCATAAAATGCTTTACAGCTTTTCTGGGACTCTTCATTATAGAATCTTCATTGCAAAATAGTTGTGCATAGGGTGGCCACTTATCATCAAAAAGGAGGAAATGCACCACCAAAAAAGAGGATACTGGTTTGCAAATGTGAATTTACATGTATAGATACAAACCTAGAAATATCAAAATTTAAATATAATCGATCTCACTATACTGTGGACAATTATAACCAGGGGGCTGTCGACACGTGGGGAAAGCCCAACGCAGGCACAGGTTCACAGCCACGATACCGTATTTTGAAAAAGTTGGGGATTTACCCTGACATTTTCAAAGGGAGCTTCCGCCATGTGATGTCGCTCTGCAACCAATCCGGGGCCAACCTGGGGGTGAAGCCTGGTGGAAGGTGACCAGCTATTGGTCGCCTTCTACCATGAAGAGGGCAGGGGGGCTCCGGGACCCGGATGGCCACCCAAAACCCCACACT
This sequence comes from Anniella stebbinsi, assembly GCA_029215795.1. Lineage (NCBI taxonomy): Eukaryota > Metazoa > Chordata > Lepidosauria > Squamata > Anniellidae > Anniella > Anniella stebbinsi. The sequence goes on from JARDYH010000007.1 coordinate 86,906,988, forward strand.
CCCTCCTCAGCATGGGGTTGAAGAGGGAGGCAGCGCCAGTCGGGCACTGTGAAGACAGCCCCCAGGTGACCTGTGTACCTGACTATTCAGTCTGCTGTCCAGGTGCTCACTGTGGATGGGCAACATTTCTTATAATTCTTTATCTTTAATTTGGAATTGAACAGAGGACCATTCATGTGTGCATGCTCACATTCAACTCACATACAACACACCACTCACTCAAATGTACACACCATAATTAGTATAATTGTTTATTTAGGTATTTTCTCTCTTTCCTTTTTGTTTGTTTGTTTGTTTGTTTGTCTTGTTTTCTCCCCTAAAAATGTATTTATCATTTTTCTTCTTTTTGTATAACAGCTGTTTAGACAGCAATTGTTAGGGGACTGGTCACTTTTTTGGCTATATTTTCAAAAATAAATAAAATTTTATTTTGTTAAAAAAAATGTACACGCCACTCACATAAACTCACACGCTCTCCCCCAAAACCTCCATTCTCAAACCATCGAGCCATCCAGGAATCTTGGTTCCTAGCTCTTTTCTACTCCCATGCCACACTCTACTTATTTAGAACCTTTTTTTAAGGGGGGGAAACAAAAGGAAAAATAAAGGGGGGAAATCCCATTCCTAAAGTGATCTAGGAGGCCAGAAGGAGCATTCAAGGACTGTTTCATAGGATGCTCCAAGGATGCGCTAAGAAGGAGGTTTCTATGGCAGGTACCACAGAGCCCATTGCTAGAGCATTTCTTCCTTTTTTCTGATGGGGGGCTGGGGGGCCACCATCCAGGGCTTGAGGGGCCACCTGTGGCCCATGAGCCACACTTTTTGCACCCCTGTTCTAAATAAAGCAAATATTACAAAACACCCTAAGTCTCTGGTGCTTTCTCTCAACCAAAGGAAACCAAACTCAGCAGTCCAGCTTCTCAAACTTCTCACTGCTCAGAGAAATGGGGAGCATGAAACATTTCTTTGGAGGACCCGGCAGTCAGCCATGTTTTGTTATGTGGCTCCTGGGCATTATATGGAGAAGTTAAGCACTACGGAAATATAGCTCTATAAAGAGAAACATCCCTCCCCCTTTCTTTCTCTTTCTCTCATTAACAACCCTCTACTGTTTTATAGAATATTATGGAAAGGAGTCTGGATTTGATTCGGAGATATACAAACGTAAGTACCTGCCTGGGGTTTATGTAGTTTTCTGTTTCCTTGGATTTGACCTCCATCACACCTAATCCCCCCCCTCCCCGGTTTGCCTCCGCGTTTTTTTTACCTCTGACTCAAAAGCGAGTCAAGCTTACGATCCCTTTCTTCCGAATTGCTGCTTTTTCTCGCCTTTGCTCCTTAACTCTTCGGCTCCCCTACACCCCTCCCCTTTCTCCCTCCAGTCAGGTCCTGTCAGATGAGCACTTCAACCAGACCGCTTTTCTACTGGGCAAAAATGGAACAACCCTTTAGTCTGGTTTTTTGGGGGCATCGAGGGAGTACAATCCTGTCTCTGCAGAGATTCAGGCATTGTATGTTTTTTTAAAAAACGCTTTTGAGCCTGGGATGTAAGGTTTGGGTTTAATATTGAGGCTTGGAGCCGGCTGCTGGGAGAGATCGCTTTTCCCTGCCAGGACCTGATGCAATCCATTCAAGCCCCCAGTTCCTTTAAAACTACACAGAGGCTTAGGGCGCATTCAATGCGCTTAGGGTAAATAATCCAGACTTTTAGCATTCTAGGAAAAGCTGGGGAAGAGGCGGGGTGTCAGCAGGACAGGCACAGCGTCATGTGAGTACCGTGCTGCAAATCCGCACACCAGGAATGGCGAGACTGCACTAAATCGATGGTGTGATGGAATTCGTAGTACACTTTTGAGGCATTAGGCTTCCCAAATTGTAAAGTGGGAATGTGAAGTAGGAATATGTCTATTTTGTGGCCAAATGAGGAGAGTCAAAGGCAGATTGAGGAAAACAGAGAACAGGATAAGACACTTTACTTCTGATTATCAGAAACTGGGGGGGAAAAACAGATAATAGCTACACCCTTTGTGCCCGCCAGGCCTGCTTGCAGTAACAGGCAATGGGTTTGGGGTGGCACATATGTGCATGCATATACATAGGTGAACGTGCTCATGCACGTAAACACACACACACACTTCCTCCTGACTAGGGTGGCCATATGGAAAGAAGGACAGGGCTCCTTATCTTTAACAGTTGCATAGAAAAGGGAATTTCAGCAGGTGTCCTTTGTATGCATGCAGCACCTGGTGAATTTCCCTTTTCATCACAACAGTTAAAGCTGCTGGAGCCCTGCCCTCTTTTGTATTTGGTAACTCTACAAAAGAGAGCAGGGCTCCTGCAGTTTTAACTGTTGTGATGAAGAGGGAAATTCCCTATATTCTATACAACTGTTAAAGTTACAGGAGCCCTGTCCTCCTCTTCATACGATCACCCTACTGATGCCCCTCAAACACACAAAGCACATCCATGTGTACATACACACAGCTATCTATGCTGCATAGGGATCACTGGAGGAGAGGAGATTAAATCCTCCCCCATCCCACCCCTCCAAAATTCCAGAAGATTGCTGGGAAATGGCAGTCTTGGCTGCATAAGAATGGCTGCATTAGGGTCACGATTGGGGGAGGGAGTTTAAAACCTTCTCCCCCCCTCCTGCGATCCTGATCCTAACACCTGTTTCCTAAGAGCTTCCCAAGAGCAGCTGGATGGCCATTACTGGTGATAGGAAGCTGGCTTAGAATGCTTTCTATTTTACTCTGGCAGGACAATCTTTAATGTTCTTCCCCAACATCATCTTCTTTCTTAGGGTCGCTCAGGGCCCTGGAGGCTGACTTTGCTAGTGTCTTGAAGCCTGTCTTTTCCAGAGAGAAGGAGCCCTTCACACTCTTCTGCAGCTTTACTTCCGACTTGCAGGAATACCAACGAGACATCCGCTGGTTCAAGGATGGTTCGTATTACCAACAGCAACACCCCTCCCCATGGCTTCTGCCATTTAATAAGCATCAACAGGTGAGGGAAAGTGGGCGGGGGGGCGGAGTAGCTGTGGTCTACAAAAACCATCTTACCCTGACCAGACATCCTGTCCGGCAACTGAATCACATTGAGTGTGTGTACCTGAGTCTGAAGACCAGGGATAGACTAGGGATTCTGTTGGTGTACCGGCCACCCCGCTGCCTATCAGACTCCCTGGCCGAGCTCACGGAACTGGTATCGGAGCTGGTGTTGGATTCGCCCAGGCTCTTGGTCCTGGGCGATTTCAACATCCCATTCGGGGCCGGTTTGTCAGGTGGAGTTCAGGAGTTCATGCATCCATGACAAACATGGGCCTATCCCAATTGGTCTCTGGACCCACACATTCAGCAGGTCGCACCCTCGATGCTGTTTTCAGTTCCGAACAGACGGATCTGTGGGCAGAGGTACTGAATACCTCCAAATTGTCATGGACAGACCATTTTCTGGTCAGGGTTAGTATCACGGCTACTACCCGTCCCTGCAGGGGTGGCGGACCTATTAAGATGGTCCGCCCTCAGAGGCTGATGGATCCTTCTGGATTCCAAAAAGCCTTGGAGGGTTCTATGGCTGGTATCGTCGACGATCCTGTAGAAGCCCTGGTCAATAGATGGAATCAAGACCTAACTAGGGCTATCGACACGATCGCCCCCAAACGTCCTCTCCGGCCCGCTTCTAATAGGGCGCCCTGGTATACAGAAGACCTCAGGGAGCTGAAGCGGAAAGGACGACGACTGGAGCGCCGATGGCGGAAAACTCAACTTATATCCGACAAGACACGACATAGAGAACATCTTCGTTTCTATGGAGTGGCAATATGTGCAGCGAAGAAAGCTTTCTTCTCTGCACGCATTGCGTCTGCGAATTCACATCCAGCAGTTCAGGGTGGTGAGGGGCTAATTCAGGCTCCTTCTCCCCTGAATCCGATTTTAGAGCCTTTGGCAGTTCGCTGTGATGCCTTTAACGATCATTTCTCAGATAAAATCTCTCGGATAAGAGCCGATTTAGATGCCATTGTTATAGCAGAGGTTGACAGTGGAGTGTCCAGTGACTCCGCGAGTAGGATTACACTTGATCAGTTTCAGTTAGTGAGTACCGAGGATGTGGACAAGGTACTTGGATGTGTGAAGAAGACGACTTGCCCTCTCGACCCCTGTCCTTCCTGGCTGGTTGTCCAGGGAGGAGATGCAGTTAAATCACATCTACAGCATATCATTAATGCATCTCTCAGGGAGGGGAGCTTTCCATCATGTTTGAAAGAGGCGGTGGTAAGGCCGCTTCTAAAAAAGCCCTCCCTGGATCCCCTGGACCTTAATAACTACAAGCCAGTATCAAATCTTCCATTTTTGGGCAAGGTGATTGAGAGAGCAGTTGCTTTTCAACTCCAGGCAGTCTTGGATGACACTGATTTTCTAGACCCATTTCAAACCGGCTTCAGAGCGGGATACAGAGTTGAGACCGCTTTGGTCACCTTAGTGGATGATCTACGCCTTAGTATCGACAGGGGGAGTGTGTCCCTGCTGGTACTCTTGGACCTCTCATCGGCTTTCGATACCATCGACCATGGTATCCTTCTGGAGCGCCTGGGGGAATTGGGGATCGGGGGCACTGTGCTTCATTGGTTCCGATCCTATCTCTTGGGCAGGTTCCAGATGGTGATGCTTGGGGATAGCTGCTCTTCAAAAAAGGAGCTGCTATGTGGTGTACCACAAGGTGCTATCCTTTCCCCAATGCTGTTTAATATTTACATGAAACCGCTGGGAGAGAGCATCCGGAGGCATGGGGCAGGGTGCTATCAATATGCTGATGACACCCAAATATATTTCTCTATGCCTTCAACAACATCGTCAGCTAAGGATAGTGTGTCTCCTTTGAATGAATGCTTGGAGGCGGTAATGGGCTGGATGAGGAAAAACAAACTGAAGCTGAATCCAAACAAGACGGAGGTGCTTGCTGTCAAAGGCCGCAACCTGGGTTTGGAGGTGTGTCAACCAGTTCTGGATGGGGTTACACCCCCCTGAAAGATTGTGTTTGCAGCTTGGGGGTACTCCTGGATCCGTCGCTCCAGATGACAGCTCAGATGAATGCGACGGCCAGGAGTGCCTACTATCAGCTTCGGCTGATATGCCAGCTGTGCCCCTTCCTAGAGTTGGAAAACCTAAAGACGGTAGTGCACGCACTGGTAACTTCGAGGCCCGACTTCTGCAATGCGCTGTACACAGGGCTACCTTTGTGCCTAGTCCGGAAACTTCAACTTGTTCAAAATATGGCAGCCAGGTTGGTCACCGGTACATCTAGGGGTGATCACATCACACCAGTTTTAAAATCGCTTCATTGGCTGCCAATCAGTTTCCGGGCGAAGTATAAAGTGTTGGTTATTACCTTTAAAGCCCTACATGGTTTGGGTCCAGGGTACCTGTGGGATCGCCTTCTCCCATACAATCCGCCCCGCACACTTAGGTCCTCTGGGAAGAATTTACTCAAGCCAGCCAGAACTAGGCTGGCAGGTGTTACCCAGAGGACCTTCTCTTCCATCGCTCCCAGACTATGGAATGGTCTGTCGGAGGAGGTGAGACAAACTGACAGTCTTCGTGAATTTAAGACAGTCATGAAGACTGTCCTCTTCCGACAGGCCTATCCAGATGAATTTTAAGATGTTTTTAATGTTGTATTTTTCTTTTGTTTTTAAAATTTTAACTGTTGTGATTTTTATGTTTTATATTGTTGCTGTTCCCCGCCTCGATCCGAAGGGAGAGGCGGGCTACAAATAATAATAATAATAATAATAATTATTATTATTATTATAAATGAGCATCTTTCCCTTGTGCTCCAGGTGAGTTGCTGAAAGATTCCGACCGCCAGCAAATAAAATGCGGAGACCGGGAGGCTTCCTTGGCAGTGTCTTGCGCTTACAAAGAGGACGAAGGCTTTTACAGTGTCCGCATCCCAACACAGGATGGATACAATGAGCAAAGAGCTTATGTGTTTGTTAGGGGTGTGTACAGGATTGTATCAATTTTTTTAAAAAATGCCTATGCTCTATACAAAAATCAAAATCACAAAGGCCCTCCCTACAGCCGTAAAATCTTGAGATAAAAGTGAGACAAATCGGAGAGAAACATTGCAATATTGGTCACAAAGGACAGGAGAGGCCCTGGAAGTTGACAACGGGCCTGTTCAGACGACGTATTAAGCCATGGTTAGGCCGCTAACCTTTTTACAGCAAATAGTTAGTGAGTGTGTTTAAACTGTGGTTATGTAGCCACCACACGACACACTAAGTCATGGTTCACACGACACGCTAACCCATAAAGTTTAGCTCAAAAAGTTTAACCATCATAGTTTAGCATGGTTTCTGAACAGGGTCAATGTAGTGTAAAGGACCCGCAAACGTCTGTGAGCTCACGATTAAAGCCTGTAAATAATAATAATAATAATAATAATAATAATAATACTTTTATATAGTGTTTTATTGCAGAAGCCCTTAGATATATTTAGAATGGATCCATTGAAATAAAAGAGACTTAGGTTGGCCACTTATGAATCGCCAAAGAAAAGGAAATGCATCACCCAAAAAGAGGACAAAAATTGCATACAATTGCATATGCTAATTTATATGTCTATGTGCAAATTTAGAAATAATTACTAGAATTTAAGCAGAAATACAGCATATCTCACCATGGTGACCAGGGAATCGGTTTATCTGCCCATTCAGTCTGCTGTCCAGGAGCTAGCTGTTGATGGACAACAATTCCAATGGTTCTTTATCTTTAAATTGGAATTAGAGAGGACCACCCAGTCCCTTGACAACCCTTCAAATAGAGGACTGTCCTCTCTAAAAGAGGAAATATGGCCACCCTATGGCTACCTTTAAGCTCATGGATTTCAACATGTCCCCTCTAAGCATGACTAAAGCTGGATTCCCATCTCTGATCATGCCTTTAGGGTCCCAAAGATTAAACTGGAAGCCAATGCAACCTGCAACTGGAGGTTACCCTGATCTAGATAAAACTATCTAAACATGGCTTCTTATTATTTTTAGATGCTGCGGCTGAAACAGCCGGAGCTCCTGGATCACCCCTCAATGTGCAATGCCATGATGTGAATAAAAATAGCCTCATACTTTCTTGGATGACACCCAGTGATCACAGTGGAACTCCTGTCATCGGCTATTATATCGAAAGGTCTGTAGTCAGAAATACCAGAGACATGGGAACGTCATCACATGGAGGGATCACATTTCCTTACCTTCGCTTCTCTGCCCCCACTTTTGTCCCTCATTACTTCCTCTTTCTTCCTGGAAGAGAAAGAGGAAGTAAACGAAGGCCAAATCTACACCAAGCAGGATATAGCGGTATGAAAGCAGTATATAAAAGGCAGGAGTCACACCAAGCAGGATATAGTGGTATATGGCATGTGTCAATGGCCCCCAACAGTTGTCAGTGCACTTCAATACCGCTGTAAAGCAGTCGTGTGGCTCCTGCCTTTGATATACCGCTTTCATACCACTATATCCTGCTAGTTGTAGATCAAAGACCACATGGCCCATTCAGGGACCGTTTTTATCGCGCTGCTTTTCCTGCACACAGTAGGAGATTAAAAGGGGTCAGGTTAAAAGGGGTCTGTTTTGCGGCAGAAAAACAAGCAGGAGGAGCGCGGGAGGCAGACAATGTCGTCTAAAGGACGCACGCACATCCGTAAGTGGGTGGTAGCGAGCGTGCGATAAAACGCTCGTCTGATAAACCTCATGATCTCTTTCTTTTTCCAGATGACAATTTCCACCAAAACTCTATGGTGCTTTTTCCCCCTTCCAGGTGCGAGGTGGGCACGGATGAGTGGGTGCCATGCAATGACAAGCCAGTGAAAACCTGCAGGTCCCCCGTTGTGGGCCTCGCTGAAGGGAAGACCTATAAGTTCCGAGTAAAAGCCGTCAACAGTGCCGGCATCAGCAACCCATCGAAGGCCAGCGATCCGGTGACAATGATAGATCCCAACGAGGCCAAAAGATTGCTAAGTACTTCATTTCAATGGGTTCATAACAATGACAATTTTGTACAAACAATCCAAGGCAGCTTCCAAGACAACGAAATCCACCAATAAATCCAAATAACACAGTTGCAATATTCAAAACATGGAATACCTCACCTTACATCAGTATATCAGAAAAGCAACAGGGCTTTGCCGGGCCGCTCTGAGAAGTTGCACATATCCTATCAAAACTCTTGGGAGGGGTGTTTTTGTTGTTTCATGTTGTTTCCCTTTACATTTCATTTGAGCAGGAAGCTGTACATTTGGTCTTGGCATTTTGCTGGGGGTAAAATTAAGTGAAAATTTCCACATGCAACCTTCAGATGCTACCAGATTATGTTTTTCCTGCAGCTCAGGAAAGAGATGGCATTAGATCATTCATCTGGGAGAGCCTTCCAAAATCCAAAAAAGCTACCTTATACCAAGTTGGCCCACTGGTCCATGTAGTTGAGGGTTGTCTCCTTTTGATTGCTACTAGCTGTCCAGAGCCTCAGGCTGGGGGGCCTTTCCCAGTTTCGCTACCTCAGATCCTCTTAACTGGACATACCAGGGTGAAACCTGGGTCCTTCCAGTGGGGGCAACTATCTCCATCTATCCCAAGAATTCCTCATGAAGGATGCTATATCATAATTTTTATTTTAACCACAAGACATAGTGATGGCCACCAATTTGGATGGCTTTAAAAGGGGGTGGAGGGGTAGACAAATTCCTGGAGGTAAGGGCTATCAATAGCTACTAGTCCTGATGGCTCTATCCGGCCTCCAGTATCAGAGGCAGTAAAGCCGTGTACACCAGTTGCTGGGGAACATGGGCAGGAGAGTGCTGTTGCACTCATACCCTGCTTGTGGGCCTCCTATTGACAGCTGGTTGGCCACTGTGTGAACAGCCAATGAACTAGATGGACCCTTGGTCTAATCCAGCATGGCCTTCTTATGTTCTTATAATGTAACCAGTTGAGCCAGGAAACACCCAAGCCAGTTTCTGCCATGTCTACCATGAATTATTTTCATATATTTCTCTCTCTCTCTCTCTCTCTCTCTCTCTCTCTCTCTCTGTGTGTGTGTGTGTGTGTGTGTGTGTTCTTTGATTAGAAATTCCTTATGATGATGGAATGAGGACAATTACAGTTTCCAAAGATGAACTGGAACGTAAGTTCAAAGGCACCTGGTACCTTTGTTACTCCTTCAATTAATTCTCTGGCCCAGACTTTCTTTATATTACCAGTAAATCACTTAGGAGTTTAGAGGAATGGAAATCCCTGAACAAATCTCTTATGCTTCAAATGGATTTCGAAGCGGACTTTTCTGCTAATCACATGCATGCACACCCCTTGGTTTCTCTATATACTAGTCTTTCCCAAGCTACTGTTCTCCAGGATTGTTGGACTACAACTACCATCATCCTCAACCAGCTATGCTGCTCTATATTATTATTATTATTATCATAATTATCATCATCATCATTATTACATTTATATCCTGCCTTTTTTCCTCTTGCAAGAAACTCAAGGCAACTTACAAAGTCCTTCTCCTCTCTATTTTATCCTCACAACACCCCTGTGAGGTAGATTAGGCTGAGAGTCAGTGACTGCCTCAAAGTCACCCAGTGAGTTTCATGGCCAAGTGGAGACTAGAACCTGGATCTCCCATGTCCCAGTCCAACATTTTAACCACTACACCACACTGGCTCTCCTTATGCTCATATTATGCACTTAAGCTCCAGCTGCATGCATGTGGACTCTCTCCTTGGAACTCGTGTTGCCTTCCTGGGGTGCCATGAAAAATCTGCCTGTGGTGTCTGATTCACCCATGCAAGTCTTCACCTAATCCTGTAGTTCTCAGATAACATGCATGTGTGACCCAGGCCAAAAACGTAGGGCTGCTTCACATGAGATATTTTGAACTTTGGAGGTAGCTGCTCCATCTTGTTACTGTAATTAGCACATCGTTCTTCTTAGCCAGTCCATTACTGTTCCAAATTTAGTCTTGCATTGCTAAAATGTTGGGTTGTTCTTGTTTGTTCCCCACAGCCAAGGTCAAGGTCCCTTTGCCACCCACCAATGTTCATGCCAGTGAGATCAGGGAAGATTATGTGGTCCTCTCTTGGGACGAGCCAGACCCCAGAGGCAAAGAGCCACTGAGTTACTATGTAGAAAAGGTAAGGCAATGACAGGGGGAGCCTATCAAAGAGGGATGGGCAAGCTCTCCCAAACATGCCTCGAATTAACTAGGGAATTACTTGGGTTCTCCCGGAAAAAAAATGGGAAGAATTACTTTCTCATCTCCACTGCCCCTCCCCCATCCTCAAAATCCAGTTCTCCCAGCACCCCCCCCTCCCAGAAAAAACACTGTCACTTCCCTTTCCTTCCCTTTAATCAGTGATGGTGGCAGGAACAACAGCATTAGTGCACTGCAAAAGATCTAGTGCTTCAGGGCTTCAAGAGAGGAGGGCCTCGCTCTGTCTTTGTTTGTTTATTTGTTTGTTTGTTTGTTTGTTTTTTACATGGGGCTGATGGTAGCCTGGAATCCAAGGGCTAGCACATCCCTTCTCCTGGTGGTGTAGTTGTCATTGGTAGATATATCTGGAGCTTCCAATTTTATGTCAATTAGCCTTTGGTAAATCACCCCTTTTTCTACCTTGCCAGTCACTAGCAGGCAGTGACAGCTGGCAGATGGCTACTCTGGACACCCCAGTGAATTCCACGACATTAGCTCTCCTTGATCTGGTCAAAGGGAAGCCATACTGCTTCCGAGTGCGATCTGTGAACAAGTACGGAGTGAGCGAGCCTTCCTTACCCAGCCAGCCCATCTCACTTGGAGTCAAAACAGGTAATCTTTTTTCCATGGCATGAAGGTAATGCGGGTTTCTTTTGTGTATTGGCAAACCCTGGGCCCTTGCTTGAGTTCTGGAAGTGCTTCCCTCAAGCCCTAAAAGCATGTCCAGACCTTTTGCAGCTGGTCTGTTTGCAAAACAAAGCCCATCTATACCCAACAATAAGGCTGGAATGACATCCAGCTAAAATGCCATCCAAGGTCTGCAGCAAAGAAAAGAGCCCCGGAACAACTGGAGGCTTTCCCCTTAATTCACTTTCTACTTCTCAGTATGTCCTGCTGCACCGTTCTGATCTAAGGAGAAATTGGCATCCCAACAGGTACAGTGGCATTCCATGGCAGATGTGGAGGGCCCAGCTGTCCAGCTTTCCCTCCTCAGTTCCAATCCTTGCTCGAAGGGATTCCTAATCCTGTTTGGTGGAGCACAGAATATGTCAGGGCCCAGAGAACTGCAGACTGCGCCACATGGCCCGGAGCAGTGTTGGAAGTTTCCAAAACTAGATGGAAACCTTGCAGAGTATGGGTGCTTTCACCTGTTGGGCTCAGAGCAAGACTGCACATCCCCAACCCCATATTTGGTGAGATAATGCGCGTTGGAAGGGCAGGGGAAGTTAGTGTGCTGAATCGAGGGTTCCTGAACCTGTTTCAGCCCAAGGCCCCCGAGAGCACCAGTCCCGAGGTGGGCGGGGCCAAAAGCAAAAGAGGCGTGGCCAAAAATACCCCAAATACCAGCATACTTTAGCTTAAATGTCTTACTGCCAGTAACTATGCCTTGGGAGAGGCATCTCAACATTTTAGAATGGGGGAAATATTGTGCAAGAGCCGGGAAACCACCAAATGATGGCAGTCAAGGGAGAGGCAAAGGGAAGGGGGCATGGTCATTTGAGGAACCCAGGATGGCCAGACTGGATTTGGCCCACAGGGTTGAGGTTCAACACCCCTGGCTTATCCCTTCCCCTGCCTGGTTACTCTCCTCCTATAGTCCATTCCTCCTTGGCTTATTTCTGGGCGCAGGCCCTTTCCACACCAGGCAAAATGCCTGGGATGGCCCCCAGCTGCTCCCTGTGAGTCCAAATCACGCACAGGGAGTCCTGGGGGTGGGGATGAGGGGTGGGCATGGGATTTTTCTGGGAAAACCCAAACCAGAAAAATCCTGATTCTTCTGCAGTCCCGGGCAGTTCCCAGAACTGTGGAAGAATGTGCCTGCCCATCCCGGACACAGCCGCGCTTACTCGCGAATAAGCACAGCTGTAAACTGGGCTCTGCGCCCAGCACGGGAGGGGGTAGCACCAATTTCACCACCCCCAGGAGGGCAGGGAAGGGGTGGGGGCCTGCGCGCCCATGCACAATTTTTTAAAAAACAACAACAACTCACCATTTCGCTGGAGCGCTCATGCGCTCTTCTCTGGAACAAAAAAACAAAAATGGCGGCCACGATGTGCAACGACCCGGGAGGAGCCCGGGTCGTTGCACTGGTGATGAGGATTAGGCCCTGAGCCCTCTACACCCCTCCGGTGTAGAAAGGACCTTAGTACCCAGCAGTGGAAAAATCTGTGGAAACTGATGGAGAGGCGCTGTGGAATACGGAAATGTATACAGCCTTTGGCCTATAATGCACATACCAGAAGGAGAACTTCACATCCACAATCCAGCCATGGAAGGTTGCAAATTGAACTTGGTCTTAGATTGCCCATTTTGTTTTAAAACAAAACAAAACATAGGCTGAAATCCTACGCACACAATTACCTGGGAGTAAGCCCTATTGAACACAGTGGGATTGACTTCTGGGAAAACATGTATAAGATTGTATTGTAAACCTTTTGTTACTTATGAGGGACAAAAATAGTTGTTTTCGGGAGAGGATCGTTTGGTTTAGCCATGCTTAGAAAGTGAGAGAAATTTATTTGGTATGTTCTGCTTTTGTTATGAAACCGCTTCACTCATTTCCGCTTGAATGACCGATATGTACTTGAAACAAAAATGCACCGTTTGTTTACTCTTTGAGAGAGGAAAAATAATTTTATGCAGGGGCTGGTTTTGCTGCCAATTGTCAGTTACAAATGCTTGTAAATGTAATACATTTTGATTCTGTTTAAGCGATATACCTTTTTATAATTTTCTTTCTTTGTTTGCAAGCCTGGGACTGATAGCTCTAAAACAGAACTTGAATCTGGAAGCAGCCCCAAGTTGCCATGTTCTTAGATTATCTCATTTCCCCCTTTCCTTTAGCTCCACTCCCACCACCATCTCAGGTTCTGGCCTTCAGGGACACCAGCACGTCTGTGGCTGTGCAATGGAGCAAGCCAAAGGAGGGCCAGGAACCACTGGGCTATTACATATATTCTCGGGAGGTTGGCACGGATGAATGGCAAACAGTCAACAATAAGCCCGTCACATGTAATGAGTGAGTTAATGGAAGGGATGGGGAGAAATCTTTCTCGTATTAACACAAACTTAGTGTGACCATATGAAAAGGAAGACAGGGCTCCTGTATCTTTAGCAGTTGTACAGAAAAGGGAATTTCAGCAGGTGTCATTTGTATGCATGCAGCCCCTGGTGAAATTCCCTCTTCATCACAAGTGTTAAAGCTGCAGGAGCCCTGCCCTCTTTTGTATCTGGTCTTTTCCATGTGGTCACCCTACACAAACTTAGCTAATTTTGCATGTTCAGACTGATATGTGAACCGAAACTCAGTTGCCCCTTTGAAATTCGCACTTCTCCAAATTTTGCAACGGAGTTCTGCAAATATGAGGGGGAAACAACCTTGAGTGCAATTTTGGGTGGAAAAGCAGGACATACATGAAATGAATGAATGAACGAATGAATGAATAATTGAAAGGGGCAGAGAAAAATGTGTGTGTGAAAATAGCTTTAAAAATGCATTACATTAGGAAAATTGCTTACAAAAGTGTGCATATTAGGCAAATTTGCATACAGAAATACATGCATTAGGAGAAATGCGGACAAAAAAGTGCATACATTTTCCTGTGATTAAAAAACCCCCTCAAACTTTAGGATGAACATAAGAGCCCTGCTGGATCAGACCAAGGGTCCATCTAGTCCAGCATTCTGTTCACAGAGTGGCCAAGTAACTGTTGACCAGGAACCCACAAACAGGACACAAGTTCCCCAGCAACTGGTGTACATAGGCTTACTGTCTCTGCTACTGGAGATAGCACATAGCTACCTCCAGTAGCAGAGGCAACCAACTTAAGATTGGAAAAATTGGCAACAGAGAGAAACCGGCATGGAATGATTTGTCCGTCCCTAGTTAACGACGTGATCCTTTGCTCTCTGTATCTGTGGGGGGAGCAGACGTCTGCAGAAACCTACTTTGAGGGCGTCGACCCTGACATATCCACCTCTGTGATTTTGATGCAGGGTCAGAGGAGGCAGGAAATTAAGTTTGTCGCTAGTACTTTTGACTGTTTTTTTTTTTTTTCATTTTGCTCGTTTGTTAGGTTCACTGTTCCGGGACTCAAAACTGGCAAACAATATGTCTTCTGCGTGAAATGCGCCAACGAAGCGGGAGTGGGTGACAGCTCCCCTGAATCTGATGCCATCACTGTAAGACAGGCTATCTGTAAGCATCTTATTTTGTTATGGTGCAGTCCCTTTCTCCCCCTCTTCTCCCCCCATTCCCAGACAACCGCTACAACTAGGGAGAAAAGCTCTTTATGTTGATTTGGTTCCAAGCCTCCCTTATACTTTAATTTCTTTCCCACGTAGCCTGCCCATCAGCTCCACGTAGCTTTGCCTTGCTGAACTGTGGGAAGGACAACATGACCATAGGTTGGAAGCCTCCCAGACGCAAAGGAGGCACGAGAATTCTGGGCTACTTCCTGGATCAACACGATGTGTCGGAGATTGACTGGCACGAATTCAACATCAAGCCAATTCCTCAGCGTGTTTGCACGGTAGGGATGCTTATGTCATGTTTTGACTCTGAGGAACGACCCAGGGGATATAAAGAGACAGGGAAAGCAGCCATTTCTCCCTTTGCAGTCCTGTTTTTTGACAACCTTCAGCTTGGGGGTTCTCCTAGAACCATCTCTGTCACTTGAGACTCAGGTGGCCTCGGTGGCACGGAGTGCCTTCTACCAACTTCGGCTGGTGGCCCAGCTAAGCCCCTATCTGGACAGGGATAACCTGGCTTCAGTTGTCTATGCTCTGGTAACCTCCAAGTTAGATTACTGCAATGCACTCTACGTGGGGCTGCCTTTGAAGAAGGTTCGGAAGCTGCAGCTTGTGCAGAATGCAGCGGCCAGATTGGTAACAGGGACCAGAAGGTTCGAACATATAAGACCGATTCTGGACCGCTTGCATTGGCTGCCTGTATGTTTCTGAGCCCGATTCAAGGTGCTGGTTTTAACTTATAAAGCCTTACACGGTTTGGGACCACAATACCTGATGGAACGTCTTTCCTGACATGAACCTACCTGTACACTATGCTCAACATCAAAGGTCCTTCTCCGGGTGCCTACTCCGAGGGAAGCTCGGAGGACGGCAACAAGGGAGAGGGCCTTCTCTGCGGTGGCCCCTCAATTATGGAATGATCTCCCCGATGAGGCCCACCTGGCGCCAACACTGTTATCTTTTCAGCGCCAAGTCAAAACTTTTATTTTCTCCCAGGCATTTTAATAGCTCAGGTTGAGGTTTTGATTGACATTGTGGCCAGGCTTTACAGTGTAAATATTTTAAAGTGTTTTAATGACAGCTGTTTTATGTTTATGGTTTTAAATTTTGTATATTGTCTTTTTAATGCTCAATCTTTTTAATTTTTATAAACCACCCAGAGAGCTTCGGCTATGGGGCAGTATATAAGTGATAATAATAATAATAATAATAATAATAATAATAATAATAATAAGCCAAAAAAGAGAGCCTTCCTACTATTACTGAGGCATTAACCAGCATTGGTAGTAGTGTAGCTAGCCAAACAAAGTAATGGAGGAGTGTCTCGCCTCATGGCGAGACTTGATTTTTCCTAATTCCTCAAGTCCTCTACAATTCAGTACAGTAGTGAAATTAACTAAACCAATGGTCTAGTAAATTTTATTTCTAAAAGAGAGGTTTAAAAAAAAAAAAAGCACCAGTACCAAAACAGCATCCACAAAATGTGTGACTTGGGCATTTCCAATACCGAGTACGTACCTGTGAGAGCTAAATCAAAATTACGCACTTTCATTTGCAGGCAGCAGTGCTGGTTAACCTTCATGGGGCTAGTTCCTTCTCCTAGTCAGGTCACAAAGCAATACAGCTCTTCCAGAATGGGCTGCCGTGTCTTTTAGGCAAGGCTTTGGGAAACGCTCCAAATATTTCGTGATTCTGTAGGTGGCCAACCTGGAAGAAGGGCACTTCTATGAGTTCCGTGGTTACGCCATGAATGCAGTCGGTGTTGGGAAGGTATCAGAACCCAGTGAACTTTTCAAGTGTGAAGAATGGACGATGCCAGAGCCAGGTAAATTCCCCTTGGGCAGCTCAGGGCTTACAACTAGGAGCCTATCTACACTACTGCTTTAAAATGGTTTATTAACCGGTTTAAAACTGTTATAAACCATTTTAAAGCAGTAGTGTAGACAGGGTCTAGATAAAACCTAGATTGATGACCAGGGCAACCATTTGAAAGGGGCGACCTTTCTTTCTGCACCATCCGTTGGAAATGCTCTTTCCTTGCCAGCGTTTGAAACAGCAAGGGGGCAAAATAAGGAGAGATGTCCCAAAGTTATAGGGAAGCTAGGAAGAGCTGGGAAGCACGAAGGGATCCTGGGAGGACCTTAAAATTCCTGAAAATAAGGGGCATCTGTGTGCGTTGTCTCTCTTTTTTCCCCACCTTCTTATTTGTACATGTTTTGATATCCCATCTACTCTTGAAACAGGCCCTCCCTATGATGTGAGGTGTAGCGAAGTGAGAGACACATCTCTGATGGTCCACTGGGAACCACCCTTGTATACTGGAGCAGGCCCTGTCACCGGTTATTACGTGGATGCCTGCGAGGAGGGATCAGACACGTGGGAACAACTGAATAAGCAGCCGATATCCAGCACCCACATGAAGGTCTCTGTTGTATTTCCTTTATCTTGGACATTCACATTACAGCTGTTGCTCTCATGTTAAGGCCCACTAAAATTGATGGGGAGAGGGTCAAACATCTGGCAGGCCACAATGCCTGTCTGGTGCATTGTGTTTCATTTGATGGGTCACACATTGTATAGGACTGTGCTTAAAAGGATGTCCAAACTACAAATGTGGGCTGTTTTAGTTATAATTACTTCTCTCTAGGGTGGCCACTTATGAATTGCCAAAAAAAATAAAAGGAAATGTGTCATCAAAAAAGAGGGCAGGGATTTGCATAAAAATCGCATGTATATGTATAGATGCTAATTTATAACTGATTATTATAATCAAAGTAGAAATACAGTTTATCTCACCTTAGTGTGGAAGATGGACCAGGGGACATCTGTGGCTGCCTATTCAGCTGGTACAGATGTTGTTGATGGTTCTTTATCTTGAATCCAAACTTAGTCTGGACACCCCTTCAAACAGAGGACGGTCCTCTCCGAGAAGAGGACAAATGGTCACCCTACTACTCCCAATGGGAATGTTAGTTGCACTTGAAAGCTAGGCACAATTTCTCTTGTAGATAACTATCAGCACATTTAAATCAGGGGCGGGCAACCTTGTTTCTGTTTAGGGCCAAATTGCCTTATGGGTAATCTGCTGGGGGCCGCGTGTCAGCGATGGGTAGGGCCAAAGCCAGCGGTGGGTGGGGCCAGAGCCAAAAGTGTTTAGGTCACACTTTTTCACTTTCTGCCACCCTTCTTCTCTCCCTCTCCCTTCCCATTCAGTATATACTGCCTCTGGACATGGAGGCTCCATATAACCATGGGTGATCATGTGATCATAAATAATAATAACAATAATAACAATAACAACAATAACAACAAATAATTAAGAGAGGGGTGAACCAGGACAAGCAAACACCTTTTTAGAAGAAGATTATCATTATATTAAACTGTAGCCTAGTCAATTTACTGATATCGCTACTGGGGTAATATTCCTCCTCCGCAACGCACATCGTATTTGCCCTCATACACATACTTTAAAATTTCCATTATCTTTTAACCGGGATCTCTCTGAACCATCCTTTTACTGACTCCCTTCTTGTTATATGTTCCACAACAGCTCTCTGATTTGGAGACAGGAAAATGCTACACGTTCCGTGTGCGAGCCCTGAACAAGGCGGGGATTGGCCCCCCGTCTCTGCCATCAGATCCCGTGGTGGTGAAAACCAAACCAGGTACAAAGCTTTTGTCTCCCCTGCCCCACCTTTACCTCCAGTTCTCTCTCTGTTTCAGACGTCTTCATTTCTTCCTCTAGAAACCATTCTTAACAGAGGCCAACATCTCCTTGGAGAGAAGGTAGGCCAGCCTTCCCCAACTTGGTGCCCTCCGGATGTGTCGGCCTACAGGATGATGGGAGTTGTTGTCCAACAAATCTGGAGGGTGCCTGCCTGGGAAAGACTGGGGTAGGCCTTTGCTTGGAGAACAATGGCCACCAGTATAGGGCGACCATATGGAAAGGAGGACAGGGCTCCTGTACCTATAACAGTTGTATAGAAAAGGGAGTTTCAGCAGGCATCATTTATATGTATGCAGCACCTGGTGAAATTCCTTCGTCATCACAACAGTTAAAGCTGCAGGAGCTTTACTAGAGGGACCAGATACAAAAGAGGGCAGGGCTCCTGCAGATATAACTGTTGTGATGAAGAGGGAATTTCACTAGGTGCTGCATGCATACAAATGACATCTGCTGAAATTCTCTTTTCTATACAACTGTTAAAGTTACAGGAGCCCTGGCCTCCTTTCCATATGGTCACCCTATGCCAGTAGGCAAGGAAAAAATATGATCAAGTTGTTATTTCATTCACCATATAGAAAAATAAACCATCCCCCCCCCACTCTTTTGTAGGCACCAAAGAAATTGAAGTTGGGGTGGATGAAGAAGGATTCATCTATCTGGCCTTTGAGGCTCCTGAAGCGGTCGACACTTCAGAGTTTATCTGGTCCAAGGATTATGAAGGGCCTCCGAATCCCGACAGAGTCGAAATTGTGGACAAAGATGATAAGTAAGCTTACAGTGGGATCTCGAAGCCAAGCTAAGGTTGCCAACTTCTTCACTGGCTCTGCTCCTGTGTCATTAACGATAGCCTGGCTTAACAGAAATTTAGCAGGTGAAGCTTTTTTCCACCACATCATCTGCATGCCATGTAAACTTCCATAATAGGCTACTGTAGGTATAGGAGCAAGGCCAGTAAGAAGGAGATGCCCATTCTAAGAAAAGCATATTGTCTCAACATATGGGCTGCATCAGACAAGACCTGGACAAGACCTGGACCTGGACCTGTCCTAGACGTACCCTGGGGTACAAGGGCATGTTTTTCCCCCCTGCACACTCAATTACAGTGACCACTTATGAATCACCAAAAAAAGAGGGCATGAGAAAACACCCATTTGGATAACATGTGCATATGCTAATTTATATGTATAGATGCTCATTTAGAAATGATTATCATAATTTATTTATTTATTTTATTTTATTACATTTGTATACCGCCCCATAGCCGAAGCTCTCTGGGCGGTTTACATAAGATTAAAACAATTAAAAACAATATACAAAAATTAAAACAGCAAAAACATACAATATACACATAATATACACATACATTTAAAACCACTGTAATAACTATAAAAGTATAAGGCTACAAAACAAAACAAACCCAGGCTCATCAGATATTGCTAAATGCCTGAAATGGAAATACATTCCACTGGGAAAAGGCAGCAACGTGGCAGCTGGCTGGTCAAGTCTGAAGCACTGTGGTGCACCATTTTCATGGAAAGTTGTTTGGGTTCTTCTACTTAGCTTTGAGTAGCGGCATCTGAACCAATCAGATACTGCCTTTGGGGTGCATGCATGGCCAATGGGGACACAGGAGCAGCGAACAGGCCACCTCTTCACTGTTCCTGTGCCCTCATTGGCTGTACCCCCCCCCCCAAAAAAAACATGCAAGGGAGAAGAATACTGAAACTCTACCCCTGACCATTATATCTTGTTCAGACACTTCTCTGGTGTCTAAAATTTCGGAAGGCATTGCACACACACTTCCTAACAAATGTTTTACAGACATGAGGGCTAGCAACTTGCTTTAACAAATGAAAACGAATGTTCTCCAGAAGATGAATTCTGCTGCTGCTGCTAGTATATTTTATTATTTTCCTGTGTTCCTGTGGAATTGCAGAACATACACCATCCTGAGAATTACTTTAAGTCAGTTGAGTAGGTATAGCTTAATTTGTGTGTTTGCTTTTTCTTTCCTTTAAGGTCTAAGCTCATCCTGAAATATGCCACTGAAAGGGATCTGGGAACATATTCAGTAGAAGTAACTGACACAGATGAAGACATTTCTGCCAGTCACGTTTTAACCAAAGAAGGTAAATAATCCATATATTTTTATACATATGTAGCCTTCATTTTTTCCCTAATACTAATGGGCCTTGTAATCGTTAGTGCTAGGAGTCTTCCATATGAAAGCTCCCTTAGTCTAAGAGCAATTTATTGCATGCTCACAGAAGTTTGCAGGTCTTTTTCATGACGTCAGCAGCCTCCGATGCCTCTCCCGCCATTTTATAAAACCCAGAAAGTGCAGTAATAAATTGAAATTAAGCAATAAACCAGTGCAATCTGCTGGTGGTATAAATGAAACATATGGGATGGAACCAGCATAAACTGGGGAGGGGGGAGCATTTATTACCCACGATGACTCCAGAAGTCAAAGCCCCAGTAAGGCTTCAGGATTTTTGCTAAATGTGGAGAACCCCGAAGTCAAAGTCTGGTTCTTTGCATTTTTGTTTCAGAACTGGACAACCTACGAAAGATCAGCCATGAGATCCGCAATCCCTGTAAGTTGCTGTGAATAATTTTCAAAGTGACATATTGCTTTGTTGCTATAAACAGTGCCCAAGTGGTGTATAAATATAAATGTCAAGCTAATTACCAAATGTAAAACTAGATGAGAAACGCTATAGGTTGTTATTGTTATTACTATATCTTTAATTTGGATATTTTAAAATAGGTTCTACTGTAGTTTTTACATTTTGTAAGCAGCCCTGGGAATTTTATTGAAGGGTGGGGTATATATCTCTTGAATAAAACAAATGAACAATAATTCTATAACTGAAACGCTATTGTATAGTGGATATGAAGAGAGGACCATCTTTTGTATGCTGAGTTCACGCTGAGCGTCGGCTTCAGTGCTGAGCTCACTGTTCCGTGTTGGATTCTGCTAACCCAGATTTCCCCAACTGCGATAGGCTGTCAGGTCTTCTTCTTCTTCTCCTGTTCCCTTCAGTGATTGAGCTGATATCCGGATGGAACATCGAGGTTCTGGAGAAAGGGGAAGTGCGACTCTGGCTGGAGGTCGAAAAGCTCTCTCCAGAGGCAGAGCTGCACCTGATTTTCAACGGGAAAGAGCTCTCAAGCACTCCGGTGAGTTTCCTGTCATTTGGCTTAGGCAGAGATTAGGACTTGGTGCTACTAAAAAGTGAGGTGGCTTCTTCATTGTGGAATCCCGCTCCCGGCCCCTCTAGGATCCTCCTCTTTAGGTGTTCAGTTATGGAGTGGAGCAGCAATGCTTATTATATCTTAACTAAAAGTGCCAGTGTGTGTGTGTTTCTTTCTATAGCCTTGCCTTGCACCAATTACATGCTAAAGCTACGCAGCTGTAAATTTCCCAAACAAAACACAACTCTAACATTCAGGATATCGACAAAGTCCCTTCCTTCTTATTTTGGAAGGCTTTGGGGGGATGGCGGGGGGAATGCTTATTTCTTATTTATTTTATTCTTTCTTTATATAATTTCTATCCTGCTTTTCCACCAAAAAGCATGGTTCTCAAGGCAGCTGATAAAAAAAAACCCCGATTAAAAACAAAATCTTAATGAAAACGTAACATAAAAACAAATAAATATTGCTTATTCCTACAGCTGTGTTCTGCTATGAGGGCAGTGAGGTGTTATTGTATCGTTATATTCCTCCCTGAATGTCTTCTCCGTAGCCATCATGTTGTTTTACTCAACTTTTATATTAGACCCATAAGATCAATTTTGACCGAGCAAATGGCCTTGTGGAACTGATCATCCAGGACTTCTGTGAGGATGACAAGGGGACATACACCGCCCAGCTAAAAGATGGCAAAGCTGAAAACCAATTTACTTTGGCTCTGGTTGGGGATGGTATGTACAAGAACAGAAATGGTGGGCAGAAGACCATTTCCAGGGCCGGCTCTACCATTAGGCAGAGTGAAGCGAGTGCCTCAGGCAGCTAGTTTTGGGTGTAACAGAAGGCTAGCGGAGTGTTAGCTTTTAAAATTATTATTATTATTATTATTATTATTATTATTATTATTATTATTGCCTGGGAGCAGTGAAAGGTACTTGTGGAATTTTCTTCCACAAGTACCGAAATAACTTAATCATTACCTTGATTTTTGGATGTGTATGTCATATAAGGATGAAAGAGACATTAGTTCAGTTTGCATTTTAAGGCACATTTACCTAATTTTGCACTTTCAAACCCATACATGCACCAAAATGCACGCACAAATGTATACAAATATTCATGCAAAGTTGTTGTTTTTTAAAGCAACTTCTCAGGATTCGGAATGAACCAAATTTGAGATTAGAAAAATGAGTAACTGGGAAAAACTGAAATTGACAATTTCATGGACTGCTGTTTCATCTCAGGCAGTAAAATGTCTTGGGAGTTCGTAGGAGTTTATGGTATAGGGGTCCATTCAAACACGTAATCTCCCACTAGCAACTCAAAGTGGCACAGACCAGCAAAGGGGTCTGCTACACAATGCTCTCGATCATGACTGAGTTTTGACTCTTGAGTTTTGAAACAAACCGTAAGATCCTATGAAGGCAAGTATACTTGCCTCTTCTTATTACACATGCAACCTTCCACCCTTGGGCCTCAGCACCCCCACTGGAAAACGCAACAGACCAGTATATTTGGGAAACCCGCTTGGCTAATTTAAATATTAAAGTCCAACACGACCCTCCTTGAATTAAAATATGATACGCTGATCCAATGCTTCTCATTTTTTTCCTCTTCCAGATTTTGATAAGCTTAAAGCAGAGGCTGATGCCAAAAAGAAAGACTGGAAGAGAAAGCATGGTAAGATACCGTCACGGTCAGTGGCTCTGTAAGACTAGGAAAACCGCATCCATGCCTAAAAGGTATACAGTATGTTGTGTACCTGGGCAAGTGGGGAGCAACAGTGTGTGACGAATGGTATTTACTGAAATTGGGCAACAGGTGTGACAAGGTGGAAGGCAGAAAAGGTTCAAATCCAAACATAACAACAGTTTTGAACAGTATGACATTCCCTTCCTTTCCTTGTATGGTTCTATTGTGATTTTATCGGACTGTAAACCTATGTGGCAGGGTGTTGCTGTTTTATTGTTTTACTATGTACAGCGCCATGTACATTGATGAGGCTATAAAAATAAATTCATTATCATCATCATCATGGTCCCAAAGCTAAGACAAGAACACTTTAAAGGATTTCGCACACTTCTGCAATAGTGTTTGTTATGGCAGTATGTCCTACCCAGGGAGGTGTGGATGGGAAAGTGAACAATGAGCCTGCAGTGGCTTCATCAGTGGTCCTCTGCCCTACGGCCATGGCCAGGGTGGGTACACCTCTCCATCTGGACACCTGATTTGCCCCAACTAAGAATTTGCCATAAATATGGCCTTTACATTTGTGACATTTCCACTGAGAACTCAGGAATGTAAGAAAAGCCATGCTTCTCGTGAAGGAATAAGAAAACCTTTCTAAAATCCCTTCTTCTGCATAGGTTTTAAAGGCACGAGGTGCAGGGGGAACCTCTTATCCTTTGCTTCCAGGTGTCCTTTCTACGGCTCCTTTATCCCAGCCTCACACCCACCGGGTTCCCTTTCGGCAGCCCTGGGGGTGGGACTGGTGGCAGTTTGCCCTGCGCGCTGTGCCGGGTCAGCCGGTGAACACTGACTAGCCTTGAAACATGCAAAGTATGTTTGGGGCCGCATCGCAGGCTCAGTTTCAGTGAGGTGACGACGGGGACCAGTCTTGAAACTTTTCCAGGCTGGAGTGAGCCATGAGCCTCAGATGCACTGGGAGGCTTTGCAAGACATCTACATAATCCTTTTTCACCCTTGTTGTCTATGGTGCTCACTTGATCCCTGTTCCTGCTGCCCCAATGGCTTTTGCGTCTAGATTGCGGGGGTGGGGGTGAAGATAAAGGGGAGGGAGAGAGAGAGCAACTAGGGCCAGATCTACACCTTGTGTCAACTCATTACGAACATGGAATAAAAAGCAGGATGCAACGCTATGAAAGCGGTATGTGGAACGTGGATTGTGCCCCGACAGTTATCAGTGCACGTCAATACTGCTATAAAACAGTGGTGCAGCTCTAGCCCTGGTTGTGCCCTCCTGAGCCAATTCAAAGAATGCTTGGGTATGATTTACCACTAGGTGGAGCTCTAAGGAGCAGCTAAAGATGACCAAGATGGGTTATTTATTTCCATTTTACAGGCCCTCATTTTATTGAACAACTGCAGTGGAAGGTTACCGAGGGCTGTGAAGTCCTGCTGACTTGCAAGGTAAATAGTATCATTACACACACTGGCATCTTGGGAAGGACCAGGTTGGGTGGGGGAGAAAATGGAGATTAAAATATCCACATCTAATAAACAGGTAATGTTTCTGTCCCCGTGGTCTATTAACTTATGAATTGCCCTAAAAGAGGAAATGGATTGCCCAAAAAGAGTGCAAAAGGGAATGTTTTGCATAAAATGTGCTAATTGAGATGAATAGATGCACATTTAGAAATAACAATTAGAATTTAAATATAGCATATTCCATCATAGGGCGGACAACTGTGACTAGGTGGCCACCTGTACGCCTTCCTGTTCAGTCTGCTGTTCAGGTGTTAACTGGTGTTGGGCAATAGTTCTGATGTTTGTGTTTTTTATCTTTAAACTGGAAATGGGCAAGACAGCCTTTCAAACAGAGGACTGTTCTCTGTAAAAAGAAAAAAAGGATGCATGGCGAACCTAGCTAACCAAACAAATCTCTGTTGTATTCCCATTTCACTAAACTCTGAAAGACAAACTAGATGTGATGAATACAATTTACTGGTCTAGCTTTTACACTTAAAATACTAGTTGTGAGTCCACCAACAACAACAACCTGAATCGGGACTGTGGCACAGAGGGAGGGAGGGAGGGAGGTTAACCTTTTCCTCCCAAGCCACAGTCAGAATGAAGATTGTCCTCCCTGAATCTGCTGTCCATTCAAGGACAAAAGCTTTCGAAACTTCCTTTCCAGGGGAAATATGAACTGAGGGAGGGGGTTCATTGGGAGTGTGACTTAGGAAGAAAGGGTTAACCCCCTCCTGGCATGCTGTGGTCCCAATCCTGCCACTTTTTTAAAAAAAAATCGAGATGAATTTATTGCAATCATGAGCTTAACATCACACCTAGTTTGGTCTTGAAAGCATGCCGTGACCAAGAGCATTACCACACAGGGGAAAACCGCATTTGCTTACCATCGCTTCTCCGACCACGCGTTTGTCCCTCATCACTTCCTCTTTTGAAAGAGGAAGTAAACAATGTGCACATGGCCCATTCAGTGGGCCGTTTTGGTCCTGCTGCTTTTCTGGCACACAGCAGGAGATAGCAGCAACTTCCATCTTTAAAAATAAGTCGGATTTACTGGGTGTTTTTTTTGTGGTACGAAGGCTAGAAGGGGCGGGAGGCGTGCGGAAGGCAGACGACATTCTGAGAGGGACCCACGAAAATCCATGAGTGCCCAGTAATGAGCATACAATAAAATGCTCATCTGATGGAGCTCCAAGATCACCCAGCAATGGAATTCCCAAAACGGCTGGCATTAGGGGTACTTGCACCGGGCGCAGGGAAAGTTCGTTTTCTGCCGTTCCATTAAAAGCCCGTCTTGCTCACCGTTTCCTTTCAACAGGCAGCCAACATGAAGAAGGACAGCACCTTCAAATGGTTCTTTGATAACGAACCTCGCTCGGATGGCCAATATGATGCAAAGACAGGCGCTGGGCTCCTACAGATTAAGAAGGTAAAAGGTGTATTGAAAATCACTGGGACTGTTATGTACAGGGCAGGAGGGGATCAAATGCCACTACCGATCAATAGAATTGCTCCTCTTTTCTTCTCTGTGAATGTTAAAGTTGCACGGCAGGCAGAAATTCAAATCCCCAAAGTGTAGCTTTTTCCTATTACTGTTGTCTCCAAGTTGGAGGAGGGAGGGGGAAGCTTCACTGGTTGATTGGTCTCCCAACCCAGAGCTGTTAAAGGCACAGAACCTGCCAGAAAAGTAGCAGAAAAACTGTGGCTCCCATGACCTACACCATGAAAGCTTGTGCCACAATAAATCTGTAAGACTTTCAGGTGATACAAGGATCTGTTGTTTTTCCTACAGTTGGCTCAGGTGACTACTCCTCTGGATTAGGAATTGGGGGGGGGGGGGAATTAGTTCAGTTTGCATTGTAATGTGAATTTATCTAATTACTCATTTTCAAGCCAATCACCAAATTAAAACTCGATTATCCTTTGATATGTGCACTTTTTCGGATTTTGCAGTGGAATTCAGCAATAAAAGTGTACAAAAGTGCATACATTAGTGAAAAGTGGACACAAAAAATGTGTTTATTGTTGCGTAAATGATTGCATACAGAATGCAGAATTGCACACAAAAAGGCATAAGGATTTTCATATGAACTTTAAAAAAACACAACGTTTGGGATGAGTTTTAAGATTTTAAAATTGGAAAAATGAGAAGCTGAGAGAAACACAAATTTTCCCTCCCCTTCATGTGACAGTCGTAAGGTGCAATCCTATGTATGTTTCAACAGGAAAAAGTCCTACAACTCCCAGCATGTCCTTAAGCAATTGGGGGTGGGGAGCTGCAAGGAATAGGCAGGGACAGGGAGTTGGTCAGACACCCCAGATGTGTTTCTTTCCAGATGTGTTAGACCACAGCCCCAGAAAATTCAAAAACCTGCCAAACCTGTTTAGCACAGGCCAAAGTGGAAGTAGTCATGAACAGCAATCCCATATTTAACCCTCCTCCAGATTTTGGGGGTGGGGAATAGGATCATCTCTCACCAGCCACCTGTTCTTAAGACAGGATGCAAGCGCCTATAAATCCATTCATACAGCCAACTGAACAGATTCCAAGAAGTCAGGACTGCTGAACCTTCCATAGCTATGTAGACGAATCACCTAGGAAGCTGCCTTAAATGGACTCAGGCCATTGGTCTGTCCAGCTCAGTATTGTCTATGCCAACATTCCCCAACCTGGTGCCCTCCGGATGTGTTGGACTGCAACCCTCATCATTGGACCAGCTTTCTCCAACTGGGTGCCTTCCAGATGTGCTGCACTGCAACTCCCATCACTCCCAGCCAGCATCTGGAGGGCACCAAATTGGGGAAAGCTTGTCTACACTGACTGGCAGTACCTCTCTAAATTTTTTAGACAAGAGTCTTTCGCAACCCTGCCTGGAGATGCCGGCGATCGAACCCAGGACCTTCTGCATGCGAAGCACTGAGCTTGGACCCTTCCTCAAAGGCAACCTCTTGTTGCAACACTGCAGGGAACTTGCTCCTCTCTGATTACCATACATCTGGCTGATGTTAATCACGACTTCTTTTTCATTGTATAAATGTACAGTATATGATGGCTGCCCATCAACAGATATTCTCTGGGCGACAGTTTACAGCTTTTCTGTTTGCTGATAGACGTGTCTGTATTTTGCTAGATTACCAAAGCAGATAAAGGGATATTCAAAGCTGTGGTTTCTGATGATCGAGGCCAAGATACAACTGAACTTGATCTAACTAAGGAAGGTATGATCCTTTTCGTTCATTGGGCAACTCATATCTTGCTCACTGGAACTTACTTCTAGGCAAGAGAGTATGGGATTGCTGCAGCCATAGACTTAAAGAACAGAGTACCTCTGGGCACATTCTGAGGCTAGGAATTTGTTTTTGGTAACAGAACTGAACTGAGCTCAGAGCCGTTTCACACAAAAGTCCACTCCTGGTTAGTTTCAGCAGTCTACATTAGATGGAAAGGTTGTTTGTTGTCACAGCTTGTTAAACAATTGGGAATCAGAAATCCTTGCTGATCTACTGCAAATCATCCAGAGATCTAGCAGTAGATTCCAATCTACATTCTGCCCAGCTCTGAGGCTGCCTCAACACGAGAGGTTTAAAACTCTTTCAAGTCTCATTAAAATTTTTACCTTTACATGAACGGAGCGCAAATCTGGAGTTGAGGCATGTTATCTATTCGATTATACGCATTATCGAATGCGTGTTTTATTTTGCTGCGCATTTTGACTATGTAAACAAGCGTTTCTCCACATTAACTACTTCTAAAGCGCATTTCAAACAACCGGTAAGGCCACCAGTTGTGCGCTCAATTACCTCCCGCGTACAGTCATTTATCATAAAGCGCTTCCGAGAAGATGCGCATAATCGGAGAACCAGGTGTCAAACCAAATTCTTGTAGAGGGGGTCAGACACAGAGGAAGGATGTTCACATTTTCCTTCCCTTTGCATACAGCCAGTTGAGAAAAATCCTTGGATTTATTTATTTACTTATTATTACATTTAAATCCTGCATTTTTTCCCTCTTGCAAGGAACCCAAGGCATGGGTTCCTTGCATGGTCCTCCCCCTCTCCATTATTATCCGCACAGCAACCCTGTGAGTTGGTGGCTGACCCAAAGCCACCCAGTGAGCTTCATGGCCAAGTGGGGACTAGAACCCAGATCTCCCCGTCCAACACTGTAATCACTTCACCATATTTCTCTCTCCTGCACAGAGGATTCTGGGGCACATTCTGAGATGCTCATGGTTCCCACAGGGCCAGCTGACCAGGCCCGCTGGGCCTCACTATGGCCCTGTGTGAACTGAGAGTGCCCCAGCAATGTACTTAGCACTCCCCTGTAGCCGTGCAGTGCAGGAAAGAACTGGTAATGTAAGGCAACCTGTCTTCTGGGAAAGTGTGTCTGCCATTTTCTCTCAGAGCCTGTGTGATGTCACATTTAGTGTGTCGGATTAGGTCACTGGGTGACTCTTTCTTGGCCTAACTTATCTCACAGGACTGTTGTGTAGATAAAAGCAGGGTGGGAAACTAAATAAACCAGGGCTGCCAAAGGGCCCATTTGCTCCCTGGGGTCCTCATGTGGACCTCTGGGTTTCCCCAGAATACCTCACCCCTTCCCTTTCCCCCCAGCCACTGGTCATTGAGAGGTTTCCTGGCCTTTGTGCAGTTTTCCTCTCATTTAAAAGATTGAAATACCTCTACTAAGGTTTAGTTACTGGCAGTAAGAGATTTAGGCTAAAATATGCTGGTATTTTTGGTATTTAGGCCCTGCCCCTTTTGCCTTTGCTCCGCCCCTTCTGACTTTGACCCGCCCCTCCTGGTTTTGACCTTGCCCACCTCCAGAACGTAACCTCTGAGAGCTTCTCCAAAATTGAATTTGGCCTTCGGATTGAAAGAGCCTGTGCACTGTCCTGGATTCCTTGACCCCTAAATGATTTACTTCTGCTTCAGTAACCCCTAATATGCTCCCCAAGAACCCCAGGATTAACAGAGCACAGCTTGAAAATGTTGCCTGCCCTCATTGCTTGGTATTTGCTGTTTCTTTCATTATTCCTTTATTTATTTTTAAATTGTGTTTTACAGCATTTGATGACATTCTCAAAGAACTCGCCAGGATCAGTGGTAAGCTATTTGTGTCCCAAGCCCACATTTGGGTGAGAATATTATTGAATAAAAGATTAGGGTGACCATATGGAAAGGAGGACAGGGATCCTGTATCTTTAACAGTTGCATGGAAAAGGGAATTTCAGCAGGTGTCGTTTGTATGCATGCAGCACCTAGTAAAATCCCCTATTCATCAGAACAGTTAAAGCTGCAGGAACACTGCCGTCTTGACCAGATGCAATAGAAGGCAGGGCTCCTGCAGCTTTAACTGTTGTGATGAAGAAGGAATTTCACCAGATGCTGCATGCATACCAATAACACCTGCTGGAATTCCCTTTTCTATGCAACTGTTACAGATTCAGGAGCCCTGTCCTCCTTTTCAGATGTTCACCCTATAAAAGATGCCAGGAGATATGATCCTCATTCTGAAAAGAGACATAACCTACTCCGATGGAAGATCGGAGGATGGCAACAAGGGAGAGGGCCTTTTCAGTGGTGGCCCCCCAATTATGGAATAATCTCCCCGACGAGGCTCACCTGGCACCAACATTGTTATCTTTCCAGCGCCAGGTCAATACTTTCCTCTTCTCCCAGGCATTTAACCGCATATGTTGAGGGTTTTGTTGTCATTTGACCCAGAATAGTTGTTTTAAATGGATATTGTTTTTATAATCTGTTTTTATGCTTTTTATGGTTTTTAAATTTTGTATATCGGTTTTTTAATGTTCAATATTTTTTATTTTTGTAAACCGCCCAGAGAGCTTCAGCTACGGGGCAGTATATAAATGCAATTATTATTATTATTAATAATAATAATAATAACTGTTATTTTAAGAATAGAAAAACAGGAAGAGGAGACCTGATCAGTTTTCTCAAGTGCATCTCCTCCACCCCACCCCACTTCCCAATCCTCTGTTTAGTTCTGTCTGCATCACCTCTGAAAATCCAGCCCACTGCAGAAGGCATCAAGATCTACAGTGAGGTGAAGTACTACACAGATGCCATGAAAGCCACTTGGTATCATAAGTAAGTCTTTCCAATGTGTGTTTATTTATTTATTTAAAACATTTCTTGGCCGCCTTTCAGGGCAGAAGCCCTCACAAGGCGGCTTACAACTATGAAATATATAAAACAGTTGCAGTATTAAAAGCAATAAAAACATAATCACGATAAAATAGCAATTAAAACCAATAAACCGACAGTAAAACCAGCAAGAACAATAGCAGCAATAACAGTGCTTGTCATGGAAAGGCCACAGTAAAATAAAAATGTTTTTAAGAAATGTTTTAAATAAATAAAATAAATATTTTGGAAGTTCATAGCATAAGAGGGTGTGTCCTTTCACAGGTTGGAGAGAAGCGTTCACAAGTAACAAATCCTAAGAACTCAAGCAGTAATTTTGCAACCAAACAGTCATGCCTGTTTCAGTGAGAAATTACATGTTACCTCTCTGAGTAGAGTCTTGGGTTTCAGAGCATATGCAGAGTTCTTTGAAGAGAGGACAGTCTCAAAGAGAGCATCCTTGACCTCCTAATTAGATCTTGTTAGGAAAACAGGGAGTGAGCACAAACTCTCACTTTTATGGGAATTTGAGTTCAGTAAGGGACCGCCCCTTAGTGGAGACTGATGGTTCTTTCGTCCAGTAGTGTGATACCCTCAATTTCTGATGTCAGTAGTCTAGCAAGCAAACAAGAAAATTACTTAGTGGCTGGGCCCACCTTCTTAATGACACTACACTTGAGTTATAAAATAGGTGGCCAGTTTGAACTGGACAAACCATTGTGCAAAAACGTTTGGTATGTGTATTGGGGAACAAAGGGTGAGATTTGGCCTATTCACGTTTCCCAGCCTGATGTCAATTTACCAGCTGCTTTAGGGGGCACTGTTGAGCTACATACGAATATAGGGGCTTGTCACATCTCTAACTTGAGATTTTTGTAATATGCCAATGCATTTAAATTAGGGTGACCAGATAAAATCCAGGTCAGGGCTCATGTAACTTTAACAGTTGTAGAGAAAAGGGATTTTCAGCCAGGGTCATTTGTATGCAATCAGTTCCTGGTGAAATTCCTTCTTCATCACAACAGTTAAAGTTGCAGGGGCCCTGCCTTCTTTTGTATCTGGTCTCTCTAGTATAGTGCCTGCACCTTTAACAGTTGTGATGAAGAGGGAATTTCACAGGAACTAATTGCATACAAAGGACATTGGCTGGAATTCCCTCTTCTCTACAACTGTTAAAGCTACATGAGCCCTGACCCGGATTTTATCTGGTCAGCCTAATTTAAATGTCATCCATCCATCCATCCGACTAAAAGTCAGGTCATTGATCAATGAAAAATCGGTCAACCGTCCCCAGCGAAGAGGTTATCGACACAGAGAAGGTCTCTGTCATCTTGGCCCTGGTGCCATTTTAAGGATCATATCTTGTTCTTCTGTGTATTCAGCGACAAGCGACTGGAAGGAGGAGATCGACGGAAAACGGGAACAACCTTGGACCAGATATGGCTACACATCTTAGATCCCAAAGAGTCCGACAAAGGCAAATATACTTTGGAGCTGTTTGATGGAGAAAAGTCACGCAAACTGTCGACCGACCTGTCTGGGAAAGGTGAGCATCAGGCCGATTGCTCTTCTATGAGAGAGGCGTTGTCAGCCGGTTATTCAGAGTTTACGCTTGTCTCAGCAGCACCATGCCTGGGCTTCAGAAATCCCCTCTTCATCCCAACAGTTAAAACTGTAGGAGCCCTGCCTAGCGTGACTAGATACAAAAGCGGGCAGGGCTCCTGCAGCTTTAACTGTTGGGATGAAGAGGGAATTTCACCAGGTGCTGCATGCATACAAATGACACCTGCTGAAACTCCCTTTTCTGTTCAACTGCTAAAGATACAGGAGCCCTGTCCTCCTTTCCATAGGGTCATCCTAGATTTTACAAGCTGTTGTTTCCATATTCCAGCAGTCGAGGTGGTCGTGGTTCATTCACTCCAAAACTCTCTCCTTTTTTGCAGCTTTTGATGACGCGCTGGCTGAACATCAAAGACTCAAGTAAGTTTTTGTTCCCCAAAGCTTTCCTTTTAATAGAAATCTCCCATTTGTTCCTTATCCAGGGCTCAGGCTTCTCCTCCATCACAGGTTCCATAACCTCGTATTTCTGGGCATGCTCTAATGATCTGGGCATATTCAGTAAGAATTCTGGCAGCTGCTGCCCGATCTGTGCCCTTAATGTCAACATTTGCACCCTGAGACTAAACTTGCACCCTGTGAGAAATAGGATGGCATCTTCCAGTGCTACACCAGCCTGACCAACCATACTTCCCAATAGTCCTTTGGGGCAGCATATTTTTCAAGGGTTTGCTCAGAGTAGCATTCGCAGCACACAGCTCTGAGAAGCATGCCTTGGAACCCCCTGGGATAGATGCTGGAGGACCAGTCACAGGTCATAATATATAGCTGCCAATCTAGGAAGTATGCCCCATGCTCCCTAGAAATACCACAGAGAATTCTGGGAGGAAAGCACTTCTCAGAACCTGTAATAGGCTTGTATACAAACTTCTTCCTGTCTATCGACCTCCTCTCGTCAGCTGAAGGAGGGTCACCTTCTCCAAGCTCTGGTGTGTATTGCATTCCAAAAGCTAGAGAGAGATTCCCTGCTATCATGGGATTGTCTCCTGTGATTAGCTCCCATTGATGAAGATCAGCTAACCATAGGTCATCATTCTATAATCCAACCCCCAGCCAATGCAAGAAATTTACTACTACAGCATCTCATCATTTCTTCTTCAAACTGCAGCCAAAATTGGACCTTGCCTGAAAAGCACCAATGGATGGTTTTGTGAGCTACCAATAGCTGAGGTGCCTTTGTGGTGGCTGAGGTGCCATCGGGTTTTATTTGCTCTACGTTTTGGGTGGATTAGCTTCGGAAGTTCTACAATATTAATTGCGGAGGAGTTTTTGTTAGATCCTTATGGTGGGACTGTTCTTTCTTATTAATAAACCAGTGTGCGATCTAATAGTTAGGGTGCTGTGCCTAGACCAGGAGACCAGCATTAAAATCCCTAATTAGCTATGAAGCTGACTGGGTGGTGTAGGATGTTGGTCGGCCGGACTGCCAGCCTGGCTCCCACTCTCTCTCAGCCATACCTACCTCACAGGGTTGTTGTGGGTGATAAATGGGATAACTTCATGGAATGGGAGAAGAGTATAAAGATTTAGAGTTTCAGCCTCTTTTCGAAGTATTAGGTACATATTTAAGGAAATCAAATCCATATATAATTCTTATTTAACTTTTCATTTTAGGGAAGCAGCTATTATGGAAGAGAGTGAGTATATTTGTTGAACGAATGAAAATACATCTAAGGCTCTTGTTTGTATTGTGTATCATCATGTTCCATGCTCCCCACTTTCCTAAGGGTGGGAGGTTCTAGGGGCAGTTCGACCAGGCTTAGTTCCCTTTGGCTCTGAGAGCACTGGAGACTTTCTTTCTGGCATTTGCTGTATTTACAAATATACAAGCAGTTTGAGCCACTGCCTGGCCCCTTAGCCTGCAACCTAGCCAAGGAACTGCCAGCCAGTAGCTGTGATTCTATTAATATATAAG
Organism: Anniella stebbinsi; assembly: GCA_029215795.1. Taxonomy (NCBI): domain Eukaryota; kingdom Metazoa; phylum Chordata; class Lepidosauria; order Squamata; family Anniellidae; genus Anniella; species Anniella stebbinsi. Next base: position 86,941,306 of record JARDYH010000007.1, read on the forward strand.
GGAAGGAGACACCCCTGTCTTGGTGAGAAAAGGTGGGTTAGAAATTGAATAAATAATCATGATATTTGTTCTTCTGCCAGACCGAGCCAAAGTTGTCCGTGGACTTCCAGATGTTGCCACCATCATGGAGACTAAGGTAACACCATTGTTAAGGACAGGCTCTTTCCAGCCCTCTTAATGGGTGAAACAACATCTTGCTGCGGGTCCCCTAAAGGGCCTAAATTGCAGAGGAAAAGCTCTCACATTTTGCCTTGCTGCTGCAGATACAAGCAGCTTCCCCTTTCTTCCTGCCCCATTTCCCTCTTTGCAACATAATCTTGAAGTCTCTTTCATATATATCTCTGTCTCGGGATGGGGGGGGGGAGGGTAAAAACACCCTAAATTGTACTTATTTAATAATTCTTGGACATTATCCTGAATTTTATCAAGATGATTTGGTTTGGCCCTCTGATTACACACGACTCACTCACAGAAGTTTTTGGGTCAATTTCATGATGTCGTCCACAACCAGAACCTCTCCTGCGGAATCCTCCAGGAATCCTGAGATAAAAAGAACCAACTTTAAAGTGGTAATAGCTGGGAAACAGCAGGATTATCCACTAGATGGCACTGTTTCGATAGAACTCAATAGAACTGAATGGAGGGGAAGTATTCAGTTCAAACTCCTTCTCACCCCTCTCCTTCCATGTAATGCAGCCCATAACAATTGCACCACAGAACCAGGAAGCACAAAAGATCTGGGTAAACAATGCTATTTCCCTTAATGTAGAGGCACTCTTAGATTGGCTCAATATTTATTCCCTATCCCCTAGGAACTTGGGATCTATAGTTCTAAGAAAAGAAGGTGTAGGTTCTCTACCAGAGAATTCTCAGCACCCCCATTGTATAATTCTGAGGATTCTTTGGGGAAAAACATGACAGGCCAGATTCAGATGTAGAAAGAAACCATGGTTCATCTGTATGTGTGCCAGGGGTGTTTCCAGGAAGGCTTTTATCATACCATCATCTGGCCTGATTCATGGAATTTTATGGGGGTGTCCCGACAATGATGTCTTCCACTCCTGTGTTTTCCCGCAGCTGCTTCTGTCTTTTCTCTTACCACAGAAAATCTGTTAAGGCTAAAAAGATGGAATGGCTGAACAACGCTTTCAAATTGATAGTGCTAGGACCACCCCCACCCCATCTGGAAGCACCCTGACTGTGGCCAGCCCCTCCCCTTCCTTCCTCCTTCGCACACAATGGGAGGACATTTACAGTTTCCAGTTATGGCTAGCAACAAATCACAATTTCCTGTACTGAGACGAAATGGAAACTGTGTTTTGTTACAAACTGGGACTGAAAGCTTAAGTTAACCTCCCTTACATGCGAAGGAGATGGATCTTGTCACAGTTCACACACATAACAAACTACAATGACATCTAAATTGGGCATTAGCGTTCTGTCTGTTCTGTATGTTTATAAGGCTAGATATACAGAAATCTTCCGTATCTGTATTGTCTTTCTTTGTGAAGCCCGAATTTCAATACCTAATACTTTGTTTGTTTGTTTGTAAAATAGACTTTGTGCTTGACATGCATCATATCGGGAGACCCTTACCCAGAAATCACTTGGTACAAGAACGAGAATGTCATTACGTTCAAAGACCGATACAAGATGGAGGTGAAAGGGACCATTATCACAATCACCATCGAGAATGTCTGCAGCGAGGATTCTGGGAAACTCAGCATCCATGTCAAGAACAAATGGGGCTCTGAAACTGGCAGGGTGACCCTCAGTGTGTACAAGCATGGGCAGGAGCCTAAGGAACTAAGAGAAGAAAAGGCCGTGATTGGAGCCAAGCGTTAGGCCAGGACCTTGCTTCAATTCCAGAGGTCACCTCTGGGCCGCACAAAGTAATCCTTGGTTAGAAGAGTTGTGGTTTTCTTTCATTGCGCACGGGACGTTTCCCTCCCTCACCACCAAATGGCCACCGGCAGCTCTTACACAGCTGAGTGCTTCCAGGGCAGAATGGCTGGAGCCCCCAAACCTCTCTTTTTAGAAATTAAACACTAGGGGAAAATAATTCCCCAGAATTGTCTTAATTGTATTAAGACAATTCTTGGGACTGTGAATATCCTGTCAGTATTCTTCAGCACAGCATTTAATATATCACACACACACACACACACACGTTGTCACTTGATGTGGCAGTCTTCTAGCAATGAGCATGCATATGTGAACCATCCCAGGCAGAAAGAAAAGAAAATGTACTTTATAGAAAGGAGAGAGAGAGAATGGTGGGGAGGGAGAGGGAGAGAGAGGGGGGGGAGAAAGGGAGAGAGAGAGATACACAACACAAAACCTAAATCTCTTTGTCATGCAGATGTGGGCCCAAGCTGGACTAAACATCAAGATACAAACAAACTGTTTAGTTTGTTTAGAAAACAGGCTGATATGCTGAATTAGTTTTTCATAAAATACTCTTCTTCTTCTTCTTCTTCTTCTTCTTCTTCTTCTTCTTCTTCTTCTTCTTCTTCTTCTCCCATCCTTCAAGGAGGGCAAGGTGCTACACATGATTCCCTTCCCCCATTCCCTCCCCCGGCACAACCCTCTCTGATATGTAGGTTAGGCTTAGAGGCAGTGTCTGACCCACGTTGCTTACAGTGCAATTCTGTACATGTCTACTCAGAAATAATCCTCAGTGGGGCTTCCTTCCAGGTAAGGGAGTATGGGATTGCAGCCTTAATGAGCCATGGTGAAGCTACAATTTGTAGCTTCCTGGTATCTCAGCCCAAACCACAACCCCCTACACCACACCGACTCTCCTATGGATTTTTGTGGCAGCAACTCTACCCTGGACCTAGTGGTCAGCAGGCTGGACTTCAGGGCCCAAGTCCAGGGACCTGCAGCTGGGGGCGGGATGGCAAATTATCACTTAGAGAGCATAGGTCCAGAATTCAACTCCATTTTATTCCTGTATTCATGACGGCGCTATGATGTGAGTGAGTTTAAAAAGGAACATGCTCACTTTTTAAAAAGGAAAATGTTAACCTCTTTTTTCGTCAGGGTTGGCAAACCATTCTGTTGTTGTTATCCTAACATATTGGGAATATATGTGGTTTGCATGCCTCATGCCTGAAAGGGGCCCTCTGTAAGTCATTTAAGTCCAGGGTCTAAAATTACCCAGCTGCACCACTGGTAGTTGGCTTCGGGTTGCAAATACTCACAGACAGTTTTCCAGAAGGAAGGCATGTGTGGACTTTGAGTCATTTATTTCCTGATGTTGCTGATTAAAAATCTGTACTTTGCGTTTTGTGGTTCATGCTATACCTTTTTAAGATGTATCATAAATAAACTGAAAAATATGGCTGTAATGCAAGAGTGAAGATGGTGAAGTGTACATTTCTAATGGAGAGGCCTGAACCCCTTGGTGCTACGCACATGTGGGCCAGCTAGACCCAAAGAAGGGCAAACCCACAAATTCCGGCTTCCCTCTACTAGTGTCAGTGCTAGAATGAACTCTGCCATTCCTTTTTGAAAAATCATTAAATTAAAAGCCCCTGCGCTTTGTGCATTAAGGCAGCTGTGGCTATTCTGAATGTCGTCCGCACTGCTCCCCCTCTCGAGAACTAAGCCTGGTTCGCTAACGTACTGCAGCGGACCCTCTCGCGCATGATCAGCTTAAATTTTAGCTTCCCAAGGTCTCTCTAGGTGACGACAGGTAACGGTAGCAGAGTTGAGCAAAATCGCTCAAAGCCAATGAACTTTTCCAGCGTTGCAGCAAGGGATGCTGGAGAACTAGTTGGGATTTCTATGAATCCAACCTGCAGATTTTGCAGCGGATCAGCCTGTTCCAAGTTGCATGGACTTCCAGACTGTTTCTATCACTTTTGGAGCGGATTTGCGCACATTTTCATTTTCGCTAATGTTAACCAATGCAGAGTTGTGCAGCTGTGCATTATCACTAGTATGCATTAGTGCAAGTAGAATGAAATTCTGATTTAAAAATCCTATCCCATCAATGAGCAGATGACGGAATGAAACACCCCTCACAATCCACCAAACAGATGGATTGAACAAGAAATTGTACATCCCTAATTGCAATCACATATGCCCAGAGTTTTAGCTGCAAATGCTCTCTAAAGAGACCGAAGGGACAGTACTTTAGAGACGCAAAGCAGCTGTGTGAACCAGCCAGGACTAATGCCTTTCTTACACTTTGGCATGGGGGGGGGGGGGGGGGTATGCACTCCCAGAGCTTCACAGGGGAAAGCAACAAGGTTATGAAGAAGGGAGGCATTTTTGCTAGACAGACAGACAGGAACATAGGAAGCTGCCTTATACGGAGTCAGAACATTGGTCCATCTAGCCAGTATTGTCGACACTGGCTGGCAGCAATGGCTCTCCAGGGATTCAGGCAGGATTCTTTCCTTGCCCTACCTGAAAATGCCCAGCGTTGAACCTGGGACATTCTGCACTTGAAGCGGGTGCTCTACCACTGAGCTACGACCCCTCCTAAATCAATAGCTATAGCTACATAAGTATATAGTGCAATATCTAGGGCTACAAAGGCTAACCAAGGTCGGTCAGAGACGGTAGGGCACAAACTGCTCGAATTGAGTAACGCCATGGCAAACAAGGCTCAACTGGGGTTAACAAAGGTTAACAAAGCATGCTTGGTCCTACAGTGGTGATTCATCACTATGCTTCGGCCCTGTGCCTGAGATGAGCGTAGCAGGAGGCTGCTAGGTCCTCATTTGCCCCATGATCTGCCCCTTCTCCTTCTGAACAAAAAGCCAGCAGTGATTTCAAACTTTGACAGTCACGAGTTAGGGTGGCCAAGTGTCCTACTTTACAAAGGACTGTCCTCTGTTTGAAGGGTTGTCCAGTCCAGGTCTGGTTTCAAAATAAAGAACTATAAGAAAGAAGGAAGGAACGGCTTTGGAGTTGCCCATGCACAAATAACAGACCAAGCAAGCAAACAGTTTACTTGGTCGCAGCCTTTCCCCATATGTGAAATATATTTCTATTTAAGTTATAGTCACACAGTAAGCTTATATACACCAGTTGCTGGGGAACATGGGTGGGAGGGTGCTGTTGCTCCGTGTCCTATTTGTGGGTCCCTGGTCAAGAGCTGATTGGCCACTGTGTGAACAGAATGCTGGACTAGATAGACCCTTGGTCTGATCCAACATGGCTCTTCTCATGATCTTACGTTCTTAAATGTGCCTCTATATTTATAAAAAGGCATGCGCAAGTTTTGTGCAAATCGATATCCTCTTTTGTCCTCTGTTTTTCATGATGCAGTTCCTCTTTTTTTGGCGATGCAGAAGTGACCACCCTAATAGGGTGACCATGTGGAAAGGAGGACAGGGCTCCTGTATCTTTAACAGTTGCATAGAAAAAGGAACTTCAGCAGGTGTCATTTGTCCGCATGCAGCACCTGGTGAAATTCCCTCTTCATTGCAGCAGTTAAAGCTGCAGAAGCCCTGTCCTCTTTTGTATCTGGTCACTCCAGTATAGCCAGACCCTGACAGGGCCTGTGTTTCCCTCCTGCTGCTGCAGCACCACCAAAATTTGGCAGAACAGTCGTGTTTGCCAGAAAAAAAACCACCAGCTGTTTGCCACTGAATTTCAGCGGCAAACAGCGGCAGAGGTTGAAAACAGACAAACTTAAGGTGCAAACCCATGCGTGTTTCCACAGAAAAAGCCCTACAATTCCCAGCATGCCCCAGCCAGCTGGCTGGAGCATGCTGGGAATTGTAGGGCTTTTTTCTGTCTAAACATACATAAGATTGCACCCTCAACTCTTTTTCTGCCTCTGTTGGCAGTTCGCCGCCAAGAATTGGTGGGAAACCACAGGTTTCTTTTTGCCGGGAATGGCAGCGATCACTCTAGAGACACTCTAGAGACATGTTGTCCATGCCTGATTTACACCCCGGATCTTGACTATGCAATTTAGCAACCGCTATTCCTGTGCAGAATCAGCCAAGACCTGCTCTGACATAAGAAACAGGAGGTTATTTCCACAGAACAGAAACGTAGGGTTAATTATTGATTGTTTCCAGCTCAATCATTTGTGGCTTGGATCTGAACGGGATGCGGGATTCCCTTCTTTATAAATAGTGCCCAGCCCATTGGGAGACGCCACAGCCCTTTACCTCCCAGCAGCAGTGACGGTTCCACCCTTCTGGGCTTCCAAAATGGCATTCAATGGCACATGGCAGGTCTACATTCAAGAGAAGTATGAAGAATTCCTGAAAGCTATTGGTAAGCATCTCGTCGCTTTTGCCAAATTGAATGAAATCTACGGAAGGGGAAAAAAATCCATTCAGTTCGCACTTGAATGTGAACTTACTGAATTTCCCACTTTCAAACCAAACACACAATGGAATTGGGTTATTCTTCAAAATTCACACGTCTCCGAATTTTGCAGTGGAATCTTCCAATCAAAAGATGCATACAAAACGCATAGATCAGGGAAAACTGCAGACAAGAATGTGTATATTGGTGACACTGTTAAAATATTAAGAATATTTGCATATAATGCTGCAAATCATGTGCATATGAGGCAAAATTATGTAGACGAATGTGAACCTTAGGATAAATCTGTTCAGTGTACAAAGGTTCGTGGGCACTTTAAAAAAAAATCTCAAAATATGGAACGTTTGCTGCATGGATGACCAATAAGATTGGGAAAATGAGAAATGGAGAGAGACCAAATTTGACAGAAGAAATCCCTTTAGAGATGTGGTCTCCAATATGGCGTCCATGAGGATCAGCCTGCTAGACTCCTGGGCACTCCTATTTTTTATTTTAATTCTTAAGGCTTTTTGAAATTCTTTTTTTAAAAAATAAAATAAACCTGGGACACTGGCATGCTGCGAATTGAGGGGCTGTTCTGCAGTGCCTAGGGTGACCATATGAAAAGGAGGACAGGGCTCCTGTATCTTTAACAGTTGCAAAGGACAGGGAATTTCAGCAGGTGTCATTCATATGCATACAGAACATGGTGAAATTCCCTCTTCATCACAACAGTTAAAGCTGCAGGAGCCCTGTCCTCTTGACCATGTACAAAAGAGGGCAGGGCTTCTGCAGCTTTAACTTTGTGATGATGAGGAAATTTCACCAGGTTCTGCATATATACAAATGACACCTGCTGAAATTCCATTTTCTATGAAACTGTTAAAGATACAGGAGCCCTGTCCTCCTTTTCATATGGTCAGCCTAGCAGTGCCATTTTTATTTAGTTTTTAAAAAAGGGAATTTGTGTCTTGGAGTTTAGTCCTCATGTCTGCCTTGTACTTTGATTCTTGACCAACTTACTTTTCGTTTTATCTCACCATTCGTCTTCTGGGAGATAAGTGTTTTGTGACCGGCTAAAACTACTGTGGCAGCCATTTTAGGAATGGGCAACCCCCGACCCCGTGGCAGCCATTTTGTGAGAACACCTGTGGCACTCTTTAAATTCCATATGTGCCCACTGACCCAAAAAGGCTGAGGATTCCTGCTCTAGAGCAACGTTCACCAACTTAGTGCCCTGCAGGTGTGTTGGACTGCCATTCCCATCATCCCCAGCCAGCCTGCTGGAAATGGCTACTGGCATGAATGGATTTAGAATGGGATTAGACAAAAGGTGGCCATCTGGAAACTCTGAATGCATGTTGCTATAGGGAAGTGAGGATGGCACCCTACCTGGAAACCTTCCATCTGTCTGGTGACTATGGGGAAGCAGGTTAGAGGGCTGAACCTCTTTCAGCCCAGGGCCAATTCAATTTCAGAGGTGCTCCCAATGATGGGCAGGAGTAGGGTAACCAGATAAAATCCAGGTCAGGGCTCATGTAACTTTAACAGTTGTAGAGAAAAGGGAATTTCAGCCAGGGTCATTTGTATGCAATTAGTTCCTGGTGATATTCCCTCTTCATCACAACAGTTAAAGGTGCAGGCACTATACTAGAGTGACCATATACAAAAGAAGGCAGGGCCCCTGCAACTTTAACTGTTGTGATGAAGAGGGAATTTCACCAGGAACTAATTGCATACAAATGACCCTGGCTGAAATTCCCTTTTCTGTACAACTGTTAAAGTTACATGAGCCCTGACCTGCATTTTATCTGGTCACCCTAGGCAGGAGCAAGGGGGAAAGGAGCATGGCAAAAGTGGCAAAAATACTAGCCTAGTTTAGCTGAAAGCTCTCGCTGCCGGTAACTAAACTTTGTGAGAGGCATTTCAACCTTTCAGAATGAGGAAAGCACTGTGCAAAGGCAGGGAAATGCCCCAATGATTGGCGGTCGAAGGAAAAGGGGCGGGGTCAAGGAAATGGGGCGTATCCTTTGGGGAACTCCAGGGGGCTGCATTGGTACTCCAGGCAAGCTGGATTCACCCGCAGGCCTGAGGTTTGACACCCTTGGACTAGGTGAACCCTTAGGGTAGTATCCAATGGTAATCCTATTTAGAGTAGACCTATTGAAATGAATGAAGCATAAGTTAGTCATGTCTAACTTATGTTCCATTCATTTCAATGGGTCTACTTGAAGTAGGACCAATATTGGCTACTACCCTGGGTCTGATCCAGCTGGGCTCTTCTTGAGTTCTGCATTCGTGTCCACCCATTTTGACACTCGTTACATGATCACACATGACTTCTCCCTCTCGTCCCCCCCACCGCCCCCTCCCCACTTCAGCCTTGCCCGACGATACCATCAAAGCCGCCAAAGACATCAAGCCCGTGACTGAAATCCACCAAACTGGGAACACCTTCATCATCACGTCCAAAACCCCCAGCAAATCCGTCACCAATTCATTCACGCTGGGGAAAGAAGCCGACATGACCACCATGGATGGCAAGAAAGTCAAGGTAACAGAACAGCAGCAGCAGCAATGGGCTCTTGGCTTAACAGCTTCAGGTTGAGTTAATGGTATAGGATGGCCTTCCCCAACCTAGTGCCCTCCATATGTTTTGAACTGCAACCCGCTTAATTCCTAGCCAGCATGGGCAATGGCTGTTGTTTGTTGTTGGGTTGTACAGGGTGGTTAAGAAGCTACACTGCATAGTGAACAAGCCACCCTGTAGAAAATGTCTGGAGTCCAGACAGGACACTAACCCAATTTAGGGTGACCAGATAAAATCCAGGTCAGGGCTCATGTAACTTTAACAGTTGTAGAGAAAAGGGAATTTCAGCCAGGGTCATTTGTATGCAATTAGTTCCTGGTGAAATTCCCTGTTCATCACAACTGTTAAAGGTGCATGCACTATACTAGAGTGACCATATACAAAAGAAGGCAGGGCCCCTGCAGCTTTAACTGTTGTGATGAAGAGGGACTTTCACCAGGAACTAATTGCATACAAATGACTCTGGCTGAAATTCCCTTTTCTCTACAACTGTTAAAGTTACATGAGCCCTGACCTGGATTTTATCTGGTCAGCCTAAAACCCATGATTCAACAAACAACCTATGGTTCAAGAACAACCCACAATGTGGGTTAGCTGATTGTGTGAGCAGTCCAGAGAGTCAGGAGACCCTGCTGAATGACATGAACTATGGGGTGCTGGGGAGGATCCCCAAAAAACAGGGGGAGAGAACCTCCGCAAGTGGAGTCCTTTCTCTTGTGGAAGGCAGATGGGGGATCCAACCCATGGGCATGAAGAGACTCCCTTGGAGGTGGCACTCGGAGGAAAGTCACAGATGTTTATCATAGTGTCCGGGTAGGGGATATGTTGCCCTGGAGGCCTGAAAGTGAGATGCAGAGACTCCGGGTCTGGAGCTGGCAAAGCAAGATTTTGCTGCTATTTCTGCAACATTGCAGTCTGCATCCCACTGCATCCTGTGGAGAAGCTTCCATTCGTTTTAATGAGCCAGGATTACTTGGACCTGCAGTGTATCTTTTCTTTCGAATGCCGGGCATTTATAGTGGATAGTGCTCTTCATCATTTCGGTGGGATTCTGGTTTTTGCTGGCCATGGATTGCGGCCCATTGGTCACCTCCACAGCGCCTGCTGCTCAACCCTTGTCCAATAACACCTTTTTGGCTTTGTTTACAGTGCACAGTAACCCTGGTAGATGGCAAACTGGTAGCCAAAGCAGACAAGTTTGTTCACACGCAGGAAATAGTAGGCAATGAAATGGTAGAGGTGAGTGAATATTTCCATCTTGGAGAAACTCTCAGGGGTGACATCGTACTGGTGGGCAGGGCCAAAGGGGAAATGGGTGTGGCCAGTATACCACAACAACAACAACAACAACAATGCCAGCATATTGTAGCTTAAAGCTTTTCCTACCAATAACTAAACCTTCGGAGAGGCATTTCAACCTTTTAGAAATGGGGGGAAACTGCAAAAAATGGGAAACCATCTGTCAGTGTTTGGGGAAACAGGAGGGGAGCCAGGGGAAGGGGTGCGGTCTTCTGGGTAATCCTAGAGAGGCCGATTTGGGCCTGAGGCTCCACTCCCTGTTTTTGGGTGAAGAGAATTCCCCAACCTGGCTCCCTCCTGCTGGGCTAGACTACAAGCCCCATCATCCCAACCAGGCTGCTCTAGAAACTGGAGCTAGTGCTGACTGCAGCAGCTCGACTGTTGTCAGGAGCTGCCCCTTTTCAGCATGCAACTCCTTTGCTGAGGAAACTGCACTGGCTGCCTACTCACTACCAGGCCAGGTTTAAGGTTTTGTACTAGTATATAAAGCCTTCGGGGACCAGGATACCTGAGAGCACCTTCTTCCCTATCCACCTGAGGTTATCAGAGGGCATGCTCCTGGGGGTTCCGCATGGACCTATGGCCTGACTGGAGTCCACCTGGAGAAGAGTCTTCAGTGTGGTGGCCCCCTTTCTACAGAACACCCTGTGAGGCAAGCCAGTGGTTTTGTGGGAGAGAGAGGCCACCCTGATCTATTGGTAACTCGCCATCCATGAGACAACACACCTCCGCAAGCGAATATCTTGCTGCCATTCCTCACCCACATTGAAGAAAAGTGAGAACTCTAACAGAAAAGTTTCCTTGCTGTACTTTTGTGGTTAAATTTCATGGATCAATTAATTTGCCATGGGACCTTCTTGTAAATGTGCCTTCCCCAACCTGGTTTCCTCCTGATGTTTTGGATTACAAGCTCCATCATTCCCAACCAATGCAACCTCCACTGGCTTCAGACATCAACCCAGTTTTTAACTCCTCTTGTAATTTGCATCATTTTGTGTTTACTAAAAGGTGATGTTTTTGCAATGCTTAGAGAAGTTTTATACCTGCTAGTTACATGACAGCTTCCAACTTATCTTCCCACAGACCATAACATCTGGCATCGCAACGTTCACCAGAAAAAGCAAGAGAGTTTAGAAATGCACAAGACGCCTGTTTTGTAGTAGATCATTTTTATATCTGGGAAATAAAGTGTACTGTGTCGATCACTGATCTCCTTCCACTGTATTTACTTTGCTGCAGTGCTAAAGAAAATGTAAAGGCCAGTTGCTGTGTCGGGTTGCTGAAATTTATTTATTTATTTATTTGTTTATTTATCACATGTATATCCCGCCTTTTTTCGTCTTGCAAGGAAACCAGAGCGGCTTACATGATCCTCCATTTTATCCTCACAACAACCCTGTGAGGTAGCTTATGCAGAGAGTGACTGGCCCAAAATCACCCAGTGAAGTTTAAGGCCCAGTGGGGACTAGAACCTGGATCTCCTGAATCCTAGTCCAACACTCGAGCCACAACACCAACCTGGCTCTCATTTGAGAGAGGCCTCTGGGAACTGTAGTTTTGTGAAGGTGCTAAGGAAATCCTTGCTAGTCAATATCCCTAAGCCTTCCTCAGCCTTCGGCTCATCACCATGGGACAAGTTTCTAGAGGCAGGACAATGAAACAAAGGTGGAAGCAGAGGAGGCTGGTGGGACGATGAAACCGCTCCGGATTTCGGTTGGAGCTCTCCAAGGTGCGGAGCGAGTCCTTTAGAGTTCTGACTGGTTCTGACTGAAATCTGGAGCTGATTCACTGCTCCCCTGACATTGGAGCCACCAGCCTCCGCTGGGGCTTATCAAAACCCAAGGAAAGGTATCTTTCAGCCTTCTCCTTTCTTCTGGGTTACCTCCATCTACAAATGATAGCCTCCTACTCTGCGCCGCCTTTTCTATTGTAGGTTGTGTAGGTATACTACCGTTTAGCAGTACTGAGGGGTGGGGCGGACAACTTTGCACCGCTTTCCCCAGCTGACTAGTGGGATGAACTGTGGCCTGCCCCCACCCCTCGTGGGTTTGGGAAGCCTTCCTGACCTTTTATTATTGAAGCCATTTGTGACCAAGCCAAGCTGTTTTGGGGGGGGGGGTTATGAATAAAGAGGCAGAAGGTGTAGTATACACGACACGTGGAAACAGGAGAGGGTGTGAAATAGCTTTAAGTTGTCCCCGTCCTGATGTCCCCTTCTTGTCCTGTTCTTACAGATGTGCCCCAAAGCCTCTTTCTTTCTCTCCCCCCCCACCCGATAGTATCTGGGGCCCAATTTGCAATTGAAAACAACCACACATTTGCTTGAAGGAAAACCCAGGACTCAAAGCCCTCCTTTCCCCTCAGAGTTCTGACTGAAACTCAGAGCGGATTCACTTCCCCCACTGACATCGGAGACACCAGCCTCCACAGACAAGCCCATCCCTGAAGTTGAAGACGGGGCTGTGTTGAAACTCCTGAGGTGTCAGCAAAGGAAACTATACCCATTTTAAAAGGGACTGCACCTCTGGTCTCTGACTCAGCACAGTGAGTTTTAGGTCCCCTCTACAAGATTTCAGTTTGACGCCTGGTTGCCCAATTATGCGCATCTCCTCACAATCGCTTTTACGCCTAATACATATATACGAGAGGCAGTGAAGCGCATTACTGGCTGTATGAAACTCGCTTTAAAGTCGTTGACATGCATGCAAATGTTGCTGGAACAGGTTTTGCACCCTTTATTCTCCCCGCCTATCAGAATCTCCCACCTTTGGTTTCCTAGGTTACCTGTGGAATGATGTGGTTAACCTGTTTGGCTACCTCTCTCCCCTCCAATTTCGCCACCAGCTGAAGTTTGTCCCCCCCCCCCCAGAACTGCTCAGGAGTAAATGGGAATGTGCCTCAGAAGTTTCCCCCTCCAGCAGCCTTTTAAAAAGTATTTTCTGCTGCCTCTCTCTGCCCCCCACCATTTGCCGGAGAGAGAGGAAGAGAGCGAGAGACCAAAGAGAAGAAGCGAGCGAGCAAGAGTGTAGAGATCCGCCCAAACGCACGCCCAAACAGACAGGGGAAGCTGCTTCGTTCCTTCCTCCTCCTCATTTTCCCAGTGAGATCAATTGTTTTCCCTTCTCTCCTTCTCAATAATCCGTTGTCGTTTTGGTGATGTAAAACATTCAGACGCGCGCGCACACACACATACACCCAGCAAGCAAGCAAGAGGAGCAAGTGTGTGTGTGTGTGTGTGTGTGTATGTCTATGGACGGAGGCAGGCATGCAGGCAAGCATGAAAACACCCTCCCCCTGTCCACCCCCCTTTCCCTGCTTCCCGTCTCTCAGGAACCCAGCAAGAAGTGAGGGGACAAGTTGTCTAAACCAATCACTAATTATCCACACATACGCATGACAACAAGACCATCTGATCGTTAATGCGCCTCCTCACAAAATTGTTTACACGGACGTAAGGCACTCTTACTCCCACAGTAAATTAAAACTCGCTATTTAACACGCATTCAAATATGCGAATAATCGGAGATTTAAAGCTCCTGAACCCCTGATTTGCGCTCCACTCTTGTAGAGGTAAATTTGGTAATGTGCCTTGAAAGAACTTTAAATCACTCTTGTAGAGACACCCTTAAACTTCTCATCATTATTAAGAAGGGAAACATTTAAGCGTCTCTGGCCAGGGGCCCTAGTAGGAGTATCCGATAGTTGCAATTCCAAGCATACTGGGGCATGGTTTGACACTGCCAATATATCCATTTTATGATCTTTTATTTGATCTATCAAAGATGTAGAAACAACAAAAAAATCTAATCTAAAGCAATTATGATGAACTGGAAATAAAAGTATACTCTCTATCAACAGGATGTAAAATTCTCCAAGTGTCAATTAAACCATATTCCATCATGTAAGCCTGAAGTTCCAATCTCACAGCTGTTTGAGTCTTAGGAGGAGGTGTACTCTTATCCAGCAAAGGGTCTAAGACCTCATTAACATCCCCACCCACAATCAAATAATCATAAGCAATATCAACCAGATTGCTAAAACAGTCATGAAACATATCCGGGGAATCAATATTAGGTCCATATATATTAATCATAGCAATTAGTTTATTCATATACTTCTCAACCAAAATCAAAATGCGCCCCTCTGTATCAAAAATCACCCATTGAATTACAATGGAGAGTCGCTTATGCTGCATTTTTAATGTTGTATTTTATTGGCTTATAAATTGTTGTAAACCAGCCAAACAGCTTCAACTATTGGGTACTATAGAAACTAACTAACTAACTAAAACCTTGTAGGGAAGCTTTTTCTATGCTCACACGAGTACAAGAATTCTGGTGTGTCTGGCAGTGCCAAAAGACAGCTATATCAAGACAAACGTATTTATACATTTATCTATTTCAAAAAAGAAACAAGAAGAATCAAACCTTTTAAACAGCATCAGTCTAGCATAATATTAAGCAGAAGCCCCAAAACGACCTGCTGAGGTTGGCTTAAATGCTCAGGCAGGATCTTAAATAAACAAGTGAGGAAGAGAAATTTGTTTCTGTTTCTGTTGTTGTCTTGCAAAAATCTGGGAAACCGAAACCTAAAAGTAGATTAGGTAGGTGGAGTCGGACATCACTTAAAAACCATGGGCTGAGCAATCAGTCCATCTCTCCTACTCTTCAGAAACTGTGATCAAGAGACTTTCCATCTGGGAAACAGCTGAAAACAAAGGTAAGTCTGGGAAAAAGGGTCCTAAGTAGCAACTTCTGGTAGGGTTACCTGAGAGAGAAAGAAATCAAAGGACATTGGATGGATGGCGGACCTAGGCAGGCTGAAGCCATTTCCCGAGCTTCCCCATTGAACATTTTTCTGGTCCTGTGGGCACATTTTGAAGATTTGAAAGTGTTTCGTTTGTTTGTTTATTTATTACATTTTTATAATGCCCAATAGCCAAATCTCTCTGGGCGATTCACAGCAATTTAAAGCCATAAAGTACAAGGCAAGACAATTAATTCAGATAATAAAAGACAATATAAAAATTTAAAACTACGATATAAAAATAAAAACCAAACAGGAGGTAGTGAAAATACCAGATATAAAACAAACTGAAAATGTTCCCTGGGCAACACCAAAAATTGCCTGCTCTTGGTAGAGAGGGGTGAGAGCAGGGCCCTCTGCGTGTGCCCACACCTGCATGCCCTTTGAGTCTCTCTCTCTCTCTCTTTGTTTCCAGATGAAGCTTTCATTGATCCTGTTCAGACAACACGCTAAGCCATCGTGGTTAAGCGTTTTGAGCTAAACATTATGGCTTAGTGTGTTCTGTGAACCATTCCTAACCATAGTGGCTACATAGCCACAGTTTAAACATGCTCACTAACCATTTGCTTCAAAAAGGTTAGCAACTAACCATGGCTTAGTAGCCTAACCACGGCTTAGTGTGATCTAAACAGGCCCGCTGTGCCCCTGCCCTGTAACCGGGGGGGGGGGGGAGAGACTCCTTCTTCCACTCAAAGCCCTGCACACCTGTCCCTTCACCTTTTTTTCTTGTTGTGCCAAGAATGAAAAGATGGAATCGGTGCACAATGCTTTCTGTTAGCGCTATGACCCCTTTGTCTGGAAGCAGCCTCCTCCCCCCCCCCCCGTTCTGTGGGTGTTCCCTTTCCATTTACAAATTGACAGGAATAATAATCACAATTGTAATTATGAAAAATCTTGGCAGCGTTGAAAAGGGAGAAGCCAAAAAAAATAAAATGACTTTTTAACTCATAAACTGTCCAGCGGACTTCCCCCGAGTAGGAGTTCTCCAGTTGTGTTCTACTACCATTCCCACCAGCCCATGGACATGCTGGCTGGGGTTATGGGACTTGTAGTCCAAAACATCTGGAGGGTGGCTGGTTAGGGAAGGCTGCTTGAAAGGTTCAGAAGCCACTGGGAGTGTAGAAACTTTACGCCAATAGCTTTCAGCGGGGTTGTGGGTCATATTCTATAGGACATAGGTGATTTCACAGGGGGGCTTTAGTCAGGCCTGTTGGGCTTCAAAGCAGTGGAGGCTGGAGGCTCAGATACCAGTGGGGTGGTGAACGCACTCCGAGTTTCAGATAGCGCCTTTAGGGTTCTGACTGAAATCTGCAGCAGATTCACCGTCTCGCTGACATTGGAACCACCAGTCTCCACTGCTTCAAGGTTACTGCACATGAACTAAACGTACACCCTAGGCACACACTCAACACTCTTCCACAGCCACACATTGCAGGGGCGATTCAGTAGCGATAGGAAACTTGTCTTTCAGAGAAGTTCAGCTTCCATGATTCACCTTGTAACTGCAGAACCCCTGCCCAGCTTCTGAGAACTTCAGTGTTCCCCCAAACATGGGTTAACAACACTGTTTTTCGGAAACCATCCAAGGGGAGCAGAATAATGGTAGTGTGACTTCTGGATGCAGCGGGTGGGGAACTGGCTGGCTATTAGTTGCCGATCGCACAATCCTAATGGAGTTTCTGGTATGTATCTGCAGGTCCTTCTGTGCAACACAGGAACATTTTAAAACGCACCAGGACAACATGGCCCTAACATGTAAGAGTCTGCTTACTTTCTTGAGGATTGGAAGTAGTCATTGTAATTTTCTAGCCCAGAGCAGTTTTCCTGAACTTATGTTATCCTATTGTGACCCCCCAAAAATCCCCTCCCCCCCCCGATAAAAATTTGAGGTACATTTCACTGCAAGTGCCTGCCTTGGGATTTGCAGATAGCACAGTGAACTTTGCTTCCTCCTAGTCAGGTCCTACCCTGCTCCCTTTTGCCAAAACATTCTGGGAGAGACCATGCTTTCTGGGCAACAGTAATTCTCTACATCCAGGAATCCTGATGCACTGTTAATTCCTTTTCTCAGGACGATGATGTCTCTGCCCCTGCATTGGCGGAGAGAGGAGTGGGCGATCAAGGTTGCCTGACATGACTATCTTAAGTTGCATTCATTTCAATGGGTCTACCTTAAGTGGAATTTACACCCATGGCTATCACCAAAAGAGAAGGCAAGGGAGGACACAGATTTGCATAAAATTGTGAATATGCTATTTTGTATGAATAGATGCAAATTTAGAAAAAAAAATATTGCTTCTAAATATTATTTTCCACCTGACTCCAGTTACTGGATCTCAGGGCTTTAATAATAATAATAATAAATAATAATAATAAAAAAAAACAAGATCCCACAAATTTGAAGTCTGCCTGGCCCTACCCTACATGGTCTGGGAGGTTTTAATTCCGAAAAAAATTGTGACTGGTTTGGATGTCCCGATAGCCCATGGTGGGTTAAATAAGCCATGATTGCTTATTTGACTCATCGTGGGTTATTGTGTCAGCTGGGGGGATTTTTTTAACCTACAATGGCGAGTTCAGATGACATATTAGGCAACGTAGGTGGAAATAGCATACTTACCTTGCGTTATTTTCCCGATACTCACCACACGGCATATTGCCCCTCCTCCCATCGCGCAGCTGACACTCCCAGCATCCTTCTGGGCTCCTGGTGCTCCTCCCTCCCTCCTCCCTCAGCCCTCCCAGCCCTATCCCATCATGCATTGGAAGTTCTGCCGGCTGTATAGGAGCGGCTGGGTGCTTTCGGCCACTCTTGCTGGAGAACTCTATGATCTGCCAGAATAGTACACTTGACGAGGGGGATTCCACAATGGGGCCCGGCACATGACCTTTTAATCAACAGGTGTCAAGATAAGCAACAGCAGCCCGTTGTTTTTCTCCGTTGTTTAAATCGAGAAAATAACATACTGTGAGTTGTGCGTCCATTGTGTGTGCCCCCCACCACAAGACATAATAATCAACACAACGGACGGTTACCTCTTCCCCCCGCCCACTGCTCGTTGATTATTGTGTCGTCCGAACTAGGCCAATCACTCATTAGCTAAAATAACCTACTCTGATAACCCATGTTCTGCAGAATGAGTTATTTGTTGTCTGGCAGTCACCGTGGGTTATTTTACTTGCCTACAGAATCACGTGGCAAGAAGCAGTTGAGATCGCTGTGTTTGCTCTGTTCTTCAGGGGAGGCCTCCATGTAATAGAAACGCCCTGGCACTTTGCTCCCAATTACGAGAGGCTGCGAGTGAAGTGTTGTTCTGATCCTGCAAACCCCCAAAGTTTTATAGCCACCATCCCCTTTTTGGTGCACTCGGGATTCTTGCTCCTAGGTGAGTAGTCACGTGGAGTTTTGTTGTTTGATCGAGTGCCTCCCCACTGCAAACTTCCAGCGCTTTAGAGGTGCAATAGCACCACTGCTCGGGCAGGAGGACTGCAGCAGGACAGGGCAGGTGAGTGAAATTACACACCCTGGCCTGGTTCGGTGACACGATAATCAACCGGGGAGGGGGGGGGGGAATAGTCAGTTGTGTTGCTTATTGTGTCGTGTGGAGGGCAACACACAACGCACACACAACTGACGATACGCTATTTTGGGCAATTAAACAACGGAGAAAAACAACGGGCTTGCACATTGTTTATCCCGAACTCCGTTGTTTAAAGTGTCGTGTGGAGGGAACCCCCCTCTCTCCGTGTATTATTCCACTCGGTCATAGAGTTTGCCAGCCGGAGCAGCCAAAAAACCCCGGCTGCTGCGATACAGCCGGCAGAACTTGCGGTGAATTATGGGATACGGCCGGAGGACTGACGGAGGTGGGAAGGAGGATATGCAGCAGCCCAGATGGACGCCGGGACTTTCACCTGCACGACGAGGGGAGGGGCAACATGTTGTGTGGCACGCACAGGCAAAATAAAACACGGTGTGTGTGTGTGTGTGTGTGTGTGTGTGTGTGTGTGTGTGTGTTATTAACCCTTCCATTGTCTAAACCGTCGTCTGAACACACCCACTACCTTAATAAACTACTCACATTAGCTTATTAGCTCATTCATGTGGCAGGGGATCGTGGACTATTTTTAAAAATAAGCTACTGTGTATAGCTTATTAACCCATCATGGGCTATCGTGATGTCCAAATATGGTCTATGTCTCTGCAGCCAGACGTTTCGGGGATACTGATTTCCACTTTCTTTGCCATTACAGTTGTACTTCACCTGAAGCTTTTACTGGTTTATTTGCACTGAGATTTCCAGTGTCTTATTTATATTTAGAGATGATGATGATGATGATGATGATGATGATGATGATGATTAGCAGTATTTATAGACTGCTTCCCACTGAAAAAATCCCCAATATTTAATACAACTGCCTCTTTTCTTAGCCCCCACAGTTTTCCTCGGCGCCATAGCTGGCCTTGGTAAGTTTGCTATTTTGTACTTCTAAACGATCTATCAGTATCTTCTTTGTTAATGCAATCGGTAACTGGATGGATTTGCATGGGGCAGACCTGTAGCTCTAGGCAAAAGGAGTGGGGTGCCTTCTCTGTCTTTTCCTAGCAGCTGGAACTTTAGCTGACCTTTCCTTTGATTCCTTCCTTGCTTTTAAGCACCTGCAAATTTGGTTAGTATTTATAGGGTGACCATACAAAAAGGAGGACAGGGCTCCTTTATCTTTATCAGTTACATAGAAAAGGGAATTTCAGCAGGTGTCATTTGTATGCATGCAGCACCCAGTGAAATTCCCTCTTTATCACAACAGTTCAAGCTGCAGGAGCCCTGCCCGCTTTTGTATCCGGTCACTCCAGTATAGCTCCTGCAGCTTGAACTGTTGTGATGAAGAGGGAATTTCACTGGATGCTGCATGCATACAAATGACACCTGCTAAAATTCCCTTTTCTATGCAGCTGTTAAAGATACAGGAGCCTTGTCCTCATTTCCATATGGTCACCCTAACTAAACATTTGTATAGCACTTTCAAGTATTCAATGTGCTTAATGTGCATTATTTTATTTATTTATTTATTATATTTCTATACCATCCATTAGCCAAAGCTTTCTGGATGGTTCACAACAATTAAAAGCTTGAAAGACAGCACGATAAAACATTAAAAGATTAAAACTACAGTATAAAATCAAAATAAAACCCAGCAGCAGTATAAAGATTCAAAATACAGTAACAGATTTAAAAACAACAGAAACTGAATGGCTAAAATGCCTGAGAAACTAAGGTTGTCACCTGGTACCTAAAAGGCTACAACATAGGCACCAGGCGAGTCTCTCTGAGGAGGGCATGGCACAACCAGAATGCCGCAATGGAAAAGGCCCTCTTCTTACTAGTCCACCGCCTTACTTCATTTGGAGGGAGCACCTGGAGAAGGGTCTCTGAAGACAATCTTGGGGTCTGCGCAAATATATATATATATATATATATATATATATATGGGAGAAGATGATCTTTTAGGTAACCTAGCCCCAAGCCATTTAGGGCTTTGAATGTTAACACCAGCACTTTGAATTGTTCGCATAAATGGGAAAGGCAGCCAGCGCAGACAGAAAAGTACAGGCATAATACGGTCACATTGGCTAGTCCCCATTAAAAATCTTGCTGCCCTGTTTTGGACCAGCTGAAGTTTCTGGACCGTTTTCAAGGGCAGCCCCACATATAATGCATTGCAGTAATCTAGATGAGAGATTATCAGAGCAGAAAAGGATGTAGCTGATGTACATAAGCCTAAACCGATTATCTATTTGTAGTTCTTACAACAACCCCTTAAGGGAAGCCCGTATTCTTATCCCTCATATTGCAGATGAACATTGAAGCAGAGTTCATAGAAGAGGCAAGATTCATACCCATGGGCCTCCTGATTCATAGTTCAGTCTCTTAGACGCTACATCGAGCCTTAAAGGACTTCGGGAGAAGCATGAGGTGCTACTCAGCAACATCTTCCACACACAGAAACACCTATTATTCATTTATATAATACAATTCAGATCTATTTATTTAAAACATTCCAAGACTGTCCTTTAATGTAACAGATTCCAGGGCAGTATGCAATAATAAAAGTACAATATAATAAAAAGAGCATATCATCATCTTTCATATAACATAAAATTGAGAGGCAACAAAATCATAGAACTGCAGATAGAGCCTAATGTGCTATTTACGCTCAGTCTGTTGCCTCTGACAAGTAAGTTCTGTTTCCTTGTTCTGCAAACAACTTAATGGTAGAGCACCTTCCTTCACATGCAGAAGGTCCCATCTCCAATCCCCGGCATCTCCAGGTAGGCTGGAAAAACTCCTGCCTGAAACCCTGGAGCGCTACTGCTGGTAGGATCCATGGTCTGACTTTGCATAAACCAGATTCATAAGATGCTGAGGTTTTTCGTTTAGGTCACCGAGTAGGAAATTACTAATGTGGACTAGCAACTTTGGAACAGAACCTGCTCTGAAGTAGCACGTAGCTCATCGTGTGTTCTTGTAATGCAGGGGTGGCCACCATTGCTATCCCCGTTGCAGTTGGAGCCCTGGGTTTCACTGGGGCTGGAATCACATCTGGTTCCTTGGCTGCAAAGATGATGTCAATAGCCGCCCTTGCCAATGGCGGCCAAGTGGCTGCTGGGAGCGTTGTTGCTGTGCTTCAGTCGGTCGGTAAGTCTGCCTCTCTTTCGGAGAGAGATCATATGCCCGGCAGGGTCAATCTCTGCACCTGAGGATTTTCACCTCAATAACTGTGTTCCCTGATCTTTCTTCATCCCAGGTGCTGCTGGATTGTCCGCTGCTGCCAAAATTGCAGTAACAGCTGCTGGGGCAGTTCTGCCTGTCCTCTTTCGTTAAAAGGCGCAACAGCAAGTCTCCAAGACCTTGGGAAGAAGAAAAACGCTTTAAAGGGAAGAATTATATTGTCCCTTAGTAAAAAAAAAATCACATTTATTTCATTTATCTTAAAAGTAATCCGAATACATTTTGCCAAAGTCTCTAATACTCGCTGGCTTAAATGTGCAAAAAAATAAAGCTTTTAGCATTGTAAAAAAGCAATACTGACTGTTAATGAGAAAGCAGATTGGTGGCATCTCATATTGCATTAGACAATACCTCCTACTCCAGCAATGGGGATTGTGGGATTGACTTTTCTTTTCTATTTATTAGAACCCAAGTTCACCAATGAGAGCCAGACAGCAGCTCAGGTGGGCAGACATATGCTAAGAATTAAGGCTACGTCTGAGCACATGCTCGCCCAGGGATTTGTGATCAGTTCCAGAATGAACCTCACCAGTCCTTTCACACAAAAATATACTCTTGGTTTTCACCCAAGCATTCTTTTACAGCAACCAAATTTGGGGAGAGGGGAGCTTTTTGTTTGCTATTATGGAAAGGCAACTGACAGTCAGAAACACTGGCATATCTACAAATTAGGGCTGTGCAAGCCTCGGATTTGGATTCAGAATTCTGAAAGCATGGTGGCCATTTTGTTTGTAATCGACCATTTTGTGCATCTCTAGATTGAGCAAAACCAAAACACCTCCCACTTTATGCAAATAAAAGCAAGACACCACTCACTTTTCATGGAGATCTTGTAGGTTTTCCATGAAAAGTGGGAGGTGTTTTGGTGTTGCTCAATCTAGAGATGCACCTGTAGTTCTTTCACTTTTTATTATTTAAATGACAGCATCCATCTACAAAGAATTAGTCCATTACTGCCAATGAGAAGAGAATGCAGCTCTTTGGTTGGCTGCAATGCATGCTGGGAGTTGTAGGACTTTTTTCTGTCTTCACACTAGGGTTGTGCACAAAATGGTGGATTGCACACAAAATGGCCACAATGCTTCGGCAATCTGAATCCAAGGCTTGCACAGCCGTACTACAAATCACAAAAAGATCTAAAAAGCCTTGATCTGTCTTCTGCCCAATACTGTTCTACCCAACAAGGAAATACTTTGTTTTTAAGCAGGCTTTTGACGTCTACTTTTTAAAAAGATGTCTGTATATGGAGTGGTGATAGTTTATCGCTTTTTTCCCTTTAAAAAGACTAGACTTATTCCTCGAATGAGAGGTCTTATCAATGGCTTTCAGCCAGGATGTGTACTTGAAAGCTTTGAGGGCAGAGGCAGTATATGGGGACAAGGAGAGTCCTGTCTGTACGTTTTACAGATCTTAAGCCTGGAGTCTCCAACGTGGTGCTTGTGGGAACTGATATGCCCACGGACGGACGCCTCTCTTTGAACCTGCCAGGCTCCCTGCCCCTCTTGATTTTTATTTGGTTTCTTAATATATATATATATATATATATATATATATATGTGTGTGTGTGTGTGTGTGTGTGTGTATTTTTACCTGGAAGGCAGAAATGTTGGAAAGCAAAGAGCTGTCCTCCAACACCAGGAAAGGCTCTTCGTGTAGTGCTAGATCTCAGTTCTGCGGTGAAACCAAAACTAGATACAACTGATTAACAGCGTTGTGTAGAAAAGTTCATACAGTGGAGACGCCACATCTGCTTAGTATTAGGTTCTTGGCCAAGTTACTTTTCTTTTAGTCTCGCTGGTTTGCTTTTGGGAAGTGAGTGTTTTGTGAATGGCCATATACTACAGAGCAGCCATTTCATGGACAAGCCCTGCCCCTATGGCAGCCATTTTGTGAGTGCACCCACAACACTCAATTCCAAATGTGTCCACCAACCCAAAAAGGTTGGAGACCCCTCTTATATTGGTAGTTTCCAGGGGGAGTTCTCTGCATAGGTTGGCCCTTAAGCTCTAAAAACAAACTTTTGGGAGAAATATTAAGTTGGGACGTGTGGATCAAAAGCAATGAGGTTAAACGGAAGGGTCAGATAAGCCTTCTACCACCAACAGAAAAGGACAAATAAGGGACCTTGTGGGTTTTAGATATGAGGCACATTACTTGCAAGAAGTTGAATTAGATTAGGACCTTGGATGAACTGTAGCAGCTCTTCCAAAGGCTCCATACTCTCCATTGCTGACTTCTCCTCTGGGCATTTTGCCCTCACAAATCTATATTTTCATACCAAGCCTGAAATAGATCCCTTTTCACTGTCATGGTATCTTAGATAAACTAGAACACCCCCATAGATCAGCCTCCTAAAACCTGGTCCCCTCCAGATATTTTGAACAGCTCTCAGCATTCCCAAGCATTGGCCACTGGCTACAGGTGAAAGAAGTTGTGTTGCTTTCTCCATTTTCATACTTGCAGTTTTAATGCAACTTGTGATCAAAGGAAATCTATGAACTGCGCGTATAGTATTATCAAGGTACGTTCTCCAACTGACCCTGCTATTCCCCATTTTCTCTCTCTTTTCCTTTTTAGGAAGTTTTTGAGAGTGCCTTTTAAAACATTTTAAGATGAACCAGCTTCCCTTCCTTCTGGTCATAGCTGCCTATTCTAGATGGCAAATGTTGCTGAATGCGTTCCAGCAGCAGTTACTCTGTTATAAGCACAATCGGATTAAACATTCTGCCATTTTGGGTTGTTGTTTTTACATTGCAACCATAAAGCACGTTTACTCCAAAGTAAGCCCAGTTGAGCACATTGGGGCTTTTTTACTAAGTGTGCTTGGGATTCCACTGCTGAAAAATTAAACCTTAGAGGACCAAAAGCATAGTAAAATCTTAGAAGACCAGAAGCATGTTTAGTTACACACATATCTAAACAGATTCCGGAGCAGTGAACAATAATAGATAAAAAGATAAAAGAAATAAAGCACTATATTAAGAATTATTATTTTAAAAAAAACAGTATTGCTAAAAACTCTGGTTGGTCAGTCAAGGGCTTGAGAAGCAAAGAGGTGCAGGTGTACTGTCCTGATCCAAATTGGGGTTATGTGCATTTACTGTAAAGTAAAAGAAAAAAAGCGGAGGTTCAGCTAAGCAATTAAAGTAATGTGTAGCTTGACCCTTAGTTAGGCTGATCATATGAAAAGGAGGACAGGGCTCCTGTATCTTTAACAGTTTCATAGAAAATGGAATTTCAGCAGGTGTCATTTGTATATATGCAGAACCTGGTGAAATTTCCTCATCATCACAAAATTAAAGCTGCAGAAGCCTTGCCTTCTTTTGTATCTGGTCACTCTAGTATAGCTCCTGCAGCTTTAACTGCTGAGATGAAAAAAAAATTCACCAGGTTCTGTATTCATACAAATGATACCTGCTGAAATTCCCTGTCTTTTGCAACTGTTAAAGATACAGGAGCCTTGTCCTCCTTTTCATATGGTCAGCCTACCCTTAGTGTGTATATGTCGGAGTGTATAAAGTACTGTTTAACAACCCTGACTGTTATACAGTAATCCCCTTATATATATTACATGTTCCTAAGTGCATAACACTAGATCAGAATAAACCAGTGCATTATATACTGCAGGGTTGTCATAAACTCTGCTCTGTCTCAGCTTTAATCCCTGTCCCACTACAGCCTACATTTCAGGATAGTTCTAAGTCTCTCTCAGCTCCCCTAAAACTGGAACATGGGGATAATAACTATGGAGTATATTTGCACTGGCAGGGGAATTTTGTAAAATTAAAAATATATATTTTAACGCGCTATTAAAACCCTCAAAGTGCATGAACCTGTCTTTGCTTTTTCTTGACGGTAGGGGCAGGGAGATTATGAGATGCTGCTGCTGTTAAATTATACCTATGATAAAGTCCTGGATTTCGTTTTTGTCTTGTACAAGTAGTTTTCACTTCTATTAGGAAGCATCATCCAGAAAGTCCCTTTTGGGGCTATGCTGCAGAAAAGGCATTCTGTATTGTTGCTTGCATGCTCTCCAGACACTGAAAACAAGTTCTAGAGCTGAGTCTTGGCACAAATGAAGGCCTGGTTCACAGGAAGTATCACCAGAGAACAATTATTGTAGAAGTGAAGCACACATTGCTCCCACTCCCACTGGTACCTTTACTAGTGGTTGCTTTGGCCCTCCTGGCACTGGAGCAAATTAAGAATCACTGATTCGTAAGACTGCTACTGCTGAAATTAAAATGTCTCATTACACAGTTGTGCTAAAAATATCTAGCTGTATATTTTCATTTTCTCCCTCATACAAATACATATACATACTTGCAGTACTCTGCAGCTGATTATACATTATAGGCACAGGGGCCAAGGAGAAGTTGCCAAGTTGCCACCCTGCCTGGCCTGTTGCCCTTACTAAGCCTCTGAATAATGTGATATCCGGCTTTTCAACTATCATCTGATAAATGATAACAATTTCTGTATTAGCTTTTACATTTATACCAGTTGCCATGCCTGGGAAAATTACACTGATGGTGGAAGCGTTGGTTACATGAAAAATTGGTAACTGATGGTTGTTTGAAGTGGTTTAAATTAACATTCATGGAGATAATCTTATATAAGCTTTTCATCATTTTCTGAATACCTATATATATCAAACCACCCAAAGGCCCAGCTACACAAAATATAAGCCAGAGTAAGGTACCAAGGTTGGGAGGTGCTCAGGCTCATGATTTGCAACTTCTTTCTGAGAATTTGCAACTTCTTTCTGAGAATTGGCAGTATCTTTTAGAGAAGCTTGTTCACCATTACCAGTCTTGCCATTAAGGAACCCCTGATAAGGTTTTAAAAAACGACCAGGTTCCCCTGAAAAGGATCCGAAAACCACTGCATTCAACCATGATAAGCAGCAAAATCAGGAAGTTAAGGGGGTTTGAAAAACAAACCATGAGCATTAAGGCTGAGAGCGTCACATTTCGAAAGCATGAGGGCCTGTAGAGACTTGCAATGACTCCCATCTGGTTGGGATATTTAACTGCCACCTCCCTAGACAAGCCAAACCTCAACTGTTTCCCTTCCAAAGGGTTTTATTAAATCTTGGCGGCTCAGCTTTCTATATGCTTTTAAAGAATAACAAAAACAGCTTTAGCACAATACCTTTGTGGGAGTTAATAACGACACTTATGTATCCACAACAAACTAATAAATTACTGGACGCAGCACTGTAGAACTTGCATGGTTTTCTCTGTCAGCTGTCTCCATAGTCAACTCCGACAAACCAATGAATGCAGCTTCTTTAGATATTATATTAATCGCCCCTCAGGTTGCAAGTTTTACTAGATTCTCTGACAACATTCACAGGCTAAAGTCAGGGCTGGAAAAAAAAACAGTTTAAGTGCCTCCAAGCATACGCAGAGTGTCTTCCCCCCCCCCCCCCAGAAGAGACTGAACAAAAAGCCTTTCCTTTTTAAAGGTGAGAGAACAAAGCTATTTTATACCAATGCAATGTTAGCACAGAGTATTTATGAGCATGTGCAAAGTGCCCCTCTAGTTGCATCTTCGTGAACAATCCTACGCATGTTTAAACAGAAAAAAGTCCTACAATTCCCAGCATTCCCCAAGCTGGCTGAGGAATGCTGGGAATTGTAGGACTTTTTTTCTGCCTAAACATGTATAAGATTGCGCCCTGTAGAAAAGGAACGCACTAAAATTCTAAGCACGCGTACATTTTTAAAATTGTTTTACAATATTCCTGTTCTAACAAGTGCCCAGAAGGATGACATTCTGGACAGTTGCTAATGGTAACCTTGCCGCACGCCCACGAGCGCGCTAAAGGCGGGAAACTGATTGGCGGTCGCCATAAGCGCTTCTATAAGAATTAAGAGGGTGGGGGTCTGGAGGAGAGAAAAAGAGGGAACATGAGAAACTGCAACACATGCGCACAAAGCCTCCCGAAGCCCGAGAGGAACGCCAGCCTTAAACTGCAGACGAGGAAAGCTTCGGGAGCATGCGCAGTGGCCTCTTCCCTCCCTTCTATTGTGCGCGAACGAGCGACGTGTTGCCGCCCGCCGTTCGAGCGCGCGGGCCGAGTTCTCGCGAGAAGTTGCCACAAGGCGGTTGCGCTGAGGCGCTCTCGGAGTGTCTCTTTTCGCCCAAGGGT
Source organism: Anniella stebbinsi (assembly GCA_029215795.1). Lineage (NCBI taxonomy): Eukaryota > Metazoa > Chordata > Lepidosauria > Squamata > Anniellidae > Anniella > Anniella stebbinsi. The sequence continues at coordinate 86,969,231 of JARDYH010000007.1, forward strand.
CGCTTTGGCCGATTGTGTCTCTCACTCGCTCCCGCCACACCGAGCCGGCCGGCCGCCTGCCTCCTGCCTGCCTTTCAGGAGCGCCATGTCTCGCTACCTGAGGCCTCCCAACACCTCGCTCTTCGTACGGAACGTGGCCGACGACACCAGGTGTGTGTAAGTGAGATGGGGGGGAAAGGCATGGTGGGCTTGATGGCGCCGGTGCGCGAGACCCCGAGCGAGAACGCGCGCGCGCGTGACCGGCCCCCCTCCCCCTCCCCCTCCCCGCCGTTTCATCCCCGCGCCCGCCGCAGGCTTCGGCGGGCCTGCTAGGCCTCAACACAGTGCCGGCGAGAGCGTGTGCGGTTTAGGCCTTGTGAATCGCCCTCCCTCCACTTGGCTTCCCCCTTTTAGGAGCAAAATCCAGCCTAAGCCCCTACTTCGAGTAGGCCCATTCAAATAAATAGAGCCATAACTAAAACGAGTCTCATTTATTTGACCGTGCAGGCGGCGCTATTCGCACGTAATTTACAGGCCGAAACAGTGCACGTGTTTTCTCAGAAGTGAGCTGCGCTCGGTGGGACTTAGACGTAGAGAAGCCGAGCGAACTCGGCCTGCAGTCCTATTAGGAGCACGTTTCCGCCGGAGTCGGCTCCGCTGCCCTGGCTTCCAAGTAAAGGCGGGAGAGGGCTGTTTTAAACTCTTGTGTGCTGCGCCTGTGTTTTCAAACTTCTCCTCGTGGCGCCAAAAGTGGCTTACAAAGATTAACGGTAAAACTCAGGGAAACCCAGTTAGTTCACACGATGGATAGAACCAGCCCCACTGGTCCCTTAAAAGGGTTACAAAGGCATTTATTTTCAAAGCCTTACCCCGTCATACTTTTCCCCCCTCCCAATTCCTGCCAATTTCTTTTTTTCGTTTCTTAGTTTCCTCCATACACTCTCATCCCTGCCAGAGGTTTGTCTGCCTTATTTTCTTTTCCTGGCCTCATCACTCTAGTTTCTGTTTTGCATTTCTGTTTTGCATTTATCTCCATTAAGATTTCCCCCTTCCTACATTTACACTGGTGATTTCCAGAAACGATATCTGCACTTTTCCTTTTTCCTTTCCATTCCAGTTTGCTTAATTACATGGTTCTTTCGTTTTGTTAGGCCCCTTATCACAATTTCTCCCCTCTCAACACGCACACATTGTTAAACTGTGAAGCTTGAAGACTTCAGAAATTTATTGAAATCTAGGGTAGTCTTAATACTTAACACATTTTTTAAAACTTATTTTCACCACAGCTCTTAAAAACACCTTTGTAGGCACAGTTCATATTTATGTCTTTGTGCTTATTGTAGGAATATTTGTGGCATGTTGTCTTTCTTTAATGAACCTTAAACTCTTGGGGGAGACTTGAGCATATACATTTTTAAAAATCATGAAAAACGTGCATTCCAATTTTAAATGTCTGTATCCAAAGCATTTCTTTTATATTTACCTCCTGTTGTTCCTCACAAGAAGTCCAGGGTGACTAAAAACCCATATAAAAACAATAAAATACAGGGAAATGCAGGAATACTGTTAATATCATAAGTCTAAAGCTAAAAAATACACATAAAGATGCGGCAAAACCATCACTACAACACCAGATAAAACACTTACCTATACCCCAAATGCTTGTACAAATAAATGTTTTTAACTGGGTCCTGGATGACAGATGACTCTCTAGTGGAAAGGAGTTCCACACTCAGGGTGCCACTCCCAAGAAGGGTCTGCCACATTCCTCAGGACACTATAAGCAAAGCCTCCCCAGCCGGTGTTAAATTCCAGGTACTAGGATCAGTACTAAGGAGGGCAGTCCCCCAGGTTAGTTCTGTTCATTTAATTTCAATATTTGAGTTTGGATTGTTACCACACGTAGTAAGTGGGGGAAAGCTTACAGCTCAATCCTGTTAATATTTACTCGGAAGTCAGCATAGGATTGCAGTCTAACTTTCAATTAGCAGCTTGACATTGTTTTTTTTTTTCATGTAGACTTGTTTATTATTAGAGGAGACATTCAAATGTGAAGTGTTCTATTTCAGGTCTGAAGACTTGCGTCGTGAGTTCGGTCGTTATGGTCCGATAGTTGATGTGTATGTACCCCTGGATTTCTACACTCGCCGTCCCAGAGGATTTGCTTATGTTCAATATCCTTTCTTCAGATGGCTGATTAGTGAGGGGTGTTGGAGTTTGAAATTCAAGTTTGTGTATGAGGTAACAAGCCTAAATAAAAAAGCTGTTTTCTTCTGTGTTGTATGTAACATCATTGTAGTGTGTTCCATTTGCCCCACAAATTAATATTTTAACAAATTTCGATATCTTAAAATTTAAACCATCGCTAATAAAGTCTGCTTTGTTGTTGCAAGCTTCATTTTTGGACTTGTGCTTTTAATACAGAAATGGCATTTGTTGCTGCCTCCAAATTGTCTTTTTGCAGTTATATATAATGGGCATTTATGATAAACTTGTTCTTGTGCTTAGCAAAATGTGGCTGATATTTTATTGTTTAACTTCATAGAAACTGGATTAATTTGATCAAAAGTAGATTTGTATAAAATGAGGTGAAAAGTCTTGCTCTGAATATTGTCCCCTAATTTACTGTCCTCTGTTGTTGCCTCAGAGTGTAAAGCTGTACAGTAATGGCGACCCCAAAGAGAAAGCATGAAAGAACCTTTTAGAGTAGAGTTCAAGAATTAAGGCAAGTAGACAAGCCAAAGACCTCTTAAGGATCAGGCTTGAAGAGAAGGGAAAGTTTGGGAAAAGAAAAGATAAAGAAAAGCTGGAAGAAGGACAAGCCATAATGGGAGACAAAGCTTCGCTTTATCTACAAATGGGGGAAAAAGGTTGTTTTTCAAAGTATAAAGATAAAGCCATCTGTCATTTTTGACCAAGCATCTCATGACAAGTCCTTCTGACAAGCACTTAAAGAGTTAAAGGTCAAGATGAAGTTGACTGGTGGCCAAGATAAAAGGAGCCATACCTGATGTATCCTACAGAATAAGAATTATCCTCTTGCTTCTTGTGTAAGTGGTTAACCAATCCTTTTTTTATGGATTAGCTTAGCTATGGGCCCTGTAATAATTTGCTTAATATTAATGGTACCTTTGAAATTGTGGTTCCCAATGAAATGTAAGCACTCCTGATTTGACTTGAGTTTACCTGTAATAGGGTGACATTTGGCTTCTCCTTAGGAGTTGATACATGGGCATCTAGGGACAATTAATCTGTTTCAGTTGTTTAGAGATACGAGTTAGTACATTATATAACATCTGACTCAAGCTTAATTTTCCAGCATATGCCTTTGTCATAGGATTGGGAGTAATTTTATACTGGCTTAACTTTTCAACCAATAGTGGAAAATGTAGGAAACATCAATAACTGTAGTATTAGTTTCATCAACAAAAATGAAACATTATTAATGCTTAAGAGTAATAAAGCAAATGTTCAGGGACAGAAACCCATTTTGAAACATTGGTATATAAGAGAAATTTGGCATTTGTTATGAATACATTTTCTTTAACTGAAATTTGCCTCTTGCCTCAGAGTATAAAATAGACATTGTTAATGTCAGCTAATTTTTGTTATGCCATAGAACATGCCAAAAATGAGGACAAGTTGGTAAACAAAAGTGTGTGATGACATTATGGGAAAGCCAAAGCTTTCTAACTATGTAGCTGTAAATACCTCAAATTCCCAAGTACCTTAACATCTAGTACATTTGAAGATGTCCGTGATGCTGAAGATGCCCTTCATAATTTGGACCGGAAGTGGATTTGTGGCCGCCAAATAGAAATCCAGTTTGCTCAAGGAGATCGGAAAAGTATGTGCACTCTTTGTGTAATTGAATACTTCATTAGGAAATCAGGTCTTGAAATGTAATACTCAGGGCTATATATATATTTGGTGACAGTTCGTCACGCAGCCGCAAAATCTGGTATGAATTTATACCTGTGTGGGAGGCCAAGAAGAACATCTTAAAAACATAGTGTCTATAGACCTAGAAACCAGTGGGCAGAAGCATGTTTACTTCTCACTGTAGAGGTTGCTGGAGTTTTTCAGTGACTGCTATTCACTGCTGCTTTTTGAACCTAAGATATTAACTCAGATATATATTTTTTTTCAAGTCTTAACCCGTTATCTACATTCTAGTCTTGTCCAGGTCTGACTAGAAAACTGCACATAGAGTAAGTTAAATGTGGAAGGTACCTGTGTATTACAGCTAGAAACCTTCTCCATGTACACATCTTTCATTCTATATAGGTATTGTAAAGAATATATCTGAATGTGCTGATAAGAATTTATAGTACCACTGGAATACTGTGCTTGGCAGAAGCCAAGCACAGTCAGAAGTCAGGTGGGTTCCCCATCAGGGATTTGTATACCTGCTGGGAAATAAATCAATGTAAAACCTACCAATTAAATAGCTGAAATGAGTGGAAAAAGTCTTGCTGTTGGTCAATAGTAAGATTGTCCTTTTTCCAGAACTACGTTGCTGATAGAAAAGTTAAAACTTTTTTCATAACCAGTAACTTCTGTTGTACATGTGGTTCTAGACACTGGGCACAGTCCACTAAACGACTCTGGGCTGAATTCTGAAATGGCAGTGCACAATCTTAAAATTGATCTTAAATGGATCAGTCTTACTTGATGGATGACTATCCATTAGTGGTGGGTACGTGACTGGTCCGATCTAGCACAGCTCTTGTGTTTTCACTTCCTGATTGGTCACACGTGCTTGGAAACTTTCAGAGGTCCCAGTGGTGTACAGGTATTTGGTTACAAATTCAAAATGGATAACAGAATTACTTACGTTCATCAATATCAAAGACAGAGGTCTCCTGCCCATTCAACCTTTTTGGTAGCAACAATACATATTAGACAAGGTTGCTTGGGTGATGCCAAAAAGAACACAAAATAGATTAAAGCCATCATGGTAAAGTTTCTAAGTAGCATTTCCTTTATCTAATGATTGGGAGGTACTGTTTTTACAGAAGCCAACTGAAATTATCTATATGTAATTCCAGTTATTACTTAATGTAATATTACAGCATTGCTGTTCAATTTTTCTGCAGCACCAAACCAAATGAAAGCGAAGGAAGGAAGAAATGTTTACAGCTCTTCTCGCTATGATGACTATGACAGATACAGGCGTTCTAGAAGCCGCAGTTATGAAAGGAGGAGGTCAAGAAGCCGTTCTTTTGACTACAGCTATCGCAGATCTTATAGTCCTAGAAAGTAAGTGTTGTACTTGGCTTGACCTATGCTGCCGTGTAATGGAGAAGAAATCATATTGACTGTCTGACACCTAGATATCAAGTCACCTTAGTTATAACATGCATGGAAGTTGTTATACCTTGCATGAACCATCAAAAATAGTCTATACATCATTGAAGAAAAATGAAAAACAAATGCAACTCTCAAGAAACTTTAGTTGGGGGTGTGTGAATAATTCTAAAGGTATATGCCACTGTTTACTTTTTCTGATGTACCTTTTTAGCAGTAGACCTGCTGGAAGACGTCGCCGTAGCAGAAGTCGTTCAGATAATGATAGGTAAACATCCTTTTCTATAACAAATTCAAATCTGAACAGTCTCTGCCTGCAACAGTAAGCCATTTTAATGTGAGATACACAACTCCTAGCAGCTTGTCCATATTCAAATGTATTATCTTCCTCTTTCTGATAGGTTCAAACAGCGTAACAGATCTTTTTCAAGGTCAAAGTCCAATTCAAGATCACGATCTAAGTCACCACCCAAAAAAGAAATGAAGGCTAAATCACGTTCTAGGTCTGCATCTCGCACTAAATCTAGAGGCACCTCTAAAACGGATTCTAAGACACAATATAAGTCCAGCTCAAGATATGAAAAAGAATCGAGGAAAAAAGAACCAGCTAGATCCAAATCTCAGTCGAGATCGCATTCTAGATCTAGGTCAAAATCCAGATCCAGGTCATGGGCTAGTCCCAAGTCCAGTGGCCATTAACAGTGTACTTGTTTTTTAGGCATGTGTCATCCAGTTACACAGTTGAGTTATGATGTTGCAACATTGCTTTAAAATAACTTCCATCAGTTATCCCTGTAGCAGGAAATTATTACTATTAAAATACAATATTGAGAATCTTATACAAAAGAGTCCACTTTGTTAAATGTCATGGGCAGCTACTGAAGTTCTTGTGGTGTTTCTATGTATATTTTTGTAAAAGACTTGCATTTTTATGCTTCAAATATCGATGGTACCTTGATTATCACCATAGTTTATAGAATTATTCTAATCTCATCCATAAAGAATAATTGTTCCCTGTATATTAAATTGTCCAGTGATCCCTGCTTTATAGTTGGAAAATTGGGCAGCTATTATGCAACAGTGACTGCTGTGAAATATAAACTAGTAATTTCAAGTTTCAAATGAGTTTTGCATTTGTCATGCCCCTTGTGCCAAGATTACTGGCTCCTGGGGTATTGTGAAAAATGGTATCGAGGTACTCATTGATAACTTCTGAAGTGATGGTTCTGATAGTATAACAAAGAGCAGAAATCAGCCATGAGAGCTTATTGTGGATTTTGTCAAGATTCCTGGTGCTTTTCCTAACTTACAATTTAACCCCTAAAAGCAAAAATACTCAGTTAAATAATTAGGTAAATATGTATACATTTGTATGCAGTGTGGCGTATCTTAAGTTTTAGTGAGCAGTTGATCACAAATTGCTTAGGGTTTCTTTCTGCATTAAGTGAAATACAACATCTCAGATTAGTTTGTACAACATTTAAGAGCAACACTTATGCCATTGACTTCATAGGTAGCTTGTGCATCCCATAGCCATGTCTCTCTAAACATAACTGACTACGTTTACACATCAAAGCCTATGTAGTAGGTCAAGCAAGTCTGTTTGTTCAAGAGATGAATTATAAATAGGGCTCCAGTTGCAATATAGCACATCTCAACTTGTGTGTTCACAATGTATGTGAAGAAGAGCTGCATCCTTTGCTTTTGATTTGTTGTAACACAGTATCGAAACTGAATACGAACAGTTGCCATGGCATAGTCTCAAAGTATTCTCTGGCAAGAGCACTGTGTTGTAATACGAATGTAGCTTTTCTCTTGAAATGTGAAAGCCAGTATCAAACAGTTAAAAGACCCTCTACTTGTTTAGTTAAATAATTGAATATTGAACTGTCTGTTTCTATAGAAAACTACTTTCAGATTTAAGTTTTAGTTACTCCAACAGGCCACTCAGGAGTAAAGGTGGTGTTTAAAATTCTGGATGTGGAATGTTTTGAGGGGTGATTCTTGAACCTTTGTATATTTGATAGTATTTCTAACTTTTCATTTCATGTTAAAAAGTTAATGTTCTGCTATGCAATCATTTATAACTTGCGTTCCTTTATTTTTTGTAGACTTCTCCCTGATGTATAGTTTAAAACAAAGTGTAAAATTGTAGTGTTACTGTGCAGCTCTGGTCAGAGAAAGTTGTGGAAATAAACTTTGTATTTCCTTTCTTATAGAGGCTTCTAAAAAGGTATTTTTATATGTTCTTTTTAAAATAGTGTACTACTTTAAAACATCAATGTTTTGATCAAGGAAGAGCCAGCTTATTCTCTGCTTGCTGTAAAGTAGCAAATGTGCTATAATAAAAAAGGAAATAGAAATCCAGTAATCCTTTATTGTAAGTTTAAAACTTTAACCAACACTGTTGGGAACAGGTATATATTTGTGGTTGAAGGGGGAAAGTAGAAGCAAATTTATCTCATGAAAACGAGTAATATGTTGTATACTTGAAGCCATTATCAAAAGACTGCTCAACAAGTAAGACAGGTAGGCCACATTTTTGGGCCCATTGGCGCATTTGACAATTGATAACTGTCCTACACACCACCACAAAATGCCCTGGGAGTTGTGGCTAGTCATAAATGACAAGTAAACTGCACAAAAAGCTAAGTGTGAGATGTGGGAGGGGTAGTATAGCCAAAATTTGGAGGCACCAAGAGAAGTGTCCTGTTGCACATTGGTGCCCACGGGCACCATATTGTCTACCCCTGAAGTGAGATCTTTGGGAGAGGGTTCTCATGTGTTAAATAGTCAAAAACAAACTTGGTCAAGTATTAGTCAAAAGTACTTAAAACTGTCTTTCAGATTACTGTGCTAACTGCAGAAACTGTCTGCTAGAGAGATCAGTTTACTCCCTGCAGCTTGTCAGAAGCATGATGGTAGATCATACAGCAAATAACTCAGTGGTAGTCCTGACTCCTTGGCACTTGAGCCTGAGCAACCTACTGTTTCCAAATCATTCTGCCACAAGATGCTGAGGAAAAGAAATTCTTGTCTGGGTGGAACCTAGTGTGCCTTTTGAGAAGTGGTGTAGGTGAGATGATAGGCAATCATTAGAAGGGGAGGTATGGGCAGGCTGGCTGGCAGCCTCTGACAAACTAACACTCTTGCCAAATGCACCCTGCAAAATGGTGCCAGCCACCTCCATAATTTTTCTATTACGGGGGTAGGGCTGCAGATATACTGCATTACAAGGGCCATCCTTAGCCCCATGTAATGCTGTCATTTATATGCGTATGACTGCACATCAACAAAATATGCTCAACTGACTCCTAGTGGGTACACAGGATGGGCTTTGGGATTGTTGCTGGAGAGAAGGCTAAAGCCATTAGCAGTTTGCTTTGGGGAAGGAGGAGGCTAAAGCCTCTTTCCAGTGCCATCTAGTATTGTTTTTCCACCACCATTACCTGTTTGTGCCCCAGGTGACTCCAGTTATGGTTGCTGTCTGATGCCATTGATTTGGCAACAGTGAGTAGCTGCAGGCTTGTTAAGCTGCAGAGAGTGGTGGAGGGCTGAAGTTTATGCACCCATTCTAGATCTGTTTCTATGTACCTGCTTTGTAATTCTTATCCCTGAAGTCTTGTTCACAAATGCCAACAATTGCACTGTAAACTTACAGGGTTACAGGGCAGTAGTTGTCTACTAAATAGGATTATGTGCATGACTAATGCCTCCTATGAAGCTTTTGTTCCTGCCATTGCTTAGGAATGGCATAATACTATGTGGAATAGTTTAACAGATTGGATCACTGTGTGACTCCCTCAGTCCTAGTTCAGCAATCCTGTCATTGGTTGCATGCCTCTTAAATGCCAACGTATGTGTGAATATGAATGTGATAATTACGGCAACAAATTCCAATCAGCATGAAGGCCATTGCTCCCACCCCTCCCTTCCAACTCATCCTTGGGTGTCTACTACCAACAGCATGTTGCCTTGAGCTGCTTATGAGTCCATGTTGAATTTTGCCTCTTTGAAACACCACCTCTGCTAGAAATGGAGTTGGTAACCTGCAGTCTTATGTCTGCAGGATAAACAAGTTGGATGTCTCTTCTATACCATGCAAGTCCCTGAAAACCAGTGGTGGGGAGGAACCTTCTATGCCACTGGCAGAAACACAGCTTTCAGAGCTCATTGGCCAATGAGAAATGTATGGCCAGTATTAAGACTGTATACTGTGCAAAAACAATTTCTGCACAAAATACTCTCAATTCAGAGATCTGTATAAATTATGCAAATTGTGTAAGTTTATTCTACAGTGATTTCAGTTTTGCTATTCATAAGAAAGGTAAAGAACTCACAATTTTGAACTGTTCATACATTTTTAAGCATATTTTGAGGCCATACAGATTATGCTTTTTTAAAAAAATGAAATGGGTCTTTGGAGGTCACCCCCCTGCTGCAAATTGGCCCTGAGATCCTACAAACGCTTAGTTCTGCACTATGTTTTGCAGAATTTCAGCTGATAAAAGGCTACATACCCCACCCCCAAAGATCACAAGTTCAAACAACATGCTCTAGTCAGGTGGGCAGAAGGTAGATCTCCAGATGTTTTGGACTTCAATTCCCAGAACTCCCTGCCAAAACATCTGGAGATCTACTTTCTAGCCACTCACCCAGATATAGGTAGACTGGTGGTTATTTAGTCTTACTAAGTAGTTTCTGCCTGTTGGAAAACTATGATGAAACATTTTTGAGGCAGACACAAATACACACAAAAACAGTGAATGTTTAAGACTACTAAAGTAGTAAGAGGCCAACAAACACATCAATGGGGGAGAAAAGGTTAGGGATTTTTTATTTAAATTTTGTTTCCAATTCATATTCAAGCAGTATGTCAAACATGGAATTTAGAACATCAAAATTGCATTTGGGATATAACAATGATTTTAAAATATCAAGGATAAACTTGGGGCACAAGACATTATAATTTTGACAAAAGTGTCCAATTGTTTTATTTGGGAATACGTTAACTTGATTGTCGCTAAAACATTTTGAATGTCTTAAGTAGCTAGAATGTGCAATGATGTACAGCCAATCACCCGAGACTTACAAAAAGTTGTTTTTCAAAGTTGCCGAACATGTACTCACCTTCATTATATTGCTGACTACTGTTGGAAGTTATCTTTATTACACTAATCTTCATTATGGAAGGAATTTAATTTTTTCATAGATCATTATCACCATATCAGGCACTACATACTACATTTGAAATTTCACTGAATACTGAAGACACTTCTTGTCAGCAAAATTCAGAAGGAAGACCAAATTAAGAAATGGTTTCTAAGGGCATACCATGAAAACATTCACTTAATAAGTGACCTCATACAAAGCTACCAAAAAAAAGTGCTAAGTTAAAATGGATAGGTCCAAAACAAATCCAATATCCAACAGGAATCACAAGTAAGAACAGGCCTTCACAAATACAACAGGGTTTGGGCAGCTCTGTATTTTAAACTTGCAACCATTTTGGTACTGAAGTTTCTAATAATGGGTTGTCTCTGCTAAAGTTACTTAATACATCCAAAATGAAAACGACTTACTGGCTGAAATCAAGTGCAGTTGTGTGCTTCAGTCCCAGTATTATCAAACAGGACTGGATGCTTAATTGTGTGTTGGAATGCTGTCCAGTCCTAAACACACTCAAATATTCTACTGTAATCACTGACCTGCTTTCAAGTAAGTGTTCTTACAATTGCAGCCTAAGAATACAATTCAGCTCCATTAAGGTAGTAAGAGTTTTGCTCCTGCAATTGATAGGAACTGGATTGCATTCCTAGTTTTAAAAACATTCTTTTGTTGTTTTACCTTTAAAAAGCAGCGCTTCTTTAAAATCCAACTTACCTAAGCCAAACATGGGCATATACCCTCACAGATACTCAAGTGCAATGGCACAGACATGTGCTTTTAAGCTTTTTTTTTTAACAAAAAAAATGTTTTTTTTTAAAAAAAAATCGTGCCATGTGCTTAGCATGGTCTTCTTACATTCAGCAGTTTTGTACTAAAAATACTTTATTTTGGCAGGAAAGCCCAGCATAAATTTACATATGCTACAAGTTTTACATTTATTTACATGGCTCTTTCTTCCCTCCATAAGAGATATTTTAACTTGCTCAGTTCATTTAAACAAATTCCTATTACAGGTTGTCTTGATTAGACTGGCTTCAACAATTTCAGTACATGATTTTTTTTAAAAAAACCCAGAATGTGTTTCAAACACAGCTCAATGAAATTCCCCACGAAGGAAAATGCTTTTGGCAATCTTCTGGCAATGCAAAGATTTTTTTGAGTTGGCACATTTACAGGCTGTTCATGTCCAATGTAATACATTTCTAGGCTTATGTAAAAAAAACTACACATCAATTGCATGACTATGTTTCCATTCTTATTAAGTGCTATACAGGTTGAAGTTTCCTAATAAGACTGTTTACATATTGGCTAAAGAACTTTGGATGGATGGATGCCTGCCCAAACCACCAGTTCAAATTATAGATAAGGTCATGTGTAATTCAGTAAATTTTAAAAAATACTTCATAATCTAAGTGGCTTTCTTAAACAATTTTCGGTGTGTTGATTTTTTTAATTTGAGCTCATCAAAAAGCAAGTTACTAACAAATGCCTACACTATTTCACAGTATGGGGGAGAATCAATTATATTTTGCTGGAAATTTGGTCAGCGGGCATTAAATTCAGTTCCCCTGAAAAGGCAGGGCTCTATCAGGCCTTTTTAAAACTGAAAGCAATTGGAATTAGATAGTCCCACAGAGTCTGTACTGAGGACTATGGCCCGGGATTAGTTCAGGTTGTCTACTGACTGTAATCGTGCATCAATAGCACCACAGCAGTGGATACAGTGCACAAAACCAAGAAGGGTGAATTGTTCTCGAGAATATTTCCAAAGGGGTGGGAGCATCTCCCCATCATATACAATTAAACCACCTTCTGACACACTGCTAACCTAATTCCTTAAGATGTGCCCTTTTTTGCATTTTGAAACCCAACATGGACCCACACTGTAGAATTTGAACCTATGACATATCACTTTCCCCCTGTGAATAGTTAACACTGTCTCTCAAGCCTGGACTTTAAGCAAGGTCTTAAGCTGAAAAGTCATGATTTCTTTATCAACGGGGTTAAGTGAAACAGACACCCAGTGACTGGGTGGCTTCGGAAGAACACTGGGGGATGGTGGCTCGCTGAATTTTGCTCCAGCATAGTTTTGGTTGGCTTGAGGCATGAAAAGTGAGTGGGATAAAGCTGGATTCCAAGTCTGGTTAGTTGGGAAATGTATTGTGTTCTTCCCTCCATTCTGCATGGCCTGCCACGCAACCGATGATGGGCTGCACCCGTGTCCCCTCTCTTTCTTGTGAATTTTCTTCATCTGGGAATTCTGGTCTTTGCTCTTTTTCCTGTTGTTCAGTTGTTGGTGGTTCTTAGTAGCATTTCTGGGTTGGGTAGATGGAATGTTGAACCTTTCTCCACCTCCCATCTTCAACTTAAGTGTCACCTACCCAGACAAGAAAAAGGCAGGGAAGAGAGCAAACGCAACTGTCAATAGAAAACCAAAGTAATTTCTTAAAGATGCAATGTGTATTGTCAACAGAATATTCTTCCTTTGAAAAAGCACTTAAATGGACACTATTTGCAAACTGGGCAAAAAATGAAATGGCTTTACTGGTCGTTGTGACATTGCTAGGTTTTGGTGAATTGGACCAGATGAGCCTGCTATACAGAGTTAATCTAAAGCAAAATGGAAATCAATGCTTTGCAAAGGAGATTTGTACAGCGAGATTTAGACACAGAATATGAGATTTAGGACTACTCCTAAATTCTCCTACAATACACAGACAAGATTTTTTAAACTTTATGGTAACATTCAGATTTATTGTTTAAAAACACACACACAATTCCTCTTGGTTTCAAAAAAGGGGTAAAACTTCCTTTATAATAAGTTGGTCCTACTCTAAACATTATGTAATGTTGAAATGTTAATTTAAAGAACACACAGAAATACAGTGCCTTTACACTGAAAACGCAGTTTGGTGTTGGTCCAAAGGAATATCACAAACAACAGCCTAATAGAATCATAGAATAGTAGAGTCGGAAGGGACCTATAAGGTCATCGAGTCCAAATCCCTGTTTGTTTTTAAACAAGCTGATAAGAGACATGGATACTGGCATTAACTATAGTTTAAGAACCTAAAGGTACATGACAGAACAAATCATAACTACTTTAATGCCAGTTTAATATTCATGGTTCCTGCAATGGGGAAATGGTTTTGTAACAATAAAGTACATGAAATGAAAATTTTTATTTGCGGCCAAAAGGCCAATAAAAAGAGATACAATTTATACAGAGCAATAGGATCTGCACTGTTTACATATCGTCATTACAAAGTACAATTACCTATAGACTTAACTGATTTCTACAGCTGATTACATTGTGCAAAAATTTGGCATTCTACACAAAGGACCCTTAGACCCTCACCAAGATATAATTTGCAGCATTCAAAAAACTTAACAAATGGGTCTCAAGTTTGGATCAAAGGTCAAGTCTGAACCACACAGATTTAATAGCACTTGTCATATTCCAACACTATTTTGGCCCCTTTACCTTTCAGTTCTCTTTTCAGATTCTATAATCTCCACCTCCTGCCCTCTTTCCTGCTGCCAGACCGGAAAGAATATATGCTGACTCCTGCTAGATCCCTTCCCTTGGCTAGGAATGGTAGCTCTCATGGGCTGATTTGCTGTTTTCAGCCACGAAGCCAAGCCCAACATCGGATTCTCGGCACACGGCCTTCAAGGGTAGAAGTCCCAGCTCTGAAAAGATAATGTTTGAACAATGATAAATCAAAGATAGCTCCCAGTGAGAGTTTGGAAAACAAATTTGAGTTTTGTCTGTCTTTTTTTAAAATGCTAAAAATACATTCTTTATTCTAAAGACCATCATCTGCATCCACATTTACACACAAATTTCACTGTGAACGCTTCTTCCTTGTCTCTTCTACTGTGGGTTTTAGGGCAGAGCCGTAGATTTTCAGACAGGGCATGACAAACCTAATCCTATGCGTGTTTACTCATAAGTCCCATTGTGCTCAATAAGGCTTACTCACAAATAAGTGTGCAGAAGATTGCAGCTTTTGTTCATCAGCAAAGTTAAAGAGAATACCCAGTGTACAACAGAATGAATAGTGCCAATGTAAAATCCATTTCCAAGAGCTTCTGTCTTAACACTGTATCTCCACTCATTATTATATTAATCTGACATATCTCAGTTAAAATACCCCAATAGCAGCCCTTAATACATGTCACGTTCCACTGTTGGTAGTTATTTAGCAACTATGCTGAAATTGCATTAATTAAAAGTTTATATTAAACAAAAACTCAGTATCTGACAAACCCAACTTAATCACACGTTTTCTACATTCATATCAATAGAAGTCAATCCTATCAAAACTACTAATTAACTCCCAGTAAACTGATGACTTTCAGAATCCCCCAACTACTTCTGGTAATGTAAGAAAAGTCTCCCATACTTTTTTTTAAAGAATGAATATATATTTGGACAGACAAGGTCTGCAAGAAGCCTGTACCTCCCCAAACGAAATGCACAGGGAGGTTCTTAGGAACCATAAGAAGCTGTCTTATACTGGGTCAACTGTCCATCTCGTACAATACTGCGTTCTCTGAATGTCTGTGGATCCCAGGGATTTCAAGAGGAGGCCTGCTGTGCTTCTTGATCTTTTCTCTTAACTGGAGATGCCAGTGATACAGGGACCTTCTGTATGCAAAACATCTCTCCTTGCCTTCCAACAGAGATTACATGGCAGCATTTCCCCACACCTGCCACAAAAAAGAGGAAGTCCTCTTTCTACTGCTCAATGTTCTCCCGCGTTCTGTCACAGTTGCAGTACCCAACAGTTAGATGCACCTAACCCCATTTATTTTAAAGACTTAAATGAGCCTAACCGAAAATAGGTATTGGCTTTTAACAGCTCAGTGTCCACACACACACATATTATATATATAACACACACACACACACTTTACATCAGCTGTCCCCAACCTGGTGCCCTCCAGCTGCACTGGGACCTACAGCTTTCATCATCCAGGGACAGCATGGGGCCAAGATAGAAGCTGAAGTCCCAAAAGAACTGAAGAGAATACAAGCACATACGCTCTTCTGCTGCCAGCAATCAACTTTCTGGGAACTACTACGTCTTTGCCAGGGCTCGCTTGTTCTGCTTCCTTTCCTTACTTCCACAGGCCAACGAATTAGAAAACAATACACATAATCACAACACGTAACTTTCAGGACTCTGTGTCCCGACCAACCCGACCTAAATACTAAACATTTCTGACACAGACCTCTCCCTTTGTTATCTATGCTTCCGCTTTACATACACACACGCGCACACACAATTAGGGAGAAATCGGTCATGGGTTCCAAATATGACGGGAATCTTCAGTCGCCTCCTATGCTTATCGGGATTCTTTCTCTCAAGATCATTTTGCCACCCTATGACATACACAAAGGGAATTTCCACAGCCACATCATAAGGGGGAAAGAGAAAATGAACTCTCCCCTCCCAACCCGGACAAAAACACCACCAGCATATTTTCAGCCCTACTCTATTCCCAACCAAGCACTAAAAGTAGGGTTTCAATTTCCTCTTTCCTCCCCAAAACTAGCACAAGGCAACTGTTAGTACACACAGACCAAGATTTTTTATTGCCAACATCACTGGGTATGGGAGAGAAGAAAATGAGGTGGGGGGGAAGCTCGGGATGGGGTATAACTATACCGTCCACCATCAAAGACTCGTCATATACACCCCACCGATGTTTATTTTTTAGTATTAGTGTTGCTGCTACAGGCTTCTAGCGCCTTTACTTATCTCACAAAATAAAGGATACACACACACCCCAAAAATAAAAGACCCAGTAAACCCATCCCAAGTGCATGACTTTCTGGCACTCACACGCACACACAGCTTACACACAGTGGAGTAAACCCCCACTGATCTCTTATAAACTACGATCTCTATACAAAAACAAATAGGGATAGGATCGGGCTGTCCCATTTTCCTTTCCACGAAGACAAACTCCTTGCTCTTGTTACACGCACGACCACCACCGCACCCCTGCCCAAAGAAAGGGGGCGGGGGAGAAACCCTTCTCTTGTGCTTTTCAACGGGGTCACCACAACATGGCGGCCTACCCATTCTCCTCCTTCCGCCCCCGGGCTCCCCTCAGCCTAGCCCTCTCCAAACTGCCCCTGACGGGACCAGTCCCCTTTGCCCCACCTCTAGGCGCAGCCTAACCCGCTCCGTGCTCTTCTCCTCCCGCAGCCGCCGCACTCGCCTTCCACGGACACAGAGTCGCACACAAAATGGCGGCCGCCTTCCCGGAGCCTCGATACCTCCAAGAGGGGGGGGGGGAAAACACGCGCGACCCAGCCCCGCCTTCCCTCGCACGGGCTCGCCAATGAGGCCGCGGCGAATCCGAACGGCCAGCCAATAGGAACCGTGTCCGCCTGTTGCTAAGGTTGGGAGGGAGGCGAAGAGTGGTTCAAGAGGGAAGGGGAGCAAAGGAGGGAGAGGAGAAGGTTGGAGAAGCTGCTGTTGCGGCTTGATTTGAACCTCTCCAGAGAGGGGCATGACGGGAAGAACGAAGGGCTGTGGGAGGCAGCTAAGGAAGGATGTGGGGCGAAAGAGTGTGGGGGAATGTGGCAGACACTGAGAAGGGCTGCCCCACTCCTCCTTCCCATCTCTCCCATTCTCCTCATGAATTCATTCACTAGCCCTTTGTGAGGATGCTCAGCAAACATCGCGCCCTACACTCCGGGAGAAGAGCTGACCCCACTGTTTCGTGTCCGATTGAAGACCCCCCCCCCCAGCTTTGTGTGGCCGTGTGAACGACGGGTGGCGTGGTTGCTCCAAAACAATTTTACCTGCTACCTGGCAGCGCAAGCGAATGTTCAAATCAAGGAGTACTTAAGAAAGACTTTTTATTATCGTTATTTAAAAAAAGAAGAAGAGGGCTGCCTACATTTCACTTTAAATAAGTGTTTTGTAGAATGAAAGAGCAAGACAGAGTTAAACTATGGAATTTGCTGCTACAAAATATAGCGATGGGACCCAATTTGGAGGGCTCTAAAAGGGAATTGGAGAAATTCAGGGAGAAGAAGGCTATGGTGGCTAATATTCATGATGGTTAAATGCTACCTCTAGCATTAGGCAGTATGTACCGCTGTGTATCAGTTGCTGAGGAGAATGAACAGGAAGGGGCTGTTGCGCTCAGGTCCTGCTTGTGGGTTTCCCATGGGTAGCAGATTGGCCATGGTGTGAACAGAATACTGGAGAATATGGATCCTCAGCCAGATCCAGCATGGTTCTGTTCTTATAATTTCATACTACATTTCTCTTTGAATTCATGGAATGTGACAACCATGCCTAAGCACATCTGTGCCATAACTCCAGTTCTTTACTGTTATATGGCAGGAGCGTTATTATGGAGCCTAGCCACGCATGAGGGGGGTCAGATGGTGACACAACCCTTCAAAGCACCAGACCACTTGCTTAGAGTATAGTCTCCCTCAGGGCTGTCCCTACCATTAGGCACAGTGTGGCAACTGCCTCAGGTGGCAGATGCTGAGGGACTGCAATGGCAGCTCCAAAAGCCATTCCTTGTGAGCATCCCCCACTCTTGGTGGATAGAGCTGTATATTCCTCACAGCTGTGTCTTGCACCCCCTAAACTAGCCTGCTGCCTTCAGGTGTAGTGGGGGACACAGTCCCATGGCCAGTATTAAACCAAGTTTCAACTACCAGTCCAGTTGGCTTCTGTACGTGGAGTGGAGTGGGGAGCCATCTTTTCCTTAGCCTCAGGCAGCAAAGGAAAAAATGGTGCTTCCACTCCACTCCACATTTACTCAGGTCAACCCTGCTTTCCCTCAAAAATACAGAAATTGGCCCTAGACTGTGGGACATGTAAAGGGGAACACCTTGTTGTATTCTGCATGAATACTTCCAGTGAAAATATCACTTCATCTGACAATTCTGACATTTAATCTCCTATTTGTGGTGGGGAGCAGGCCTAGGTCCTGGGAATGGGTACACACCACTGTGTGAATGTATGAATCTGGGCGTATCTGTACACCCACTGCTAAGGTTGCAAACCAGCTGGAAAACAAATGACTTTTAGGGTATCTGTGTCTCCACCTCCCCATATTCGAAAAAGAAATGGGAAACCCAGCACTCTGCCTCCATCTGGCTTCCCCCCTCCCCTTCAATACTTATTAAAATTATTTCCACATCTATAATGTATATGCAACAGCAGCGCAAAATTTTAAATGACTTACCCCATCAGATTTCTTGACTAGTAATGTTTTCAGATAGCTCCTGAACGTAATTTCTGTATCCTGTCATATTTTAATACCTGGGAACTTTTTCTGATGAAAAAAAAATCTGATCAAATATCCCTTTTTTGTGTCAGAGTTTATTAGGTTGGACACACCTAAACCATTTTGATGAAGTAATGTTCCCTAATGACCAGTGCATCAAAATCCTGTCAATACTCATTATATCAGTTCTTCACCTGAATATAATACCTATGAGTATATCAAGCAGAATAAAACAGGTACTGACATAACAGAGGGAGACTCTGTCACTAGTCTTTAAAAATTACTAGTCTTTCTTTAAAAAATCCAATAGGAATTGCAATTACTTAGCCCAAAAGAAACCTTTCCTATTCTTAGCAACAGAAAGATTGTCTGCATTTAAATTTTTAAAAAGGTGGAACATCTAACTGTAGATGTAAAAATATATTAACTACTAATACAAAAAGAATTTAACAGACTTGGTAGAGCTTCAGCTATTAGGCTGCAAAGAAATATAACAAATAAAATTGAACCACAGAAGAATCATCAGCTAAAAATAAGCACTTCTTAATACATCTAGGATACATACCTGTATACCAACCTCCAGTAGCAACAGTCTTCCCCCAACTACAGACACACAGTCTCAACTTATAGCAGTCTTGAAACAGGGAAGTAAAATGCCTCCTTCCCCTTTGCTCAGGTGTGTTCAATAACCGTCCAGTCATATGCATGACATCACCTAAATGTTGTTGCAGTTTCCTGGTAAAGACAACTTTTTTTTTCTGATAGTGGGGTAAAGGCACTGACTACAAAAGGAGAGTCTGAACATGTTCTATTCTTGTCTGCTCTGTCAATCTTTTGGACCACTGCAATTGTAGACTTTCCCTCTTGGCATTTCTGACTTATTTGGCTGCTAAATATCACGTGCGAGAGAATCTGATCATGTTTTACAGAATTTAGATTTCTCTTGGGCACATTTTGAATAGAATAATGACAACCGAAAGGAAGTTTGGGCAAGAAAAGGGAACCAGGTTTTGTTTATAATGTTCAGTATGCTCCACTCCACATGAGCCTGCTCAGTGACATATGTTTTGAAAATCTGACGGGGTAAAGGGAAATGATGTTACAACAGTTAGCGAGGAGGTAGAGAAGAAGAAGAAGGTGGTGATGGCAGTGAAGGGAGCTGGAGATGTAGCAGCTCAAGGCCTACCAGGTATAATGAGTCGCCATTATGGCACATCATTGCAGGACGTGGACAGGAGCAGAAAGACTAAAAGTACCTCGAATTTCCTGGCTGGCCTGAAGTTTTTGTTTGTTTTTATTATTACATTTATATCCCCCCTTTTTCCTCCAAGGAGCCCAAGGTTACTTTCATAATCCTCCCCCCCCTTCCTAATTCATCCTCACAACAACCCTGTGAGGTATCTTAGGCTGAGAGTTAGTGATTGGTCCAAAGTCAGCCAATGAGCTTCATGGCTAACCTCCTCGCTAATAAGTGGGAACTAGAACTCAGATCTCCCGGGCCCCAATCAAACACTCTTAACCACAACACCACATTGGCTCAGTTGCCTAACACTCAGTTTTCTGTTTGCAGGGATATATAAGAAATAGTTTCAGTTCCTTTTTGACCAAAATTTACCCAGTTCACACCTCCTAGAGCTAAGTGTAGGGATGCTGGAGAAATTTGAGATGGACTGAAACGAGTTCAGATTTCTAAGAATCCGACCTGTGGAATCCGCTGCACACCAGCCTCCACAGGCTGTGCGGAAGTTACGGACCTCCAGATTACCTTTTTTACTTGCCTGAAATTTGCACACATTTATTTGCAGGAAAATACGCACATTTCTCCTGAGACATATACCATGCTGAAAAATATACATGGTTAAAAGTCCAATGGAATAGGGGACAATGCACTAAACGTTACATGCTAATATAAATTAGGTAAATTGTCATGAACTTTCTTGTGGAATTATTTATATATTTTTCCATGTAATTGGGGGGGGGGGGATTCAAATTCGTCTGTGAACAGACGCCAAAACAGACAATACAGCACAATCCACGAAACACAGACAGAACAGATTTCACAAAATTTGGACATTCCTAGCCAAACACGAGCCCAAATGCAGTCTGAAGTTGAAGTCCATACATATCTGTGCTTGTGATGCGATTCGTGAAAGAACCAAACCAAAAAAAATGCATTGGAAAAATGTGTACATTTCAAAAATACGCATGAAAAAAGCTACTTTTGAGGAATGCACACAAACACATTTTAATCGATGGGAGAAAATGCATACATTTCAAATATGCACACTGGTGATGCATACATTTTGGGAAATGTGCATGAAAATACACACAAATTTTCATTAAAAAAAAAGAAAATAACAAAGCTCCCAATCTGAATATTGAGCTTCGAGCCAGAATGAGCTTCAAGGGGGAATTTGGAGAACTTCGATGCGCTCATCTTTTGCTGATTCACACATCGCTATCTATTTGCTGGCCAGCCAACCTGGCAGGAAGCCCTGTTTAGCCAGACAACAAACAACATGGACGTAGCAGCCACCACTCCAGGTCAAGGCCAATGCTCTCTTATGTGTGAGAGAGAAAATGCAAGTGTGATTGGGGCCAAATCTCACATAAGATCTGGAAAGTCAATGGTTTGCCCCCATATGCATGATGAGAGCCCATGCAAGCTCTGCTTTTCCTCCTGGAAAAGACATAGTGAAAATTTTGAACGCCATCTTGAACCCAAAAGGCGCCAAATCAATTTTTATTTTAAAGATTTAATGCTTCAGTACCATTTCGTCAATTTCAACCAATCTTCACATCATGATTCAACATAGGAGCGAGCACATTTTAACCATACAACATCCACGTTTTTTGTGTTTTTTGGACAATAAAAAAAAAATCAAGGCCCAAATATTGCAGGAAGGGGGCGGAGAAACAATGTTATTATAAAAAAAGAACAAGTACAGTTTGAAGCCAGGGAAGATTAGTAGGCCAAGTTATAGTCCTGCCCCCTCCCTTCTGCTGTGGGGCAGCTCCATCTCAGGTATATGGAGTAGACAGGCTGCTCCCTCAGGAGGCTGTAGGGGTGGACTATGGCCGTGCCTAAGGATGTCAGCAGGCGTGACCTCACTCATTAGGGGCAGGCACAACATGCCCAACTCTGACAAGCTGTGTAAGTTTGCTTGAAGGCTTCTTTGTATCAACCTACAGGCAATTCCAACTCGCGGGGTCCATTTGCAGAAGTAAGAGGGAAGAATACTCTGGCTTCATCCACCGGTCAAGTAGCCACTAATTGCTATTCAAGCAAAAACACCATTAAGGGAAGACCAAGCTAGCCTCACCACCTGCTTCTAACCTTGAAAATTTTATCTTTCTCATCTCCCTTTTCTTCTCTCCCGACTTTTGTCTTTTTAGTTTGTAGAGCCGATGGCAGGGCCTGTCTCTCTCTCTTTGATTGGTGAACCGCTTTGGAAGACAATAACTGACTAAAAAGTGGGATAAAAAGACAAAAAATAAATAAAATACATACATACATATATACATACATACATACATACATACATAAAACAAATAAGGAGCCATGCTGGATTAGACCAAGGGTCCATCTAGTCCAGCATTCTGTTCACACCGTGGCCAACCAGCTGTTGATCAGGAACCCACAAGCAGGACACAGTGCAACAGCACCCTCCCACCCATGTTCCCCAGCAACGGATGTATATAGGCTTACTGCCTATATATTATATAACAATAAATACTGAGCTGTAATCTGTGGCTTGGTTTGCTAGTGATTATCTCAGCATGTGTCTTCTCTGCCATGGATTTGCTTGTTTCCTTGACACTACTCTCAGTGGTAAACACCTGTTAAAAAAAGTCAACTTTTTTTCCTAAAAAATATCTTCTAGAAGCTCAGTTCCTTGACATATAGTCTGTGGCTGAGCAAAAGGGCTTGTGTGATCTGTTGTGCAGTCATCTTTAGTTCTTCAGGGTGCTTCCAGATGTGGCTTTTGTTCCCTGCCTCCTTTTACGAGGGGGTCTAGAGTCAATGTCATCTTCCAAACGGAGAGTTCCATTGGCAGAAAATCCGGCTTTTTCCAGATATTACCACTTTAAAAGTTGTTCTTTAAAGTGATGGAATTTCCAATAGATGCCGCCAAGACATCCTGGTCATTCATTTTCCTGGATAAGGTCCATGACCAGGTGATTGCTGACCAGATCCAGGCATTCTTGGATGAGGCTGTTTTTCTGGATTAATTTCAGTTAAGGTTCAAGCCAGTTTTGGTACTGAGATTGTCTTGGTTGCCCTGTATGATTACCA